>OY856413.1:542274878-543474878 GCA_963693085.1 Alisma plantago-aquatica | reverse complement strand
AGTTGAAGGTTGACCTAATTAACTCAATTGGTTATTGGTTAACATGTACTTGATTGATTTAGGGGATCAATATTGGAAACCCTAATTCAATTGAAATGGTTGAGACACTTTTTGGTCCTTGCGGTTTTGAGGTGGTTTGGACCAAACAGTCTCAAGGCCGTTTGGGATGAAATGATCCCAAACCATTTGGGGTCATGCAGTTTCAAGGTCGGTTGTGTTCATGTGGTGCAAAGTCAAACTTGACCAAATGGTCTTCACCACCAAAAGGTTTGAAAGTCAAACTTGACCAAACGGTCTTCACCATCAAACAGTTTCAAGGGTAGTCCAAGACCGCATGGAGGTCCAAACGGTCTTAGATTGTTTGGAGGTTTAGTGTGCAAGACCGTTTGAAGTCCAAATAGGTCAAGATCGTTTGATGCCTTAGTGGTCAAGATGGTTTGGTGGTTGATTAACCTAAACCTCATGGATACTTAAAGTGATTAAAGGACCAAGTGATTAGTTGATTAGTGTATGTTATAATCAATGGTGATTATAATAAAGGTATCCTTGATGGGATAGAGTGATTAGTACTCTTTGAATGAGTAAGCTTTAATGATCACAATAGTAATGACATAGTCCATGATGACCATGTTGAGTTGACTTAGCCTAATCAAGGGTGATGAAAGCATCAACTTATATAAGGGATGAGAAAGAAAAGACTTCTTATATGAATGTTAATCAAGTAATGAACTCTCAATATGAATGAATGCCTAATTAGGGCATGATCCATGTTAGTGAGATCATGAAACCCTAATTATGATGGTTAATGAATCCTAACCCTAATTTGAGGGTAGTAATGGAAGTATCCCTAATACATGATGAAGGTATGATCATAATTCGTAATGTGAATAGTAAACCCTGATCTAGGGTAATGTGATGCAATGTGAATAGTAAACCCTAATCTAGGGTAATGTGATGTAATGTGAATAGTAAACCCTAATTTTGGGTTATGCTTTATAGCATGAAGCTCTATGATTAGATGATGAAATGAGGAATCACTATTCCTATTTGAGCTAAGGCGTTAGTTAACCCTAATTGAATTAAAAAGGAAAACCCTAAACCCTGATAAGGGCATAGTGGTGCAACCCTTAAATAGTGATGTTATTAATGCTTTGCATTATGCTGATCTAAAATAGATGTGTTCTTATTCATTTGTACTAATCATGCAGGGTTTATGGAACATTGAACATAGCCAGGTATGAGCTATGAAGCTTTGCTTATCAAAAGTACTTAATGAGTTTGTAAGCAATGATATGTTATGTTTCCTAGTGAGAGGTAACATAATAGATTGATAGGCCATATGAGCCATATGAAATATCAACATTGCTATTATCTTGTTTATCCTATCAAATGTCTTGATGGAAGTATGATACTTGGTAACAAGTGTTTTGATGATTTAAGGGTTTGAACACCTATATTCTTGAGTCATAATGATGAGATGGTTAGGGATTGAGATCCCAATGTTGAATAAGATGTGAAATGAACTTAATGCAAATAGTACTCTTTCTTTATAGCAATTGTTTTAATGGTTTATGTTTGAAAACATGCCTGATGCTAAAATAATACCATAATGTATTTAAATAATCAACTATAATGATATCATGTAGAGCCCTGACCATAGATCCATCATCGTCAAAAGTTAGATGATGGTGACACATGTTTTCCTAAAGGAACTCCTGGAGAACATACTTTTGAGTATGTGGGGGTTATGGACGTGAATATCCTTACGTCCTAATGGAGGAATTGATGTGAGATAAACATTTAATATCTCAATCCTTCATTATATCTATACACCGATATGATGTATCACTAATATCCCGATGATGTTGTTAATGTCGAATCGATGTGAGATAAATAAGAAATCCCTCGATTGCGAAGAGAGTACATTATGCCACTATAACTCTAATAGCGAAGTTGCTAGAATACCCTAGAAAGCTATTTTCATGGCAGAGACATGAGATGTCCTGCATGTTGTTCCTCACACTGACTGAGGAAGATGAGGTCATAGAAACCCATCTCTTCTGATGACCTATGTATGGTACCGATTTCGACTTCGCAGTGGTCGGTTGGAGTATGAGCAATATACCGAATCTCCTCAGGGCATAAGTATGTTTGTAACATGTAATCAGTCGTGTAGCATAATTGCTTAGGTTGAACTATGAGAAACAATGATTGATGATACATTGTTCATTAAGTCCTAATTGGACCAGTAATATACATGTTCTTCATATTCCTTATTGATTAAATGACTTGTTACTCAAACAAGTTTTAAGTGAAATGATTGCTTAGAGAATACTACTCTACTTAGCTTATTCAATGTTTAACCTGCTGTTGAATATTTATAATCCTGCTGCTCAGTGTTATTCTATTATCTGCAACAACAATGCTTCTGGCGGAGAGTTATAACTCTCGCTGGGACAATTTTTCAATTGTCTCACCCCCGTGGAATTCAACTTTTTAGGTATACACCGAGGAAGAAGAAACCCTTCAGTGGGTGAGAAGCAACAGTAGTAGCATCAACATCAAGGGCAGCACTGATCCACAGGTGGAGTCACTGTCTATTAGGTCTTGTATATAGAGAGTCCTATGTGTCGTCTCTGTACTCTCAGGTCCTAGGAGTCAGTAGATGGTTTAATATAGATCTGAGATTTTTGGCTTAATGCCTTAAGAATTTTTGTATACTGCTCATGTACAGCTTAATAGGGCAGTCAATGTTATGACTCTCGATATGTGATGATACAGAGATATACTGATGTATCAGCTTGTAAACAACTTATTTTGTTTCTTTATGAAAAAGTTTTACAGTTGTGGTTTTCTTTACAAAAAGTTTTAAGATTTTGTGATTTTCAATAATTCCGTTGCTAATTAATTGCTTCCGCATCAGTAATAAGGTTTTATCCGAGATGTGTCCCACACTAGAAGGAGTCAATGAAAGGTTGCGATGGATGCATGACGTGCCACGGTGCCAGGGAGCAACTTGGTCATCGTGGTCGTGTGCTAGAGCTCGCGCAACAGCAGCAATCAAGCTACATCGTCAGCCGCAAGTTCATGGTCTGGAGAGCGAGAAACCAACCACACTGGCTGTGACTAGGAGGTGCTCCATGTGCGCAAGGGGGCGGAAGACCTAGGGCAAAGGTTTGCGGTGAGTTCTATGGTCTGAGAAGGAGAGGGCAGCTCCGCAAAGGGCTGCAAACAGCGGCCATCGCGGCTGATTCAAGGTTGAAGACGACCAACAGATGTTGGACCATTTTGCCCCTCCACGGGATGAAGAAACACTGACTTCCACAAGGGTAAAATCGTAATTCAGTTATGTTTCTAAATCGACTACGTGATGCATGGAAGGAACACGTGGCACTTCCTGATTGGTCCAAATAGGTAATCCTTGCAAAATTCATATCTAAATAATGGTAGCTCAGATTGGTACATATAATATATGTATTTTGCTCAGAAAAATGAGAGGAATTCATTAAAAATAGTTTTACAGGTTAATTACTCTTGTAATTAGAAAAGAAATAGAAGTTATCAACTTTAATACTTTAATGATTAAGAAACCCTATTTTGAGATAATTAATTAATTTAGTAGAGTTTAATGGGTGATTAAAGTTGATATTAACCTGTTAAGAACAAAAAGGATGAACTTTGCATGTAATTGGTTAATTTAGAGTTTCATGTGCATAAATATGCTTTAATGGGTCTTGAAACCCTAATATTAGTAATTGTGACTCTTAATAGATTTTAATGTTTGAATTCATGATTAAAGTTGAGATATGATAATTCTAAGCTATTTCGAGTATAAAGATTCTTATTTGTGGATAAATACCCTTAATATAGTAATTAGGGTTTTCTAATGGATAAAGGGGGAATTAATGATAAAAAGAGTTCATGTGTGAATTAGACCATAATGAACTATGAAAAGATGATAATTAGACTGAATGATCGTGTCATGCCTTAAAAGGATAAGAATGGTAGTTTTAATGAAAAAGAGGCATAATGAACTTAATTGATGGCTAATTGTGCCTTTATTCTGAAATTAAGGTTAAATGTTGTTAAAGGATAACCTTAATATCTTTTGTGAAGAATAGATGAGATAATTAAGGTTTATGAGTAATTGTATAAAATTAGGGTTTAAAATAGTATAATGAAGTGAAACCCTAATTGTAAAGGAAACCCTAAAAGTGGACTAGAAACCCTAGGAAGCGATCTAGGTTTAATAGGTCTTGATGACATGAGTAATAAAAGGAAAATTGTATGATTGTTTCAAGATCTTGTTGTGTGTGCTTGCTTGCTTGGATTTCTTACTTGCATGGAATATTTCTATCTCAAATCATCAGATCAGGTATGTGGTTACGCTTATGGATAATCGCTTTAGTTTCACGGCGATTCTCGAACATTTTTATCGGTTCCCTGAAAATAACTACTTGGATGACTTTTATTTCATGTAGCTATAGAGTGAATATGATTATCACTACAAATATGTATATATAACTGGCTCAGATCCTGGTTCTCCTCTGTGGATTTGCAAAGGATAAAAAGGGTAACCTAGAGCAAGGTCTAGGCTATCATGAGTTAGAAATTGGGCTACCCACGTGTCGTGCCATGAGACTCTTTAGCACACCATGAGGTAAGGAGTGGGCTACCTACGGGTAGTGCCATGTGACTCAACCCTAGAAATTGATTCACCTATTGGGTAGAATCATGAGGGGTTTAATGGGGATCTACCATAAGGAAGGTAGCATCCAAGTCCACTGCAGGGACAACACAGAGGATAGGGTATGTATGGATCGTGTAGTTATAATTAAAACATAAAGTTGTTTGTTATACTATAATTGACTACAATACATTGTTAAGGTTAATTGCACGATTATTGTTTCCCCCACACACCGCTTTATGCTGACCGACGTTTTGTTTTTCGGCATTTTAGGTACAATGAAAAGAACAAATAGTAAAGTGGCATATGTGAAATTTAATATGTATTAAAGTACAAAGGAGGATTAGTTAGGATACACTCCATATGTGGATAGAAATAGTAACCAAGTTTTTGAAACTGGTATATGAAGTTTAATTTTTTTTATTACAACCTTTCAGTTTAGCTGGTAAAATTTGATACTTATTATTGATTATTTGTCGAACTTTTGATCTGGAAATTGGGATAACAGCTCTGACCTCTTGGTCTCCCTTAATTGGCGGTTACTGGGAGGCGGGATCATTACAATTTTACTCAGTTATGAGATAATGAGGATACAGAGTGAATGTCTAGAGAATGATATTACTCAATGGCATATGTCATCAAGTACGTGACTTGGAAGAAAGAGATCATACATATGTTAAGAGTATATTCATTCTCATTATGTCACTGAATGATTGTTATTGTGGAAGGTAGATAGACAACCATAACACATAAGATCAGAGTGTGAGTTGGTTGATGACCATATCTCATTAGTCATGATATGGAAATATCAAACCAAGCACACAGATACATGTTAGGGAATAGTGTATCAGACAGACCCGTTGTGAGACTGACACATGGAAGCCATCATCATGGAAGTCATAGTCATGCTCACTGTGATGGTGGTGGTTGTGGTTCTTAGACTGAAATCACTACACTCATCACATGTCGTTGGGTACACTTTGACATCATCAAATGCAGTCCTAAAACATGGGTTGTTATAATGTTGATGATTAGGTGACTTTGACACATGAGGATTGATTGTGAGTGATATATATGGAATTTGTCCCTCCGATAAGAGTATGATATCCAATGCCTCTTTATTAGTGAGACTAAGAAAAGTATGGACATACACATGTGAGTTAATATGTTGAGCTCACATATATCTCATCCAGTCTGCTCTGATTCAAGAAACAAGATTGAATAATAATGAGGATGACTTCTCCATGCCTCTAGTTCAATTCGGATATCAGTGACAAAGGAGCTATACAAACATTGTAACACCATACATAGATTGTAGGTTGAAGTTGCCCCCCAACTTTCCATTCACTTGGGTAGCAATGATGTACGACTAGGCACTACTCATTGCTTGTGATCTCATAAGCTAGTTATAGACATTCACTTCCAATGTGATATGGGACCTAAAGGGTCACACACATAGGAACTCATCTAGAAGAGGAGTTTATTTTTCAATGATAATTGAATTTATTACTAAAGTGCTTAGGTATTTCAATTCATGCAATTGATCAGTTGACTAGACTTCCAAATGATCAGTTCAAGTGTTGAGACTGTTGTTTGGAGTGTCAGGATAATTGTATTGTACATTGGTTGGAATTCTTCCTAACCTGGGTTGGGAGATGCCCGTCTTGCTTGTGCAAAATGGTCGGCTGGATTAAGGCGAGATGCCCATCTTAGTTGAACTAAATAGTCATTTGGCTTGGTGCGAGATGCCCATCTCACTTGCACCAAATGACCATTTGGTTTGGTGCGATAAGCCCGTCTCAGTTGCACCAAACACCCGTTTCAGGGGTACGACAAGTTGAGTACTAATTGGAATTGAATTTCCAACATATGTACAAAACTAGAAGGTGAGAAACGACTATCTCATGTGCGAGATGACCATTGCATCGCAAGAAATTTGTGAAACTTCTAGAAAATTTATTAAAATTCAAGATCAACTTGTCCTTTCCACTCCAGGTTTAGTCCCACATTGCCCGAGGACTGGGAACCCTGACCCTAACCCCTCCTATATATAGAGGTGTACTAGGGGCTTCCCAAAACACTAATACACAGATAATTGAGAATTAGTTGCTCTGACAAGTGTTGTCTACTCTGGTTGTAGTAACCATGAGAGCCCAGACAAGTCCTACCTGACTAGGGAGGGATAGCCATGGGAGAGCACTAACTGAGGATCAATGTTGTGGGATAGCATGTTGGTGACTAGTACACCAACAGGAGGTACAACTCCTTCTTGTCCATTCCTGCATGACGACATGAGTTCTAATTGGTCTATATGGACTACTCTAGAGGTAGGAGTTTGTTGGCTGTTGCTAGGAGGACAATGTGAACTTGCAGTCCGTGGTGGGATCTGAGGAACTGTTGTAGCAATTGTCCGAGTCTAATGTCTATGGAGGAGCATTCAGATGAGTCTGAGTGTGACTACGACTTGCACAACCATAATCCAAGATAGAATGTGCATCTACAATGATGAGGATTGTCACTAGACTTACTCCAGGACCAGGTATATCTTCATGAAATGATCTTTCCCATTGCATATTTATTGACACAATCTGCTAGTTAATGGGAAATATGATAGTAATTTTTTTATGTCCACTGCCTACATGATGCCATATTTCCCTACAATCACTACACTTAAGATGACTATTTCATGCCTTGAGTTCAATTTGGATATCAGTTACAAAGGAACTATACAAACATTGTAACACCAATTATAGATTTTATGTTGAAGTTGTTCTCCAACTTTCCAATACTTGGATATCAATGATGTGTTCCTAGATATCACTTTTTTCTTGTGATGAGATAAAATAGTTATGAACATTCTCTGTCAACGTAATATGGAACCTATAGGGTCACACACTTAGGATACATTTGGAATAGGAGTTTGTTCATGAATGATGCTTAACTTGATTAATAAAGTGTTTAGGTATTCAATTTAAACAACAATTGATTGAGTGAATTCTACAATGACCAATTCAAGTGTTAAACCAATCGATTAGTGTGTTAGGTTAATTGAAGATTGTGTTGGCTGAATTCTAGATGAACCAGGGCATGATCTGACCGGTTCACTGACTGAACCAATTGGATTAGGTCGTTAAACAACCGAGTCATGTGATGAATCACCCGGTTCATGGATGAATTTGATTGCATCAAGGATTAATGTTGATGTCATGTTGTGAATAAATCGGATTATAATTTCCAATACAATTGCAATTGGGAAACATGATGAAATGGATGGTTCAAGGATTGTACTGATCGACTCACATGTCCAGTTCTCCTATGAACTAACCATTTCTCTATTTGTAGGTTGTAAAAGTTCTTGAAATTTTGGTCCCTTCCACTCCTGCACAGACTTGGAACCCTAACCCTCCTATAAATAGAGGGGTCTTGAAATTTTGGTCCCTTCCACTCCTGAACAGACTTGGAACCCTAACCCTAACCCTCCTATAAATAGAGGGGTACTAGGGGCTTCCTAGAGACACAACTTAAATGTCTCTAATAATTATTTTCCTCTCTAGTTGTGGTAACCAATAGAGTGCACGAGCAAGTCCTACTTGATAAAGGGAGGGATAGCAAGGGAGAATAATTGGGGGAGAGCAAGTTGGAGCTAGCACACCAATGTGAAGGGACAACTCCTTCATGTTTGTTCTTTTAGAATGACAGGAGTTCCAAGTGGTCAATGTGGATTTCTATAGAGGCGAGGAGCTTTTCCAGCTAGGAGGACAATGTCAAGCTACCATTCGTGGCGATCAACCAGGAGTTGCTGCAGTCGTTGTTTGAATGCAACTTGAAGAAAGGTGCATACTATGATGATGAGATTGTCACTGGACATTCTCCAGGATCAGGTATCCTTGAAACCATCCTTCCCATTACATAGTTATTGATGCGATCTACAATTATAAGGGGAATATAGCAGTTAAATTTTGTTTCCGATGCGTACTTTGCCTCCATATTTCCCTACAGTGGTATCAAAGCCAAGTCAACTTACTTGGGATAATAGATATGATCAAATTTTTGGTTTTCACCATTTATTTATTGCATACGATGTGAATATTAATGTGCATATCTGATCGAATACCACACACAATCCCAAACTAATATATATATATATATATATATATATATATATATATATATATGTGTGTGTGTGTGTGTGTGTGTGTGTATGTATATATATGTATTCACAATTTACACGTGTCGCCCTAAAAGCTAGTTTTGATGGTGGATGTGTAGTATGGTTATGGGTAATAACCCTAAATATCTATGCATAATAGTTATGTTTGTTTGTTCCTATTTTATCTCAGTTTACATACCGAGCCTCTACCTTATCTTCCAATTGGAAGAGCATATTCTCTCCTACCTTTACTCTCCTCAAATGTAACTCGAGGTTTCTCTATTATCATGAAATCACATTAGGATAGTTTAATGTGTTGTTACGATGAAAAAGGCAAGCTGCCCATTTTAGAAGATGAGACAACCAGATGGAGGATCATGGAGGCTGAACCGATTGGTTGGATGCCCAACAAATCAATTGGAGGATCTAGAAGATAGTGGCTTGAAGACCAGTCAACTGGGGAGATGACTGACCAATCACCTAGGAGGCGAGCCAATCAGTTTAAGGATTGAACTGATTAATCCAGATTGGCAAACAAAAATCTTCATCAACAATAGGTTTCTGCATGAGATGTAGACCCTAGGTGGTGCTAATTCCTTGTGGCTCTAAGGAATTACAATAGAATGGCCATAACCATCACTTATTTTTATTGCATGCTTTCATTTGTGGGATATAGCATGTATGATACATACAATAAGTATGTGGTGATTGGATATGTTTATGTATTTATAAATACAAACTCCCTCAGTAACATATCAAGTTTAAGATGCTTTCCATAACCAACACACATGAAAATCTTGATCGACAATGCGTGCGCACACCAAGTGTGGTGTACTGTCCATTTCATGGAAGTGTGATGGTAGTTATGTGGGCCTTCCAAGCGGGGTGCATTTCTATTGTGTTGTCTTTTGGGTCAGACTTAACTGGGTGTACTTAATGAGATTAAGCACCTAGAAGCATGCCGATGACTACGACAAAGAGTTTCACATGTCATCTTTCTAAGAGTTTCATAAGATGCAATTGGAAAATGTTGGCTACCTTAAATGATTGGTTATGGACACTATCATCAGCCGAGTAATAATTCAATTGTTTTAGATCTTGATTCACTAGAAGGTTGTATGCTACAATCTTCTAAAATGATATGCTAGAGCTATCAATTTAAATAAAATAATGGGATTTATAGTTAATTAAAGGACTAACTAAATATTGTCAAAATATTATTCAAATCAAATAAAATTAAATTGTGTTTTAAAAAAATGCACATTTTCTCTTTGTAGAATCAAATGACAATCAAATCATCGTTGCGATTTGTCCTTAGGAAGGACAAACTTAATGGGACAAAATTTCATGACTATTTTTGGACTTTGAGAAGGATTTTCAATGATGAGCATAAGCTCTATGTCCTAGAAACACCAGTTCCAAAAATACCTGCTCTAGATGTGCCAAGGGCTTGTTGGTATGTACGCCCAGAGAGCCAATCATATGATGATTATAATGGCATAACATGTAAATGATTTGATTAATAATAATGGTAAGCTTCCAATTTATTTTGTGTATTCAATTATGAGATAATGTATAACATAATAAATGTCTAGAGAATAATATCACTCAATGATGTATGCCTTGAGGCTGAGGACCTGAAGAATGAGATCATATGGATGCTAAGACTATATACATTCTCATTATGTCCCTGATCAGTTGTTGTTGTGGAAGGTTGATAGACATCAATAACACATAAGATCAGAGTGTGAGTTGGTTGATGATAGAGTGTCATTAGTCATGATATAACAATATGAAACCAAGCACATAGATACATGTTAGAGAATAGTGTATCGAATAGAATCACTATGAGACTAACACATGGAAGACATCATCATGGAAGTCATTGTCAGCTCTCACAGTGATTGTGGTGGTTATGGTTCTTAGACTTGAAATTACTGCACTCATCACATGTCATTGGTTACACTTTGACATCATCAAACACAATCCTGAAATATAGGTTGTTATGAAGGTGATGGTTGGGTGACTTTGACACATGGGGATTGACTATGAGTGATCGAGATGGGATTTGTCCCTCCTACAGGAGTATGATATCCAAGGTCTCTTGATTAGAAAGACTGAGAAAAGTATGGCCATACACATGCAACATATGATATTAAGCTTACATATATCTCATGCAGTGTGCTCTGGTTAAAGAAACAAGATTGAATAATAATGAGGATCATTGCCCCATGCCTCTAGTTCAATCTAGATATCAATGACAAAGGAACTATACAAACACTATGACACCATACACCGATTGTAGGTTGAAGTTGTTCTCCAACTTTCAATTCACTTGGGTAGCATCACTCATTGCTTGTGATGTCATAAGCTAGTTATTGACATTCATTGCCAACGTGATATGGTACCTATAGGGTCACACACGTAGGAACTCATCTAGAAGAGGAGTTTGATTTTAAATGATGATTGAATTGATTACTAAAATGTTTAGGTATTTCAATACACACAACAAATCTACTGACTAAACTGCCAAATGATCAGTTCAAGTGTTGAGACCACCGTTTGGAGTCTCAGGTTGATTGTATCATGTATTGGCTGAAATTCATCCTAACCTGGGGTGCCAGACGACCATCTCACTTGGTGTGAGATGCCCATCTCAAATAAACCAAATTGCCGGTTCAGGGGTGCAATTCGATTGCACATAGGATTGGTGTTGACGTTATCATGTACACTAATTGGAATTGGATTGCTGACATATGTGCACAACTAGAAAATGCTAGACGACCACCTAGACTGTGCCAAACGATCATCTGGCATGCCAAATGACCATCTGGGTTTCCATATGACCATCTTGGTTGTCATTGGTTGTGAAACTTCCAGAATTGTTGTGAAAATTTGATATCTTCCGATCCCTATTAGTCCCACACAGACTGGGAACCCTGGCCCTGGCCATACTATAAATAGAGGCATATTGGGGGCTTCCTAGAGCACAACACAAACAATTGAGAATCAGTTGCTCTAGCTATTGTTGTCTTCTCTGGTTGTGGTAAGAACGAGAGCCCAAAAAGTCCTACCCAACTAGGGAGGGATAGAAACAGAAAGAACAATTGAGGATCATTGTTGTGGGAGAGGAGGTTGGTGACTAGTACACCAACGGGAGGGATAACTCCTTCCTGTCCATTCTAGCAAGATGAAATGAGCTCTAGTTGGTCCATGTGGACTACTCTAGAGGCAGGAATCCTTTGGATGCTTCTAGGAGGACAACATCAACTTGCAGTCCATGGAAAGATTAGAGGAGCCACAACAGCAGTTGTCTATGTCTGGTGTCTGTGGAGGAGCAGTCTGATGAGTCCCAGTGCAACCAGGAGCTACACATACACTATCAAAGATAGAATTCACATCTACATCGATGAGTATTGTCGTTGGACTTTCTCCAGAACCACATATATCTTTGTAAAACCATCCTTCCAATTGCATAGTTATTTGTGTGATCTACTAGTTAATAGGAAATATGTCAGTAAAATTTTTGTTTCCGCTGCCTATCTGATGCCATATTTCCCTACAGTGGTATTAGATCTACATCAATTGATTATGTTTTGGGATAATCAATATGATCAGATTTTTGGTTTTATTGATATTTAAATCGGTTTATGTGCACGACCATCTTGTCACCACATAAAGAACCCAAACAACATATATATATATAGAGAGAGAGTCAGGCTAGAATACACTCGAGTGTATTCGGAGCGGAATACACTCAAGTAGTTTTTCATGATGCAATATTTTTTTTGAAAATCTAATCCATTGATCTTATTAAACATCTCGTGAACAACTCATACGCAAAATTTGAGCACATTTGGATAGGTATAGCTCATGTTATGAAGATCACAAAAATTATGCATTTCAAATTAGTTTCACGCGTCGATCTTATTGCCCTTGGATGAGTGACTTACACTCATCCAAATGGGCTCAAAATTTGTATGTAGTGTAGTTATAGTATGACGGTGAAGATCAATGGTTTACATTTTGCAAAAAATAGTCTCGATATACAAATACACTTGAGTGTATTCGTGCGATCCATACACTCGAGTGTATTCTAGCCTGACTATATATATATATATACAATTTACATGCATCGTCATAAAATCAGTTTTGATGGTGGATGTGAAGCATGGTTATGGCCAAAACCCTAGATCTGTGTGTGCATGTTGTAGTTATGTATTCTTGGTATTAATCAGTATTTGTATTGAGCCTCTCTCTCCTTTCCAAATGTAAACTAATGCTCTTATTCCTATTTCCCCTCAAATGTAACTTGAGGTTTTCCCTATATTCATTGTAATAAGAAAGAGTATAGTTTTAATTTATGTTTTGACATGAGATGTCAATCTACACAAAAGCAAAATGACCTGTCACGAGATGACCTGATCGAATGGAGGACTGAGGAGGCCATATGACATGAGGACGAACTAATAGACCGGTGGCCCAACTGACCAAGTGGAGGTGTCCAACCACTGCTTGGTCATAAGAACCAGATGAATGCTTTAAAAGAGTTCAATCAAGTGACGAAGAGGTGAGTCGATCGGTTCAAGATTTGAATCTATCAACCCAGATTGGTTCGAGCATAGATCTTCCCCAAAAACAAGCTTCATATGATGTGGACGATAGGTGGTATTAATTCCTTGTGGCTCCAAAAAATTACATTTGTATGGCCATAACCATTGCTTGTGTGTTTTATTTATTGCATGTTCTTGTTTGTGGTTATAGCATGTATATGATAAGTACTATATATGTCATGATTGGATTTATTATATGTATATATGTATATATATATATATATATATATATATATATATATATATATATATATATATATATAGACACACACACACACACAAACTCCCTCAATTATAATATCAAATCTTAGATGCTTTCCAAAAGTGATACACATGAAAATCTTGATCAACCAAGCGTGGGTTACGCCAAAGTGTGGTGCGTCGTCTATCTCGTGGAAATGTGATGGTAATAATGTAGGTTCTTCCAAAGTGGGGTACATTATTATTGTGTTAGATTTTGGGTCTGGATTGAATGGTGATTCTCAGAGGGCCAGGGCCCAGAATAATGAAGATGAGTATAGCAAGGAGTTGCGCATATCATCTATCCAAGAGTTGCATATGATTCAATTGGCATGATTGCCTACCTTAATAAATGGTCATGAGCACCAATATTGGTTGGGTATTGAGTGAATTGTTTTGGAACTTGACCCACTAGAATATTGTTTGCTGCAATATTCTGAATTGATATCGAGGGCTATCAATTTGAATAAAATAGTGAGAGTGATAGTTTATCTAAAAATTAATCAAATCAAATCAAATCAAATCAAATGAAAAATGTTTTGAAAAGTTGCAATATTTCTTTGTAGAATCAAATATCAAACACAAACACATTCAAATTGTGATCAGTCCTCAAGAAGGAAAAATGGGATAAAGTTCCACAATTGGTTAAGTAATTTGAGAAATGTTCTCATAAAATAGAGAAAGCTCTATGTCCTTGATAGGACAATGCCATAGGAACACGCTCCAAATGCACCTAAGGATAAATGGATGCTTATTGGAATCATGCCAATGATTCCATAGACATTTGAATACCTAATGCTCTATTGTATGAACTATGAGTTGCATGAACAACATGAAAACATGAAAATTCTTGAGATGGTAACACATCTTAAGAATCATGTAAAGAAAAGAAGGTATAATGTCTTGAAAAGTGCTATTTGAGGACAAACTGATAAAGGGAATTCCAGTATGGCCCCATGTGCTCAATGTGATTGGACATGTGGAATGGTTGGGATTTCTTTGAGGTCAACACTTGATTGTGAATATGATTATGCAAGCATTGCATGAATCATATAGTCAGTTTATCAAATGCTTGGCATGTTGATGCAAAGCAAGGAAGAAGAAGGACAAATATGTGATGGTGATCAGCGGAAGAGAGTCCTAGGGCTAAGGCAAGGCCAAGAAGTGTTGTGAGGCTAAGCTAAAGTCTAAGTCTTCCGCACTCAATGTATGAAGGAGGGTAAGTGTAAAAGGAATATGTCCTTTTCACTTAAAGGATATAAGAAAGTGACACCATTGTCACTTGTCTAGACATTGGAAAGAGCAATCCTTTTTATAGAGGATCTCAGGATGAAGATGAAGATAGAGATCTCTACTTCAAAACCTAAGAAGTAGTAAGCTAGAACTGTGGAGAGCAAGGGTTGCTGCCTCTAAAGTTGGAATATATCATTCATGGGCACATAATAGAATTAGTGAATTTCTATTATGTACTTTTCATTGATGAAAATTTTATATGTCTTGTATGATAAGAACATTATTTTTCATTTTAAAATAATATGATCTTTTATGGCAATGCCCTATGTCTCACAATCTATACTTGATAGTTGTAAAGGCAAATGTATATGATACATATACTTAATGACTTGATGACTCAAACAACTGAATATCTATAACACTGTAATCTAGAGTGCATAAATGAGAAATGCATTTCTAGGATCCATATGATGGTTATAAGGACACTTTTGGTTGTTGAACCAATAGAGAGATGCATGTCTTATTTACTGGGCAATATGCCAAGAGCATCTTCACTAGATGTAGTGGGAGATTGACTAATCCATTAGGACTACTACATACTGATGTACATAGACCTTTTACAATGAATTCCAAAGGTAGTTACAAGTACCTCATTACATTTATTGATGTGATTAGTAGATATTGAAATTTGTATTTAATGAAATACAAGTATGAATCTTGTGAAGTGTTCAAGAGGATTATGAATAAAGTATGTAACTCACTTGGTAAAGTACTAAGATAAATTGATGTGATCAATGTTGAAATATTTTAACTAAGAGTTTGAGGACTTTCTGGAGAGACCGTGATAGTGTATCACATTGAACTCAACCTAAAACATATTGATGTGTCCAAAAATAAGGTATTACACCTTGTTAAGTCATGGTGAGATTATGAATAAAATCTAGTTGATCTTATAATTTCTTTTGGGCACATGCTTTACACTAAATACAATGTACCGTCTAAAATGGTTCAAAAACACAATATGAGATATGGCAAGGGAGGAGTCCCTATGAGTCTTTTGTAGTGATTAGGATGGAAAGCTTATTGTTTTTTAAAAATATTTCTCCATAAAATCACATAAATGCTATTTTGTAAAATACTACTCTGATCCCAATCTGACAACAAAGTGTTTGTTAGTTTGGATGATTGTATTCCTAAAAGGGAACTTAGTTCCAAAGGAATCAGTGGGTGCAAAAGTGGAACTCTTAATGTTTAAGATAAAAATGAAAACATTGAAACTAAACAGGTACATCAGGAATAAGGAGAATGACATTGTGGAATCTCATGTTCC
Organism: Alisma plantago-aquatica; assembly: GCA_963693085.1. Lineage (NCBI taxonomy): Eukaryota > Viridiplantae > Streptophyta > Magnoliopsida > Alismatales > Alismataceae > Alisma > Alisma plantago-aquatica. Next base: position 543,458,625 of record OY856413.1, on the reverse strand, counting down.
TTATGTGAACAAAATACTCATAGTTCTAGTAGAACACGTCTTAAGTTTACAATATTATGATATCTTTTAATTCAAGAAGGTGACAAGTTGATCATAGAGATGAGTCAACAACCTACCTAGAAACCATTAAGGGACCAAAATATGAGAAATGGCTTGACGCCATTAGATCAATCATGGACTCCATGTAAACTGACAAGGTATGACCTTGGTGGATCCACATAAAGGGGTAAAACGCATACGGTGCATTTGGGTCTTTGAAAGGAGACCAACAAGGAAGGGTATATTGGTTACAAAGAGTTTCAAAGTAGTTCAAGGCATTGAACATGATGAAGTCTTTCACCAGTTACCATGGTTAAATCCATATAAATCATGCTTGCATTTACAACTTAGTATGACTATGAGATTTGGTATATGGATGTAAAAACTACATTCCTTAATTGGAATAATGAAGAGGATGTGTAAATGACACATCCTAATGGTTTTATAAATCCATTAATGCAAATAAAGACTATAAGCTATAAAATTCAATCTATGGATTGAAACAAGCATCTCAAAGCTGGAGTCATCTATTTGATAAGATAGTTAAAGGGTTTGACTTGAGTCAGAATGAAGATGGAATCTGTAATTATAAAAGATTTAGTAAAAGCCTATTAATATTCCACATAATGATGGGGAATGACATCCTTATCCTGTAATTGTTAAAACCTGGTAAGGAAAATACCTTTTATATGAAGGGTTTAGGCGAAGCATCCTATGAGATAGGGAACGAGGTTTATAGAGATAGATCTGGAAAGCTTCATGACCTAAGTAGGAGCACATACATTGGTAATATGTTTAAGGGTTCACAATGAAATACTCAAGGAGAGAAAAGGTGTCCATGATCCATGGCGTTAGTCTCTCAGGAGCCTAGGAACACATGGATAGATGCCATAGGCATTCTCAATTGGATCTGTCTTGAATTCAATTTTATGTACTTATGTTCGTAATAGATTGTTGTTGTGGAAGGTTGATAGACAACAATAACACAAGATCAAAGTGCGAGTTGGTTGATGATAGTCTCATTAGTCATGATATGTCAATATCAAACCAAGAACACAGATACATGTTAGAGTACAGTGTATTAAATAGACCGACTATGAGACTTACACATGGAAGACATCATCATAGAAGTTATAGTCAACACTCAAAGTTATGGTGGTGGTTGTGGTTCTTAGACCTGAAATCACTACGCTCATCACATGTCATTGGGTACACTTTGACATCATCAAATGTAGTCCTAAAAAATGGGTTGTTATAAAAGTGATGATTGGGTGACTTTGACACATGGGGATTGACTGTGAGTGATAAAGATGAGATTTACCCCACCTACAGGAGTTTGATATCTAAGGCCTTTTGATTAGTGAGACTGAGAAAAGTATGACCATATACATGTGAGTCAATATATGATATTGAGCTTACATATATCTCATGCATTCTACTCAGGTTCAAGAAACAAGATTGAATAATAATGAGGATGACTTATCCATACCTCTAGTTCACTCTTGATATCAGTGACAAAGGAACTATACAAAAATTGTAACCCCATACATAGATTGTAGGTTGAAGTTTTTTTCCAACTTCCCATTCACTTTGGTAGAAATGATGTGTGACTAGGCACCGCTCATTGTTTGTGATGTCATAAGCCAGTTATGGACATTCACTGCCAACATGATATGGGACCTATGGGGTCACACATATAGGAACTCATCTAGAAGAGGAGTTTGATTTTAAATGATGATTAAGTTGATTAATAAAATGTTTAGTTATTTCAATTCACATAATAGATCAACTGACTAGACTGCCAAACAATCAGTTCAAGTGTTGAGACAGTCATTTGGAGTGACAGATTGATTGTATCATGTATTGGCTGAAATTCAGCTAGACCCAAGGTTCCAGATGATCATCTGGCTTGGCCAGACGACCGTCTCACTTGGTGTTAGATGCCTGTCTCATATACACCAAATGATCGGTTGGGGGATGCAATTCAATTGCACATAGGATTGGTGTTGACGTCTTCACATTAACTAATTGGAATTGTATTGCCAACATATGTGCAAAACTAGAAAACACCGAATGACTGTATGGCATACTAGACAAGTGTCTCGGCTATCACAGGTTGCAAAACTTCCAGAATTGTTGTGAAAATGTGAGATCGTCCGATCTCTTCCACTCCCGCACAGATTGGGAACCCTAGCCTTAGCCTCTACTATAAATAAAGGGGTATTGGGGGCTTCCCAGAGCACATCACAGACAATTGAGAATTAGTTTCTCTGATAATTTTTATCCTCTCTAATTGTGGTAACCACGAGAGCCCAAGCAAGTCCTTCCTAACTAGGGAGGGATAACAAGAGAGAGAACAATCGAGGATCATTTTTATGGGAGAGCAGTTTGGTGACTAGTACACCAACGAGAGTGACAACTCCTTTGTATTCATTTTAGTAGGATGATAGGATTTCTAGATGGTATGTGTGGACTACTCTATAGGCAAGAGTCCTTTGGTTGCAACTAGGAGGGAAAAATCAACTCGCAGACCATGACGAGATTAGAGGAGCCACTACAACAATTGTCCGAGTTTGTTATCTATGATGGAGTAATTAGACAAGTCCCAGTGCAACCAAGATCTACATAAACACCATCCAACATAGAGTGCACATCTACATCGACAAGGATTGTCTCTAGACATGCTCCAGGACCATGTATATCTTCATAAAACCATCCTTCCTATTGCATAGTTATTGACGTGATCTATTGGTTAATGAGAAATATGTCAGAATTTTTTTTTGTTTCTGCTACCTATTTGATGCCATGTTTCCCTACATGACTGAGGTGAATACTTACTGGAAACATGACAATGATGTGTTGGACATTAATCACTTTATGCTAAGCTGCATGAACTATGAGTTGCATGAGCAGTGTGTGGACATGGGGATCCTTTAGATGATAACACATCTTAAAGAGATGAACGATAATCATAAAAATAAATAAAGGTACAGTGTCTCAGAGGCACTCTTTGAGTGTAAGATGACAGAGGGAGACTCTGTAGAGACCCATGTGCTCAATATGATTGGACATGTAGAACATCTGTGTGAGGCCCCTAACCTTGCTTAAATGGTTGGACATGCTTAATTATCTTAATTGAGTTATCAAAACATCAAGTAAACCTTTTTTAGGGATTTTGTATCATATGATAAGCTGATTTTTCAAATTTGGTCCAATTTGGACATTGTTTGTGCAACTTATGCAATTTTATGCATATTTTGGATTTTTCTATAATTTACCCAAATATGATGTTCTACTTGCAATTTGTCACATGCTTATCTTCCTTAGATGTTTTAATATAATTCTTGATCTTGTTGACCCATGGGGTACTTAATTGAACCATGGTTTGGTGGTGATTCTCTTCTATGGTGAATTAGGGTTTACCCCTTCATGGATGAGCTACATTTAGGAGCCATCAACTGACGATCCCCTATTTGGTTGACAACCAATGGTCACAAATATGTTTTTACAAACTATGGTCATCCTAGAAGGCTTTAGTTTGATGGAATCTCTTGGCCATGGACACATGGAGAGCTTCTTGGACACCTCAAGCTTCTTTTCTTCTTTATACATAAGCTTTATATACTTATACATAGGTACAAAAACAAAACCTTTAGACCCTTATCAATCCCCTGCCATCCAGAGCTTCCCCTTTTTCCTTCATGGTGTAGGAGAAGGTGCCCAAGGTAGAAGAAGGTGGACGATCTCCTCGTGCAAGTGGCTAGAGCTCGGATCTACCCTTCTTTTATGGTTTGTGGAGCATCTTTTCTTATTCCGACCTAAAATAGTAAGTTTCTCCTTATCTCTTTCATTTCTTTTTCTATTATTCTTCCTCCTACCTTATCCTAGATGGAACCTATTTTTCCATGGTAAAATTTTCTCTAAAGCTCAAAGAACCTACCTTTCTTGCTCCTTCTACCTAGGGTTTGCTTCTTTTGTGGAGAAAGGTGCTAGTTGGTTGTGTTTAGAGCATATCATAGGATTTTCTACCCTCCTTGCTTGAGTTTTCTTGATGTTTGGGAGCTGATATTCTTCCAATAGGAGAGTTTTTAACCCTCTTATCATTTATTCCTTACTACAAGCTTGCTTACTCAAGCTCTTGCTCTAAAATGATGATCTAAGCTTAAACAAGCTATGTTTGCTTAGGGTTTCAATTTTTATGTTGTTCCTTAAGTAGTTTCTAGTTCTAGATGAACCTGGAAGCATCTGTATGATCTTACTAAGGTATAGGAAGACTTAGATCAGGTTATATTGCAAACCAATGGTGCTTACCACCTATCAAATGATGGCCTATACTTAGCGTTTTTAGGCAGTTTTCTAATTTATACATGAACCAATGGAATATTCTCTTGCTAGATCTGATGGTGAGGTATTTTGGTGCTATTTTCATGACAACCAATGGTGTCAATAGATGGTAACACCTATACCTATTTTGTACCCTTGTGGAATCTTAATACTTGATGGTTTAGTTCCTCTTACATGTTGGATTATAATTAGGGTTTAATGGCTATTTTACTCCTTAATGCTTAACACTCGATGGTTTAGTTCCTTGACTGTTTTGTTGGGTTTGTCCTGACAACTAATGGTGATTCCTTTACTGTAAGGCCCCCAAACTTACTTAATGAGTTGAATAAGCTTACTTATTATAATTGAATTCTCATAACCCTAATATAACCTTGTGATATGCTTTGAAATAATAAGACAAGCTTAAGTGTCAAATTTGGTCCAATTTTGACATTATTTGAGCAAGTTATGCAATTTTATGCACATTTTGTACTTTTCTACAATTTATCCAATTGAGAGGTTTTATTTGTAATTTATCTCTTGCATTATGTTCTTTGGATATTCTCTCATTATTCTTGAGCTTGTTGAGCCATGGGGTGCCTATTTAAACCTTGGTTTCAAGGTGTTTTCCTCAAGGGTACTTTAGGGTTTACGCCTTCATGGATGAGCTACCTTTAGTAGCTATCAACTAATGAATTATTTTTTTTTCTTGGAAATTCAAGAAATGAGGGATAAGAATGTCTCTATGGATGGTGGGGGAGATTCTTGTGTGTGTGCTTGTATATTCTTAATAGTTTAAGGCCATGGACACTTGGAAAGATACTAGAACTTCAACTTTTTCTTTTTCTTTATCTTAAAGTTTCATATACTTATCCCTAAGCACCCAAATGATCCATTTTCTCTCCACCACCTCCCTCCTTCTAGAAACCTTGTTCTCCCTCTATTCGTCTACGAATTTCCTGTCCAAGGAAGAAGAAAGAGGGGATCTTCTTGGAAAAAGAATCTAGGGTTGCAATTGACTTCCTTTGAGGGTTTAAAAAGCCTCCTTCTAGTGATCTTGACCTAAAAGAGTAAGAATCAAATTCTTTCCTTCATTTATTTCTTTGTTATCCTTCATCCTACCTTTCTCCTGGTTGGAACCTTGTTGTTCCATGGTAGAAATTGCTCTAAACCTCTAAAACCCTACCTTTCTTGCTCCTTATGCTTAGGTTTGCTCATTTGATGAAAAAGGTGCTAGATGGACGAGTTCACAGCTTATGCTTGGATTTCCTACCCTAATTGCTCATGTTTTCCTCTGTTTGGGATTTTATCTTCTAATTAGAGGCAAGTTTTACAACTTGCTACATTCTTATTTCTTACCATAAGCTTGCTAGCTCATGTTCTTGATTTTAAATGGTGATCCATGCCCTAAAAAGCTATGCTTGACTTGGATTTTGATTTTTATAATGTTTGATGTTCTGATTTCAGTTCTAGATGAACCTGTGATCATGTGTATGTTATTCCTAAGGTATGATATGACTTGGATCAGGTTGGTTTGACAATCTATGGTTCTAATCGCCTATCAACCAATGGTCAATAATAGGGTTTTAAGCTGATTTCTTCTATAAACCCATGACCCAATGATGGTACCATTGCAACAACCCTATGATGTTGTCTTCATGACAACTGATGGTTGAGATCAAAGGTGTCAAATGATTGTGACAACCTATGGTCACCCCCTTAGGTCAGGTTTTGGATCAATTAGATGTTTAATGATCAACCATTACATACCCTACAGATGTTATCAATCAATGATGACATTAGCTTAATATTTGATGCTAATTAATGAATATAGTACTGATCTAACAACCTATGGTGACTTTATGGTCACTAATGATGGTGGATCAGGTCTCCAATAATTATGGTGAGTTAATCATATAGTTTTAGCATCAATTAAGCCTTAGACCAATGGTTTCTTGGGTCACTTGATGCAATGGTGGGACCTATATTGTAATTGATGGTTTTAACACATGAACTTGACCCTATGGTCAAGATCTAATGTTTATTCCTCCAATAAAGTGGAATGATGGCTAATGTAATATGTTGGTCCTAATAATTTTATTGAGTTGGTTTCCTTTATATGATCAAATCAAGGAGCTTACTTGTTGACAATGGATGGCTTGTTTTAAATGAACAATCGATTGTGGGTTTTACCCTACTCTCAATGGAACTTTTTGTGTTATTAATCAAGGGATGTCTAGGATTAGATGGTGACTATTTCTAGAGCACAAATCAAGGACTTCATAGGTGGTTTATCCAAGGTGTTTACTTATGTAAACAACCAATGGTTGTGGGTGACATTGTGGTATGGTGATATGGGTTGAATGATGATGGAACAACTGGAGGGTTACCCTTAATAAGGTAGTCTTATCTATTCACTCATATGAATAGAAGGGATGATAACCATATTATTTTGATATTTAACCCTAATTAGGTATAGCTTGTTATACCTAGCTTTAATATAACTAAATGATGGTAATGGGGTATGAATAGTCCTTGAATGATTAATACAATCATGGAGTACTCTCTTATTGTCGTTGAAACCCTAATATTCTATAAATCGATGGTTACACCATGATTTATGTGTGGGTTAATACTTGAGAATACTATGGAATGTGATGGTGATGCTTTACCTTATGCATCCATGATCTAATGGGGATGTCGTGAGTTAGGGTTTGGGTATGAGTGTTGATTAGTAACATTAATATAATTTATCTTGTTGAACCTAACTCTAATGCAAATAGATAAAGATGAGTATTCATGTTTAACCTTCTTATGTGATGGCATGATGGTGAAATAGCCTTCTTAATACCATCATAACCTTAATACGTTAATCGATGGTTATCATAGCCACATGGTTGATACTTTCTTATGCTAAACATGTACATTATGAATATGATGAGGGTTAATCATATCTAGATTCCTTGCATGTTGATGTAATAAAGGAATATTCTTAATTCTAATATAACCCTTATATGATTGTTTATGAATATCTCCTAGCTCACTAATTCAATATTGTGCTGATCTGGTGTATTATATGTAAGTGATGTTGTTGAGCCTTGCTATAAGGCATGGAATGATAATGATGATCTTGTAGGGAATAGTATAATGGTCTTAATGACCTTTGGGTATGGTTGAGCCCTGATTGAGGTGTAATCCTCTTGTGTTGATAATGGTTGATACCCTGTGATATTGTGAAAAGGATTTATATCATGTGATAGTATGATGGTCTTAATGACCTTTGGGCATGGTTGAGCCCTGAATGAGGCATAATCCTCTTGTGTTGATAAGGGTTGGTACCCGGTGATATTGTGAAAATAATTTATATCTTGTGATAGTATGATTAATAGTGTAGCCTCATGAATGGCAAGTGAATAGTACCATGTGATGATGAGATGAGAAATTATGTTTCACACATTTTATATCTTTTGAAGTTGTATATTTATATGCTTTCTAGAAGTGAATTAGGGTTTGTATGTCCACTTCTTTGATGCAGCCTTAATTCACCCAATTGGCACAACTAATCAAGTGAAACTCTAATCATGTAGTGACCTGTGCCATAGATCCATCTGAGTGTCAGAACTTGTCTAATGGTGAAATGGGTATTCCTTAGGGAAACTCAGAGCGCATACTGATGAGTATTTGGGGTGCTTGTCATCTAAATTCAAGTGTTTAGGGAGGATGACTGTGGTCATACCTAGCCCTTAGTTTGAGAACGGCTGCGGTCATGTCTCAGTGATTATATATGTGATGAGATTGGATGACAACTGCAGTTGTACCTCAAATGGTAGGGTATGCGTACCCACCTCCTTTTAGTAGTTCCATGACCTATACCAAGGACAGACTAGGCTATACCAGCTTGACCTTATGTGTCACTATGGAAGACCCGTACTGATCATGGGCGGAGAAGATCTTAGGAGTCTGGCTCATCCTAGATCTTGTATGGCACTGATTGCGACCAAGCGATGGTCAGTTGGAACTTGAGTAGTATCCTTAAATTCTGCAGGGTGTAATAAAAGATGTAATATAGTCGTGTAGCATATTTGTTTAGGGTTATACACAACATTTCACATTGGATGATAACCCTTGTTTGTTATCTTTACATAAAGATGATGCTTCATGTAATTAAGAGATAGTAGATATACTTAGGTTGTGGATATGCTTAGGATTGTAGATGCGTACATACAGTAGCTATGTTGGTGTTGATAATTATACCGCTACTACTGATTATAATCATGATGCTATCTATCTCATGTTTTTAGTTATGTTTATCATGCTAGCCATGCCTTTGTAACTAGAGATGCATATACCGCTAATCATGTTTATCCAGATAGTTGGTCTTATGTTGTTACCTCTTCTTATGATGTTGATATGTTCAACCTATTACACATGTTGATGTTGTTAGCTATGTATATGATACTAGATTTATTCATGATGTTAGAGATGTTCATGCTGCTAGACTCCTTATATTGTTAATAGGGATATGAGAATAGTATGGCTAATGAAGATAGTTATTATTTGTTCCTTTATGTATTTAATTAATCATCAGTTCTATTGAGATTATTTGTTATATATGATTAAACTTCTTAAACTGTCTCATTACCTAAAAATGTTGGAATCAATAAACGTTGTTGGAGGTTATATCTCTTACTGGGACATGGGTCTCACCCCTGTGGTTCGCCACATCTTTTTAGGTAATTGGAAGTGATGACAACAAAACTGTGGAAGTAAAGAGGAACTACAACAATGAATCTTTGAGAAAGTTGAATAGATGTATAGTGTATCCTAGAGTCATCCATGTACTCTCAGGTTTGGGTGAGAAAAATTTGTATATAGTGTTTCAAAATGAATCGGAATTTTGTTAGCATATTAATGTTTGTTTGTGTGGCATATACAAATATTGTTCTCCTATGTATATATGTTGTGGCTAAAGTGATAGAACAATTTGTATCAAATTCTTGGCATAGTATGGATAAAAGAAAGATGTTAGGCTCTTATGCAAATGTTTCTGAGCAGGTGATGACGTTGAAATCGGTTTTAATTTACCCATATTTTTGGGTATGTGATTAATTAGTGATCGATTGTGCTTTAAGTTTTGAGTAATCACATTTAGTGTATCGGGTTCTCACAAGTTGGTATCAAAGCTATTGGTTCTCATTACTTGGATGCCTTGTCCAGGTATTCAATTATTGAAGAAAGGTAAGTATGAAACTCTTAGATTGTTATCTTTCTAATTACTCTGATCAAGTAGTCATTTTGAGACAATCTAAAGAGCATAATGAATTAGAAATCATGGTGTGAATATCTCAATCCTACCTTAAAGAATATGAGAATTGCATCATAATCTATCAAAACTTGAATGTTTGGTAACTACAAGAGAAAGATACAACACCATAAAATCTAAATCTAAATACAAATAAGAAAAGGAGGAGTTCTTGAAGATGTTATTCAAGAACATAATGAAGCAAAAGACAGACAAGGCTATGTTTATAAAGTGATTCGAGGTATGAAATCCACATAAGATGGAGAGAACTCCAATGATAAGTATAAAATGAGAAGATAAATGAGAACAATGATAAAGGAATAAGGTGGAACCTAAGCTAATCTCAGACCAACCTATGTGTGTAATAAAGTTTTAGTGTAAAATAAGCATGGTGTTTGTAAGAAATTAAGGTAGATGATCCATGTTTAATAAAGAAAATGTGGAATATGATGATTTACCTATTGATAAGTGGTTGGAAAAAATAATAAAATAAGAGAACATACCCAAGTGTGATAAATAGTCATCAAGGAAGGAGTAATGAGATATGTTAATCATGATGATTTATATGCTAATGGCAATGAACCCAAAATGAAAAGGGTAAAATGATACATAATAAGTTGTAACTTGCATAATGAAAATAGAATTGGTTACCTTTTTCTAGTGACCCTTGAACAATACTGCTATGATGTGGGAAGTGTGTTTCCCTTTGTGTCTTTCCTTTCCAGGGTACAACTTTCAAGTGGATCATTGCCACTTGGTATGTGTGGGTTTGTTGTAAACATGAGGGTGGATAGCTTATTATAGCATAAGGTTGTTTGGACTATGGTTCCAAGATCATAAAGTTTGTGATGATTTTGCTTTTGAGCCTTCCAATAATTAGGAAGACTCCTCTTATATGTCTTGATATTTGTTATGTTGGTAAAGATGGATGAGATAAGGATGTGAGTTCCTTATAGCACATGAGGTGGATACCAAGGTAATGAATCCTAGTATCCAAGATGTATCAACAATATGAGAAATATGTGAAGGTTTGATATGTTTACTCTCAGGTCTGGGTGAGAAAATTTTGTATATAGTGTTTGAAACGAATCAGACTTTTGTTAGCATATTAATGCTTATTTGCGTGGAATATATGAATATTGTTCTCGTGTGTATATATGTTGCGGCTAAGGTGATAGAACAATTTGTATCAAATTCTTGGCATAGTATGCATAAAAGAAAGATGTTGGGCTCTTATGAAAATGTTTTTGAGCAGGTGCTGACGTTGAAATTGGTTTTAATTTACCCATATTTTTTAGTATGTGATTAATTAGTGATCGATTGTGCTTTATGTTTTGAGTAATCTCATTTAGTGTAATGGGTTCTCACATTTACTACTATTTAGTTAATCTCCCTTGAAAACAAATGATGGGTGAGCTTTTCCTTAACAATCTATGGCTAGAGTTTCATGGTTGAATGATCACCATCTAGGGTTTTTCAAGTTGATTTCCTTCTTTCCTTGAAAACCAATGTCTTACTCTTCTTGCTATTTTTCTTAGACTTAGTGAGCCAAACGATGGTCACCGACTTAGTGCAATTTTGGAATCTTTTAGATACATGACACTCCATGTTTTTAGTACCCTAATTATGGTTTCAAATGATAACCTTATGTCCTATAACAAATAATAGTTTATGTTACACCATTACTTTGCTATACCACCTAGTGATAACAACCAATGGTGCATAAGATTCACAACTGATGGTGGTCCTAGATATCATAACCAATAGCAAGGTTGAATCTAATGTGTTGATTACTTTAAGCCCTAATTCTAGGGTTTCTTAGTTAAATAGTTCAAAAGTCAAGCTTACACCTTAATCGATGGTTTTGAACAAAGAGCATGATTCAATGATTAGGAGTTGATGCCTCAACATTCCCATGGTTTTGGGTGAAGCCTATCATGTAATGTTATGGATATAATGATGATAATTTGATGGTTCAATACCTTAAATTTATTGTCTTACATTTGCCCGCATATGAATATAATTGATAATCACCATAATGAGTTAATGGGTAACCCTATTGAAGTATATCTTGTTACACCTAACCCTAATGTAACCAAGTAATTGTGATTGTTTATGAACAACCCCCTTGAATAATTAATAGAATAATTGTGTGCTCTCTTATTGTTTTTGAAACCCTAGTATGCAATAAGTGATGGTTAAACCTTGTGTTATGCATAGAATCATACTTGAGAATAGTATGGGGCTTGAAGGTAATGCTTTACCTTATACATCCATGATAAGCTGAGGATTTCATGGGTTAGGGTTTGTGTATGAGTGTTGAACTGTAGCTTCAATTTAACCTATCTTGTTGAACCTAACTCTAATGCAAATAAATGATTGTGGTTAATCATGCTACCCTTCCTTGAATGGTTAATATCATGATGGAATATTCTTCTTAATGTTGTTATAACTCTAATGTGCTAACTAATTGTTATCGTAACCTTATGATTGAAGATTTCATATGCTAAACTTATACACTATAGGTTTAATGATGGTTAATCATACCTAGCATCCTTATATGTTGATATAATGAAGGAATGCCCTTGAATGCTAAGATAACCCTACAATGTTCTTTCGGGAACATTTTTTAGTTCCTTAATGGAATATTGTGTTGAACTTGCGTATCCATGTATGGTGATGCTTGTTGAACCTTGTTATAAGACATGGAAAGATAATGATGATCTTGTAGGGAATGATATGATGGACTTAATGACCTTTGGGCATGGTTGAGCCTTGAATGAGTTATAGTTCTCTTCATGATGTGAGAAGGGTTAGAACTCTAGAATAATGTGATAAGGATTTGTATCCTATGGTGATGATGTGATGACAAGTATGGTCTCATGAATGGCAAGTGAATATTATCATGTGATGATGAGATGAGGATCAATATGTCTCATACATTTCATATCTTTTAAAGTTGTTACACTTATATGCTTTCTAGAAATGAATTAGGGCTTGTATGTCCACTTGTTTGATGCAGCCTTAATTTACCCAATTGACATAACTAATAAATTAAAACTCTAATCATGTAGTTTCCCTATGCCATAGATCCATTCCAGTGTTAGAACTTTTTGGATGGTGAAACAAGAAATTCATGTGGGAAACTTGGAGCGCATATTGTTGAATATGTGGGGGCGCAAGTCGAGTACCTCCTTGCATCCACAATTGTAGGTTGTACAGAATGGCTGTGATCATGCCTCAGATATTGTGATGTGTCAAAGAGAGCAGTTAATTACAAGATGCCTCCTATAGAATGTCCATGCGTGAGTTGTTCTATAGCACCGTGACCTGCACCACAGCGGGCTAGTTACATGACTATATGTCACTATTTTGCAATTTGACTATATTTCACTGCATTGTCTCTCGTACTGATCAAGAGTTGTTGGTGAGATCATGGAGTCTAGGTCTTGCATAGATCTTGTATGTCACTGATATTGACTTAGCTATGGTCAGTTGTATTTTGTTGGTACTACTCAAATCCTTCAGGTAAAATACAAGATGTAATACAGACGTGTATCATAAATGTTTAGGGTTATACACATTGTTTCACATTGGATGATAACCCTTGTTTGTTCTCTTTACAAAGAGATGATATTTAGTGCATTAGAAGATAGTAGAAATGCTTATGTTGATAGGTATACTACTACTACTGGTTATACTTATGATGCTAGTTATCTCATGTTGTTAGTTATGTTTGTGATGCTAGGCATGCCTCTGTAATTAGAGTTGTTTACACTACTAATCATGATATGTAGGTAGTTGTGCTTATGTTCTTATCTCTACTTTAGAAAAAAGATGTAGATCTATTCAACTTGGTAGGCATGCTAATGTCGTTATCTATTCCTGTGTTGCTAGACTTATTCATAATAATAGAGATGCTATGCTACTAGACTTGCTTATGATGTTAGCTATGCCATGCTACTAAACTACTTACATTGTTAGCAAGGTATATATTAATAATCAGGCTAATGATGATAGTTATTATCTATTCCTTTATATATCTTGTTAATCTTGCATGTATTTATTCGTATCTGTTTAGTCTGCCCGATTTACTTAAACTATATAATTGCTTAACCAGATGTAATCAATAAGTAGTGTTGAGAGTTATATCTCTCCCTGGGACATGGGTTTCACCCATGAGTCACCACATCATTTTAGGTGACTGGAAGCAGTGGCAACATACTCATGGCAGTGAGAAGAAACTATGAGGATGGACATTAGAGAAGTTTATTTTGATGTCTAGTGTATCCTAGAATTCATCGATGTACTCCCAGGTTCGGGCAAGAAAGTTTGTATATGATGTTTCAAACGAATCGAGCTTTTGTTAACATGTTAATGTTGGTTTATGTGACATGTAAGAATTATGTTCTTCTTTGTATATATTGTGTGGCTGAGGCCATGGATCAAATTGTATCAACTTCTTGGCATGGTATGAATACAAGAAAGGTTTTAGGCTTCAATGTAAACGATTTTGAGCATGTGGTGATGCTAAAATCAGTTTTAATTTACCCTCATTTCTAGGTTTGTGATTAATTAGTGATTGATTGTGTTTTATGTTTTGAGTAACCTTGTTTAGTGTGACAGGTTCTCACAATCTAAAAGAATGTGATTCTCTTTGATACAAGAAATGGCCAAGGATATGATTCTACAATCATTGTCTAAATCATATAGCCATTTTATCAAGTGTTACCTCTTGAATAATATGGCCAGACTGTTGTTAGACTTGCTTGGCATGTCGATTAATGTTGATGCAAGAATGAAGAAGGACAAATCCATGCTGATGATTAGCAGAGTGAAGTCCAAGGATGAAACTAATGCCATTAAATGTTCTAAGGTCAACATAAATCCAGATCTTCAACACTCAAGATATGGAGAAAGAAAAGTACAAGAGGAATATGCCCTTTTTACTTGAAGGCATTCAAGAAGAAAAAGACAGGGATAGAGATCTCCAATTTAGTTATATACATTATTGAGATAAACTTATCTACTTCTTCATCTTGGGTACTAGATACCGGATGTGGATCTCACATATGCTCGAATATGTAGGATCTTCAAAGAAATAGGCCTTTGAGAGAGGGAAAAAGTTGTTTCCACTGCAATTGGAACCCATAATTCATATCTTCCCACTGGGTTTGTAACAGAGTTGATGAACTACTATAATGAACCTACCATACATAAAAACATCAAATCTATATCTTATATGGACAAGAATGAATATGAATTTCATATTAATAATGGTTGATGTTCTATTACTCAAGATGGGATATTTTATGGCATTTCCCCAATGTCTTTTGGTCTTTATTTGCTCGATCCAAAGACAAGTGTCTAAAATGTAGATACCAAAAGACTAAAACTCAACAACTCAAAAAAACATACCTTTGGCATTGTCTTCTATGACACACAAATGAGAATCGCATATCTAGACTCGATAAAGATAGTTATTCAACCTCTTTTAACTTCAAAACAATAGAGACATATGAATCTTGTTTGTTGGGCAAGATGACCAAAACTCCTTTCACTGGTAACAATGAAAGGGCTAGTGATCTATTAGGACTCATACATATTGATGTATGTGGCCCTTTTTATACAACTTCTAGAGGAGGATATCAGTTATTCATTACCTTTAATGATGATTTTAGTAGGTATGGTTATATTTACCTGATGAAACATAAGTCAAAAACCCTTGAAAAGTTCAAGGATTTCATAAATGAAGTACAAAACCAACTTGGAAAAAGTATTAAGGCACTTCATTCTGATCGAGGTGGAGAATACTTAAGCCAAGAGTTTGGGGACCTTCTATAAGCCTGTGATATTGTATCACAATAGACTCCACTTGGAACACCTCAGCATAATGGTGCATCAAAAAGAAGGAATCACACATTGCTATATATTGTGAGATCAATGATGAGTTTAGCTGAACTTCCAACTACTTACTAGGGTTTTGCTCTTGAAACCGTCATGTTTACACTAAACTACATACCATTTAAATCGATTCAAAAGACACCATATGAGATATGGTATGGGAAGCGTCCCAATGTGTCTTTTATGAAGAATTGGGGTTGTGAAGATTATATGAGAAACCAATTTCCTGAAAATCTTGGACCTAAATCTGATAAATGTTATTTTGTTGGACATCCTAAGGAAACCAAAGGGTACAAATTTTATTCCCTATCTAACAATAAAGTGTTTGTTTCCAAATATGTTGCGTTCCTAGAAAAGGAATTTATTTCCAAAGGAATTAGTGGAAGGAAAGTAGAACTCGAAAAGGTTCGAGACTAACAAGAAAAAACTAAACCAATAGATGTACAAGAGGAACAATGAGAATCACAAGTCATTGTGGAATCTCAAATATCTCAAGTTACACAAGAACCTCATAGATCTAGTAGGACACACCTTGAGAATGAAAGATTTGATTATCTTGTGACTTATTAAGGCGGTGAGTTGGTCATAATTGTTGATCCAACAACCTATTTAGAAGCTACTAAGCGACCAAAGTTTTAGAAATGACTTGAGGCCATGAGATATGAGATGGAATCCATGTACACCAATAAGGTACGAACCTTGGTGGATCCGCCTGAAGGGGTAAAACCCATAGGTTGAAAATGGGTGTACAAGAATAAGGCCAACATGGATGGTAAAGTACAAACCTATAAGGGTAGATTGATTGCAAATGATTTCAGACAAGTTCAAGGTGTTAACTATAATGAAACCTTTTCTCTAGTTACCATGGTTAAGTCCATCAGGATCATGCTTGCCATTGCAACTTATCATGACTATGATATTTGGCAGATGGTTGCTAAAATTGAATTCTTGAATGGGAATCTTCTTGGGGATGTGTACATAACATAACATGAGGGTTTTAGAAATCCAAAGGATGCAAATAAAGTCTGCAAGATACAAAGGTCAATTTATGGATTGAAGAAAGCATCTCAAAGCTGTAATCTTCAATTTGATGAAACAACAAAAGAGTTTTACTTTTATCTAAATGAAGATGAACCTTATGTGTACAAGAAGGTTAGTGAAAGTATGATTGTATTCCTCATATTGTATGTAGATGACATACTATAAATGGGGAATGACATCCCTAATTTATAGAAAGTATAGACATGGCTTGTAAATACATTCTCAATGAAGGACTTAGGGGAAGAATCCTACATATTATAAATCAAGATCTATAGATATATCTATAGAAGTCTTCTTGGACTAAGTCAGAGCACATACATTGACAATGTGTTGAAGAAGTTCAACATGGTGGACTCAAAGAGAAGAAACCTACCCATGTCTGATGGAGTTGGCATCTCTGGAGCTCAGTGCCCCAGTTCTTATGAAGAAAGGGAATGCAAAAGTAGGACTCCATATCATATGCAATTGGATCCATCATGTATGTAATGCTATGTACTCATCCCAATGTCTCGTATGCCTTGAACATGATGAGTAGATATTAATTAGATCCAGGTGATGCTCACTGGACAGTCGAGAAGAACATCCTTAAGTAGTTGAGAAGAACTAAGAATCAACTCCTTGTTTATGGCAGAGAGGAAGAGTTGGTGGTAAAGGGTTACACCGATGTAAGATTCCAACCAGACAAAGATGATTACCGATCACAATCAAGATTTGTGTTTTACCTCAACAATGGAGTTGTGAGTTGGATGAGTTCCAAGCAAGAGATCGTTGAAGATTCTACAATAGAGTTTGAGTACATTGCTGCATTAAATGTAGCAAAGGACATTGTTTAGAACAAGAAGTTCATCTTTGAACTTGGGGTGGTTCCAAGCATCATCAATGCAATTGAGATATATTGTGAAACCAATGGAGCTATTGCGCAAGATAAAGAACCCAGATCGCATCAGCATTCCAAGCATATACAAAGGTTGTTTCATCTCTACAAGAGATTGTACAATGAGGAGATGTGAATATTTGCTTAGTACCAACTGAGAACGATGTGTTTGACCCCTTGACAAAAGCACTTTCATATCAGAAGCATGATGGTCATGTTAGATCACTTGGGATTAAGTTCAAGGGTGATTGACTCTAAGTACAAGTGGGAGTCTATTTGTATGTATGCCCAAAGAGCCAATCATGTGATGATTGTAATGGCATAACTTGTAATTGATTTGAGTATAAGGGCCCATCTGGTTGTAAGTAGTTGCAACACGCTAGGTCATTTTCAAAACTAGAAATGTAAAATAGGATTTGTAACTGAGCGTTGGATCATTTGGCTGGAAGTAACTTTAACTCAATTTCTTCTATAGTTTTCATTTCATTGAAAGTGGTTTAAGGATGTGGTAACTACTGTTGATTTTACCACCTAAGAAACATGTTCAACACTATTTATAGAATTATCACATTTTCAGTTGATTTGCATGTCCAATAAAAAAATGACCCGATGTGCACACCTACACATCAATAATAGAAAAAGATGACATCAACTGTGAAAACAAACTAAGCCTAAAATTGGCACAATATATTTTCCATCTTTCTCTACATGAATCCACATTCTCTTGCAGTTGATTTCCTAACTGTGTGTTCTGATTGCTTAAAACCAAATGAAAGAATTATAATTCACAATGAATTGAAGATGCACTCGTTCAAACACAGCCCAACCAAGTTGGGCCTTAGTAAAGACAATCTTCCAATTTATTCTATTTTATTCAATTATGAGATTATGATGTAACATAATAAATCTCTAAATAATGATATTACTCAATGATGTATGCCTTCAGGATGATGATTTGAACAATGATATCATATAGATTCCAAGAGCATGTACATTCTTTCTATGTCCCTAGTTGGATGTTATTATGGAAGACTGATAGACAACTATAACACATAAGACTAGATTGTGTGTTGGTTGATGACAAAATCTCATCAGTCAAGATATGTGATATCAAACCAAACACATAGTTACTTGTTAGAGAATAGTGTATCAGACAGAATCACCAATGGAGTGACACATGGAAATCATTTCATGGTAGTTAGAGTCATCTTTCTTAGTGATGGTGGTGATAGTGGTTCTTATACCCGAAATCACTACACTCATCACACGTCATTTAGTGTACTTTGACATCATCCATTGTAACCTTTAATATGGGTTGCTACAAAGGTGATTATCATATGCAATGTGACACATGGGGATGACTGTTAGTGATGTAGATGCATTTTTCCCGCCTACAGGAGTACGATAGTCTGACCACTTGATTAGTGAGATTGAGAAATGCATGGCCATGCACATGTGAGTAATTATGTGATATATATCTTAGCAAGTATGCTCTTGTTCAAGGAGTAGAGATTGAATGTTGATGATGATGATTATTCCATGCCTCGAGTTCAATCTGAATATTAGTGACAAAGGAACCATACAAACACTGTAGCACAAATCATAGATTTTAGGTTGAAGTTGTTCTCCAACTTTCCAATTACTTGGGTAGAAATTATGTGTTTGTAGATACCTCTCTTTGCTTGTGATGACATAAACTAGTTATGGACATTCAATGCCAACTTAATATGGAACCTATAGGGTCACACACTTAGGATACATTTGGAATAGGAGTTTGTTCATGAATGATCTTTAGCTTGATTACTAAAGTGTTTAGGTATTCAATTTAAACAACAATTTACTTATTGAACTATGAAATGACTAGTCAAGTGTTAAACTGCTTAGTTAGAGTGTCAAATTGATTAGATATTGCATTGGGTGAATTTTGGCTGAACTAGGGCATGAACCAACAGCAGTACAGATCTGACATTTAATTTCACTTTTGGTGACATCAGTTCCATAAATAAACTGACGCCAATATACCAACAATGTCAGTTCCTCATGCCAACTGTCTCCATATGCGAAGTCCCATTGATATAGAAAAGACACATGTACCACTTTAACTTTAACTTCAATTTCGATTCAAAGAAACTGATGTTTAAAATTGCTCGTGAAATATAATTTTTCAAATAAAAATATTTGCCTTCAAAGTTTTCAGTCAGGCATTAGATTTCAAACAACTGATGACAAAATGTTCATGCCATGTCCCTACAGAAAAATTATCCCCCCATTAGTCATCAGTTCTACCAAACAAGTGACAATTTAGACCCCTCGGTGAGTCATAATTTTTTTTGGAGATGGGTCTAAATTGTTAGTTTCTTAGAACAAACCAAAAATTAGGTGTTTTTACGCCAGTCCCCACAATAATATTTTCCCTCCAAATTTCTTATTAACCTTCAATTTTGCTTGCTAAACTGACAACTATATCCCTAACCCGAGAGCCATTTTTTGTTTGGATAAGGAGTTAGTCGTCCGTTTCTACAGACTTAACCGGTGAATATGGATCCAAACCAATGTCTATTTTTTTTGGTTTAGGACTTAATCATTGTTTTTTTGTTCGAACTGACTACTATGTACTTCGTTGTCGGTGTTCCTATATAACCAATGAATATGGGTAACTTAATAGCCCCCGCATGATACAATCTTTTTCCCCTTCTCTATTTCATCACAACTGACTTGCTTCTCTTTGGCTATTTGCGATCCCCATCATCATCATTGCCTCCACCTCCATTGTTGTTTCTACTACTCCACCACTGTCACAGCCTCCACCGCCGTCACTGCTACTGCTGGACGCCACTGCTGCTATTGCTACTGAGCTCGCCTCATCAGCTGCCTCCAACAGTTTGCCCGCTGCCGCCTTCACCACTTCTGCTTCATCTGTTGAGCTCACCGCCACTGCTGCTAGATGTTGCCACCTATGATCTGACTGTCGTGCTCGTCTTTCCAGGTGATCTTCATCCACCATTCATCCTATGCCATCATCTCCAGTCGCCGCCACCAATAGTGGGGTCACTGAAGGTAAGAACATTTTAGTTTTTTTTGGGTGTGCTACTACTGTTTGTACATTTATGTGTTGTTTGGACTCTAGTGCATATTTATGTGTTGTAATCTTACTCTTATTTGATATCAAAACTCACTATAATCCTAAATTTAGTAAATTTTGTGTCCCAATTTGGCATAAAAATCATCAATCCTTTTGCTAGGTTTTTCTAGATAGCACTCAATGCATGAATGTGATACAATTATTACTCTACATGCATGATCACATTTGAATAATGATTTCATCAACTTATTTAATTAATATTGTTAATGGAAATATACTGGTTATATTACTGAATTAATATTTCTTTCTTTCTCTCTTGTTAGTGTAGATTTAACTTAGTTCAATAATTTGTTTTTAAGATTGTATAGTTGATTAATATTGATTAATTAGGGTTAATGATGTAAAAATGAACTAACCCAAATGAAAAAATGAATTGAATTAGATGATGTTACATTAAACCTAGGATATGAACGATGAAAATAGGATCATAGGTATAGGAATGACAACATACATGTATTTTCTTGGCCTAGAAACCTGTCCAAGATTTATTAATTAGGACTAAATCTTGGATAGTCACAGATTTCTAACTATTCTTGAACTCTTAATCTCACATAGGATGTAAGTGTATAAGGTATATTAGGTTATCAAGATGTTTTGTCACCATTTCCATGTTTGTTATCTAAGTACATATGTTGGTGGACACTTGCCCATCGACATTGGTGCACTTGGAGAACTGCGGGTAAATGATGGTGAAATTTTCTTGAAAGACAAATACACATTATACACTTACTAGTGAGATTGGGTGTTCAAGAATGGTATAGGTGGTACACACATTCATTACTGAACCCTAAACCCTAATCTTTAAACCCTAAACTCTAATCTTTAAACCCTTATCCCTAAATCTAAAACAATATATCCTTATCTATTTTTAAATCCTTAATCAAATCTATAAACCCTAAACCCTAATGCTTGTTTTCTCTTTGATCATAGAATGGATAGATCATGGATTTCCATTCCAAATTTCTACAACCCAAAGTTTATTAGTAGTCTTCATCAGTTTATATTGCGAAGGGAGATAGGAAATAACTTA
This sequence comes from Alisma plantago-aquatica, assembly GCA_963693085.1. NCBI lineage: Eukaryota > Viridiplantae > Streptophyta > Magnoliopsida > Alismatales > Alismataceae > Alisma > Alisma plantago-aquatica. Next base: position 543,436,970 of record OY856413.1, on the reverse strand, counting down.
GACATAGGTTCTATTGACCATGTAGGCATTGCGGTAACAACTTGAAAGTCAACATTAGTGATGAAACCAAAAGTCAAATGGGATTGTATAGGGATGTGTAGAATGGTACTGGCATGGAGAGATTCCAAACTTGAGATCAATAAATGTCAATAGTAGTACTTGTGTTGAATAAGAAATTACCGTCGATGATGTACATGTGAACGAACCAAATCAGTTAGACATGATTAATGTGATGCTAGATACTTGTGAGGTAGAGCACACTGATCCACCTCCCTAATTTAGGAACATTGTGCATGATTTTGAGAGACCTTTATACATAGATTACACTAATTTTATGAAGTTGAGCACTGTGTTGAGATCATATAATTTGAAGGCTAACAATAGATGGAGCAAAAAAAGCTTCACGTCATTGTTGTCTTTGTTGAAAGAAATTCTCCCTAGAGGCAACGAGCTTCCAATCTCAACTTATGAATTAAAAAAATGTTATTCCCAGTGGGAATGAAGGCTAAGAAGATACATGTATGGCCAAGTGATTGTGTGTTATTTTAAAAGGACTATGTCGATTTTGAAAGATTGTGCAAAATGTGGGGCGTCAAGATATAAAATGACGACTTCAGGGAAGTCCAAAACTGGCTCTCCTGTAAAGTTGATGTGGTATCTACCTATAATACCATGATTTCAATGCTTGTTTTCCAATCTGATGGATGTAGAGAATTTCAAGTGGCATGCAGAGGTTAAGAAAAACAATGATGGGATCCTACGACATGTGTATGATTCCCTACAATGGAAGAAGATTGATTTATTATACCCTGAATTTCGTGAAGAAGTCAGGAATCTCTAACTTGGGCATTGTACTGACATGATGAATCCATATGGCACATTGAATAGCCGACATAGCAGTTGGACTATTATGCTTATTATATACAATCTTCCTCCCTAGTTGTATACAATAAATAAGTATGTTATGATGTTGTTGTTGATATTGGGCCCTAAACAACCTAGAAATGATATTGAAGTTTATCTTGAACCTTTGATTGATTACTTAAAGAAACTCTAGAGTGAAGGTGTGATGATCGATGATGCTTCATGTAGAGAGACATTTAGTTTGCATGCTATGTTGTTTTGCACTTTTAATGATTTTCCAGCATATGGGAATTTGTATGGATACAGTGTAAAAGGATCCAAAGCATGCCCTATATGTGAAGAGAGAACTGATTCAATATGACTAAAACATGGCGGCAAAAGTATATATCTTGGTCATCAAGGTTTCTTCCAGAAGTCCCTCCTTATCGAAGGTTGTGTAAAGCGTTCAATGGATCGAATGAGGAATGGAGTGCCCCTAAACTTATACTAGGGGAGGTTGTTTATGGAAGACTAAAATACTTTGTCATTGAATTTGGTAAGAAATCACAAAGTACCATTCCCATACAACGTGACACATCTTTATTCAAGAAGAGGTCAATATTCTGATATATTCCTTATTGGAGTTCTTAGGCAGTTAGGCATTGTATCGATGTCATGCATGTTGAGAAAAATGTCTATGATAGGGTCATTGATACTATGTTGAATATACCTCGTAAGACTAAAGATTTCATCAAATCCAGAATGGACCTACATGAAATGGAATAAGGATAAAATTAATAGAAGTAGTTAGCAGTGATCGGAAAACATATTTACCTCCTGCTTGTTACACATTGTCTAGAAAGGAGAAGAAAACTTTTCGTGAGTGCTTGCTTAATGTTAAGGTAACAGAGGGATACTATTCCAATATCCGTAGATTGTTATCAATGAAAGATCTAAAGCTGATAGGTCTGAAATCCCATGATTTTCACACTCTAATGCAAAAAATATTGCATGTGGAAATTCGATCGATATTGTTCAAGCATGTAAGGTTTGCAATCACCATACTTTATTTCTTCTTCAACACTCTATGTAGCAAAGTTATTGATCCTGAGAATCTCGATAAGTTACAAAGAGAAGTGGTTGTTACCCTATGCCAACTTGAGATATATTTTCCTCCTTCATTCTTTGATATCATGGTACATCATGTTGTCCATTTGACTAGGGAAGTGAAAATGTTGGGACCAGTTTTCTTGCATTGGAGGTATCCTTTTGAAAGGTACATGAGTGTTTTTGAAGGTGATGCTCAAAATCGTAATTGGCTTGAAGGGAGTATTATTGAGGGTTATGTGGCGAGAGAAGTTATGTACTTTTACAGTGACTTTTTAAATTGTAATGAAGATCCTATAAATGACAAGAATATTGAGTACTATTCCTACAAAGGGACTTTAGGAGCACGAGTGCTAGTAACCAGTCATGAGCTGTGAGAACAAGCTCACTTGTGTATTTTACACAAAATCGACTAAGTGAGTGTTTATATCACTAAACATACCAATTTCATCAAGAAACAATATCCTCGATTCAATTCAATTTGGCTTTCTAGAGAGCATAACAAGATATTTATTAGGTAGTTTGAAGATAAATCTTACGTCAACTGTCTCAAACACCAAATAATTTTGCTGAAAATATGAACTATGACAAGAGTATAAATATGGAAGGCTGAGAAGAGGAAGAAGTCAGCCACTGAGTAATGGAGTTATCTGGACCCTGGCGATGTGGGAAGTGTTTGTTGCTATGAAAAACACAAATGAATTCAAGGTATTAAGCATCACTCCCCATTGTGAATGAATTCTTATGAATTCATTACTTTACCTTGACATAGTAGGTTATGTTTTACTTACCAATTACTATTGATGATTGTTACTAACTAGGGTATAAGCAATGCTCAAAGAGAAAGGCATGTAAAGAATGTACACAACCACATGATGGATCGAGGTGGCTATGCAAATCTTCACCAAAAGTTATTATAGACATCTTCTTCTCAGCAACCTACTCTTGGGACTGTTGAGTCCTCTACTACTACCATTGAACCTCTACTTCACCCTGATATATTGATAGCTGGGAGGCAATCCAAATCAAGAGAAATAACCAACACCAAGGCTTGTCAAAGAAGCTTGGAAGAAGCATCCACTGCCATATGCCCACCCTGATGCTGAGATGATAGGTGAAGCAGAAGGTGGCATGGTTGTGTGGCTCAAAGTGGGAGTTATCTATACTGATCATGATGTATGATAAATTTACATTATGTTTGTATCTATATATACATGACAATTGATATGAAATTATATATATGCAATACATAGAGCCTAAGAAACCCCTTACAACTCATCCTCCTCCACCTCCACCCCCTCCTGAAACACCTTGTTGGCTTGCAAAGGACCTATTTGACTCGATAGGTCCTCAATGTAGGTGTATGGCACTATTTATAGATGAACATGAAGGCCATTCTCTTGTGATGGTTTCTATTAAGGAGAATGTTGTAGGTCAACGTTATGATAGTAGTATATTTCTACAAGATGTTTTGGAGTTGTTTCATTATGCTTAGTTGAATACATCTGTGATAGAATTTTGGATGCAGTGCGATCTTATATAGCTATATACCTCATTTTATATATGGTGATCTGTTTTCTTATATATTAATGCATACATAATATATCTTTTGTAGCCACCTACATAGGGTGTGTATAGAGTTTTTAGTGACCCATGTGAATTTTCTAGTTCCATCCTTGATTAGAAATTTAATTGAAGACCCTGCATCTGTTACCCTATACTACTCTACCACATTTAAATATTTTGGTAGAAAGAAAAGGAGCGTGATATTAGCTCCATACAATGTTTTGTAAGTTTACTTACTTTGCTTATAATTTTGACTTAAGAAATTACATTTCTTTGTGGATTTTGAGTTATATTTTTTTTGCCTTCTTATCACTCAGGAATAAGCAATGGGTATTATTGGTTGTTGACTACACAATGTTAATTACATCCCCATACCCATGGGAAGAATGGAACATCTCTGGACAAGGGGGGAACAAGAGAGAACTACTTGCATGGATTGGATCTGATTCTAAGAATCAAACCTCATTTTGGATGGACGGTCCTTTATACTCTGTCCCACCTTTCTTTTCTTTTATCTAGATCCTAAGGGTGACAAAGTAGACGATGAGGGACACAATTTGAAAAGGGCATTAGGCACGTGAGTAAATTTTTATATTTATATCCATTAACATGTATATTACATGACTATTTCCTAATGTCAATTCAATGTGTTACATTAACATATAGGTCTATAAAAGTGTTTCAATGAAGCTGGAGGAAAGGTGGACACAAAAAAGAAAACGATGGTTTGAGAGAATGTTGAGGTAGGTTTTTTTGACTCCAATGCATATTTATGCCAACTATGCTTACTTTTATATATTAACATTTTGTATGCTTAAATTTGTAGTGTTTTGTACAAGACAAAGGTTGGGCATGCACGTACTATGTGGTGCGGTATATGGACATGATTTTCAGATATGCGGAAGTAGACATCGATTATATATATATATATATATATATATATATATATAGTCTTGATCATCATAAGTAAAAAGGGGAATTACATAATATGAACATATCAAACTTATTAATTATATACATCATTGTCACTGAACTGTTGTTACCCCAATCCCAATCCTACTGCCTAGACAGTGGTAAATGGATTTAAGTGCTCGTCTCTGAGTGGCCAAAAGAATCTCACACACTACAATATACAATAAGAAATAATAACTCATAAAAAAAAGTTTTAAAGAACTAACCAACCCAAATATGAGATTTTGTCCATATCAGCAGAGTTTGAGATGAGGGGAAGCGACTTAGTCAATCCTTCATAATGATCCATCTGGTTTTCCTAAAATTAGGTACATCGAGATGCAATCAATGCAAATGCATCAGTATGCTTTGAAAAGAACATATATTGAATTATTGAAATATTTATGTCAAAATATAGTACTTGACATGACTTATTTTCAAAAATAGCCGACAAGCAATTTTCCAAACAAACTTTTATCTGACAAGATTTTATTACGAGTCCCATTATGCTAATATCGAGAACAATGTTTATATATTTATGTGGCTCCATCACCCCAACGAGAGGGGGAGGTCACCAGGCTCCTTCTCTCCATATGAGGTATGTGGTCAATCGACATGTACAAGTTCCACCCTCTAAATGAGGAGGTCACTTGTACTCAATATCAACATTATCATCATCATAATTTAGGCATTCATAATGGGCAATATCATTTATGTTTTCAAGTTTTCCTCAAATATAATATAAGAAAATTGAAAGACTAATCAATAGGGAACAATAGCTCAAACAAATACATAACCCATATTTTCAAGAGGTACATACAAGTATCATTCAATACCACTAGTCTGTTCAAGGAGGAATTATTATAAAAGCATACCTCTTTCGGAGTCTAGAGTATTGTCAAAATCCAAATCAGCAAGTCTAAGGAGTACTAGATCTTGGAATAAATGAGAACAACCATGTATCAATATATACCTCATTGCTCTAATGACCTACTAGGCCATTCATTCATGTATTATTATTCTCATTGTATGTGTTGCCCTATGATCATTAATAGTATAGATCTAGGATCACATTAATGAGATCAGGAACTTATATTTCAAATTAGGTCTGATGTGATGTACAAGATAACAAGATTGAGGATAATACATCATTTAGTCACTTTCATGTACAAATATGCCAAGAGTAGGTTGGGTGATGATCAAGTGTTCAAATTCATATGATTTAGAAACTACAATCATGTGATCAAGTCATCAATATCGAATTAGAGTTCAACTTGGTCTTGATGTGATCATATATTACGTAAATGAGGTCTTTTAGCAAGGTTAGGGTTTGAAATATTAATGGAAAACCCTAATTAAGATAATTAGCGGGAGATAATTAACATCATGAAACCATATTGTAACATGGCAAGATATTGGTTACATAATATTCAGGACATTTTTATGAGAATAAGGATAATTTGTGGGGATTTTTCTAATAATGGAGCTATTTTTAAAGCATTTTACAATGTTGGCAAATCAGAAAAGGGCAAGAAAATAAAAATGAAAATAAAAAGAAAGATGGCCAATCTAGATTCATGGATCATGGGAGGGATTTGAATTTGCGTATTTTCCAAATGACCCATGAACTAGAGATGGGCTACTGTGTTGCACTGATGGTGATGAAAAGGCAAAAATATCCATGATCATGAAATGCGAGTGTGACAGGATATGAGGCATATCAGTAAATATCCTCTCACAATTGTTTGATCAATTGAACTACTCACACCATGGCTTGTCAGTGAGGTGAGGGAGGAAACTTGAGAAGGCTAGACTGAGGGGAAATGCTTGCAAGGCTTTGTTGAGCACTCAATGACCTCAGGGAGGGTGTGTGAGGCCAAAGAGCTGCTAGTGGGTCAAAACCATGTTCAGAACATGCTAGACTAGGCAACAAAGAAGTAGGTGCTATGAAGAAATAAGAAGTAGCGTAGTGAGGCATACTTCAAAATGACAACCAACTGTGGGTCAGGAAGGATTCTTAAGGCATCAAGGATTTGTCTGATGGTCTCAACTGCCTTGGAAGAGGCCTGTAGGTGTCACCCGATGAGTGCCCATGCTAGGGTGACAGTGTCTCATGGATGGAGCAGGTTGGACCATCACGACTCTATACAATGGTTTTGGGAGCTCCGCCTGACCACCTTGATTATGTAGGTGTAGTGAATTTGGAGAGGAGGGTCAATGGTGTGAGGACAGAGCTCTAGTACAGACTTCCAAAGGTGGAGCAGGGTGGAGGATTCAGAGGCTAAAGGAGAGAAATTGATCGGTCAAAATGGATGAAGGAGTAACTAAAGATCTATTGGGACCCTTAAATAGGTGTCTTAAAGCCTAGGGCTTCCCAGGATGCTTCTCCTTCAAGTCTAGGTTGCTACCCTTTTGAATGCTTTCAAAATACTAATTGTTAGAAACATTTAAGGGGATCATTATGTAGAGGAGAGAATTTCAGATTGATAGGAACTAGTTTGATGAGGAAAAGTTCAAAGAGGAAGGAGAATGGCCAATTTGAAGTTAGTGCATTCTATGCGCTATCTCACCTCCATGATATCAGGAGGGGGAGATGATTGGGAAATGCAGTCCTCTTGGATCTGGTCAGAGTCTGGGTGCCTTGAAACCAAATAGGCTAGAGAAAAAAGAAATTTTAGGGTATAAATTACTATTTCTTTGGATTTTATATCTTTTAAAATAAATATTGAAATCAAATGAAATTTTTAACACTACTCCATATGTGTCCCCTCTAATTCTATAAAAAGTTTGAGGGACAAATAGATTAGTTGAGTAATATCACCAAATTAACTATATCAACTTGGTCATTATATTATCCAAATGAATGTCATTAATGTTCCAATAATGATAAAGTAATGGAGTCAGATCGATTTGAGAAATACTCGATAATATAAGGGCATAATTGTATTTTAGGTCATAAATGTGGAAAAATCCACTTCATCACACACTTCCCTCCTTAAAAAGAATTTTTCCCCAAAATTCAAAAACATCCTCAAAAATTGGGACTATCCAACCTAAGTCATATTCTTAAATACTGGAACATCCTCAAGTATATAACCAAAATCATATCCTCAAAATGATATCCGCATTAATAGTCTCGTATAAACTTGTATTGGTCATTTAAGAGATCAAAAGATCACAGTTCATTAATTGAGTTCACTCTCAAGTCACGTCTCCATACTAAGTGAGAATTGGGATCCAATCCAGATTATACATTATGAATTAAATTCTATCACAGACTAACAAGATCGTAACTCAAGATTCAAGATTGAAACATCCAAATTTTTGGTTCTAAGTATGCAAGTCTATGATTTTATTTCCTATCCAGACCACATGTATGGTCATCCACCAATAACAACAATCTAGTAATATTTCAAAATTTCAACATCAACTCCTTCATCTAGTATATTCGAGGTGGGTGAATGATCTAGACCTAGGTCATTCTTAGGAAAATAACCCTATGCATATATTCAACATTACCATCCTCAAAAATCATTATTGAGTCAACATCTTCAAGATCTGAATTTTTGGGGATGTGAAAGTCATTAGTCATATATTAGGTGATCTCAAGATCCACATGGGTGATTATAATCATGTTTCAAGATATTGTACATCAATATCGATAGTAGAAGTTTGGACATCAAGATCATAGGTCAAAATATTTCAAAGTTTAGGATTTAGATTCCAATTTAGACCTTAGGGGAGATCACACATTTATATTCAGTTTTGAGCAACAATATTCAAGCAACATTCGAGAAATATTTTTGATATCAATCACTAATTTTATCACCATGGTATCGAGGCTTGATGAATGATCTAGACATAGGTCTTTCTAGGAATTTAGCCACAAGATATAGTCAACATTATATTTAAAATTGGATTCTAATATTGAGCATTACTATTATCATCGATTTGATCTATTCGAGACTTAGGTCAAGAAATCAAAATTTGGTGGAAGGGGATAACTTTTCAAACTCTAAATAATATGACAATTTAGAGGTAGTCATAAACAGGGCATAAAATTTCAATTTTCAAAGATATGGTGAGTACAAGATTCATTTCAAAAGTTACAAAGTTTCATAAAATACAAATCATAATCTATATTTGGTAATGATTTCATTGGTTCTTTCATTGCTAGCGAGTCTTGATATGGCCTTCTGACCAATTACTAGATTTTATGATTGAACATGTCTTCCTTTGTAATTCCAACCTCTATTTTTGTCACCATCTTCCTGACTACGGGCTTGGATGTAGGGATAAAGGCAGTTATGGTGATTTTGTCTCCTCAAGGAAATATTGATGATGTGTATCTTGCCCATTTGATCATAGCATCCATTAGTATCTTGGTTTGTACTTCCCAAGCATTATCCTTGGAAGCCTTTCTTGGTTCATCCTCATCAGCCTCAACATTGTTGGGATTGGGTCTTTTTCCCTTGTCCACATCATTCTCAACATCTTCTTCAGAAACTTTCTTATTCTCAATGATCTATTCCATTTCTTCGTGTCTTTTCTTCCCAGTCTTTCTTTCATCAATCTTCCCTTCTCGATCATTATTGGTTCTAGAGGGTCTTGCTCTTTGACTACAGGTTTGTGGGGCATCTGCATGGTACATCCATTTAGAGTCCTATAATGACATAGGCCGAGTTAAGAGTATATCATATTATGGGATAATTCTCTATGTTGTTTCAAAATTTATTTCACAATTTCATTGATTCCTATTAGACATGGAAATAGACTAGATCTTCCACCACCCGATCCATCCCAAACCATACCAGTGTAAATGAAAATGGTTTAGATTCCCACACCATTCTATTGTGGTAATTTGATTTTTCTTTAATGGGTAGCCTTGGGACTCCATATCACTCTAGATTACACACATAGCCACTCTTCCTAGTCTCCTTCACGTATGTTGCTTCCATGCACTTGTGCCACTTCCATGCACTCTCGCCATTGTGTTCTCTTTGCCATTGTTGACATGAACTCATCATGGCCACTATCATGCAGTCTCTGCTGCCACCATGAACTCACCGTTGTCATCATGCACAACCATTGTCGTTACTGGCATGCACTCATGCCACCATCTTGCACTCATTAGTGTTATTTCCATGCACTCACTTCTACCGTCATGTACCAATCGCCATCAATGATGACATGCGCCAACACCACCGTCGTGCACTTCTTGTTGATGTTGTGTGGCACTCATTGCTGCCATAATGCACCAACCATCATTTCTGCTGGCATGCAATCACGCTACTGTCGTAGACTCATTCACTACTACAGAATTGGCTTATAACATCACATTTAGAGGCGTCGGTTGTATCCCAAAAACTGACTCCTAAACCCTACAACGTCGGTTGAAAGCACAAACCGACATCTATATGGGAAGACCATCCAGACATGGGTATCACTTTTTATTTAGCGTCGGTTGCTCAATAAGAAACCGACACCTAAAATCACCCGCCAAATCCAATTTTTTCAGTGCAAAATAATTACCTCCAAAATTTCACATACGGTGTCAGTTGTTTACCAAATAATCGACGACTAAAGGTTTTTTGCGAGATAGAAATCGGGCCCATTTGTGTCGGCAGTTTTCTTGAAATAACTGACGCCGATGTGTTTTCGCACGCTATCCCCACAAAAAATTTTACCCCCCTTTGGCGTCAGTTTTTTACGGCAATTGACGACTATGGTCATAATTCAAGAACATTTTTTTGTCAGCATATGTAGATAGATGTCAGTTTTTCTAGTTGAAACTGACGACTATCATGGAACATAGGTGTCAGTTTTTTTGTGGTGACCGACACCTATTATTTTAAGCGTCGATTGTTTATAGTAATTGACGTCTATTGTTAACTTAATAGCACCCACACGAACTAGACTCCTTCCCTTTCTCAATTTCATTCCTGATTTCAAGTTAGGGCTCTAGTGATTCCTCTCCGCCACACTGTTCCTGCTGCCGCTGTCGCCTACCGCTCCTCTTCTTCCTACTATTGTGTGCATCACCGCTTTCTCATCTTCTTCCTACTTCCGTACGCACTACCGCCGCCTGCTCCTGTTCTTCCTATTGTCGTGCACACTGCTGCTTGCTGCCACTACCACCATCGCCACTACCACCTGCCGATCTCTCTGCACTTTTCAACATGTACCTTTCTCCATGACGGCCTGCTCCTCTTCTTCCTCCACTCTTCCTCCATCATCATCTTAGCATCTAGTTGATGTAAAACAGAGATATCCATATATTTATCTATATTTTATGATAACTAGAATAACATATGGGTAAAGAAAATATTCTATCAAGGTTTATCTATGTTGAATGAAATGGAATATGAGAAAACCAATATTCTCAAGAAGGTTGTTCTTTCATCACAATTTTGGTTTACATGTTGTTTCAAACTATATTAGAATTTACTACTAGTACTACCTCCAATGCATACTTGTATATAGGGTATACTCAAGATTTTGATAATGAAATGTGTATAACACTAATATACATGCATGTGACATGGACTTTTGTAACATCTCAAGAATTTTATTCTAAAATAAACATGTCCAATAATTTTAAATTACAAATTTGACTCCTAACAATGTGAAATCTTAATATGACTCCTACACATGATGACAAAATATCATACTACATATTAACTTAATTATGTTCACAACTTAGCCATGGTTATGCAATAATGTACAAGTGGGCTAAATATCAATTTACTCCATATGTGTTCATCTATTCTCCATTACTTGGTATATGAATATGTAGTGATATATTATAGCCTCCTATACAATTTGGTAATCTAACTCCTCTCGAATAATCATTAATTCATTAATCATCCTAGGTATCTAATATTATGAATCACATAATCCCCTAGCTCAAACCTAGAATTTAATTATAATTTTGGGTTCTTCATAGTCCAATTAGCAAATCTACCAAATTTGAAGTAAATCAGGTAATTAACCCTAGCTATAAGTAATAATAGAAGGGAAAAGAGTAAATAAGAATAGATAGATAAATCTAATTAGATGATGATGTAGTAGATCTAAATCATATTGGACTAAGTTCCATCCATAGGTAGTATGTCAAGCTAAATATTTTATCACATGCTCATTATGAACCATTACATATAGATCTTAGGGTATCTCTACCCTCCTATCTATGAAATTGGTAACTTGTTTCCTTTTTGAGTATATTGAGAATCCTAATAACCCTTCTTGCTTAATGATGAACTATAATGCACTCATGTGATATGCTTGGAATGTAAATGATGAACTTTGCCATAGATTGCCAATCATGCTTCTAAAGACATCAATAATCACCCTAACTTGAAGAACTAGGATATGAATGATGAAACTAGGATTGTAGGTATAAGAATGACAACATACATGTATTTGTTGGCCTAGAAACCCATCCAAGATTTACTCATTAGGAGTAAATCTTGGATAGTCCCCGGTTTGGGACTATTCTTGAACACTTAATCTCACTTAGGATGTAAGTGTATAATGTGTATTGGGTTTTCAAGAAATTTTCGATAGCATTTCCCCGTTTGTTCTCTAAGTACATATTTACTTGGAGAACAATGGGGAAATGTTGTCGAAATTTTCTTGAAAACCCAATACACATTATACACTTACTAGTGAGATTAGGTGTTAAAGAATGGGATAGGTGGTACACATTTATTATATATAAGACCTTAAACCCTAAACTTTTAACCATAAACCCTAATCTTTTAACCCTAGAACCTAATCTTGTTCTAATATATACTTGTTTTCTCTTTGATCATACAATGGATAGATCATGGATGTCCATTCCAAATTGATGCACCCCAGAGTTTATTTATGGTCTTGATCAGTTTATTAGATTTGTCTAGGAACATAGGAAACAACTAGGAGATAGGTTATACTGTCCATGTTGGCATTGTCGTAACAACTTGAAAGTCAGCACTGGTGACGAAATCAAAAGTCATGTCATGTGCAACATGATTGTACAATGCTATATGGCATGGCACTGGCATGGAGAGATTTCAAACCTGAAATCAGTGGATGTCGATAGTAGTGCTTGTGTGGAAGAAGAAATTGCCTCTGATGATGTAGATGTGAATGAACCAGTTCCAGTAGACGTCATTGATGCGATGTTGGATAGTTGTGGGGTAGAGCACACCGATCCACCTCCCATGTTTAGAAACATTGTGTATGATGCTGAGATACCATTATACACATGTTGTACTAAGTTTACGAAGCTTAGCTCTATGATGAGATTGTATAAGATGAAAGCTAACAATAGATGGAGCAACAAAAGCTTCATGTCATTGTTGTCTTTTTTGAAAGAAATTCTTCCTGAAGGAAACAAGCTGCCAATCTCAACATACCAGTTAAAGAAATTGTTGTACCCAATGGGAATGGAGGACAAGAAGATACACGCATGCCCGAATGATTGTGTATTATTTCAAAAGGACTATGTGGATTTGAAAGATTGTCCAAAATGTGGTGCGTCAAGGTATAAATTGATGACTTCGGGGGAGTCCAAAACTGGTTCTCCTGCAAGGTGATGTGGTATCTACCTATAATATCACAGTTTCAACACTTGTTTGCCAATATGATAGATACAAAGAATTTGAGGTGGCATGCAGATGTTAAGAAAAATAATGATGGGATCTTACGACATGCGTCTGATTCTCCACAGTGGAAGAAGATTGATTTGTTGTACCCTAAATTTGGTGAAGAAGTCAGGAATATAAGACATGGGCTTTGTACAGATGGGATGAATCCATAAGGGACATTGAGCAGCCAACATAGCACTTGGCCAGTTATGCTTGTTATATACAATCTTCCTCCCTAGTTGTGTATGAAAAATAAGTATGTTATGTTGTCGTTGTTGATATCGGGCCCTAAACAACCTAGAAATGATATCGACGTTTATCTTAAACCTCTGATTGATGACTTAAAGAAACTCTAGGGTGAATGTGTGATGACCTATGATGCTTCACGAAGAGTAACATTTCATTTACACGCTATGTTGTTTTGCATTGTTAAAGAAACTCTAGGCCAGTTATGCTTGTTATATACAATCTTCCTCCCTAGTTGTGTATGAAAAATAAGTATGTTATGTTGTCGTTGTTGATATCGGGCCCTAAACAACCTAGAAATGATATCAATGTTTATCTTAAACCTCTGATTGATGAATTAAAGAAACTCTAGGGTGAAGGTGTGATGACCTATGATGCTTCATGAAGAGTAACATTTCATTTACACGCTATGTTGTTTTGCATGGTTAATGACTTTCCAACATATGTGAATTTGTCTGGATATAATGTCAAAGGATCAAAAGTGTGTCCTATATGTGAAGAGAAAACTGATTTAATATGACTAAAACATGGCGGAAAGACTATATATCTTGGTCATCGAAGGTTTCTTCCAAAATTCCATATGTATCATAGGTTGCGCAAAGCATTCAATGAATAGAATGAGGAACGGAGTGCACCTAAACCTATACCAGGGGAGATTGTTTATGAAAGAGTAAAAGACTTTGATAATGAATTTGGTAAGAGATCACAATGTACCATGGCCACACAGAGTGACAAATCTTTATTCAAGAAGAAGTCAATATTTTGGGATCTTCCGTATTGGAGTTCTTTGGCAGTCAGGCATTGTATCGATGTCATGCACGTTGAGAAAAATGTCTATGGTAGCGTCATTGGTACTCTGTTGAATATACCAGGTAAGACTAAAGATGGGATAAAATCCAGAATGGACCTACGTGAAATGGGAATAAGGACAAAATTAACAGATGTAGTTAGTAGTGATCGGAGAACATACTTACCTCCCGCTTGTTACATGTTGTCTAGAAAGGAGAAGAAAGTTTTTTTTGAATGCTTGGTAAATGTTAAGGTGCCACAGGGTTACTCATCCAACATCCGTAGATTGGTATCAATGAAAGATATGTTGTTGATGGGTCTTAAATCTTATGATTGTCACACTTTAATGCAACAAATACTGCCCTTGGAAATTTGATCTATATTGCCGAAGCATGTAAGGTTTGCAATCACCAGACTTTGTTTCTTTTTCAACAGTCTGTGCAACAAAGTTATTGACCCTGATACTCTCGATAAATTGCAAAGAGAAGTGGTTGTTACCCTATCTTAGCTTGAGATGTATTTTGCTCCTTCGTTCTTTGATATCATGGTACATCTTGTTGTCCACTTGACTAGGGAAGTGAAAATGTTGGGACACGTTTTCTTGCATTGGATGTATCCCTTTGAACGATACATGAGTGTTTTTAAAGGTGATGTTCGAAACCGTTATCGTCCTGAAGAGAGTATTATTGAGGGTTATGTGGCGAGAGAGGTTATGGATTTTTGAAATGACTTTATGAGTGGTAATGACACTCCTGTTAATGACAAGAATATTGAGGAGCATTTTGGCAATGGAATTTTGGGATCACAGATGAAAGTAATCAACCATGAGCAGTTGGAACAAGGTCACTTGTATATTTTACACAACATCGACAAAGTGAGTGTTTATATCAAGGAACATACCAATTTCATCAAGAGACAATATCCTCGAGCCAATTCAATGTGGCTTGCTAGAGTGCATAACAAGACATTTATTAAGTGGTTTGAAGATAAAGTCTTACATCAACTATCTCAAACACTGGATAATCTTACTGAAACTATCAAATGCTTCACCTTTAAACCAAAATTGAATGTTATGTCTTATGAAGGGTTTGACATAAATGGATTCTCATATTACACAAAGCATCAAGATGATAAGAGTGTCATCCAAAACAGTGGGGTCACCCTTCAAGCGTCTTTATTGTTTTTTGCAAGTGCAAAGGATAAGAGTCCCCGTGAAGCTAAAATGTTATATTACAGTGTCATTGAAGACATATGGGATTTTGACTATGTAGATTTCAGAATTCCACTCTTTAAATGTAATTGGGTTGATAACACCAAAGGAGTTATAGTGGATGAATTGGGTTTCACATTAGTGAACTTTGAAAAGATTGGCGAGAAGGGGGAACCATTCATATTGGCATCACAGGAGAAACAAGTATTTTATATCGATGATCCTGCAAATGATAAATGGTCGGTTGTTCTTCATGGTAAAAGATAGTTCATTGAAGATCCTATAGATGAAGAACAGTATTATGATAAGTATGATGACTCCAGTCCATTCTCAGTTAGGTTGCCAACACCACCAAATATTGAAGCTAATGACGACATGTATGTGCACAGAGATCACAATGAAGGATTGTTATTTGATAAAAGATCGCAATATTATAGGCATGCATGTTTATATTTTTTTATATGTTTTATTTTTCTGAATGTGAACTTTACAATGTTTTATTATCTTCTAGTAATGTCATATGCTAAATGTTTGATTTTTTAATGACACTTTCAAATGGCTGAGCATGAGCATGATGACTGTGATGATGATTACCGTGAGGGTGAGGATATCAATGTGCCACCGCATAATGTAAGTTTTAAAAATAGATCCTATATTTCTATCTATATGTACATTTATAGTTATATCTTGTAAGTGTATTTATTTTGTAAAATTTTAGGTTGATGATGTACCCCTTGAAGAACTTGGGGCACTTGATGAGCAGCAATTTTTTTTTGAAAAAGTGAGGGGCATCAATATGATGAACAAGTTACTACAACAAAGGGGCAATGGACCCAAACTGGCTGTGGATCTTGATCATGCAGGAAATCCAGTTGGAGTGAATTGCAAATTGTTTATTTCATATCTTGGGGTTCTTACTTGTAGCCATTGCAGTCCTAATTTAGAATCTTGGCATAAAGTTCCTAAGGGGAAGAAAGACTTAGTATGGAAGGAACTATGTGTGAGTTATTATTATTTGCAATTCTATTTTGTAGATTACTAATTTTTAGGATACTAGTTAATAGAAAATCTATTTTGCAGAGTATATTTGAACTGGATGAAAAGCTGCATCGTAAATGCGTGATGCAACCTGTGGGAGGGTCCTAAGGAACTATAGGAGAAATCTCACCTGAGATTACATACGAGATGCTGAGAAAAGGAAGAAGCCAGCCACTGAGCAATGGAACTACCTGGACCCCAATGACTGGGAGGAGTTTGTTACCAAAAGAAAAACTGATGAATTCAAGGTATTAAGCACCACTCCCAATTTAATTAATATATGTTCTTATGTAATCACCTTTTCAAGATTAACCTTTAGTGTTACTAACCAAATTAATGTGCTTACTAATAAGGCTATCATCAATGCTCAAAGAGCAAGGCGTGCACTAAATATGCATGACCACACGATGGGTCCAAAAGTCTATGTAGGCATTCGCCAAAGACTACAGGCTGAGTCTACTACTTAGTCTGCTGCTACTCAAGAGACTACAGAGTCCTCTACTATTGGTCCCGCACCTCTGCCTCACCATGCTATGTGGATAGCTGGGAGGTAAAACAAGAAAGGAGAAATAACCAAGTCTGCAACTGTTGAGGCAGCTGCAAAAATGGTAAAATTCAACTCTTAGAGAAATCGATATTGATTATTGTAATGTTTCTTACCAATTTCTATTGATGGTGATTAGCGGGAGCTTCACGAGCAGAGGAAGGAAGGCAAGTTCATCCTTGAAGGAACAAGGGATGAATTGATAGTTTCTCTGGGTAACCCAGAGCATCTTGGACGTGTTAGGGGTGCAGGTGTTGGTGTGGGCATAAAAGTGTTGTTTAGGCAATCACAGCACAAACTTGCCCCAAAAGCGGGATTATCAAATGTTGAGGTAACATGTTCTTTTTTTAGAATGTTATTGTGAAAGGGAATTCAATAATCAAAATCCAGAGTTTCTTTTGTCCATGTATAGCTAGATGAGTTAATTAATAGGAGAGTCAATGAAGCACTTGATAAGAGACTCCATGAAGCAATTACCAAGTGGCAGGCGTCTCAGACTGCCACTCAGACAGTACATGTGGCGTGCCACTCTTCTCCTACTGTAGAGGTGGTTGGAAGTAATCCCATAGACCCACCACCTAGCACATCCGCTGTAAGTATTTTTATGACATAGTAGCTAGTCTTTTCAAGATGATATGTTTCTGTATATATGTATATAACATTCTTTACATAAATTTGTAGGGGTTGAAGCCATGTCATCTAAAAATTCAACAATATGTCGTTGCAGAGGCATCGACTTACCCACCCCTTCCTGGGGACATGTTTCATGCGACTCTAGTACCAGATGGTGTGATTCGTGTGAGCTCAATACATGTACTCCCCAATTGGAGGGATCTTCCATTGCAATATGCTCACCCAAATTCTGAAATGCTTGGTGAGGCAGAAGGCAGAGTAATATTGTGGCCTAAAGAGGATGTCATCTATACTAATATTGTATGGTAAATTTATATTACGTTATTTTGTTAGTGTGTATATATGAGTCAATTGATCTAAAATTATATATACAAGTCAAAAGGAAGACACCTGCTACATCTCGGCCTCCACCTCCACCTATGATAGAGCTATGGATATGGTGAGATCTTGTTTATACATCCATATACCTTGTTTTATATACGGTGATCTAGTTTCTTATATATTAATGCATACATAATACATGTTTTGCAACCACTTACACACGATATGTACAGATTTTTCATTTTCCCATGTGGGATTTTTTGTTCCATCATTGATTAGTCTTGTAGATAAAGACCCTTCATCAGTTACTTCATACTGCTCTGCTTCTTTTAAATATTTTGTTAAAAAAAGAAGACGGTGATAATAGCTCCTTTCAATGTTGAGTAAGTTTACTTTGCTTATAATTTGGACTTAAGAAAATTACATTTTTATTGTGGATTTTGAGTTATTAATTTTTAACTTTCTTACCTCTAGTGGTAGGCATTGGGAGTTACTAGTTATTGTCCCCAAGACATTCACTGTCTATTATCTAGATTCTGCGGGGAAGGAATTGAATACATTATATGGACACACAATGAAAAGGCCATTATTCCTGTGAGAAATATTTCATATTTTTATATCCGTTAACATATGTTATTACATTACTATTTAATTATGTAATTTAATGTGTTACATTAACATGTAGGGCTTTACATGAGTTCAAAAAAACTGGAGGAAAGGTCCCTAAGAAAAAGAAACAACCACTAATTTGGGAGAATGTGAAAGTAATGTCCCGACTCCAATGTATATATTATTTATGTGAACTGTGCTTATTTGTATTTTTGAATATTTTGTATGTTTCAATTTATAGTGTGCTACACAAGACAACAATTGGGCATGTGCATATTATGTGATGCAATTTATGGACCTAATTATCAAACATGCCACAATGGAAATCGATACCATACATCAGAAATTATATATAGTCTCATCAGATAATAGGTAATATATCAATCTTATTATATATTATTAATTATATATATACATCATTCTCTTTACAGGTGTTTAAAACTGACTTCACTCTAGGTCAAAAGTTATTAGATGTACATACTCCCTATACGATGGAAGACTTAAATGATGTAAGAAAACAATGGACAAAAGCCCTACAAGTAGTGGGGATTTTTAAATATGATTGGGATACTAATTACGATAATGACGATGATGAATAAAGAATGATATTTCAAAACTTTATTCTCATAATTATTTTTGTGTGAATGTGAATGAATTTTTCTAAATTGTCATATGTGTGAATGTGAAGATGATCAATACATGAATGTTTCTACATGTGTTTTAATGTGAAAAGAGATGAAATGAATGGAACTGTAGGTTGCTAAATGTGTGTGAAAATGGAGGAAATTTGAAATGGAACTACTGGTTTCTACATGTGTGTGGTGAAAAATAATATGAATTAAATTTGCTTATACATGTGTGTGATCATAAATTGTTGTCCATCTTGTTAATTTAGCAGGTTTGTGGCCTATTATTGGCTGATTTCAATGGATGCTGTAAACCTGCAGTTCAGAACTGAACTATAGGTTCTGCATCCTGCTGACCAGCCATACAGCAGGCCTGCAAACTGATAAGAAAAAAAAATCAGAACATAGGCGTCGGTTATTAGTATAAAATCGACAACAAAGACATACAGCGTCAGTTATTAGGAAAAAACTGACGTCTATGTGTCTAGGTACCACGGTCCTGGTTGGGTCTTCATGGCACCAGGGATATGGAATCGGTTATTAGTATAAAATCGACGTCTATGTGGATAGGTAGTGTTGGTTATATATAAAAACTGACGCCTATGGTGCCCTTGTTGGCGCATTTTATTGGTGGCGGGAAGTGTTATGATGTTGGTTTTATAAAATGCTGATGTCTTTACCCTGGATATAGTGTCAGTTTTATTAAATAATTGATGCCTATAGTGTCCTTATTAGTGTGTTTTTTATGGCGGAAAGGGTTATGGCATCAGTGTTAAAACTGACGCTGAAGGTTTCGACTTTTAGCGGCGCCCACTTGGGTGTCACTTTGAAACCGACGCCAAAGGCCTTAAAATAACCGACACTAAAGGTCGGTTTTGTACTAGTGATTATTGTTTCTACCATGTACTCATCGCCCCAGCCATGAACTTATAGCCAACACCATGCATTCGTCCCCATCAATACTCCCATCATCATTAACACCGTTGGGCCTTCTTCCCCACTAGTCAGATGGACTACACCCATGGATACTATCACCTCAGTCAGTGTCTCCTGGATACCAACCACATAGTGCACACCTCATCATACACATCATCACCACACACAAACCAAAAAGGCCATGTCCAACGAAACCCCCATAGTATGCGTCCAATGCACACAACATGACCTCCAAAGTAGTCACGCACCATGACTATAGGAGTGTCCACACATATATTTTTATCCTTCACCATGTCAGGTTTCAGAGGATATGAGCATGAAATGGAAGCATTGTTTGGGTTCCCATCAACTGAACCACAACTTTTGTTGCCCATTGTCAGGGCCTCACAACCTAGCTAGGTGTCTAAAATCTACTTTTAGTGAGGTGGTATGGTTTGGTTTTTTGTAGGCGGTTATTATTGCCATCCCTAATTCCCATACTACCCAAAAATAGGTAGATTGCATATCCAGTCATGATACCTAGCAAAGGAAGAGACGAGGAGTCACCCTACTTCAAACTAATAGGAGGTCTCTATATCATCCTTAGAGAAAAGATAAGATAATTTAAAGACTCTCTAGGGTTTCAACAGATGACCTTTGGGTCCATTTCTGGATCAATTAAGGCCAGGTAGAGCGGGGAACCTCAACCACAGTTTCCCTCCTTAAAAAGAATTTCATCCCCAAAATTCAAAAATATTCGCAAAAATTGGGACTATCCAACCTATGTCATATCCTTAAATATTGGAACATCCTCAAGTATATAACCAAAATCATGTCCTCAAAATGATACCCACATTATCAGTCTCGTATAAACTTGTATTTATCAATTAAGAGATCAAAACATCATAGTTCATTAATTGAGTTCACTCTCAAGTCACTTCTCCATACTGTGTGAGAATTGGGATCGAGAGTTGAGATTATACATCATGAATTAAATTCGGTCATAGACTAACAAGATCGTAACTTAAGATTCAAGATTCAAACATCCAAATTTTGGGTTCTAAGCATGCAAGTCTAGGGTTTTATTTGCTATTCAGACCACATGTGTGGTCATCCACCCATAACAACAATCTAGAAATATTTCAAAATTTTAGTATCAATTCCTTCATCAAGTATATTCAAGGTGGGTGAATGTAGACCTAGGTCATTTTTAGGAAATTAACCCTATGCATATATTCAACATTATCATCCTCAAAAATCATTATTGAGTCAGCATCTTCAAGATCTGTGTTTTTGGGGATGTGAAAGTCATTAGTCATATGTTGGATGATCTCAAGATCCACATGGGTGATTATAATCATGTTTCAAGATTTTGTACATCAATATCGATAGTAGAAGTTTGGGCATCAAGATCATAGGTCAAAATATTTCAAATTTTAGGGTTTAGCTTCCAATTTAGACCTTAGGGGAGATCACTCATCTATGTTCAATTCTGAGAAAAAATATTCAAGAAACATTCGAGCAATATTTGTGATATCAATCACCAATTTTATCACCATGGTATCGAGGCTTGATGAATGATCTAGACATAGGTCTTTCTAGGAATTTAGCCACAAGCTATATTCAACATTGTATTTAAAATCGAGTTCCAAGATTGAGTATTACTATTGTCATCAATTTGATCTATTCGAGACTTAGGTCAATAAATCAAAATTGGGTGGAAGGGGATAACTTTCCAAACTCTAAAAAATATGACAATTTAGAGGTAGTCATAAATAGGGCATAAAATTTCAATTTTCAAAGATATGATGAGTACAAGATTCATTTCAAAAGTTACAAAGTTTCATAAACAACATATCATAATCTATATTTTGTAATGATTTCATTGGTTCATTCATTGCTAGCGAGTCTTGATATGGCTTTCTGACCAATTACTAGATTTTGTGATTGAACATGTCTTCGTTTGTAATTCCAACCTCTATTTTTGTCGCCATCTTCATGACTACGGGCTTGGATGTAGGGGTAAAGGCAATTATGGTGATTTTGTCTCCTCCAGGAAATATCAATGATGTGTATCTTGCCCATTTGATCATAGCATCCATTAGTATCTTGTTTTGTACCTCCCAAGCATCATCCTTGACAACCTTTCTTGGTTCATCCTCATCAGCCTCAACATTGTTGGGCATGGGACTTTTTCCCTTGTCCACATGATTCTCAACTTCTTCTTCAAGAACATTCTTATTCTCAATGATCTTTTCACTTTCTTTGTGTCTTTTCTTCCCAGTCTTTATTTTATCAATCTCCCCTTCTCGATCATTATTGGTTCCAGAGGGTCGTGCTCTTTAACTATGGGTTTGTGGGGCCATCTGGAAGGTACATCAATTTATGAGTCCTATAATCACATAGGCCGAGTTAAGAGTATATCAGATTATGGGATATTCATTTATATAGTTTCAAAATTTATTTCACAATTTTGTTGATTCCCATTAGGCATGACAATAGACTGGATCTTCCGCCACCGAATCCATCCCAAACCATACCACTGTAAATGAAAATGGTTCGGATTCCCACGCCATTCTGCAGTGGTAATTTGATTTTTGTTTGATGGGTAGCCGTGGGACTCCATATCACTCCAGATTACACACATAGCTACTCCTCCCAGTCTCCCTCATGTATGTTTCTACCATGCACTTGCGCCACTTCCATGCACTCTCTACCACCGTGTACTCTTCGACATTGTTGACATGCACTCATCATGGCCGTTGCCATGCAGTATCTGTTGCCTCCATGAACTCACCACCATCATCATGCACAACCATTGTCGTTGTTGGCATGCACTCACGCCGCCTTCCTACACTCATTACGGTTATTTCCATGAACTCACTTCTGCCGTCATGTGCCAGCCGCCGTAACTGATGACATGCGCCAACGCCACTGCCGTGCACTTCTTGCTGCTGTTGTGCGGCACTCGCCGCCACCATAATGCACCAGCCATCGTTGATGCTCGCATACAATCATGCCACTGTCGTAGACTCATTATTGTTGCGACCATGTACTCATCGCCCCTGCCATGAACTTATAGCCAACACCATGCATTCGTCCCCGTCCATACTCCCATCATCGTCAGCACCGCTGGGCCTTCTTCCCTACCAGTCGGATGGACTACACCCATGGCTGCTACCACCTCAATCACTCTTTCCTCGATACCAACCACATATTTCACACCTCATCGTACACATCATCACTGTACACATACCAGAAAGGTCAAGTCCAACGAAAACCCCATGGGATGCGTTCAATGCACACAACATGACCTCCATAGTAGCCGCGCACCATGAGTATAGTAGTGTCCACACATATATGTTTACCCTATACCACGTCTGGTTCCGGAGGATATGAGTATAAAATGGCAGCATTGTTTGGGTTCCCATCAACCAAACCACAACTTTGGTTGCCCATTTTCGGGGCCCCACAACCTGGCTGGGTGTCTAAAATTTGCTTTCAGTGGGGTGGTATGGTTTGGTAGTGGTTTGGTTTTTGGTAGGCGGTTATTATTGTCATACCTAATTCCCATACTACCCAAAAATAGGGAGAGTGCATATCCTATCATGATACCTAGCAAAGGAAGAGACGAGGAGTCACCCTACTTCAAACTAATAGGTGGTCTTTGTGTAGTCCTTAGAGAGAAGATAAGATAATTGGAAGACTCTCTAGGGTTTCAACGGAGAACCTTTGGGTCAAATCAACTAAGGCAAGGTAGAGTGAGGAACCTCAGCCACGATGAAGATGGATAGGAGGTGATTACACCAGAACCCAGAGCCTAGACACCTCAATTTTCACCATTATGAACTTTATGGTTTCCTAGGTTCAGGGGACTCAAGATGTTATTTACTTAATGCATTTGAGAGTGTGTATGCTCTGATAGCAACATTCACGAAACTACTCTTTCACCAATACCAATCCCACCACCTAGACAATGGTAAAGGGTTGAATTGCCTATCTCTAAGTGGCCCAAAAGGATCTCACACACTGGAATATACAATAAGAAATAATAACTCATAAAACAAAGATTTAAATAAATAACCCACCCAAATATGAGATTTTGTAGATTTTGTCCTTATCATCAGAGTTTGTCATGAGAGAAAGTGACATAGGCAATCCTTCATAATGATCCATCTGGTTTTCCTAAAATTAGGTAATTTGAGACGCAATCAATACAAATGCATCAGTATGCTTTGAAAAGAACAAATATTGAATTTAAAAAAATATAGTAATGGGCGTGACTTATTTTTAAAAAATAGTCAACAAGCAATTTTCCAAACAAATAGTTATTTGACAAGATTTTATTACAAGTTCCCATTATGCTGACATGGAGAAACATGCTTATATATATATATATATATATATATATATATATATATATATATATATATATATATATATATACATATACATATATATATATATATATGTTGTGGCTCCATTTCCCCAATGAGATGGGGGACGTCACTAGGTTCCTTCTCTCCATATGAAGTAGGAGGTCAATCGACATGTACAAGTTTCACCCTTCGAATGAGGAGGTTGTATGTACTCAATATCAACATTATCATCATCATAATTTGGTCAGTCATTATAGGAAATATCATTTATGTTTTCAAGTTTGTCTTAAATATAATATATGAAAATTGGAAGACTAATCAATATAGAACAATAGCTCAAACAAATACATAGCCATGATTTTCAAGAGGTACATACAAGTATCATTCAATACCACTAGTCTATTCAAGGAGGAATTGTTATAAAAGTGTACCTCTTTTGGAATCTAGAGTATCATCCAAATCCAAATCAACATGTCTGAGTATTAGATCCTAGCACAAGTGATAACAATCATGTATCAATATATAACTCATTTCTCTAATGACTTACTAGGTCATTCATTCATTTATTATTATTCTCAATGTATTTGTTGCCCTATGATCGTTAAGAGTTCAGATATAGGATCACATTAATGAGATCAGGAACTTATATTAAGAATTAGGTCTTATATGATGTACAAGATACCAAGTATTGAGGATTATACATCATTTTGTCATTTTCATGTACAAATATGGCAAGAGTAGGTTGAGTGATGAACATGTATTCAAAATCATATGATTTAGAAATTATAATCATGTGATCAAGTCATCAATATCAAAGAATACAACTTGGTCTTGATGTGATCATATATTATGTAAATGAGGTCTTTTAGTAAGGTTAGGGTTTGAAATATTAATGGAAAACCCTTATTAAGATAATCAGAGGGAGATAATTATCATCATGAAACCATACTCTAACAGGGAACGATATTGGTTGCATAATAGTCTAGACAATTTTTCAAGAATGATGATAATTTGTGGGCATTTTTCTGATAATTGAGCTATTTCAAAAGCATTTTACAATGTTGGCCAATAAAAAAGGGCTAGAAAATAAAAAATGAAAATAAAAAAGTGGATGGCTATTCCGTACTCATAGCTTAGGGAAGGGATCTAAATTTGTAGGTCCTCCCAATAACCCACAAACTGTAGCTGGGCTTCTACGTTGCACTGATGGTGAGGGAAAGGAAAAAATGCCCATAATCATGAAATGTGAGTGTGATAAGATATGAGACATATCAGTAAATATTCTCTCGTGATTGTTTGATAAATCGAACTACTCACACCATGGTTTGTCATTGAGGAGAGGGAGGAAACTCAAGAAGGCCAGATCAAGGGGGAATTCTTGCAAGGCTTCATTGAGAACTCCATTGTCCATAGGGTGGTCATGTGAGGCCAAAGAGCTACTAGTGGCTCAGAACCATGTTCAAAATAGGCTAGAGTAGGCAACAAAGTAGTAGGTGCTATGAAGAAAGAAGAAGGGTCGAAAGGGATACCTCAAATGGAAACCAATAGTGGGTCAGGAAGGATTCTAGAGGCACTGAGGATTCTTCTGGTGGTCTCAGCTACCTTGATAGAGGCCTGGAGGTGTTGGTCAGTGAGTGCCCATGTTGGGATGACGACAACTCATGGATGGAGCGGGTTGGACCATCGCGACTCTCTATGATGGTTTTGGGAGTTGTGCCTGACCTCCCTGATTATGTAGGTGCAGTAAACTTGGAGAGGAGGGTCAGTGGTGTGAGGACAAAGCTTTTTTCAGACTTTGAAGGTAGAGCAGGGTGGAGGATTCAGAGGTGAAAGGAGAGAAATTGATGGGTCAGAATGGATGAAGGAGTAACTACATAGCTATTGGGACCCTTAAATAGGTGTCCCAAAGCCTAGGTTTTCCTAGGAGTGATTCTCCTCCAAGTCTAGGTTGTCGATGTTTTGGATGTTTTCAAAATACTAAACGTTAGCAAGATTTGTGTGGATCATTAAGTAGAGGAGATAATTTCAGATCGATAGGAACTTGTTTGACGAGGAAAGGGTCAAAGAGGAAGGAGAACAATCGATTTGAAACTAGTGCATTCTATGTGCGGTCTCACCTCTATGATATTGGGCGGGGGAGACGACTGCAAAATGTAGTCCTCTTAGATCCGATTGGAGTCTGGGTTCCCGGGACCCAAATAGGCTAGAGAAAAAAAAATTTGGGGTATAATTGGTATATCCTCAGATTTTAATATCTTTTAAATGAAATCTTCAAATCAATGAAATTTTGAACAGTACTCCACATGTCTCCCCTCTATTTCAAAAAAAAGTTTGAGGGAAAAATCATTTAGTTAGGTCACTCAAATAGATTAGTTCAGTAGTATCACTAAATTAGCTATGTTTTGTTTTCACAAAGTGTATTATAGTCAACTTGGTCATCATATGATCCAAATGAGTGTCATTAATGTTATAATAATGACAAGGTAATGAAGTCAAATCAATTTGAGCAATACTCGATAATAGAAGGGAATAATTGTATTTTAGGTCATTAAATGTGGAAAAATGCACTTCAACACAGTCATTCTCTTTGCAGGTTTTTAAAACAAAGGACTTTGATACGAAAGCAAAGCTAGTAGATGTACACATGCCCTATATGAGAAAACAACTAGATGAGACATGATAACAATGGGAAGAAACCTTCATAAGGGATGTCATATTTGATTTTTATTGGGATAGAGAAGATGAAGAAGAACTTTGAATTCTATTATACATGTGGTGCTTATGAATGTTGATCTATATACATGTGAATGATGATCTATATATTGGTAATGTACACATTGGAAACTCTAAATTTGTTGCATGCATATGTGAATGTTGATCTATTTACACATGTTTGAATGCAAATATGAATGAATGAATGTGTCTACATGTCATGAGAATGATATTGGTATATATGTAAATGAAGTAAAGTGTGTGTGAATGAATGTGAAATGAATTATGATTACAGATGTGATGAAATGGAATTGGTGAATGAATAAAATTATGTGCATATTATGTTTGTTATTGCAGGATTGGTAGTCTGTTGGTAATTAGAACTCACAAAATGTTGTTAACATGCAGTTCAAAACTGAACTGCAGGTTCTGCATCTTGCTGACTAGGTGGGCAGTAGACAACAAGCCTACTATTTAAAAAAGAAAACCGAAACTTAGTCATCGGTTGTATAAAAAAAATCGACACTATATGCCTAAGTCATTAGTTTTAGTAAAATAACTGACATTTAAAGGACAAAATCAAAACGGCCATGCTGGATAGCACGACTTCGTTGGGTAGCATGTCACAATTGTCGGTTTACTAGATATAACTATCACTATACAACAAAATTGTTGATTTTTTGGGTTGTAACCGGCATTGTATATAGTGATAGGTGCCACTTTCTACTAAACTGATGATTTAGGGTCCTTTACCATTTATAAATGTGACTTGGTACATCATAATAGGTGTCAGTTTCTTTTATCCACACAACCAACGACTGGATCTCTGGCGTCGGTTTTTTCTTTTATCCACACAACCTATGACTGGATCTCTGGTGTCAGTTTTTTCTTCCCCAAAGAACCGATGTCTTAGGCTTGTGGTTACAGTGTTGGTCACTTAGGTGTTGGTTTTAAACTGACGTGAAAGGGCTATTTTAATCGATGCCAGAGATAGTTTATGTACTAGTTGGAACAGTTCACTGAGTGAACTGATCATCTCAAGGTCACCAAATGACCAGTTCATATGATGAATCTCCCAGTTCATGGATGAATCAGATTGCATCAAGGATTAGTGTTGGCTTCATGTTATGCATTAATTGGATTATAATTTCCAATACAATTGTGAGTGGGAAACATGATGAAATGACAGTTCAAGGGTTGAACCGATTGGCTCACATGCCAACTGATTGATTCACTTGAGAACTAACCATTTTGCAGCTCATAGGTTGTAAAAATTTGTGAAATTCTGGTCCCTTTCACTCTCACACAAACTGGGTGCCCTGACCCTGACCCTCCTATAAATAGAGGGGTACTGGGGGCTTCCTAGAGACACAACTCAATTTCATATGACAATTTTTGTCCTCTCTATTGTGGTAACTAATAGAGAGCCCGAGAAATTCCTAACCAATAAAGGAAGGGATAGAAAGGGAGAACAATTGTGGGAGAGCAAGTTGGTGCTAGTACACCAATGTGAAGGGACAACTCATTTCTGTTCGTTCTTCTAGAATGACTGGAGTTCTAAGCGGTTTGTGTGAACTACTCTAGAGACAAGGATCTTTTCTCTCTAAGCAGACAATATCAAGTTTTCATCTGTGGTGATCAACCAGGAGTTATTGCAGACGATATTTGAGTGTAACTTGAAGAAAGGCACATACTATGACAAGGAGATTGTCATTGGACTTGATCTAGGACCAAGTATATCCTTGAAACAATGTTTCACATTATATTGTTATTGACGCGATCTACTGTTATAAGGGGGATATGATAGTTAAATTTTGTTTTTGCTACCTGCTCTTCTGCCATATTTTCCTACAACTACAGAGGAACTAGGTGAGGGTGAAGGGAAATGTGGAGGAAGCTGGAACCAGGATACTTTACATTCAAGAGAGTGTTATGTCTTTGAACTAACTGAGAGGAGAGATCATGGGCATAGAGAAATCATTATAGCAGGAGATAGGAGTGGTGAGAGTGAGGAGTGGGTAGAGTTTTTAAGAGTTCTGAGCACCTCTTTTACTTTGGTGTGTAATAGATGTGTATCAATCACAAAGTATTTGGGTCCAGTACAAGTTCTTGCTATCGAGAAACCAGGTGGGTATGTGAGTTTATAGGCTCTATGCATAGTGTATCCCTTCAGATATAACTTAATCATAGTGGGAGATATTGCTAAAGGCGTTGGAAGTGATGATCCAATTTGAATTGGTTCCTAAGGGTCTCTTTCCTGGGGTCATTTTGGGGACAATTTGATGAAGCAAAAACTTTTTCATGTTTCAAATTTGTATTGCATTGAGATTGGTGCTTTTTATATTACACACATGTCTCTAGAGATTGACTTTTTTGCAACTTTTTACTTTGGAAGGCTGAAATGTTGCTTAGATTGTCCTAAAAACGAACCCTTTAGGAGCTGAACTTTTGTCATGGCGATCACATCCACCTGGTTATCTAACCTTACCATGATCAACCTACACAATTGTTACACCCCGATCTCACAATTACCACTAATCATGAGATTAGGGTATAAATTGAGGATGTAATGTGATACAAAGTTCACCCTTAACTTTTTCTTGTTTTTCAAACTCTTTGTTTTCTCTCATTGAACCACAAAAACTAACATTATAAGTGAATTAAACTTTTATTTCTCTAATATAATATCATCATTAATGATATACATCCATACATTAATTATGTTTCTCACACTTCCATGTACATACGACATGTAAATCATTTGCATTCTCTCCTATTAAGGAAACAAACATACAAAACATCATTTACAACTCTCTCTCAGATTTATACAAGGACCTAGAGTGATAGGGACCGACTGAACTTAACTATACTCAGACTTAACTCTTGTGGCAGATCTACTCTGATGCAATGATATCTTCTTCAAGTCCATGTGATTTCCCTAAAATTTTTGAGTAGAGGGGTGAGCCTACTCGCTCAGTGAAGAAACAGTCTAAAGCACTGATATAATTGCATATATACTTTTGAGCAATTATTATCAATTATAACAGCTGTAAGCTTTAAAGAGTCTAATAATTGACAATCATAAATATGGCAGGATACTCTAAATATCTATAAGAGTGAATCAATATATGTCAATATATGAAATGCTTGATTGATCATAAAGAGAAATAATAATTCATAAACATACAAAGAATAATTGAATAACTATACACACTTGTTTGACCTCTCATTCATTTTATTATGCCCTAATCATATGCAGTGTACTCTACCTATGAAGACTCGTAGTATACTACGATCACACTGTACACGACTTAGCAGACACACCTGAGAAATGCTAAGTCTGACTACTCTCCTGGTCTGCAACAGGGAAATGGATCTTTGGCCTAAACTGGACTCCTCCTCTAACCTGAGCACACAGGTGGAGAGTCAAGCCACATCTTAGTGTACTCTAGTGCCACCAGGACTTCTCATTGATGTTGGACACTACAAATTATAATTTAAGGAGACTTCCACTAGGGCTTCGTCCCCCATGCCACCCTATAGCACGTTCCGACCCTCGTATACTGGACGCTACCAGGGTTAGGTCGTTTTACCCCTAAGGCGCAAACCTCACATAGGGGTTCTACGGTGTTTAGGGCTCCTAAATATATTATTTTATTATTCCTAGAAAGCTCTTTTTACATTGTACCCTTCTCTTACTTATACTTGACTCTGGTATCTCTATGGTGTCACGTCTACTTATTTGAAGTTATAATACAACATGTATATCATTCTAAACTTGGCAGAGTAGTATATTCAAAACATTGTAATATACTGAGTAATCAACATACTATACATGCAGGCAGACTAAAATTCTTAAATAAATAGATTTCATGTGCACTTGGCACATACACACTAGAATCGTGCATATCAATCCAAATCTTGAGTTGTGCATCTCATAACTCAATTAAGAGTTAATTACTTATCATGACAAGAATTATTAATAATAACTGAGAACATTGATATCACAATACTTGATTCATTGAACGCCCTACCCTTAGGGTTTCATTTAATCACCACAAATGCTACAAAGAAAGGTGTAATACATCAATCACGTACTTTTCAAATCTTTAAAACACATGATAACTGGGATCTCAATCCCTTATCACATTACTGGGAATTCTCATCCCTTCACATCGTTATCATGATTACTGGATCTGGGTATTCAAACCCTTAGATCATCACATAGCATTGTTACCTCTATAACAGGTAACCATTACCTCTAGGTCCTTACACCAAGGTATTCATTTCATTGGTTTTACAAGTATTCTCATGGCTCACAAGGCCATCACACATCTTGTCACCTCTCACTAAGCAACAAATTATTCACATGGCTCCCATAAAGATTTCATGCGACATAAACATTCATTGAATAAAGACTACTATCAACAAATCATATAAAATCAATATAGGTATGAAACCTTGGAACTGAGTTGAATTTGAGTTTCCATGCCATTCACTAGGATATCATGCATCAATAACAACATTGAATAAATAAAGTCTATCATGTCAAGAAAATCCCTTCAAATGGATTTTACAATATCTATTCGCAAACATCCAACTTTCTTCGCATCTAGAGTTTCACCCTCTTTACTGAGATATCAAACAAACACTATTCACTTTGAATGATATCCATGATAGAATCTTACATATATGTAATATGAATTTAGATAAACAATCATTCATAACCAAGGGGATCTAGATAAGCAATTTTCTCTATTTACTTATACAGCAAATTTCAGTCATAGACAGATTCCCTATATTTCAGTTTACTCTTATAACCTCTGCAAATACTTAGGGAATTCTCATTAGGATGTATTGTATACATTTCTAATATGATTTTATCATCTGAACTTCACCCAAATAGAGGAAGAATCCATTTCATATCATTTTGCAACAACTTAGAACAAATAGACAATTCAGGGTTTGTAGTTGCATACTAGCAATTAAAGATTATGGATGAATTAACCAATTTCCGTGCAATATACTGTTTAAAGGAAGTTCCCACTCACCCTAAGGTGTGAAAACACCTTAAAAACGTATCTCATATCTGAAAATATTGAATCCATATCAAATCCCTAGCAATTCACCCAATTCTTCTTCCTTTTAACTCGGAAACCCTAAAAATGAGGCATTATGAAGAAAGAGTGAGAAAAAGGGAATTTTTTATACCATTATGGATAAAATCAGAGGAGGGATGGAATTTTTACATGTGAGAGAAGATTCACCATGAAACTAGATCTAAACAAGCTAAACTGACATGATTTCATTATTCCTCGGACCGCAAAACCCTAAGTCAGCATCTCCATCAATTTCTCCTCTCAAACCCTAACTCTCTCTCTCTCTAGGATTTCATTTCTCTAGATTGAATCATGAATTATGAGATCTTCTTGTGTTTTAGGTTGACTATATAGAGCAATTGAGCTTCTTGGGTTAATTGCACATTGACCCCTCACTAAACTTTTTCTTATTTTAGTAGATTTTTCTGTCATAAAAAGGTTTCTGTGAATTCGTGTATTTAAGAGATAAAAGCTTCTCCCAAAATTATGAAAATTTATCATGTTCTGTACAATTGAGTTATAAAGAGTTAGTTAAAATTTGAGATCATTCCAAGCTTCCATTAAATAAATAAAAATTGAATAGTGCACTATTATCCAGAATTCTGTAGAAATGTCAGTTACTATAATTCGTCTACTGATAAGGTCTAAACACATCCAAAAATTATGAAAATTTTACATATTATTTATGATTTAGTTTTAGATCTCCATTTAAAATTTCAGATTAGTTGTAGTTACCAATAAATAATTAAAAATAAAACACTACACTATTGAAAAGCACTTTGTCAGCATTTTGGTCGAAGTATAGTTCGACCGAGAACCACATTCAAAGAACACTCAAATATTCTGAAATTTTTCTCCAATATGCATGATTGAGTTAAACATATCATATCCAAAATTCAATTAAATAAAAATTTGTAGAAAATATGAAAAATCATTTACCACACTACTATCATGATCAAATTCCATATTCATGTACTATCAAAACCCTAATTTTTTCGATTAGGGTTTACATTTCTCAAACCCTAATTCTTCAAACTAAAATCATAGTTAGAGTTTCTTCTTATGTTTGAAACATCACAATTGATCTTCTACAATAATCAATTCTAAATGATGTTCAATCTAATCAAGCATGTAATCATTCAGGTAAACCGTAGTTTACCAATTAAGCACAAATGAGGTCATTACAATTCTCACACCCTTAAAAAGTTTCATCCCCGAAACATAAATATGCAAACAAACTATATTCAAAGTTTATTTTAAGCTTCTTAAATCTTACATGTCATTATATTCTTGTATTTCATACTTGAATGCAGTTTTCAACATTAAGTCCTTCATTTCTTTTCTAATTACAACATGTTAAATCATGACTCCTCAATTATAACAAATGAATTCTCTATGTCACAATCAATCATAGGATAGAGAGAGAAACAACCATTTCAATATTTTCATACTCTTGAGGTGTTACCTCAACATTGATAATCTGATCCAACTATCTCAATTCATACAGCTCAATACGTACTATTGTTATGTATTACCTCTAAATCACAGAACAGAGTTCACCATGTTGTTTTGAATTTTTACTATTATGCTACTCAAATAGCAAAATAGTCTTCAGTTGGAAGACTAGATTCAACAACAATTGTACAATACTACTCACGGCATCCCCATTGGATCATGGATGCATAAGGTGAAGCATTACCATTACATTCCATACTATTCTCAAGTATGAGCCCACATATAATTCAAGGTGTAACCATTGGGTTATAGCATACTAGGGTTTCAACAGTAGTAACAAAGTACTTTGTGATTGTATTAGTCATTCAAGGAATATTCATACCCAATTACCGTCACTTAGTTATGTTAAATCTAGGTATAACAAGCTACACCTCATTAGGGTTACATATCAATACAATATGGTTATCATCCCTTCTATTCATATGAGTCAATAGGTAAGACTACCTTATTCAGGGTAACCCTTCATTTGTTCCATCATTATTCAACCCATATCACCATACCACAATTGTATAATACTAATATGGATTACTGGTATGAATGACAACAACTATCAGACACCTTTAATTAACATATTACTTGCACATGTACACTTAAATCATACGTAGAACCAATTTACATCCCTTAATATACCTTCAATAAATTATACTTCTATAAACAAATTCACATATTACTAAAACCATTGTTTTCTCTTATCTCTCTCCTCATTCACTACTACTTACTTTTGCTACTTATCCTTCTCATTTTAATCACGTAGATTAAACATTCCTAAAATTAAAACATACAAGGTACAAATAGATTATTCATCATTCTTGCTATCACTGTAAGAATTAATCTCATATCGCACTTCACTCACATTGTATTTCTCCTTTTGTTCAAAATAGAGTTGTTACATTTCAAATTTATATCCTACTCTTTACTCTGAATCATTTCCATATTGTTTATCTACCTTTCAGATTAGCTAGGATTACTATCAATGCTAGTTTACTTCTCATAGTGCAAATCACATGATCTTGTTTTATAGTGATGCTAGTATTCAAGGTCAAATCACTAGTGGCAACCCTTGAACTACTACAACTCTAAACATTCTAGGGTTTGGCCTTTATCAGTAGCATGAAATTATTGTTATGTGAATTTGCTCCCTTAATTTGAAATTCAAACTTTGGATCTCACAAGTTTTACTAAAGTCTTCTTTATCTTATCGATTGAATTTCCTTTCTCTTACTTGGCCATTCAGATAGATTACATTCTCAATTACCCTACTAGGGTTTCATCATCATATTGTGTTTCATTATTACATTCACTAGATGTCTCTACCACGGTGGTTATGCATCATATATGATTCATTTTCTTATCACTTCATTCCCACATTGCTCTCATTAAGGAAGATATGAAAGAGAAGATGATTTTGAGACTTAGAATTCTTATCTTCAAACATTCAATAATACATTTCTCATATGTAGGTTTAATTAATTATCAACAAGGATACTTGACGAATTAGCACTTTCTTGAATCTCGCAACCTCTTTTCTTTCATAATCTATATAACTCCATTATGTTTCAAACCCTTCTTTACTTTCCATAATCCCTTTACCATATACTACTATTCCACATGTCATCTTTAACTTCTAGTTTTCTCTTATGATCATGTTGCTTCTTTTATGTGTATGATCATGTATACCATGTTGCATATATTTCCTATTATCCTTCAACTAATGTGAAGTTGAAATTCTAAATCAATAATCTCTCTACTAGTATCACCTCATGTTTAATACATTACATATCTTTCATTTTAAATCAAACGGCTCATGCATGGGTGAAACATAGTTTCTCTTTTAATCAAGTTTTTCCTTCCTGAATATAGTCTACCTTTGTATGACTTATTCATTTATTTAGCTACACTTTTGTTCTTCTTCTAGAAACTAGTTTGTTGTTCTATAGAGACTTAGAATCCAAAGGCAGTAAGGATGAATGTATTAAACTTATTAATAAAGGTATACATTCCATGCTCTCAATTATATCATAACCCTCATCCCTTAATCAAGCTCATTATTTCCAACATTTCTCTTTGTTTCAACTAAGTTTCTTATCATAGTTTTATGATTTACATGATCATCAAGTTCTCTTCACTTTAACTTTTCTGAAGACTCTTCACTTCTATGTACTTATCGAATACTTAACTCTTTTCTTCTATTTTCCCTTTGCTTTGGAGTACATAAAAACATTTTACTCGATTATATAATCCATTCCTCATGATTGATTCTTACTATATTGGCCCTTACATACTTTTCTCATATCTTTTCCATATTTCATATTTAGAGTTCATATAATACTAATGATTAAACTTAATCAAAATCTTATGTCATGTTCCTTTATTCCCAATTAAGGGTTTCTCATATGAGGCCCCAAAGTTGGATCTCAGACATCAGTTTCAACTGATTCTTAGCTATTCTAAACTTTCCCATATGTTTCAACATCTTAGTGTATGTACATTCTCACTATGATGTGGGTCTAATTTATCCAGAGTCTACTCTTATTATATTTTTAATAGGAGTCACTAGATCCTAGTAACGCATCCTGCCAGCCGGACCAGGATGAACATGCAGTCCTGAAGCCAAGAGCTACTCAGGATTACTCAACTCCTATTCATATCAAATGTGTGGAAGAAAACGTATCCACTTAGGAAAGATCATTCAAAGATCATTTCTAGTCTACTTGATACAAAGAATGTAATCAATAAATGCTACAACTACATAGTGTACAACAAATCTTAAAGACCCATATATATTTCAAAATACTGAATATCTGAATTCAAACATATAAGAGCCTTTGTATTCATCTCCAATAAAACAACAATATGAAATGAAAGTTCTATCTCATTTTATATTTACGCTCTTAATTCATGTTACTTATCTTGTTTCTAACCCTAATATTTCTATGTTCCTCTATAGACTATCTGCCACACTTATGACTCTAACTTACTAACTTAATGGTCCCTGACAACTCAGCCTAAGCTCTGATACCAAAGTTGTTACACCCCGATCTCACAATTACCACTAATCATGAGATTAGGGTATAAATTGAGGATTTAACGTAATACAAAGATCATTCTTAACTTTTTCTTCTTTTTCAAACTCTTTGTTTTCTTGCATTGAACCACATAAACTAACTTTACAAGAGAATTAAACTTTTATTTCTCTAATATAATCTCAGCATTAATGATACACATCCATACATTCATTATGTTTCTCACACTTCCATGTACATACGACATGACAATCATTTGCATTCTCTCCTATTAAGGAAACAAACATACAAAACATCATTTACAACTCTCTCTCAGATCTATACAAGGACCTAGAGTGACAAGGACCGACTGAACTTAACTATACTCAGACTTAACTCTTGTGGTAGATCTACTTTAATGCAATGATATCTTCTTCAAGTCCATGTGATTTCCCTAAAAATTTCAAGTAGAGGGGTGAGCCTACTCGCTCAGTGAATCAGTACTTCAAAGAAATAGTCTAAAGCAATGATATAATTACAGATATACTTTTGAGCAATTGATATCAATTATAACAACACTAAGCTTTAAAGAGTATAATAATTGACAATCATAAATATGGCAGGATACTCTAAAGAAGATGAAGAAGAACTTTGAATTCTATTATACATGTGGTGCTTATGAATGTTGATCTATATACATGTGAATGATGATCTATATATTGGTAATGTACACATTGGAAACTCTAAATTTGTTGCATGCATATGTGAATGATGATCTATTTACATTCGTTTGAATGCAAAGCTGAATGAATGAATGTTTCTACATGTCATGAGAATGATATTGGTATATATGTAAATGAAGTAAAATGTGTGTGAATGAATGTGAAATGAATTATGATTATAGATGTGATGAAATGGAATTGGTGAATGAATAAAATTATGTGCATATTATGTTTGTTATTTCAGGATTGGTAGCATGTTGGTAATTAGAACTCATAAGATGTTGTTAACATGCAGTTCAAAACCGAACTACAGGTTCCGCATCTTGCTGACTAGGTGGGTCGTAGACAACAAGCCTACTATTTAAAAAAGAAAACCAAACTTAGTCGTCGATTGTATAAAAAAATCGACATTATAGGTCTAAGTCGTTGGTTTTAGTAAAATAACTGACATTTAAAGGATAAAATCAAAACGGCCATGCTGGACAGCACGACTTCATTGGGTAGCATGTCACAATTGTCGATTTACTAGATATAACTATCACTATACATCAAAATTGTTGGGTTTTTGAGTTGTAACTGACATTGTATATAGTGATAGGTGTCACTTTCTACTGAACCGACGATTTAGGGTCCTTTACCATTTATAAATGTGACTTGGTACATCATAATAGGTGTTAATTTCTTTTATATACACAACCAATAACTGGATCTCTGGCGTCAGTTTTTTCTATTATCCACACAACCTATGACTGGATCTCTAGTGTCAGTTTTTTCTTCCCCAAAGAATTGATGTCTTAGGCTCGTGGCTATAGTGTCGGTCACTTAGGTGTTGGTTTTAAACCGATGTGAAAGGGATATTTTAATCGACGCCAGAGATAGTTTATGTACTAGTGGGGCCAGTTCACTGAGTGAACTGATCATCTCAAGGTCACCAAATGACCAGTTCATATGATGAATCTCCCAGTTCATGGATGAATCTGATTGCATCAAGGATTAATGTTGACTTCATGTTGTGCATTAATTGGATTATAATTTCCAATACAATTGTGATTGGGAAACATGATGAAATGACCAGTTCAAAGTTTGAACCAATCGACTCACATGCCAACTGATTGATTCACTTGAGAACTAACCATTTTGCAGCTCATAGGTTGTAAAAATTTGTGAAATTCTGGTCCCTTCCACTCTCACACAAACTGGGAACCCTGACCCTGACCCTCCTATAAATAGAGGGGTAGTGGGGGCTTCTTAGAGATACAACTCAATTTCCTTTGATAATTTCTGTCCTTCTCTATTATGGTAACCAATAGAGAGCCCGAGCAAGTCCTAACCAATAAAGGAAGGGATAGAAAGGGAGAACAATTGTGGGAGAGCAAGTTGGTGCTAGTACACCAATGTGAAGGGACAACTCCTTCCTGTTCGTTCTTCTAGAATGACTGGAGTTCCAAGCGGTTTGTGTGAACTACTCTAGAGGCGAGGAGCTTTTCTCTCTAAGTAGACAATATCAAGTTTTCATCCGTGGTGACCAACCACGAGTTGTTGCAAACGATGTTTGAGTGTAACTTGAAGAAAGGCACATACTATGACAAGGAGATTGTCATTGGACTTGATACAGGACCAAGTATATCCTTGAAACAATCTTTCACATTATATAGTTATTGACGCAATCTACTATTATAAGGGGGATATGATAGTTAAATTTTGTTTTTGTTACCTGCTCTTCCACCATATTTTTCTACAACTACAAAGGAACTAGGTGAGGGAGAAGGGAAATGTGGAGGAAGCTGGAACTAGGATACTTTACATTCAAAAGAGTGCTATGTCTTTGAACTGACTGGGAGGAGAGATCATGGGCATAGAGAAACCATTATAGCAAGAGAGAGGAGTGGTGAGAGTGAGGAGTGGGTAGAGTTTTTAAGAGTTCTGAGCAACTCTTTTACTTTGGTGTGTAATAGATGTGTATCAATCACAAAGTATTTGGGTCCAGTACAAGTGCGTGCTATCGAGAAACCAGGTGGGTAAGTGAGTTTTTAGGTGTTCTGCATAGCGTAATGCTTCAGATATAACTCCACATAATCATAGTGGGAGATATTGCTAAAGGCGCAAGAAGCGATGATCCAATTTGAATTGGTTCCTAAGGGTCTCTTTCCTGGGGTCATTTTGGGGACAATCTGATGAAGCAAAAACTTTTTCATGTTTCAAATTTGTAATGCATTGAGATTGGTGCTTTTTGTAGTGCACATGTGTCTCTAGATATTGACTTTATTTGTAACTTTTTACTTTGGAAGGCTGAAATGTTTCTTAGATTGTCCTAAAAACGTACCCTTTAGGAGCTGAACTTTTTTCATGGCAGTCACATCCACCTGGTTATCCAACCTTACCATGATCAACCACACAATTGTTTCACTCCTTAAAATTACCACTAATCATGAAATTAGGGTATAAATTGAGGATTTAACATAATACAAAGTTCACACTTAACTTTTTCTTCTTTTTCAAACTCTTTGTTTTATTGCATTGAACCACATAAACTAACTTTACAAGAGAATTAAACTTTTATTTCTCTAATATAATCTCATCATTAATGATACACATCCATACATTCATTATGTTTCTCACACTTCCATGTACATACGACATGACAATCATTTGCATTCTCTCCTATTAAGGAAACAAACATACAAAACATCATTTACAACTCTCTCTCAAGTCTATACAAGGACCTAGAGTGACAGGGACTGATTGAACTTAACTATACTCAGACTTAACTCTTGTGGCAGATCTACTCTGATGCAATGATATCTTCTTCATGTCCATGTGATTTCCCTAAACAATTTGAGTAGAGGGGTGAGCCTACTTGCTTAGTGAATGAGTACTTCAAAGAAATAGTCTAAAGCACTGATATAATTATAGATATACTTTTGAGCAATTGATATCAATTATAATAGTAGTAGCTTTAAAGAGTCTAATAATTGACAATCATAAATATGGAAGGATACTCTAAATATCTATAAGAGTGAATCAATATATGAAATGCTTGATTGACCATAAGGAGAACTAATAATTTAGAAACATTCATTTTATTATGCCCTGACCATATAAAGAATAATTTAATAACTGTACACACTTGTTTGACCTCTCATTCATTTTATTATGCCCTGATCATATGCAGTGTACTCTACATATGAAGACTCATAGTGTACTATGATCACACCGTACAAGACTTAGAGGACACACCCGGGAAATGCTAAGTCTGACTACTCTCCTGGTCTGCAACATGGAAATAGCTCTCTGGCCTAAACTTGACTCCTCCTCTAACCTGAGCACACAGGTGGAGAGTCGAGCCTTCTCTTGGATTTTCTGTACTCTAGTGCCACCAAGACTTCTGGTTGATGTTGGACACTGCAAACTATAATTTAAGGAGACTTCTACTAGGGCTTCGTCCCCCGTGCCACCTGATAGCACATTCCAACCCCCGTATACTGGATGTTGCCAGGGTTAGGTCGTTTCACCCCTAAGGCGCAGACCTCACATAGGGGTTCTACAGTGTTTAGGGCTCCGAAGTCTATTATTTTATTATTCCTAGAAACTCTTTTTACATTGTACCCTTCTCTTACTTATACTTGACTCTGGTATCTCTATGGTGTCGTGTCTACTTATTTGAAATTATAATACAACATGTATATCATTCTAAACTTGGCAGAGCAATATATTCAAAACATTGTAATATACTGAGTAATCAACATACTATACATGTAGGCAGACTAAAATTCTTAAATAAATAGATTTCATGTGCACTTGGCACATACACACTAGAATCATGTATATCAACCCAAATCTTGAGTTGTTTATCTTATAACTCAATTAAGAGTTAATTACTTATCATGACAAGAATTATTAATAATAACTGAGAACATTGATAGCAAAATACTTGATTCATTGAACACCCTACCTTAGGGTTTCATTTAATCACCACAAATGCTACAAAGAAAGGTGTAATACATCTATCACATACTTTTCAAATCTTTAAAAGCCATGATACCTGGGATCTCAATCCCTTATCACATTACTGGGAATTCTCATCCCTTCACATCATTATCATGATTACTGGATCTGGGTATTCAAACCCTTAGATCATCACATAGCATTAATACCTCTGTAACAGGTAACCATTACCTCTAGGTCCTTAGAACAAGGTATTCATTTCACTAGTTGTACAAGTATTCTCATGTCTTACAAGGCCATCCACATCTTGTCACCTCTCACTAGGCAACAACTTATTCACATGGTTCCCATAAAGATTTCATGCGACATAAACATTTATTGAATAAAGACTACTATCAACAAATCATATAAAATCAATATATGTATGAAACCTAAGAATTGAGTTGAATTTGGGTTTCCATGCCATTCACTAGGATATCATGTATCAATAATAACATTGAATAAATAAAGTCTATCATGTCAAGAAAATCCCTTCAAATGGATTTCATGATATCTATTCACAAACATCTAACTTTCCTCGCATCTAGAGTTTCACCCTCTTTACTGATATATCAAACAAACATATTCACTTTGAATGAAATCGAAGATAGTATCTGACATATATGTACTATGAATTTAGATAAACAATCATTCATAACCAAGGGATCTAGATAAGCAATTTTCTCTATTTACTTATACAACAACTTTCAGTCATAGTCAAATTCCCTATATTTTAGTTTACTCTTATAACCTCTGTGAATACTTAGGGAATTCTCATTATGATGTATTGTATATATTTCTCATATTATTTTATCATCTGAACTTCATCCAAACAGAGGAAGAATCCATTTCATATCATTTTGCAACAACTTAGAACAAATAGACAATTCAGGGTTTGTAGTCGCATACTAGCAATTAAAGATTATGGATGAATTAACCAATTTTTGTGCAATATACTGTTTAAAGTAAGTTCCCACTCACCCTAAGATTTAAAAACACCTTAAAAACGTAGCTCATCCCTAAAAATCTCGATCGCATATCAAATCCCTAGCAATTCACCCAATTCTTCTTCCTTTCAACTCAGAAACCCTAAAAATGAGGGATTATGAAAAAAGAGTGAGAAAAGGGGAAGTTTTGATACCATTTTGGGTCAAATCAGAGGAAGGACAAAATTTTGACATGTGAGAGAAGTTCACCATTAAACTATATCCAAAGAAGTTAAACTTACATGATTTCATCATTCCTCATACTACAAAACCCTAGGTCAACATCTCCATCAATTTCTCCTCTCAAACCCTAACTCTCTCTCTCTAGGATTTCGTTTCTCTGGATTGAATCACGAATTATGAGATCCCCTTGTGTGTTAGGTTGACCATATATAGCAATTGAGCTGCTTGTGTTAATTGCACATTGACCCCTCACTAAACGTTTTATTATTTCAGGAGATTTTCTTGTCATAAAAAGGTTTCTGTGAATTCATGTATTTCAGAGATCAACCCTTCTCCAACAATTATGATAATTTATAATGTTGTGTATAATTGAGTTGTAAATATTTAGGTAAAATTTGAGATCATTCTAAGCTTCCATTAAATAATTAAAAATATTATAGTGCACTGCTATCAAGAATTCTGTAGAAATGTCAGTTACTGTAATTCATCTACTGATAAGGTCTCAACGTATCCCAAAATTATGAAAATTTTACATGTTGTTTAAGATGGAGTTTCATATCTCCATTTAAAATTTCAGATCATTTGGTGTTACCAATAAATAAATAAAAATAAAACACTATACTGCTTAAAAGCACTTTGTCAGCATTTTGGTCGAAGTATAGTTCGACCGAGAACTATATTCAAAGAAAACTCAAATATTCTAAAACTTTTCTCCAATATGAATGATTGAGTTATCCATATCATATCCAAAACTCAATTAAATACAATATTGGTAGAAAATATGAAAAATCATTTACCACACTGTTATCCTGATCAACTTCCATATTCATGTACTATCAGAACCGTAATTTTTTCCGATTAGGGTTTACATTTCTCAAACCCTAATTATTCAAACTAAAATCATAGTTAGCATTTCTTATTAGGTTTGAAACATCACAATTGATCTATAATCATTAATCAAGTCTAAATGATGTTCAATCTAATCAAGCATGTAATCATTCAGGTTAACCCTACTTTACCAATTAAGCACAAATGTGGTCATTACAACAATGGTGTTGATCCCTGGTCAAAATAAATTACTGTAATGGACAACACCATCTGTATTTTGCTAGCAGATCCGAGCCCAATGATAGGACTAGCTTCCACTAGACACTAAGGGTTGTTTTATTCAAGATTGGGATTCTATTTTCGAGGTTGAGTTATTCAAAATATTTGGATTAGTTTGATATAGATTTAATCTAATTTTGCTTGGAAACCTAATTGGTATCCAGATTGAAATGGTCATATTTTCAATGTTGCATATAAAATAAAATAGCATATAAGACAAAGCTAAATCTGGGATAGGATTTCTAATCCTGCTAAAAGTAGGATAGAGTTGGTCTAGACCACTTGATTTTGGTATCCCAAATGGACTCAATAGTCTAATTTTTACCAAACAACATGACCTAGATCCAGACTGAGCTGGTCTGGATCCCCATTTAAATGGAACAAAAAACAATACATGATACAAATTATATCCTGAACTAAATAGGGGTTACATAGCTCTAAAACTATGCTTCTAGTAGATGGTCTGAGGAACGACCATTTGGTTTGGCTGCCTTTTCCTTGTTGAGCGTCGTTGATTCTTCATGTTGCCCACATTTGTTGTTATGGTTGTCTTGATGTTGCACTTCAAGTTGATTGTCACAGATTAGACCAACACTACAGATGGTGTATTTGAATGAATAAACCCATTCTTATTACTCCAACTAGAACTGGTTCTCGGGATTGACAACCGACCATCAATAAACTATATGTAAAAAAGTGCAAAAAAAGATAGAAACTAAATTTATCTATA
Source organism: Alisma plantago-aquatica (assembly GCA_963693085.1). Classification (NCBI taxonomy): domain Eukaryota; kingdom Viridiplantae; phylum Streptophyta; class Magnoliopsida; order Alismatales; family Alismataceae; genus Alisma; species Alisma plantago-aquatica. The sequence continues at coordinate 543,392,523 of OY856413.1, read as the reverse complement.
AACTTCAAGATGTAATGAATTTTTTGACGAAATAAAAATCTTAGATTTTTTTTAAAATGATGTTAATGTGGAAATACTTTTGAAAAAAAATAATACATAATAGAAAAATTATAGGAAAATGGGTATTGTTATGTATAATGTAAAAAATGAGTATTATCTACAAAAATATAGAATAAGCATTATTGAAAAATATGTACAATCTCATTTGGAGTATTGTATGTGTTATAAAAATGAATACTTATTTCTAACATACACTATATTATTTTGTCAAGTATGATGCATATTTTTTTCAGTAACCAATTTAAATCAACAAACTCATTTTTTTGCATGCAAGTATTTTCTTTACAAATACATTATTGGTCAAAAATGAATACCATCCTCATGAAGTAAAACACAATACTCATTTTGGAATAATAAAATTTATAAATATGAGTAGTATCCTCCAAAAAGTATATACAACACTCATTTTCTTACAATAAATAATGCTAAAAAAGAGTTTCTCTCACTTGCATGATTTATAAGTCTGAAAAAATTAGTACTTATTGTTGCTTATATCATATTTTTTTGTCAAATATAGTAATATGTATTTCACAAAAATATCAACAAACTTAGATTTCAATATTATTTTTTTAACATTCAAAGATTTACTTTATAGAAGTGAAGTATTATTTTACAAATATGAGTATTATTATATAAAATTTAATGACATGAAAAATGATTAATATACCAAATAAAGACATTTAATAATCATATTTGAATTAATGTGACACTCAGAAGTGATATTACCCCTAATATGCAATACTTGTTTTTATATTGTATATTATTTTTCTTAAAAGTATATCAATATTAGTCTTGTTGAAATGTTTTTTATTATAAAAATAATGTTTTTTGTCTGTCAAAAAATTCATTATGGCTTGAAATTTTTAAGCAAAGAAACTTTTTTTTCTTACATTTTTACCTCCCTCCTCTCACTTTCTATGTCAAGACACAGAAGGGCCAACTATGATTGGCTCTAAATTTGGGATGATGATAGAAGAGTTGAGGAATGAAAATGGGTTTAGGTGGTGTTCGCGGTGAGTATCAGTTCAAAAGTGGATTAGACCAGGATGACTGAACTTGTAACAATTTATGAACCCTAGACCGGGATGATTGAATTTGTAACAATTTATAAACTATAGACAAGAACGTTTGAAAGTAGGATCAGACTTAACCAGACCATTTTGTAGTTAGACTAGACTATTTAGACTGTAGTCGGTCTTTCTATATAAATCATACCTTACTTTTTAGTAAAATCTCATAATCTTAATCACTTGTGACAATTTGATAATATTAATATGAAATGTGTACATGGAGACCATGGAATGGTACTTATAATCAACTCTCATAGTGATGGTGGTGATTGTGCTTCTTAGACTTGAAGTCACTACACTATCGCATGTCATATGATGTATTATGACATCATCCAACTTGACCTTAAATAAGGGTTTCCATAAAGGTGATGCTCAGGTGCATTGTGATACATGGGGATTGACTGTGATGATCAAGATGGGATTTGTCTCTCCTACATGAGATTGATATCCTGGCCACTTGATAAGTGAGACTGAGAAATGTATGGCCATACTCATGTGGCTCAATATGTGAAGTCACTACACTATTGCATGTCATATGATGTATTATGGCATCATCCAACTTCACCTCGAATAATGGTTGCCATAAAAGTGATGCTCAAGTGCATTGTCATACATGGGGATTGAGTGTGATGATGTAGATGGGATTTGTCTCTCCTACATGAGATTGATATCTTAGACACTTGATAAGAGAGACTGAGAAATCTATGGCCATACTCATGTGGCTTAATATGTGATAGGTGAAGTCAAATACATCTCAGATGTCAGTTCTAGCTCAAGGAACAAGGATTGAGTGCTGAGAGGATGAAAAATCCATGCCTCAAGTTCAATTTAGGTATTACAGACAAAATAAATATCTGATCACAATAATAGTAATCAAAGATTGTAGGATGAAGTTGTTCTCCAACTTTCCAAATTATGTAGCAATGATGTGTTTCTAGATACCGCTCATTGTTTGTGATGTCATAAATCAGTTATGGACATTCATTGCCAATATAAAATGGTACTTATAGGGTCACACCATAGAATGAAACCTAGAATAGGATTATATTCATGAATGATCTTTAACTTGATTACTAAGGTGTTAGGTATTCAATTAACAATAGTGGTTGATAATTGGCTGACTAGATTGTGAGCCAACTGTTTCAAGTATTAAACCAATCAATTCAAGTGTTAGGTCAATTTGAACCAATATTGGCTATCACAACTATAAAATGACTGATTCAGCAAGTGAATCGATCATCTCAGATCTATGGACCACTTCAGTTTGTGAACTAAGTGTCTGGTTGATCAATAAGATTGGATCAAGGATTGATGTTAATGCCATGTTGTGCATTAATTGAATATTAATTGACAATACAACTACGACTAGGAAACATAGAGATATGACTGGTTCAAGTCTTGAACTGATCAGATCAGATGTGAACTGACCGATTTAGTAGTGAACCGACCGGTTCAACGTTTGCAGGTTCTGGAAAATTCATGAATATATGTCTATTCAACTCCCACTTAGATAAGAAGTCCTAACCTTGACCCTCCTATAAATAGAGGGGTAGTGGAGGCCTTCTAGAGACACAACAATAATCTTTGACAGTTGTCATCTTCTCACAATTGTTGTAACGTGTGAACCTGAGCAAAAGCCTACCTGTCATAGGAAGGGATATTAAGTGAGAGATAATTGGGAGAGCAAGTCGGTGTTAGGATGCTGACTAGAAGAGACAACTTATTCTTTTCTATATCAAAAGAACAATAGGAGTTTCTGGTGGTCTGCATGGACTACTTTCGAGGCAAGTAGGATTTTGCAGCCCATTCGGAGGACACAATCAACCGCCATTCATGGCGATCAACCAGTAGACCGACGCCGACAGTCGTCTAGGTGCAACTTGATAAAGTAGCATGGTGTAGCAAGGAATTGTCACTGGACTTGCTCCATGACCAGGTATATACCTTTCAACCTTTCCTTCCCATTACATAATGATTCACACGATCTGGTATTTGAAAGGGGGTGTGGCAACAAATTTTTTGTTTACGTTTCCGTATCTGATGCCATATTTCCCAACGGTGATATTAGGGCTACTCAATTTACTATGTTTGGGATTTAGTTGATGTGACTGGATTTTAGTTTTATCATTTATTATTGCATACAATGTGAATACTTAAAATGGTTAATGTGCATATCCAATTAAATACCAGATACAAGCCCAACTAATTTATATATATATATATATATGTGTGTATATAATGTATATGTGTATATATATATATATATAATGGTATATATATGCAATTTACACGTGTCGCCCTAAAAGTTTTCTTTGATGGTGGATGTTAGCATGATTATGGCCAATAAACCCCTAGATCTTTGTGTGCTTGGTTGGATGGTTGTTTTCCTATTAATATCTCAGTTCGCATACCAAGCCTATCTCTCCTTTTCCACATGTAAGAGTATTAATTCTTTCCTTCCCATGATCACCTCAGATGTAACTCAAGGTTTCCTTATTACCATGAAATATGATATATAGGAATAGGATTGTTTTAATTCTTGTTATGGCAAAGAAAACGTTCTGCACCAGACGAGCCATCTATTTTAGAAGGTGAACCAATCGGCTGGAGGACTGAGAAGTCCTGATGATAGGAGGAGCGAACAGATCAGTTGGTGGCCCAACCGATCATATGGAGTTGTCCAGAGGTCGCTTGGAAGGGATACTAGATGACTGACCCGAGAGACCAACTGACCGACCAGTTGGCAAATTGGTCAACTCAAGAGTTGAAATGATCGACCCAAATTGGTTCAAGCATAGATCTTTATCAACAACATGTTGCTACATATGATGTTGACCTTAGGTGTTAGTAAATCCTTGTGGCTCCAAAGAATTATAATAGTATGTCTATAACTATGATTTTTTCTTATAATTTCAAGTTTTTTTTGTAGTTATAGCATTTGCATGATACATATATAAGTATGTGGTGATTGGATATGTATATCTATTTATATAAATATACATACCTCACTCAAACACATTATGTATTAGATGCTTTTGATAAGCAACACACATGAAAAAATTCAACAACTAAATGTAGGTTACGCCAAAGCGTGGTGTGTTTTCCGTCTCGTAGTAGTGTGATGGTAGCTATGTGGGCATGCCAAAGCATGGTGCATTACTATCATGTTGGATTTGGGGTCATACTTAACTAGGTGATCTCAATAAGATTAAGTACCTAGAAGAATGAATATGAATGTGGCAAAGAGTGGTGCATACCATCTCTCTAAGAATTGCATGAGATGCAATTGGCAAAAGTTGCTTGTCTTAATCATTAGTTATGGACACTGGCGTTGGCCGGGTAATATTTGAATTGTTTTGGATCTTGGCTCATTAGAAAATTATACATTGCAATCTTTCAAATTTATATGAGGGTTATCAATTCAAACAAAATAGTGGGAGTGATAATTAATTAAAAGCCTAATTAATATCATCAATATTATCAAATCAAAATTTTCTGACACAAATTGCAATATTTCTTTTGTTGAATCTAATAAAAACCCAAAAATGTTTTCTTTGCAATCGGTCCTTGAGAAGGACAAGTTGAACAGGAATAACTTCCATGTCTTCTTTAGGACATTCATAATTGTTCTTACTCAAGATCCCAAGCTCTATGTCCTGGAGACACCAGAGCTAGATGAACCTGCTCTGACTATGCCTAAGGCTGACAAGGATGCTTACAAGAAGCATTCTGAAGATGTTATAGATGTTCAGTGCGTGATGTTGTACTCAAAGAACTATGAGTTGCAGAGACAACATGAGAACATGGATGGTATTGAGATGGTAACACATGTTAAGAACATGTACCAAGATCAGGCAAGGCAAGAGAGATATGATGTCTATAAGGCAATGTTCAAGTGCAACATGGATGAAGGAGATCCAATAGGTCCCCATGTGCTCAAGATTATTAGGTATGTACAGAACCTTGCAAGACTGGGATTTCCATTACTTCACGATGCCAAAAATCATACATCCAGTTTGTCATGAACTATAACATGAATATTTTGACAAGCTATTCTTAGAAATAGTTGGCATGTTGAGGATAGTTGAAGCACAGATGAAGAAGGAAAATCCAATGTTTGTGATGATGACCAACGGAAGCAAAGAGAAGTCCAAGTGTAAAGGCAAGAAGAATTCTAAAGCTAGCCAGAAGTCACGATCTTCTACACTCAAAGAAAAGGGAGGGGTGACTAAGGGAGGAAATTGTCACTACTGTCCCCAGCCATGACACTAAAAGAGGAATTGCACTCTCTACTTGGAGGAACTCAAGAAGGAGGAGATAGAGATCTCCACTTTAGGATCTGAGAAGAAGTAGGCTAGAACTATGATAAGAAAGAGTTTCTAATTGTCATTCATCTAAGCCTAGAGTGTATGTAATTGAATTGTTGTTATGTGCCTACCATTTATAAAAAACATTATGAATCTTGTAAGGAATATTATGAATATATTTGATTTCAAAGATAAGATCTCTTGTGGCAATGGTTGTAATGTCTCATAGTTTATATTTGATAGTTCTAGAGATAGTTATACATATTGAATGACAAGATGACTCAAAAAATGAATACCTATAGAATTGTCATCTAGAGCACATAAATGAGAAATGCATTTCTGGAATTTGTAATGATGGTTGTCTAGACTCTTTTATTGAATCAATAGAAATATATGAATCTTATTTATTGGGCAATATGAAAAAATTATCTTCACTAAGATGTAATGGGAGAGAGACTATTCTATTAGGTCTCGTACATACTGATGTATATGTACCTTTTAGAACAAATTCTAGAGGTGATTAATAGTGCCTCATTATATTTACTGATGATCCCAATAGATATGGTTATCTGTATGTAGTGAAATGTAAGTATGAATCTCTTGAAGTGTTCAAGGAGATCATGTATGAAGTATGTAACCAACTTGGTAAATGTATTCAGGCACTTCGATATGATCAATATTGAAACTTCTTTGAACCAAGAGTTTGAGGACCTTCTGGATAGACCGTGATAATGTATCACAATGAAATCCACATTAAACATAATGATGTATCATAAAGAAGGTATCACACTGGTGCATCCTACCAGAGGTGCACACCCTAATCAATTTAGATTTTACTAGATGCGCCCCATGAGCTCAGGGCGCACAAGGTAATTTTCAAAATTTATAATGGACCTATACCGACACACCCACTCAAACTAAAACACTACACCCGCAAGCACACATGGTCATGTAATAAGAAGGTGAAAGTATAGGGTCCATCCGCAGGGAGAAAGGGGGGAACTAGAGCTAGGTTAGTTTTGTCTAGGATCCTACTGCGGAGTCTAGGGTTGAAGGTTTAAAGGTTGTTTTATTTATTACACTAAGAATTGTGCAAACAAGTAATTAATGGAGAGTAAACAATATCAGAACCTAAGTTAACCCTAGACAGTGAATTCTACCGAGAAAGAAAAGACAAGAAAAGCAAGCAAAAGAGAAAGTTATGTCAAGGCAAACAAGATGAGGTGTACACTACACTAAGCTAGTAAACAACTCAATATAGCAACTAATGACCTAAACTAGCAAGAGAAAAGTAAGAACAAGGTAGTGAACTAACTAAGCAAACAAATAGCTAACTAAGTTAGCACTAGCTACGAATGAAGGCAATTAAGGTACTAAAGCAATAAAGATGTGTGTAGTCTATTTGGGGGAAGCACACATCAATTAGGTTGGGGGTGACATGTGAACATTATACTCTCATTTAGATTACCAAACTAAACAACTAGCTAGAGGCTAATGAATTGCCCTAGACTACTAATTTACCATGGATAGGATAGGTTTTGCATAGGGGAACTAGTCCCTAACACCTCCTATTACCCTTATGATGCTCAATTGGGTTAGGGTTTAGGTGTAATTCAATTAGAGTCTAAACAAGCCTAGGTTTCTAGTTTAGAGAATCTTAGGTTGATTAGAGGTTGAGAGTAGTAATGGGAGTGGAAATAAGGTTTTAGGCCTCATGTCACCCACATTCTAGCCTTGAGAAATCTCCATGCTAAGCACACTAAATTCATTTAAACTACATACTTAGATCTCTCAACTAGGGTTAGGAGAAATGATTAGCATTTAGGAAGATTGGTGGCTAGCTAAGGATCCATGAATTGGACCTAGGAGCAAATCCCAAAATTCACACATATAAGAAATTTTACTAAATTCCTAGGTGATTTCAAGCCCAAACTAACAGGAAATCCATGGAGAATGAGACACAAATAGAACATAATCATTAGCAGATTAAATTACAAGGTTTACATATCATTTCCCCCCAACTTGGTATCAAAGTAACATTTTGAGCCCCAAATAGCTCACCTAAGGAGCCTCTCTACTCATGGGAATGGAAGTAACAAAAAGAGAATAGAAAGAGGGAGAAGTGGCCATAGATCTCAGTGTAAATGGAGTGATCCTCCTCTCCAGCTATTGCAAGGTCATCCTCCTCCTTCCTCCAAGGTTCAATGGCATGGAACGATGGTGGAATAGGCTCAAATCACTAGGTGACTAGGGTTTTGGTGGTGGAAATGGTGAAATGGAGGTGAAATGAGGTGGAATGGTGATGGAATGGCTAAGGGGTTAAAATGGGAAGCTAAGAGGGGGTAGAAGATAGCCAACCTCATGCCCCAACTGCCACCCAAGTATATATAGGTGGTGGGTTAACACTAAGTCAAGTAGGGGGTAAAATAGGAAATCTAGTGGAAGAATTGTATGTAGCACGGTCGTGGTGGGTAGGGATGAGAATGGTCATGGTGGAGTGGAACAACAGTGGTGAGAAAGTGGAAAAAATCATAGGGAGTAACGTGTTTTTGAACTGAAGGTGGCATGGCCATGGTGAGGCAACGGTAGCACGACCGTTGTGGCTTAGAGTTGATTTGCTCGTTCTTGACACCAAGGTCATTTTGCATTGACTGTCACACGGCTATGTTGAATTGCATGATTGTTGTGTGGTCTTGTATAATGTCCAGGATATACAACACATCCATGTTAATGAGTGTAGTGTTCATAGCTTGTCTCTGTTGATTTTGAGTGAGCTTGCTCTCTATATCAACACTTTGACCTTGTACTTGGTTCATCCTTGGACATATTTTCTTCAATTGATCTTTGACCACTAGGGGTAGGTTTAGGGGGCCTTGGACTTCACTTTGTGTCTCTATAAGGGTTGAGAAACCCTAGGATCACTCCTTATCTCTCTCTTTTATCCAAGTTTGGTCCAAATACCTGAAAACATACAAATAATGTCCATAAGTGCATTTTACACAAATATGCATATTAAGGGAAATAACATGTAATCTCACATGTATAGATGTGATTGAAATGCAATATGACACAAGGTGGAGCCCTAAAATAAGTCTACATCACAACCCCAAACTTAAAACATACTTGTCCTCAAGTATGCTCCAACTCAATCTCTCTACAATTTTTCCACAATCAAGAAATGACAAATGCAATGCAAAAAAGATGAATATTGACTAGATGGGCTAAATGATGACTAGGTACATGCATTCCACATCTCTCCTATCCTCCTTCACAAACCAATCATGATTAAAGCACAGAGCATGCAAACTTCAAATATAGAGCATAGAAAATACAATCAATCCATATGGTTGTCCTATCACTATGGGTAAATCGTTTCATGGTGGAGAAGGTTAAAATGATTAATTTTGTTGTTTTACATTTATGCATTCAATCACATATGTCCATCCACACTAAGTCACCCACGTAGCTGTGTAAAAGGGCAAGGGCTTGCAAAAGGAAGAAAGGGTTGCAGTAAGAGCTTGGAGTGCTTTTACACACTCATCGTTTCTTTATTCAGATACTCTTAAATGGGAGCATCTTTTATTTACCTTTTGCATTTTTTTATTTTTTTCTTTTCCCTTGGTGTAGCTAGGGCATATGGTGGTGAGAATGAAGTGGGGGGGTATAAATATGACCACCCCAAACTTTTAGAGGGGAATAAGGCTGAATATGTGCACTTTGACATCCTTTCATGAGGTGGAGAGGTAAGAAGATGGTAGAAGAAAAGTGAGTCAAAGAGGGGTTACTAGTATGGACTTCAACATGGATCTCCTGCATGAAAGTTACTCAACAATTTCAACAGGAAATGACACACCACATGAATGAGCAATATTGACAAATCAAAGAGGCGTTTGAATTTTCAGATCGATACGTAGACAAAGTGGGTTCAAGACAACTCACTTCGCACCTTTTGTCTTCGACAGCTACAAAACTCTAAGCATTTGCGGCTTTCAATCACAATTCAACCAAATAGTTCACAAGCATGCGAGAGGTGGTTCACATGTAAAAAGTCAAGAATGAGGCCATTTAGTAATAAACCATGATAATTCATTTGCATTTGTCAAAGGTCATCATTTTCAATCCAAAAAAGTAGAGATTGGGTCAAAAAACACTTTTAGGCAAGAAGTTCAAAATTTGGGCAAAATTGGCCAAAATTGTTTCAAATCACCTTCAATCACATCTACACCAACATTATCAAATATAAAGAAGGAAACAAGCAAATCCTAGCTAAACCATGCAAAAATTACAAAACTCTACATGATATTCAATGCATGACAAAAAGAGATTTTTTTAATTTACGCAAAAATGTCAAGAAAGTAAACTATATGGCATGCAAGTATGCAAAGTAGGTAAAACTTAACCTAGATAGAAAAAGCAACAAAACAAAAGTAAATGGCAGGTGAAATGCAAAATGAGTGAAATGAATAAGAGGGAATACCACCCTACCACCCCAAACTTTTGAATCATATTTTCCTTTGCATGGCACTAAAGTGTAGGAGTGATAGGGTAGATGATCATTGTGGTGGCTCTGGTGGCACTCCTCTGTGTGGTGGAGGATGTTGGTAGTAGCTACCCCAATTGTTCACCTATCGAGGCTGGTATGTCTCTTAGTAACCTGACAGTGCACCCCATCAATCCTCCCCCCATTGGGGGTTCCTCTGGGCCTAGACATGTTGAAACCAATACATGTGGTTGATCTAATAATGCATCTGTTGATGATCCAACCACAATGCATCCTATGTGTGTTGAAATATGTCTTGTGCCTCATAATAATCTCTTAGGGTACTATGAATACCCTCCAGTTGCACATGAATGTTTGAAATGTCATATGAGTTCACTAAAGGTTGTTGTGGTTGTTGTGATGCCTCTGCCTCTCATCACCTGACTTGATGTGTCTCTCTAGCCCCTGCCTCTATCCTCTGCTCAGCTTCTTGTGACTCTCAAAGTCCCTCAGGCAGATCTCTAGGTTGTTGTTGCTACGCGTCTCCAGGATGCTCCTCTTCCCACCTCCTCAAGATATCCAAAAAATCTGGAGATGGACCACACCCCTCCAGGAGAGGTGTTTCATGGTGTGGGAGCTCCAGAGAAACTCCTGCATAAGGAGGGTTGACCTGGTAAACGATCTTCTTATGATAATCAAGTAGTGTAGGTCTATGAGCTTCCCTCCTTCATTGGTGTAACCAAATACATCATAATCCAGGTCTAGAGCAATTGAAGTCACAATCCCACCCATGATAAAATGTTTGTTGCTCTTGGATGGGATTGTCTTCATATGATCTATGATGAGGGATCCAAAATTTATATGCTTGCCCTACACCATCCATCCCAACACAAAGAGGTCTTTTTGTACAACCACCTTGATTGACCTTCTAAATGTATCTCAACATGGGATTATGAATCAGACTTGTCTTTGATTTTCCCGATACAAAGTTGTTTTTCCCTATAAGCCTCTTCCACATGGTTGTGTAGTTCATAGTGGTATCTCTGTCTGTGCCCCATTGATCAAGTCCACAGGGTTGGGAGCAAAAATTTTGCTAAGGATTCAATGATGAGGTAAGTTGCATTTCCCAATGTGACACTGATGGCATCATGTGAGACATTCTCTAAAGTTGCAAATAATTGCTATGTAAGGTCAATTTAAATCTCCTAGAATGTGGTCAGCACCTCAAATAACCCAACGGATTCCAAGATATACTAAAAAAATCAAAGAGACCCAAAGTCTCCATCATCTCCTAGCAAAAGTAGCGAGCGGCAATCACTCGACGTGTCAGGCACTCCGGGTGGTTTTTCTACTTCACCTTCCAACTTCTCACTTCAAGCATTTCTTCTTACTGCACAATAAGTGCATTCTTTTGTGTCACATCCTGCATAAGATTATCCATATCATCTTAGAGTAGCTTCCTTCATCCTCAAGTATGATGTTTTGGTTGTGGTTATGGCTGCGGTTGTGGTGTCGTGGATGTCGAAGGAAGTGTCACTGAAACTAACAACCTAGCTAAGGAAACATACGATCGAGCTAACGAGGGTGGTGGAAGTATTATTCTACATGAATATGGTGTTGCTCTATGTAGCTGCGGGAAAGCCTCCTCCATAATCAGATCTATCAAAGCATCTAAATCCTCTGCCAACAAACTTTTTTTGCTCTGTCGGATCCAGAGGTAGACAATGGTGGTGGAGGGGCAAGGGATGTTGATCAGGCTGAAGATGAAGCATTATTGGGTCAATGTCCATAGTAAATGACCTACTTGGTCTTGGATACCACTTTCTTAGTGATCTTCTTCATTTGGAGTGGATTTTGGTGGAGAAAATTCGGATATCAGGTTTTCTCTGAAGAACTAGATTGTTGGGCGGATTGTGGAAATGGGGAGGAATTGATGGTAGAAAATGGATGGAAATGATGGGTGGAGGTAGATAAAACATTAGGGAACTAATTCAGCATGGATTGGAGGTGGTTTGGTGGAGAATCCAAGGTTGGAGAGGGAGATGGGATCACTGCACGGCCAGCCTGACACGGTGAACAGTCATTTTGTTTGTAGATAACTAAAATGAACTGAGATGTAAATCACTGACTTAAGTGTTGGATCGGGCTGTAGAACGGTCGGTCTACACAACATGGTGTTCTACACAACATGGTTGTGTGTCTTGCTAGCAGTACGACTGTTCCCCCCTACACGGCCTGTTCTGACTTGATTGCTACACAGCTGTGATGTCTTGCACTGTCATGATGAGTCTGTTCTTTGTTTCTCAAATTTTCTTGATTATCCTATTGATTTGAGCATACCACCACGGCCATTCCATGGTACCATGACCGTGGGGAGTATTGTAGAAGGTGTTCCACATTTAAAGACCATCGAAATGTTGGTAAGGAATTATTTATCCATCATCAATCATAGTGGAATCAATGGCACGGAGTTAAAATATTATTTTTGACTTAAGGTTATTGTTGACGAAGCATGGCATATACCATAAATATTTTATTATACTCATTATACAAGCTTCCAATTCATTATGATTCATTCAATTATGAGATAATGAGGAAACATTATGAATGTATAAACAAAGACAATACTCAATGACATATGTCTTCAAGTACGTGACTTGGAGAATGAGATCATATGAATGCTAGGAGTATGTACATTCTTGTTGTGTCCCTAGTCATTTGTTATTATGGAAGGTAGATAGATACCAGTGACACATAAGACTGGAGTGTGGGTTGGTTGATGACAGAGTCTCATTTTTCATGATATGAAAATATCAAACCAAGAACACAGATACATGTTAGGGAACAGTGTATCAGACAGACCCCCCTTGAAAATGACACATGGAAACCATCATTGGTGGTCATAGTCATATCTCTTAGTGAAGGTGGTGATTGTGATTCTTAGACATGAAATCACCGCACTCATCACATTTCATTGGGTATACTTTGACATCATCAAGCTTAATCTTGAAATACAGGTTGCCATAAAGGTGTTGATTGGGTAGCTTTGACACATGGGGATAGACTGTGAGTGACATAGATGGGATTTGTCCCTCCTACAGGAGTTTGATATCCTGGCCACTTGATAAGAGAGACTAAGAAATGCATGCACATGCACATGTGAATCAATATATGATATCAAGGTCACATTATCTTAGACAGTCTGCTCTAGGTTCAAGAAACATGAGTTGAGCATTGAGAGGATGACGATATCCATGCTTGGAGTTCACTCCAGATATCAGACACAAAGGTATTATACAATCACTGTGACACCTTATACAGATTGTAGGTTAAAGTTATCCTCCAACTTTCCATTCACTTGGGGAGCATTGATGTGCGACTAGGCACTGCTCTCTTCTTGTGATGTCATAAGTTAGTTATGAACATTCACTGCTAATGTGATATGGTACCTATAGGGTCACAAAGGAATTCATCTAGAAGAAGATTTTAATATTGGATAATAATTGCTTTGGTTACAAAATTGTTTAGCTATTCATTTTACGTAATGTATCATTTGACTTTACCCCATCTAATCATCTCACAGGGTGAGATGGCCGTTTGGTGCACCATATGATCGGCTCAAATGTTGAGCCAGATGTTTGGGTTGTCACACTGATTCGAAATTGAATTGGCTAAGATCTGCCCAAACTAAAGTGTGAACCGGTCGGTTCATCCTGTTGAACTAACTGGCTCGGCTCACCTCACCAAACCACCATCTGGGTGAGTGAGTCAATTGTCTCACATGTGCGATATCACTTAGCTCCTGAAAAATTTGATTGTATCAAGGAATTCGTGTTGACGTCATGTCATGCATTAATTGGAATCAAATTGTCAAATTCATATGTAATTGAAAACATGGTGAAACGATCATTTGGTGGTACGAGATGACCATCTCACATGTGAGATGACCATTTCATATGCAAAACGACCATTTTGTATGTCACATGTTGCGAAAATTGAAGATCTTCTAGTCCATTCCATTCCCACATAGATCTAGAATTGATTAGGAACCCTAGCCCTAACCCCGCCTATAAATAGAGGGGTACTGGGGGCTTCCCATAGTACAACACACATAATTGAGAATCAGTTTCTTTGAAAATTGATGTCCTCTCTGGTTTTGGTAACCAAAAGAGATCAAGAAAGTCCTACCCGACTAGGGAGGGATAGCAAGGGAGAGAACAACTCAGGATCATTGTTGTGGGTGAGCAAGTTTATGACTAGTACGCAAGGAGAGGGATAACTCCTTCCTATTCATTCTAGTTGAAAGAAAGGAGTTCTAGTTTGTCCATGTAGATTACTCTTGAGGTAGGAGTCATGTGGCTACTTCTAGGAGGACAAAGTCATTATGTAGTCTGTGGAGAGACCGCAGGAGTTGCTGTAAAGGTTGACCTATCTATCGTTTGTGGTGAAGACCAGGAGCTGCACAACCACCGTCCAAGAGCAACTAGAAGACATTTGCATTGCAACGAGTTGTTGTCGCTGGACTTGCTCCAGGACCAGGTATAAACTCGTTGAACCATCCTTCCTATTCATAGTAGTTGATGTGATCTTGTTGTTATGGGGAATACAGATAGATACAATATTTGTTTCTACTTCCATACTTTGTTCCTGTATTACCCAATAGTGGTATCAGAGCTATGCCAATTTACTATTTTTAGGATAATCGATATGATTGGATTTTAATTTTTATCATTTATTTATTGCATACGATGTGAATATTTAAACGGTCTCATATGCGTATCTGATCAAAGACCACATAATCCCAAACTAATATATATATATATATATATATATATATATATATATATATATATGAAATTCACACATGTCGCCCTAGAAGAAGTTTTAATGGTCTATGTGTAGCATGGTTATGGCCTAAACTCAATATCAATGTGTGGTTGGATGGCTTTGTTTTATTCCTATTTTTATCTCAGTATGTGTATCGAACCTCTGCCTCCTTATTCCCAATGTTAAGTTAATTCTTTCCTACCTTTGCTCCCCTCGAATATAACTTGAGGTTTCTCTTTACAATGTAATAAAGTACCAATAGGATAGTTTCCTTTCTTGCAACAATGACAAAGATGATCATTGCCAGATGTGATGACTAGTTTGTGATACGGGGCGACCGTATGAAGGACCATGAAGGACAAAATGAAGGATCTAGATGACTGCCTAGTGGACCCAACTGACCTTTTAGAAGGATTCTAAACATCGGTTGGACAATAGGCCAAACGTCGTCTCTAGAGGACCAATCGACTGACCAAGAGGCAAGATGACCAGTTCAAGGGTTGAACCGATCTACCCAGTTTGGCAAGCTGGGTAGACCAATTAAAGGGTTGTACTGGTCTACCCAACTTGTCAAACTGGGTAGATCGGTTCAAGGGGTTGAACTGATCTACCTAGTTTGGCAAACACATATCTACACCAACAACAGGTTCATACATATGATGCGATGATTGACCTAGGTGGTAGTAATTGCTTGTGGATCAAAGGAATTATAGCAGATATGGTTGTAACCATCACATTTTCTTCTTTTATATTGCATGTTTACATTGTGGGATATATCATGTATATGATATGTACTATATATGTGGTGACTGGATATAGTATATGTATATATATGTGATATATATAAATCCCTCAATCAAACATATTAAGTCTAAGATGCTTTCTATTAGCTGCACACATGAAAAGCTTGTTTGACCAAGTACATGTTATGCCTTTGCGTGGTGTGCCATCTACCTCATGGAATTTTGATGGTAGTAATGTAGGTTCTGCCTTCGTGGGGTGCATAATTATTGAGTTGGCTATTGGGTAGGGATTAACTGGTGATTCTTAGAGCATCTAAGACCATAATCATACAGATGAGTATGAAAAGGAGTTGTGCGTATCGTCTATCAAGAATTGCTTATGATTCAATTGGAAAGTTGTCGACCTTAATGGTTGATTATTTATTGCAGCATTGGTCGAGTGATAATCGAATCATTTTGGATCATTCTCATTAGAAAATTATTATTTGTACTTTTCCAAATTGATAATTGAGAGTTATCAATTTGAACAAAACAACAAGAATGATAGTTAATTAAAGACCTAATTAATATCACCACAATTTTAATCAAATCAAATCAATTTGATTTTTTACAAATTTGTGAATTCTTTTGTAGAATCAAATGCCAGCAAAAAGCAACCACTTTTCTCTGTGGTCGGTCCTTAAGAAGGACAAACTTAATGGGAACAATTTCAACGACTAGTTCAAGACATTGAGAATCATTCTCACTCAGGAGCACAAGCTCTATGTCCTAGAAATGCCAGAACCAAATGACCCCCTTTCGACTGCACCTAGGGTTGACAGGGATGCTTACAAGAAGCATATTGAAGATGTTGTGGATGTCAAGTGTCTGATGCTATTCTCCATGAACTATGAGTTGTAGAGGAAGCATGAGAACATGGATGTGATTGAGAAGGTCACACATCTCAAAAACATGTTCCAAGATCAAGAAAGACAACAGAGATATGATGTCTCCAAAGAATTGTTCAAATGTAACATGACTAAAGGAGATTCAGTAGGTCCTCATGTGCTCAAGCTTATTGGTGTGTGAAGAACCTATCTAAACTGAGATTCCCCTTGGGTCAAGAGTTGGCTACTGATGTGATTTTGTATTCTTTTCCAAAATCATACAACCAATTTGTCATGAACTACAACATGAACGACTCTGACAAATCATTGACAGAGTTGTTGGGCATGTTGAGAACAATTGAGGGATAGATGAAGAAAGACGAGCCCAAGTCTATGATGGTGATAAACAAGACAAAGGGGAAGTCTAAAGGCAAATGCAAAACCTAGAAGAATTCTAAAGTTGGATATAAGACCAAATCTTCAGATCTCAAAGCAAATGGAGGAGTGAAGAAAAGAGGAAAATGTCACCATGATCACCAACCTGGACATTGGAAAAGAAATTGCCCACTTATTTTAGAGGAATTAAAGAAGAAGAAGGCATTGAGGCCTTCACTTTAGGTATAAATGATATAAGATAAATATGATTACTTCTTTTTGGTATGTGATACCAAATAGAGATTTGACGTACTTGATGTGTAGGATCTGACAAGAAGCAAAATCCCTCATGAGAGACAAAGAAGGACAAGGAAGAACAAGAGTTGTTGGAGCTTTAATCTACATTTAAATTTATCTCAACCCAATGGGCATGTAACAGAGTTAGTTGAACTGCTATTTCATTATTCCAAGAAAATAGAAACATTTACTTTAAGCATCTTGTATGACAAGATTGATGAATCAATAAAGTGTGATATTAATATTTCTATTTCGAAAGATATGATCTTGGATGGAAATACCCAAATATATAATGACTTTTTACTTTGAAAGAATCTTGGATAAATTTTTCAATGTTGATACCAAAGGATTGTAATTGATAACTCAAGACTATCATTTGCAATAGTCACCTTGGATGTATATATAAGAAATGCATATCTAGAATACATATTGATGTTAATATAGACTCCCTTGATTGTTGAACCTAAGAAAATATGCAATTCTTGCTTGTACATAACGTGACATAACATCCTTCACTAGATGTAGTGGGAGGACAAGTCTTCCATCAGATCGCATACATATGATGCATGAAGATCTGATGGAAAGTATGCCATAGATAATTATTTATACTTCATTTAGTGTGATGATATCTACTCAGTAAAATATAAATCTCTTAAAATTTTTAGGGAGATTTTAAATGAAGTATGTCTTTGATAAAAGTATTAAGAAATTTTGATGAGATCAAATGTTGAAATACTTTGCATCAATAGCTTGAAAACCTTCATGAAAGAACTATGATAATGTACCACAAGTCAAGTCCATCTGAATTTGAATTAAACCATGATGAGTCTTGATATAATTATCAATTAATATAATCTTGTTATATCCACATAAATATATATATATATATATCACTAACTCATTTACTGTCTAAATGATTTATAATATGTCATATATGATATGATATGGGAATGCCCTAATATGTCTAAAGGATTGAAACCTACATTGAGAAACTAGTTTCTTGAAAGCTTTGTCCACAAACCATAATTGATGAATGTTACTATTAATCCCAATCCAATAACAAAATTTGTTTTGCTGATTGGATAATTGAGGTCCTAAATAATCAGTGTGAGTAAAAGTAGAACTTGAAATGTTCGAGATCGACAAATTGATTCCTTAAAGGGAACAAGATAGAAATTCCTTTACCAATTTTCAAGCTTGTTATTGTAGTTAAATAAAATATGAAATTTAGCATATGAAGATAAAAACTAGATTCCTTAAAGAGAATACATCAGAGGATGTGTACATGACACAATTATAAATTTTTTATAACTTCATGAATGCAAATAAAGTCTATGAACTACAAAGTTTAATCTGGGATTGAAACAAGCATCTCAGAGGAATCTTTTGACTTTACAAGATAGTCAAAGAGTTTGACTTGAATCAAGATAAAAGATGAAATCTATGATTACAAAAGATTTAGTGGGAGCATATATGAATATTCCACATATGATGAGGTGTAACATCTCAATATTGTGAATATTGAGCATTGGCATGAAAAACACCTTCAACAATGAAGGATAGGTGAAACATCTTATGAGATAAGGATCAAGACCTATAGAGATAGTTCTTGAATGTTTCACAATATATGTTTGAGCACATCAATAAAAATGTGTTGAAGGAGTTCAGCATGGAAGGATTCAATGAGAGAGAATCTGGTTTAGTCTCTCATGATCCACATGTTGCAATTCTTGTGAAGAATGGAAATAGCATGATAAGATGCTAAGCAATGGATCTATCATAATTACTATGGATGCACTTATCCCATATAATCTTATATGTATTAGACATGACTAGATGATATTATATTCCAATAAGGGTTATGGGAAAGTCATTAAAGATATCCATTAGTACTTGAAAAGTACCTAAGGATAGATTGCTAGTAATTAAAGGGTTATGGGAAAGTCACGAATGTGGTTTCATCTCACAATGAAGAGATAACATACATGCAATATACAGACTAATAGCAAAATGTTGCTAACCTGTTGGATTAGCACTTGCATAGCAGAGACATGATGGACATGTTTAGATCACTAAGAATGAGATTCATGGGTGATTGGAACTAAGTGAAAGTGGGAGTCTATTGGTAAGGTATGCCCAGAGAACCAATCATATGATGGTTGACATGGAATATACCATAAAGATTTGATTATGCTCATAAGGCAAGCTTCCAATTCAATATGCTTATTTCAGTTATGAGATAATGAGGAAAATTATGAATGTCTAAAGAATGACAATATTAAATTATGTATGTCTTCAAGTACCTAACTTGGAGAACGAGATCATATGAATGCTAAGAGTATGTACATTCTTATTATGTCCCTAGTCAGTTGTTATTGTGGAAGGTAGATAGACACCAAACACGTAATATTGGAGTGTCATTTGGTTGATGACAAAGTCTTATTTGTCAAGATATGGCAATATCAAACCAAGCACACAAATACATGTTAGGGAATAGTGTATTAGACATACCCACCTAGATAATGACACATGGAAACCATCATTGGTGGTCATAGTCATCTCTCATAGTGAAGGTGGTGATTGTGATTCTTAGACCTGAAATCACTACACTCATCACATGTCGTTGGATATACTTCGACATCATCAAATGTAATTCTAAAATATGATTGGCCATAAAGGTGATGATTGGGTAGATTTGACAAATGGGTATAGACTGTGAGTGATAGAGATGGGATTTTCCCCTCCTACTAGAGTTTGATATCCTGACCCATTGATAAGAGAGAGTGAGAAATGCATGCACATGCACATGTGAATCAATATATGATATTGAGGTCACATTATCTCAAACATTCTTCTCTTAGTTCAAGAAACATGAATTGAACATTGAGAGGATGATGATATCCATGCCTTGAGTTCATTTCAGATATCAGAGACAAAGGAATTATACAATCACTGCAACACCTTGCACCGATTGTGGGTTGAAGTTGTTCTCCAACTTTCTATTCACTTGGGTAGCACTGATGTGTGACTAGGTACCGCTCTCTGCTTGTGATGCCATAAGTTATTTATGAAAAATCATCGCCAATGTGATATGGGACCTATAGGGTCACACACATAGGAACTCATCTATAAGAGGAGTTTAATCTCAGATAATAATTGGATTGATTACTAAAGTGTTTAGGTATTCAATTCACAAAATAGATCATCTGAATGCTCCCCACCCGATCGACTCTCAGGGTGAGACAGTCATTTGGTGTACCATATGATCGGCTCAAATGTTGAGATGACCTTTTGGATTGTCATGCTGATTACAAAATGAATTGGCTAAGATCTGTCCAAACTGAAGTGTGAACAAACTAGTTCATTCTGTTAAACCAACCGGCTTGGCTCACCTCACCAAACGACCATCTGGATAAAGAAGCCAACCATCTCACTTGTGCATTAATTTCTCAATTTGTGGGAAATTTGATTACATCAAGGAATTAATGTTGATGTCATGTCATGTATTAATTGGAACCGAATTGCCAAATTCATATGTGATTGGAAAACATGGTGAAATGACCGTATGGCTGTACAAGATGACTATCTCACATGTAAGACAACCATTTTGCATGTGAAACAACAATTCTGGATGCCATAGGTTGCAAAAATTCAAGATCTTCTGGTCCCTTCCACCCCCACATGGATCCCAAACAGACTGGGAACCCTATCCCTAACCCTGCCTATAAATATATAAATAGAGGTGTACTAGGGGCTTCCCAGTGTACAACATAGACAATTGAGAATTTGTTTCTCTGACAATTTTATCCTCTTTGGTTGTGGTAAACAAGAGAGCCCAATTAAGTCCTACCCGACTAGGGAGGGATAACGGCGGGAGAGAACAACTCAGGATTATTTTTGTGGGAGAGCAAGTTGGTGACTAGTATGCCAATTGGAGGGACAACTCCTTCCTGTTTGTTCAAGTTGAACAACAAGAGTTGTAGTTGGTTTGTGTGGACTACTCTAGAAATAGGAGTCCTTTGGATACTATTAGGAGGATAAAGTCAGTCTATAGTACATGGCAAGACCGTAGGAGTCACTATAGAAGTTGTTCTATCCATTATCTGTGGTGAAGACCAGAAGTTGCACGACCACCGTCCAAGAGCAACTAGAAGATAGTTGCATTGCAAATAGTTATTGTCACTGGACTTTCTCTAGGACCAAGTATAAACTCATTAAACCATCCTTCCTATTCATAGTAGTTGATGCGATCTTGCTGTTATGGGGAATACAAATAGATAATAATTTTGTTTTCACGGCCATACTCTCTGCCCGCATTACCCAATACGAAACATTAAATATTTGATCAATAATAATTTTTCACAAATACTTTTCTAAATATCACCTATTTATCCTCATTTCACCACTATTTTCACATATACATCTTGAAACTAAAAAATATATTAAAAACCAGTGTGTGTTTTCTTGGAAAAGTGTGAAAATGAACAAAAAGTATCAAAAACGAGAGGTTGGGTGAAAAAATCCCCAAACCTAGGTGAGTTGCCTCCCACAAACCCTAAGGTTCATGCCTTCATCTGGGCTTCTTGGAGATTCTTACATTATTCATCCATTTGGAATTTTTGGGTGCCCACTCATGCAATAAATGCACCTCTCTCTTGCATTCAACCTATACTCCTCATCTCTTTGATCACAAAAGCTATTATCAATTCTCTCATATGCATCTCCCTCTCTCAAATGACCGATCGGACTCTAGAAGTGACAATGTAAAATATCCTCATCTTGAACTCACCAAGTTGAGGTCTTGTATATATCTGTCTTTATCTTCATGTCCATGAAAGAGACTGTCATTGTGCCACTGCTAATGAATGCATATTCATCATTTATTTTTTCATCATTTAGGATAATTAATTAAGACTGTTTTGGTAATTTTAGTTTAATTTAGAAATCAATTATACTTTCATCCTCTTGATATTCTGCCTCTTAATTTTTATGAGATTTCTCTCAATTTTTAGGAATTATAAAAGTATTTAAATCAAGATAAGAAAAGTTGAAGACAGGAGATCTTTCAGATTTCCCACAGAGTTTGATATACCTCCCACGAAAACAGTCATAACTCTCACATACAAATTCTAAATTTGGAGTTTAGATATGTTTGGGAAAGATAATTTCAATTTCTATAGGAAAAACATATTCTCTGGTGATTTGGCAGTTATTTCACTACCCAACCAATTGGTGAATGTGCCTAGTCATTTTCCCATAGTGTTTGATTTAAATAAATACCATGCACCAAAATGGGTATAACTCTCACATCCCAAGGTGGAATTTAATGTTCAAATATGACTTGGAAAGGGAATTCAAAGATCTAAAATAAAAACATATTTTTGTGTGCACTTTAAAACTTTTTTCCCATCAAAATTCGTATGAAACTTCAGAAATGGGAATATGCAGAGAGAGTCAGAATTTGAAGGGTCAAAAGAAGGCAATCGATGATTTTTTTAATACCTATTGATGAAGAAAATTATTCTCTTGATCAAGACATACATCATTTGCCTCTTCCACTTCCTTCTCCTCCCCTTTCAGGGTTTCCACCCCTCCATCCCCTATAAAAAGGGGGGGACTCCACAAGAAAAGGAATCCAATTTTCACCATCTTGTAATCTTAGATTAAGTTCTTAGTCTTTACATTCTTTGTAGTTTTTGTTCTTGCAACATGTTTGATTAGTCTTTTTCTAAGCTACGAGGACTAACCCCACATCTCATTTCTATGCTCTTTATATCAACTCTTTTTTCTTAGTTAATGAATATCTCTCAATCTGATTTATTCGAGCAAATGATGGATATGTTCATCCGGGAGCACCGAAACCAGGGCCCCAATTGAATGAAACGCATGAACTCTTGACAAGTTTCCATGACATTTCATCTTTTTATCCATACTTGATTTTATATAAGTGAGTTTTTTTTGTTACACAAATGTCGAGACCTCAAGTTTTAGTAGCATGAGTGGTGATTTTACTCTATCTATTTTCTTCTCTATTATAGTCCATAATGACAAGACCCATTGATCTATGGACTGGAATACTAGGGCAAGATTTACATTTTTCTTGATCTGACCATGGATGGAAAAGTGATAGATTCGCATACACAAGGGCCACTGGGTATGCAAGAAGCTTGACCCTTATGCGGTTCATAAGGATAGGCAGCCACAAGGTCTTGATTTAGAAAATAATAAATGGAGTTGAATTGAACTGTATAGGAGCATGGTTTTGGCAGCAAATCCTCAGATCCCAGATATTTCCTTTATTAATCTAGATACATTTTAATTTTGCAACTTTTGATTTCTATTTTAGTTTAATTCAAACTCTCCCAACATATTTTAGTTTTGGTTTTCGCAATCTGATTTGAACTCAACCATCCTCTTTTGTCGTCTATGTGGATCAACCCTTATACACTAACCTTTATCAGAAAGTAGAAAAAGGATGAACTCTAGGAAATTTTCCTAGTGATTGTTGCATGTTACAATGATGCACATCAATTTGGCGCCGTTGTCAGGGATGACACAATTGTTTTTCAAATCGGGTTGCTTGTATATCTTGTATAATCTTATTTCATATTCACTAACTTGTATAACTTTAGTCTTTTTCATAATTTCTTTTAGATTTTTGTAATTTCTTTTTGCCTTTTGAGCATAATTCCAGAAGTGTATCTCCTCTTTCTACTGAGTTTCCATTCCAGCACTACTACTTTATATTTTTTTCTCCTAATTTTAGTTTATTCCATTATTTCTTAGCTTTATAACTTTTAGTTCCCTTTGTAATTTCGACTGACCCCTTATCTCGTAATCTCTCTTCTCTCGTGTGTTGATTGTCATACCTTTTAGGAACTTTTATTTTTCAAATGTAGTGGGCATCCTAATATCCCCCCCAATGTTAATATTGAGGTCTTTACCACCATTCATCTCATACCTATCTGACTTTACCCCATACTTATGGTAGAACCATTTTAATTACAAGCCCTTTCATCTTGGTGGGTACAATGTGAATCCATGTTTTTCTAATAACCATTATGAGAAACATTGTGCTCCATATTCAGAGGGAGGGTATGATCAACAAAATTTTGGAGGGTATGACCAACATAACTTTGGGGGAAATGGACCTATTATGATACCCATTATAATCCTCAGCAAGAAGAGAAACTTAGGGCCCTAGAGAAGATGGCAGCAAAACTGGTAACCAAGTAAGCCTTGTTAGCCGCTCTATTGGAAGCCCAATCCCAAAACCCAGATGTTCCAAATATGTTCTCCTATGATTTGGTGACACCTCGTAGTATAAATCTTCCCACTAAGATGGATACAATGGAAATTACAATCCACTGTCTTCTGAAGATTGTTATGAGGAGAAATGTCACAATCAATATAAGGAGCACAAGGCACAAGAATACTATGAGGGG
Organism: Alisma plantago-aquatica; assembly: GCA_963693085.1. Lineage (NCBI taxonomy): Eukaryota > Viridiplantae > Streptophyta > Magnoliopsida > Alismatales > Alismataceae > Alisma > Alisma plantago-aquatica. The sequence continues at coordinate 543,368,053 of OY856413.1, read as the reverse complement.
TATGGTAAGGATGGACAAAATTTTGGTGTGTATAAATCCTATGGTGAAACTACATTCAATCCTAGACTAGAAGAGAGACTTAAGGCCCTAGAGAAGATGGCAGTTGAAGCATAAGTAAAACTTGATTCCAGTCAATCCATGTTAGCTACCTTACTAGAGGCTTAATCACAGACTCCCCCTATAGAGCTTGAGCAACCCAAGATGGTTTTTCCCGGTGATGACGATGATGATCCCATTTTTGTGTCATATATGTTGGATCCTGAAGAAATAGTGCAAACCATGGAGCCGTATTTTGTATGCAATAAGGACGTTAGTATCCCTACCTTTCCTTTATATACTTTATTACTTGAATTTGAAAAGTCAAAGTAGGAGAGTCATTATGAAGATCCAACAAGCCCTCCCATCCTTAAAATAAATGCAAATGATATCATATACCAATGCCATTTTTTTGAGTCTATTTTGGATAATGAGCATCTACCCCCTTTTGACACAGTCGGTTCTCATTCCATATAAGACTGATGTAGAAGGGTAGATACCACCCCAGGAAAAAGCCCATACACCCTCTTCTACTATTTGTAAGGAAGATGTCCTCATCTCTCCTGAATCCTTGGGGACCCCTTGTATAAAAGAATTAGAGGCATATGTTATATCAATAATGAAACTTACCAAACCCAATGTTGATGGCATAATTTTTAGGAGAAACAAAACACTTTTGTAAATAAGACAAAATATTTTTTCCAATCATATCAGCATCAATTATCCTATATGTGTGTCATTATGATGGTGGAAAACATGAGCCAGATCCTCCACCCAATTTGGTACATCCTACTCCACCGACATCACAAGCCGGGTACCCGCCAACCTCCCCCAATCCACATTCATCCTCAACACTTTCTTTGCTATCAAAGGAAGATATGTGGATCTTATTGGAGGGAATGCAAGGTGAATGAAAATATGAACACTCCACTGAGATTCCATGACTACCCTATCATAGGGTACACAATGAAGCTTCTCTGATAAAGGTCCCATCCCTCATATGCATCCCCTTCAGCTGGACCTTTTTTGAACTACCAGGACCACCTACAAGCCCTTTTCTTCCCTCCATATTGGATTTAAGTTTTGCTCAGGGATGAGAAAAATTTTAAGTCTGGTTGGAGGCGGGTGATATCCCTACATATTGGAATTAAGTTTTACTTAGGGATGAGAAAATTTTTAAGTCTGGGGTGGAGGCAGGTGGTACATACTCCTTCCACCCACTCTATCTTAATTTTTTGCAAATTTTCATCATGTTATGTAGTTTAGTTTTAATTTTTCAAAAAAAATCAATTTTTTTACTTTGGCCATTATCTAGACAGCCAATATGAATAGATGTTTATCATTTTATCCCCTTGAACTTAGTAAATTCTTGCAAATTTATTTATAAATTTCCATATCTGAAACCACTTTGTCACCTAGGATCCCTATATAACATCACTCCTTGGAATAGTTGGCAAATCATAAGGAATCGATCAGAACCAAGCATAATTTTTCCTTATATGTAACCGATGGATTATCTTGTTACAAAACTTGTATGATGTGATTATAGGAATACTCTAACTAGAGCAATGAAACTCTCTGAAAAAATAAATATGAAAAAAATGTTGAAGTTATAAGCACAAGAACATCTCTTCCTTTCCTCTAATTTTCTTCTAAAAAAGAGAAGCAAAGAATCACCATCGCACAAAAAATCAAGCTAGGGTGGCATGCTTCTCAAAATAAAAATTTCATACCACACAAAGGGGTGTACCATCAACAGATGCCAAAATTGCACATCAAAAAAATTGTGACCAATGTGGCCACAACTCCACAAATCCAAAAACTGGGTTGAATAGAGGAGGGATCAAAATTTTGTATCGCTTCTATCTTTGTTTTGACACCCCTCCTTTGTCCTGATCTTCTACAACAACTAACAAAAAAAAATAAGAGTGTCAAAGCGAGAGTAAGAGCAAGCCTATTTTTCTACAAATTCACATTTTAGAAGCAAGATTTGATATTTGTTTTAATAGCGGATATAGAATTTTATGCTATGTGGTTCTACAAGATTGGGTCATTTGGCCAAGTGGAGGTAAGGATTATAGTGATGTTACAAGGGTGATGAATGAAATGTTGGGAATATTAATTAAAATTTATTTTTAATGTAATTTCCTTGAGGACAAGTAAAGATTCAAGTCTGGGATATTTTGATGAATGCATATTCATCATTTATTTTTGCATCATTTAGGATAATTAATTAAGACTTTTTTAATAATTTTAGTTTAATTTGGAAATTGATGTACTTTCATTCTCTTGATATTACTCTTATGGATTTTTATGAGATTTCTCTCAATTTTTAGGAATTATTGAAGTATTTCAAAGAAGATAAGAAAAGATGAAGATAGGAGATCTTTCTGATTTCCCAAAAAGTTTGATATACCTTCCACCAAAACAATCATAACTTCCACATAAAACTTCTAAGTTTGGAGCTTAGACATATTTTGAAAACATAATTTTAATTTCTACAGGAGAAACATATCTTCTAGTGCTTTTACTATTATTTGACTATCCAACCAACATATGAATGTGCCTATTCATTTTCCCACTGTGCCTGATTTAAATACATACCTTGTACCAAAATGGGTATAACTCTCACATCCCAAGGCAGAATTTAATGTTCAAATATGATTTAAAAAGGGAATTCAAAGGTTTATAGAAAAAATGATTTTTGGATGCACTTTAAAACTTGTTACATCCGAAATTTTTAGTAAACTTTGGGAGAGGAAATCTGTAGAGTGAGAGTTAGAATTTGAAGGGTCAAAAGAAGGCATTCAAATATTTTTTTATTACTTATTGAGGAAGGAAATTATTCTCTTGACCAAGACATACATCATCCACCTCTTCTACTTCCTTATCCTCTCTTTTTAGGCTTTGGAACCCCTCCTTCCCCTATAAATGGAGGGGGGACTTTACAAGAAAAGGCATCCAATTTTCACCATCTTGTAATCTTAGATTAAGTTCTTAGTCTTTACATTCTTCATAGTTTTTGTTCTTGCATCATGTTTGAGCAATCTTTTCTGGGCTAAAAGGACTAACTCCACAACCCATTTCTATGCTATTTGTATCAAAAAAAAATTCTTAGTTAATAAATATCTCTCAATCTGATTTTTTTGAGAAAATGATGGATATGTTCATGCGGGAACACCAAAACTAGGGCCCCAATTGAATGAAACAAATGAAATACTGGAAAGTTTATGTGACATTTCATCTTTTGATCCATACTTGATTTTAGATAAGTAAAGTTATTTTGTTACAGGAATGTTGCAACCTCAGGTTTTAGTAGCACGAATGGTGATTTAATGGTGTCGAGACCTCAGGAGTTAGACTAGAGTGAAAGGACTGAACTAGCTACAACAAAGGGATCTCATGATGCAGACATTCTCTCAACATCTTCTTAAATATCTCCCAAGTATTGTGAAAGTGCTAATTGCCCATTTGACTAAAATGCACTATGGTACGCCACATTTGTGTCAACCTTGCAATAGAGTATATTGCCTTAGGAAAGTAGTCTTCATCTCTTCCCAACTCATGATGTCCCTTCTTTAATCATACCAATCTTTGGCTTTATCCTTGAAGGAGAATGAGAAAAAGGTCAAACTAATTGTGTCATTATTAGCCATCGACATCCTGAAGGTGGATCATACTTCAAGAAATAAGTCCCAGTGCTTGTAGGGGTTCTCACACTTTGAGATATAGAAGGCAGGAAGGAGCCTAAGAAGACCTAGAGGGATAGAGAATTCCTCCGCTAGCATTTTATCAACTCTACTAACAATTGGCAATTTGTAGTTGTTGGGCATGAAGTAATCTTGAAGTAGCTTGTGAGTTGCATTTTGGCCTTCCATCTTGTCTTTCCCAAGTAACTTATCACATGCACAATGTACAACCAAACAAAACAAAACATGTTAGAAAACCAATATACACAATGAGTATAAAGAATAAAAAATAAAGAATAGCAATGATGAGGACACTATTAAAAAATCAAAACAAAACTAACTAGCTAGGCCGAGCACCTTTCTCCCCAAAAACAGATCCAGAAAGCTTGGTGCATCCCACGATAGATACACACCTAATCAATTTAGATTTGACTAGATGTGCCCCCATGAGCTCAAGACACCTGGTATCTTTCAATATTTATGGTGTACCTACACCAACACACTCACTTAAACAAAAATACTACACCTGCAAGTGCACAGGGTCATGTCGTAGTATAGGCAGGCGGCAAGTATAGGGTCGATCCCCAATGAGGAAAGGGGACAATAGATCTCAGTTAGTTTTTGTCTAGGTTCCTACTATGGAGTTTAAAACTGAAGGGCTTAAAGATTGTTTTGACTGATTACACTAAGGATTCAGCAAACAAGAAATTAAAGGAGAGAAAATAAGATTAGAAACTAAATTAATCCTAGAAAATTAATTCTATTGAGCAAGAAAAGACAAGGCAAGCAAGGAAAAGAACAAGCTTTGTTTAGACAAACAAGAAGAGTTCTACACTACACTAAGCTAGAAAACAAGGCAACAAAGCAATTAAAGACCTAAACTAGAAAGAGAAAAGTAAGAACAAGTGAACTAACTAAGAAAACAAAGAGCTAACTAACATAACACTAGCTAAGCAAGAAGGAAATTTAGGTATTAAAGCAAGAAAGATATGTGTGGGCTGTTTGGGAGATTCACTCATCAATTAGGTTGGGGGTGACATGTGAACATTATACTCTCATTTAGATTACCAAACCAAACAACTAGCTAGAGGCTAATGAATTTTTCTAGACTACTAACTGGCCATGAATAGGATAGGTTGTGTATAGGAGAACTAGTCCCTAACACCTCCTACTACCCTTACGAGGCTCAATTGGGTTCGGGTTTAGGTTTAATTCAATTAGAGTCTAAACAAGCGTAGGTTTCTAGTTAGAGGATCTTAGGGTGATTAGGGGTTTAGGGTGGTAATGGAGTGGAAATGAGGTTTTAGGCCTCACGTCACCCACATTCTAGCCTTAAAAAAGCTCCATGCTAAGCACACTAAATTCATATAAACTAGCTACTTAGATCTCACAACTAGGTTTAGGAGAATTGATTAGCATGTAGGATGATGGGTGGCTAGCTAGGGATCCATTAATTGTACCTAGGAGCAAATCCCAAAATTCAAACATATAAGCAATTTTCCTAAACTCCTAGGTGATATCAAGCACAAACTAACAAGCAATCCATGGAGAATGAGATAGAAATAGAACATAATCATTAAAGAGAAGAGAAAGAGGGAGAAGTAGACATGGAGCTCAGTGTATATGGAGTGATCCTCCTCTCTAGCTATTGCAAGGTCATCCTCCTCGTTCCTTCAAGGTACAAGGGCATGGAATGATGCTGGACTAGGGTCAAAACGCTAGGAAACTAAGGTTTTGGTGATGGACATCGTGAAATGGAGGTGAAATGAGGTGGAATGGCGATGGAATGGATAAGGGGAGAAATGGGTAGATAAGAGGGGGTAGAAGGTAGCTAACCTCATATCGCAGTAGCCACTCAAGTATATATAGGTGGTGGGGAAGCACTAGGTCAAGTAGGGGGTAAAATAGGAAATGCAGTGCAAGAATTGTATGTAGCATGGCCATGCTGGGTAGCATGATCGTGGTGGGTAGGGATGAGAATGGTCGTAGTGGAGTGTAATGACCATGGTGAGAAAGTGGAAAAAATCATAGGGAGTTTGGTGTTTTTAAACAAAAGGTGGCATGGCCGTGCTGGCCCCCAAGGTCATGGTAAGGCAAAGATAGCATCGATGTGGTGGATTAGAGTTGACTTGCCCATTCTTGACACCACATTCATTCTACATTGACTGTCACATGATCGTGCTACATTGCATGACCATTTTGGGTTCTTGTACCACAGTCGTGTTGCTGAGTTTAGTCTTCATAGCGTCTCTATTGATTTTGAGTGAGTTAGCACGACCTTTATGTGGCATCACGACTGTGCTACTCTCTGTATCAGCACTTTGAGCTTGTACTTGGTTCATTCTTGGACATCTTTTCTTCAGTTCATCTTTGGCCACTATGGGTAGGTTGAGGGGGCCTTGAACTTCACTTTGGGCCTCTCTAAGAATAGAGAAACCCTAGGATCACTCCTTCTCAATCTTTTTCATCTGAGCGTGGTCCAAATATCTAAAAAACATGTAAATAGTGTCCATAAGTGTGTTTTGCACAAATATGCATGTTAGGGGAAATAACATGTAATGTAATAGGTATAGATGTGATTGAAATGCAATATGACACAAGATGGAGCCCTAAAATAGGGTTGCATCAGACACCATATTAGTCATGGTGCAATCATCAATAAATCTAGTTGGTCTTCCAATTCCTTTTTGGCACATGCTTTACTCTAAAATATTGTACCGTACAAAATGGTTTAAAAGACACCATATGAGATATTCCATGGGACATGTCTTGATATATCTTTATAAAGATTAGGATTGTAAGATTGTACAATTTTTTTATCCTAGAAAAATTGTTGTCCATAAATGTTATTTTGTTGAAAGTTACCTTTATCCAACAACAAAATTGTTTGCTTCTAGTATAGTTGTTTTCCTATAGGAGTTTAATTCCAAAGGAATAATTGGGAGAAAAATAGAACTCGAAAAGCTCAAGACCAATGGAAAACATTCAACCTATATGAGGTAAAGTAGGAACATGGAGAATCACAAGATGTTTTGGAGTCTCGAGTTCCTTATGTAACATAGAAATTGTAGTTCTAATAAAACAAGCCTTGAGCTTGAAATATTATGATATCTTATAACTCAAAAACGTGGTGAGTTGGTCATTATATGATGAGCCAAAAACATATCTAGAATCTATTGAGGCACTAGAATCTCATAAATGGCTAGAGGTCATGGGATCAAAGATGGATTTCATGTACACCAACAAGGTATGATCTTGGTAGATCCACCTGAAGGGGTAAACCCATAGGGTGCAATTGGGTCTTCAAGAAGAAGACGGACATGGACAATAGTGTACAAACCTATAAGAGCATATTGATTGTAAAGGGTTTTAAACAAGTTCAAGGTGTTGAACATGATGATATCTTTTCACCGGTTTCCATGGTTAAATTCGTCAGGATCATGCTTGCTATTGCAGCTTATACTAACTCTAAGACTTGGCATATGGATTTTAAAACCAAATTCCTTAAATGAGAATCTTATGAGGATGTGTGCACAAACCCTAAAGGTTTTATAAGTCCATTATTGCAAATAAAATCTACAAGATACAAAGATCAATCTGTGGAGTGAAGCAAGCATCTTAGAGTTGGAATCTTTGACTTGAAAAGATAGTCAAAGAGTATGACTTAAGTTGAAATTAATGAAGATGAAATATGTAATTACAAAAGTTTAGTGGGAGCATATTTATATTCCACATAATGATGGGGAATAACATCCTTATATTGAAATGTTAGAACCTAGATGGTAAATACCTTCTGTACTAAGGGCTTAGAAAAAGTATTCTATATGATAGGAATCAAGATCTATAGATCTGGAATGATTCTTAACCTAAGAAAGAGCACATAAATTGACAAGATGTTGAAGGGGTTCAACATGTAGGACTCAATGAGAGAAAATTTGTCCATGTTCCATGGGATTAGTCTCTCAAGAGATCGGCATCCCAATTCTGGTGAAGAACGGGAAAACATGAGTGAGATGTCATATGCATTCACAATTGGATCTATCATGTATACAACATAATGTACACATCCTATTGTGTTGTATGTATTGGACATAACAAGTGGATATCTGTTAGATCCCAGTGAAATTCACTGGACTTTCATAAAAAAACATCCTTAAAGTACTTTAGAAGCACTAATAGAATATGTTCCTTAATTATGGTAATGAGGAGGAGTTGGAGTAAAGGCTTACACTGATGCAAGCTTCTAAAATGAAAGAGAAAATTAATGTCCACAATCTAAATTTGTGTTTCACCGTCAAATGAAAACTGTAAGATGGAAAAGTTCCGAGTACAAGACAGTTGTTTAATTCTACAATAGAAGTTGAGTATGAGAACATCTGAGGATATTGTATGGATAAAGAAGTGCATTTGGATGAACTTATGGAAGGTTCCAACAATTTATCACATAGTAGAAGTTGTGACACCCCAGACTAGGCTTAATGCCTAATCATGCTTGATTATCTTCAATATGTGCTTAGATGCCTAACTAAACTTTGTCTTATGCAATTTTGTGCATGTTTTTGAATTTTAAGAAACTGACCCACATCTGATATTTTTCTTGTAATTTGTCACATGCTTTTTGTGCTTCACATGTTTTCATATCATGCTGGAGTTAGTTGTGACATGGGGAGCCTATTTGCACCTTGTTTTTGTGCATGACATCTACTAAGGATTTTCCTCTCATAGATGGGCTACCTTGAGTGCATGAACGATGGGTTTATTATGAGTAGGGCCAACAGCTTTTTTGGGAGCCAAGTTGTAGTGGGCCACCTGACCCCCCCACTACCGTGGAGCTACTGGGTTGCATGGAATGGATGCTCTTGACCTTGAACACTTGGAATGTTTTGCTAGACACCTTGCCTCTTTCTTATCTCTCTTTTTTAGATTTGTATACCCTTCTCTTTACATGTAATGGATCCTTTACACACTTCCTTCACACCCATCATCCCCTCTTTCTTCTGGAGCTCATACCTCTCTCTTGATGAAGGAAAGGATCTCAAGAAAGGAAGAGCTTGGGACGATCTACATGCATATGATCATGGGATTCAGAATTTGTCTTCTTTCTAGATTTCCAAGCTTTTGTAATTGTTCTTGATCCAAGAAAGTAAGATCTTCTCTCTTAGCTTTGTTTCCTTGTTGTTCCTACTCTCCTTTATATTCTTCTTGTCTAGATCCCTGGTCCCCATGGTTGAGTGTGCTAAAAACATGAAAGACACTCTTCTTCTTTCTCCTTTCACCTAGGGTTTCTCATTCTTCGAGATGGAACTAGTTTGGACGAATGGAGAAGCTCAAAGCTAGACTTTTCTTCCTAGAATTTCTTTCTATTTGGAGCTGCAAATTCATTCTAGATGTTAGTTATATAAGTTGCTCCACATTTATTGCTTACCATTCAACTTGCCATGCTAAATCTTGCTCTAAAACCTAGTAATGAGTGAAAATTTTGAATCTTTAGCTAAGTTGTGTATATATATGATGATTTTTGAGTAGATAAGTCTCTGGTTTCTCTCCATAATCTTGTGCACGTTCTCTGTGTTAGGATATGAGATTTATACCTTTCTTGTCCATGAATTGATGGAGTTGTTGTGGTGGAAATTGAAGGTTGTCCTTGACCTGATTGAGCTTATTTCTACCTTGCCTCATGATTTGATGACTAATCTTTTGTAGAGAACTTTGGTGGTGTGTTTCTATTATTTTTAAGACCTTACTATATGCCTAAGAACTCATTGTCATAATATTCTTATCTCTGGTTGGTCGATGACTTTGATAATCGTAATAATCTATGGTGTTTGAATGGTTCAAACTAGCTATTATTTATTTTGCCTTGAAAATGTTTTTCTACTTGTGGGTTGACCTGATAGGTTGGCCTATAGGAAGGAACAATTTGGTACTTTAATTACTATTTTCATGACTTTAATGAGCTCAAGAAATGATGACTATATTGTTTTCATCACTGTATGATCAATGATTATCTCAAGCCCCATGAACGATGATTTTTCCTAGGGTCTTGAGTAGATTTTTCCCTCCTTGTGCTTCAATCCGAAAGTTGGTTTTGATGTTGTATGGTTCAGCTATTTTGTTTCAATTAATGGTTTGGATTTATCTTCTATTTTGGACTCTCTTATGTTTAAGAAATGAATGCCATGATGCTCTCCTAAGTGATTCAAGGCAATGGTATTATTTCTCTGTCAAACAATGGTTTCTCTCTAAATTGTTTGAGCTGATTTTCTCTTGTCCCCATAACTCGATGATTTATCTTCTTGTTCCAACCGAAGAAGGTTAATTAGTTGCTATTTTGGATCTTCTTTGGCTTTTAAAAACTATGATTTTGTTTCCTCTCACAACTGATGGTTTGGATTGTCTCTCAATGGCTAACGTGATGGTTTGATTAGATTCATAATCGATGGCTATCCTACTTGTTGATTTGTCCAAGTGTTAAATCGATGGTACTCTTTAGGTTGAAAACTGATGGTCATCCTAAGATATCTTGGATTGTAGATTGACAATTCATGTATTTTCTCAATCAATGGTTTTCTTGGCTAAGACAAACAATGGTTTTAGTAATATCTAATTTGATGGGTTTCCTTGCTCATGAAACTGATGGTGAGTTTAGGGTTCACACCCCACGGTGATGCATGGTTTTTCTAAGTCATAACTCGATGGTTTTCCTATATGAATGTCTCAAAGTTTTACATGTTTTGCATCTGATGGTTATGTTTTATGCAACTGTGATTCAACGGCGGTGATTCATATACACGATGAAATGGTTTTAATTGCCTTGAATTTGATGGTCTGATGTGTAGTCTATGGTTCGATAGGTTGTGTTTATTGCACTTGATGTTGGGGATTTGGTGAGTTTTAATTAATGGTTTTGAGACGCATGAGTTGGTAGTCTTACCTTTTCCCTCAAATGAATATAAACCTAAGGTTGTTGTAAATTTTTGATTTACAATGTTAATCCAACTTGTTTTGTTAACTCTAATCCTAGTACATCTAAATGATGGTGGTAAATTATACCTATTTCCCTTACATATTGTTATAATAAAGGAATTCCCTTACTTCTAAGATTTGTTGGAAATAAAAGGAACTGGGGATTACATACAATTTCTATTTTGGAAACCATAAATTGGTTAAGTTGTTGAACCTTAATTTTAATTCAAGAACACAAAGATGCTTCTTAGTTTCCTTGTGCATTTAATATAATGATGGAGTACTTTTTCTATCACATTGTTGTAACTCTAATTTTTTGTTATGTGCAATCTTAAGATGGACATTATATGTTACATGTATGTGATTATAGTTGATCCTTGATGAGGCATGGAAAGGTAATGATGTTCTTACAGGAGATAATGTGATGGTCTTAATAACCTCTGGGTATGATTGAATTCTAATGGAGGTTTGATTCTCTTCATGGTGTGATACGGGTTGGTACCCTGGGATAATGTGATACAGATTATATATCTTGTGTTGGTGAGATGACGAGTAATGTCATGAATGGCATTGAAATAGTATCATGTGGTGTTGTAATAAGGAATATGTCTTATACATTTTATATTTAATGGAGTTTTCACATATCAAATGCTTGCTAGAAATGAATTATGATTTGTATGTCCACTTGTTTGATAAATCCTTAATCCATCCTATTGGCATTAACTAATCAAGTGAAACCTTAATTATTTAGTTGCCCTGTGCCATAGATCCATTCCAGTGTCAGGACATGCTGGATGGTGAAATGAGTATTCCTAAGGGAAACTCAGAGCACATACTATTGAGCATGTGAGGTGCAAGTGACTGTGTATCCTTGTCATTTTGATCCCAAAGGTTTTGAGAATGGTTGTGGTCAGCCTCTGTAAGAGAACGACTGGAGTCGTGTCTCATATATATGATGTTATCGATGACAATTGTGGTTGTAGCTCAGTTATAGGGTTTCATATACCTTGGTGTCTAGCGTCATGATCTATATACCAAGGTGGGCTAGGTGTTTTATAGTTTGACTTGTATGTCACTACAGCAGTCCTGTACTGACTGAGGGTGTGGGAGATCATGGATTCTGACTCTTCTATAGATCTGGTATGGCACTGATTTCAACTTAGCAGTGGTTAGTTGGAATTGAGTGTTATACCTCAATTCCTCTGGGCATTAATAAAATATGTAATCAACTGTGTAGCATATCATATTAGGATTATACATAGTGTTTCATATTGGATGATAACCCTTGTTTCTCTTCTCACATATAGATGATGTGTAGTGCATTAAGAAAGATAGATATGCTTATGTTGTAAACATGGTATATTGTTGGCTATGCTTATGTTATTAGAATTTCTTATGATGTTAGTCATGCCTATGTAGTTATCTATGCCCATACTTCTAATTATGCACATTCCAATAGTTATGCTTAGGCTGTTAGATTTACTTATGATGTAGGTATGCTTACATGTTATATTGTTATAGATATTTTTTTTTTTGATGACCGGGAGAACCCATCCCCGGCGAATCCGACATGGTAAACTCTCGAGGCATGAGAGGGTGTGGTCCGATCACCCCTTCCCATGCCTAATCAGTGTGAATTGCCATTCACAAAGTGCCTTCGGTGAGGTTTGAACCCGGGTCCTTCATTGGGACTTACCGAGCTCTTACCACCCGGGCTACTATGGCCGGACATAGATTCTTATATTGTTAGAGATTCTAATATTGTTAGAGATGATTATATTGTTACAAATGCTTATATTGTTAGAGATGCTTATGTTGTCAGTAGCATTATGCTATTAGACATGCCTTACACTATTATGCATGCTTTTGTTGTTAGTTTTGATCGTTGTATTGGATATGCCTATGTTGTTAGATGTGGTATACTATTAGATATGCTTATGTTGTTAGTTTTGTTTATGACTATAGACATGCTCCTACTTTTCAAATATGCACATGTGGTTATCAATATTTACGATGATAGTAAGGCTCATGATAATGGGTATGTTCATGATAATATCTACATATAGTAACTGAAAAGTGTTCTAGCTACTAAGACTCTAATTAGAATTTCTTTTAATAAAGCCACTATGTTTATAATTTCATTTAGTTATTTAATATGTATATATGCTTATCTGCTTAATCTGTTGAACCCATTATATAACATAACTTTTTGTAAAGATAAGTGTTGTTGTGAGTTCTATCTCTTACTGGAACTTGGGTCTCACCGGTGGGCCACCACAATCATGTTAGGTGATTGTTAGTAGTTGCAGTGATGAGGAGTTGATGTGATGGATCATAGATGGGTAGTTATTTGGATGTCTAGTATGTCCAAGAGTCATCCTTGTACTCTCAGGTCTAGGAGGGAATGTTTTGATTGTAGTGTTTTATCGACTCGAGCTTTCTTAGTATTCTGATGTTGTACATGTGGATGCTATCGCTTGTGATTTTGTTGTGGATGAGGACACAATTCCTTTGTAAGAGATTTTTGGTATGATTTATGAAATAATATGAGATGTTGGGCTTTCATGCTAATGTTATTGAGAAAAATTGTGAAAATTTAATGGTTTTAATTAACCCACTTTTTAGTGATATTTTTATTAGTAGTTGATCATGTTTAGTTTTTGAGTAATCTCATTTTGTGTGATGGGTTGTCACAAAAGTATTGAGAAACAATGGATCTAGTGGATAGGAAGGAATCTTAGATAGCATACTACAACACTTACATCTCGTATGAAAAGTTGTACAACAAGGACAAGTGAAAGTTGTAAAATACTGACTAGAAGCAAATGTTGCTAACCCGCTATAAAAGTGCTTGTATAGTAGAAACATGATGGACTTGTTAAGATCACTTGGAATATGATTTGTGGGTGATTGGCTCTGATTGCAAGTCAGAGTTTGTTGGTATGTATGCCCTGAGAGACAATCATATGATGATTGTAATGGGGCATCATATACTAGATTTGATAAAGATAAAGGTAATTTTGTTTATTGTGTTTATCTCAATCATGACATGATGACACAAACATAGTACATGTCTAAAGAATGATGTTACTCGATGAAATATGTCTTCATATCGAGGACCTGAACAATGAGACCATATGTATGATAAGAATACATACAATCTTATTATGTCCCTATTCAATTATTATTGTGGAAGCAAAATAGACAATATTAATACGTAAGACTAGAGTGTGTATTGGTTGATGACAGAATATCATCAATCATGATAGGTCATATCAAACCAAGCACATAGGTACATGTAAGAGAATAGTCTATCAAACAAACCCACCTAAGAATGATGCATGGAGAACATGGAATGGTAGTCAGAATCATCTCTCATAGTGATGGTGGTGATTGTGGTTCTTAGACCTAAAATCATTACACTCATCACATGTTGTTTGATGTATTATTGTAACAACCTGTTACACTAAACGAGATTACTCAAAATATAAAACACAATCGATCACTAATTAATCACATACCCAAAAATATGGGTAAACTAAAACCAGTTTCAACGTCAGCACCTACTCAGAAACATTTGCATAAGAGCCCAACATCTTTCTTATATCCATACTATGTCAAGAATTTGATACAAATTGTTCTATCATCTTAGCCACAACATATATACACAGGAGAATAATATTTGTATATGCCATACAAACAAGCATTAATATGCTAACAAAAGTTCGATTCGTTTGAAACACCATATACACATTTTTCTCGCCCAGACCTGGGAGCATAGGGATGATTGTAGGACACACTAGACATCTAATCAACCCTCTCAAAGATTCATTACTATAACTCCACTTTGCTACCATAGGTTTGTTGACATCATTGCTAATTACCTAAAAAGATGTGGTGAACCACAAGGGTGAGACCCATGTCCCAGCACGAGATATAACCTCCAATAACGCTTGTTGATTACAACATTTTAAATAGTAGATAACTGAGTAGTCGGAGCAGTTCATAATCAATTGAACAAATTGAACAGTTCAAGTATGCTAAATAGATTAAGCGAATGATCTTATCAACAAGTATGATTATCAATTTATATATAGGTAACAAATAAATCCATTTCTCTGGATAGATATGTACACAAATTTCATCAAATTGCATCTAATAACAATCATCATCATTAATCTAACTATCATCATATTCCTTTCTAACAACACAAGAAATCTAGTAGCATAAGCATCCCTGACATCATAAATATGTCTAGTAACATAACATGGCTATCAATATTGGCATCTCAAATAAAGGGAATAAATATATATCATAAGTAGAACAAACATCATAGCACAATTAGTAACATAGGCATGATTAGAAATTTAAGCATTTCTAATTACATAGGCATGGCTAGCAATATTAAACATAGCTTGCAGCATCATATTAACCATCATTGTTAGTATATTTGACAACATAAGCATGTTTACAACATGAGAATAACTACAACATAAGAATATTTATTATCTCTTATTGTACTATACATGATCTCAATGAAAAGAAAGAAAACAAGGGTTATCATCCAATATGAAGCATTGGGTATAACCCTAAAAAGATATGCTAGACGGCTATCTTACAACTTTTATTACACCCTGGGGAGTTTGAGTCATACCACTCAAAGTCCAACTGACCACCGCTTGGTGGCAATCAGTTCCATATAGGATCTAGGAAGATTCAGACTCTAAGATCTTCTCCATACTTGGTCAGTACGAGTCTGCACCGTAGTGCCATATAGTCAAACTACAAAACAATGACTTATAGTCATGTAACTAGCCCACCTTGGTACAGGTCATGACGCTAGCATCAAGGGTATTCAAACACAATCACTGAGGTACCAGCACAGTTGTCCTCCAATCACATCATGTTATAATCACTGAGACTCGACCAAAGTCATTCTCAAAAAGTGGGCTTGGTATGACTGCAACCATCCTCCCGAAACACTTGGTGTCAGGATGACAAGCACCCCACATACTCAATAGTATGCACTCTGAGTTTCCCTTAGGAATACTTGTTTAACCATCCTACAAGTTTTGACACTGAAGATTGTTCTATGGCATAGGGCACTACATGATTAGAGCTTCACTTTATTAGTTATCTCCAATTGGGTGAATTAAGGCTGCATCAAACAAGTGGACATACAAACCCTACTTCACTTCTATCAAACATATAAGTATTACAACTTCAAAAGATATAAAATGTGTGAAACATAATTTCTCATCCCATCATCACATGGTACTATTCATTTGCCATTCATGAGACCACACTAGTCATCATACTATCACAAGATATAAATTCTTTTTACAATATCATAGGGTATCAACCCTTGTCAACATATGAGGATTACACCTCATTTAGGGCTCAACCATGCCCAAAGGTCATTAAGACCATCATACTATTCTCTACAAGATCATCATTATCTTTTCATGACTTATAAAAAGGCTCAAAAACATCACTTACATATAATACACTAGATCAACATAATATTGCATTAATGTGCTGGGAGATATTCATAAACAATCATAGAAGGGTTATATTAACATTAAGAACATTCCTTTATTACCTCAACATGCAAGGAATCTAGATATGATTAACCCTCATCATATTCATAATGCACATGTTTAGCATAAGAAAGTATCAACCATGTGGCTATGATAACCACCAATTAATACATTAAGGTTATGATCATATAAGGAGATTATTCCACCATCATGCCATCATATAAGAAGGTTAAACATCAATACTCATCTTTATCTATTTGCAATAGAGTTAGGTTAAAAAAAATGAATTATATTAATGTTACTAGTCAACACTCATACCCAAACCCTAACGACATCCCCATTGGATCATGAATGCATAAGGTGAAGCATCACCATCACATTCCATACTATTCTCAAGTATGAACCCACATATAAATAAAGGTGTAACCATCGGGTTATAGCATACTAGGGTTTCAACAACAATAAGAGAATACTCCATTATTGTATTAATCATTCAAGGACTATTCATACCCAATTACCATCATATAGTTATATTAAAGCTAGCTATAACAAGCTATACCTCATTAGGGTTACCCATTAATTCATTATGGTGATTATCAATCATAATCATACAAGGTCAAGGGTAAAACTACAAGTTTAAGTCATTGAACCATCAAATTCTCATCATTAGAATCATAACATTACACTACACACTTCACCCAAAATAATGGGAATATTGAGGCGTCAACTTCTAACCATTAAATGTTGAAAAGGTAAAGGCATTGGTCGTTAACATACGTAAACATATTGAACAAACCAACTATGAAGTCATTGAGTTGTTCCATAGAAAGAGTCACCATCTAACCCTAGACATCCCTTGATTAACAACATAACAAGTTCCATTAAGAGTAGGGTAAAACCCACAAGTGATTGTTTATTTAAAACAAGCCGTCAATAAATGAGATTCTTAAGTTGATCTCATAAAGGAAACCATTTAAATTACATTATTAGGACCAAAATATTACATTTAGGAATCATTCCAATTTATTGGATGAAGAAACATTAGATCTTAACCATTAGGTCAAGTTCATATATTAAAACCATCAATTGGAGTATAGGTCCAACCATTGCATCAAATGACCCAAGAAACCATTAGTTTAAGGCTTAATTGATGCTACAACTACATGATTAACTCCCCATAGGTTATGGAGACCTAATCCACCATCAGTAGTGACCATTAAGAAACCATAGGTTGTTAGATCAATACTATATTCATTAATCACCGTTGAATATGAAACTAATATAACCATTGATTGATAGCATCATTAGGGTACTTAATTGTTAATCATTAAGCTTCTAATTAGGCCAACACCTGACCTAAGGGGTGAACATCAGTTAACACCTTTTGTCACCACCATCAGTTTTCATGAAGACAACACCATCGGTTTTTGCAATGATACCACCATTGAGTCATGTGTTTATAGAAGAAATCAACTTTATACCCTAAAATTGACCATTGGTTGATAGGTGCATAGCACCATCGGTTATCAAACCAACCTGATCCAAGTCATATTATAGCTTAGGAATAATGTATACATGATCACTGGTTCATCTAGAACTAAAATCAGAATAGGGAACGTTATAAAAATCGAAATCCAAATCAAGCATAGATTTTTAGTGCATGGATCATCATTTAAAAGCAAGAACATGAGCTAGCAAACTTATGGTAAGCAATAAACGTGGAGCAAGTTATAAAACTCGCCTCTAATTAGAAGATAAACTCCCAAACATAAGAAAACATGAGCAGGTAGGGTAGAAAATCTAAACATAAGTTGTGAACTCGTCCAGCTAGCACCTTTCTTCATCAAATGAGCAAACCCTAAGCATAAGGATCAAGAAAGGCAGGGTTTTAGAGCTTTAGAGCAATTTCTACCATGGAACATCAAGGTTTTGACCTAGATAAAGGTAGGAGGAAGGATAGCAAAGAAATAAACGAAGGAAAGAAGGGGATTCTTACTCTTTTAGGTCAAGATCACTATAAGGAAGCTTTTTAAACCCTAAAAGGAAGTCAATTGCATCCATAGATGTTTTTTCCCCAAGAAGATCCCCACTTTCTTCTTCCTTGGATAGGAACTTTGTATAAGCATAGAGGGAGAATGAGGTTCATAGGAGGAGGGAAGTGGTGGAGAGAAAATCATTTGTTTGGGTGCTTAGAGATAAGTATATAAAACTTTAAGATAAAGAAAAAGAAAGTTGAAGTTCTAGTATCTTTCCAAGTGTCCATGCCTTAAACTATTAATAATATACAAGCACAAACACACACAATAATATGCCCCACATATCATAGAGACCTTCTTATCCCTCGTTTCTTGAATTTCCAAGCAAAACAAATTAATCATTAGTTGATAGCTCCTAAAGGTAGCTCATCCATAAATGGGTAAACCCTAAAATAACACCTTCAAAGCAAGATTTAATCAGGATCCCCATGGATCAAGAATGATAATATAACATCTAAGAAACATAATTCATCTGACAAATTGCAAAGAAAACCCCTTGATTGGATAAATTGTAGAAAAGTCCAAAATGTACATAAAATTGCATAACTTGCTCAAACAATGTCCAAATTGGACCAAATTTGAAACTTAAGCTTGTTTTATGATTTAAAAGCATATAAAAAGTTTATATTAGGGTTATAAGAATTAAATTATGATAACTAAGCATTTTCAACACTTTAAGCAAGGTTAGGGGTCTCACAACCATAAACCCCTAACAGGGATTTCGTCCCCGAAATCCAAGGTACACATAGATGGACACTTCTCATGCAAGTCATCCTAAATATTACACATGGTTACTTACATGTTATGGTAATGTCACATCGCTCTTCTAGATGTCATCTTCTTCTCTTTTAATTCATACATATCTTATCTTGGGTCAGCACAAAAACCCCCACGTAAGAAGACATTTGCAAATATGGAACATAGAAACTTGTTATGCTACTTGTACAAATCTAATGGTAACTTTCAACTTTAAATTATATCTATCATCCTAAAATTATATCTATTTGTATCAACACATTACTCAAAAGTCATACTCGCTGGCTCTTATCAAACATAGAATATTATGTATCTCTTATCATATGTAACTTTACAAGGTTTCATATCTATGCTCTTTTAATGGTTGTTGTAATTAACAACTCAATCAACCATGTAGGCATCCCCTAATTTTCAAGACCTATGAGGAATATGGTTTTATAGGATTCTCCAATCATCTCAATGGTGGACTGACCATCTGTTTGGTTGATGAATCATACACTTGTATGTTCTCGTTAACAAATATAACTTCCTAATTGACCTTGTTAGGGGTAGAGCAACGCCATTGTCTTCATCTTATCAGGATTCACATAACATACTTAACATAGTTATCATAACTCCAAGAGGATACTCTAGTCAACCCCCAACTCACTCTTGCTAGAATTGTCGCACATAAGTACAGTTGCTTCAACATTCTTAAGGTTTATCAAAGATGTTAACCATGTTAATGACCATCTCTGAAATACGTTGAGATTTCATCATTCAAAGCTTGCTACAACTTGTAAGACATGACCTGAACACTCTAGTTGTCCTATTCATAAATTATATTGGTACATTGGTTAGTCTAAAGGACATAATCCTAAACTCATCATGGTCATATACCTTGTGTCATCCACTCTAACTAGCTATTATCCATTGAAATTCTAATCCTAGGTTTATCTTAAAGGAATACGGTAACACATGTTTGCTTATCAATAAACCATATATCCTTTATAATGGTCTTACCCAACTATCAATAGACCATACGCAACATTATAGAATCACTTTTGTTTTTCCTTCCAAACAACATTTAGAGGGTCATCATCAACTCTCTCTCTCTCTCAAAGGGAGAGGAATACTTGGAATGTTCATTTAATAAACATCTCCAACCTTCACATACTTCTCATATTGTTGATACATCATGGATACTAGGATTCATTACCTTGGTATCCACCTCATGTGCTATA
This sequence comes from Alisma plantago-aquatica, assembly GCA_963693085.1. Lineage (NCBI taxonomy): Eukaryota > Viridiplantae > Streptophyta > Magnoliopsida > Alismatales > Alismataceae > Alisma > Alisma plantago-aquatica. The sequence goes on along the minus strand of OY856413.1, from coordinate 543,347,807 downwards.
AGGAACTCATGTCCTTATCTCATCTACTTTTACCAACACAATCAAATCTTAAGACATATAAGAGGAGTTTTCCTAATTATTGGAAGGCTTAAAAGCATACTCATCACAGACTTTCTGATCTTGGAACCATAGTCCAAGAAACCTTCCGCTATAATAAGCCAACCTACCTCAAGTTTACAATGAATCCACACATACCAAGTGGCAATGATCCACTTGAAAGATGTCCCCTAGAAAGGAAAGACACAAAGGGAAACACACTTCCGACATCATAGCAGCATTGTTCAAGGGTCACTAGCAAAAAGGTAACAAATTCTATTTTCATTATGCATGTTACAACTTCTTATGTATCATTTTACCTTTTTCATTTCAGGTTCCTTGCCATTATCATAGGAATCATCATGATTTACATATGTCATTACTCCTTCCTTGATGACTATTTATCCCACTAGGGTATGTTCTCTTATTTTATTATGTTTTTCAACCACTTATCAACAAGTAAATCATCATATTCCAAATTTTCTTCAATAAACAAGGATCATCTCCCTTAATTTCTTTCACATGCCATGTTGATTTAAAATTAAAATTTTCTTACATACATAGGTTGGTTTGAGATTAATTCAGGTTTCACTTTATTCCTGTCATTGCTCCCATTCATCTTCTCATTTTATACTTATCATAGGAATTCTCTCCATCTTATGTGAATTTCATACCTTAAATCACTTTATAAGAATAGACTTATCTATCTTTTACTTTATTATCTTCTTGAATTACATCTTCAAGAACTCCTCTTTTGATAATTTATATTCATATTTAGATTTCATGTTATTATATCTTTCTCTTATAGTTACCAAACATTAAAGTCATGATAGTTAATGATGTAATTCTCATCTTCTCTCTTGAGGTAATATTGAGTTATCTGCACCATGATTTCTGTTTTATTATGCTTTTTAGATAGTTTCAAAATGACTACTTGATCAGAGTAATAAAAAAGATAACAATATAAAAGTTCCATACTTACCTTTTCTTTAATAATTGAATACCTGGCCAGGGCACCCAAATACTGAGATTAGGCAATATGCACCATATTTTTATGTCATATTCCTAATTTTGACATCATCCTAATCCTAAGTCCTAGTGTTCATGTAGACTCAGTGAACCTAAAGCTATAATACCAACTTGTAAGAACATGTTACACTAAACGAGATTACTCAAAACATAAAACACAATCAATTACTAATTATTCACATACCAAAAAATAAGGGTAAATTAAAACCAATTTCAACGTCAACACTCACTCAGAAACATTTTTATAAGATCCCAATATATTTCTTATATTCATACTATGTCGAGAATTTGATACAAATTGTTGTATCGTCTTAGCCACAACATATATATACAGGAGAACAAGATACGTATATGCCACACAAACAAGCATTAATATGCTAACAAAAGTCTGATTCATTGAAACACCACATACAAATTTTTCTCACCCAGACTTGAGAGTATAGGGATGACTCTAGGACACACTAGACATCTAATCAACCCTCTCAAAGATTAATTCCTATAACTCCGCTTTGTTGCCATAGGTCTGTTGTCGTCACTGTCGATTACCTAAAAAGATGTGATGAACCACAAGGGTGAGACCCATGTCCCACCTCCAACATGCTTGTTGATTACAACATTTTAAATAGTAGATAACTAAGCAGTTGGAGTGTTTAGTAATCAATTGAACATATTGAACAGTTCAAGTATGCTAAATAGATTAAGCAAATGATGTTAGCAACAAGTATATTATCAATTTATATATAGGTGACAAATAAATCCATTTCTCTAGATAGATATCTACACAAATTTCATCAAATTGCATCTAATAACAATCATCATCATTAATCTAACTATCATCATATTCCTTACTAACAACACAAGCAAAAGTTGAAGTTCTAGTATCTTTCCAAGTGCCCATGTCCTTAAACTATTAAGAATATACAAGAACACACACACGCAGCTACCCCACATATCATACAGACCTGCTTATCCCTCATTTCTTGAATTTCCAACCAAAACAAATACATTACTATCTATTGATTGATTGTTCTATCCGGCGATGCCACTCTTGCTACTTGTGTTATGATTTGTATATTTTACTTGCTACTTTGAGCTTGCACTATCTGTTGTTCGTGCTATGTTTGCACATTGACTATTTATATGTGACTGTACACCTCTACCGCGATTATGACACAACACTCTTTGGAATGTGATGTCTGCTACTTTGATAGAAACTTATGATGAGAGAAGAAGATGAAGATTTTTATTAATGATTTTACATATACATGATGGAGTTTCATCTACATTGGATCTTGGTGTCCTTTATCTGCTTACTTCAGACACCGATCTTCAATCCAACTACGTCGTCTACTACCTGCTACTGTGTGTCAACACTCTCTGGCTTGTCTGTTCCCAGGGCATGTTAACTATTTTCTTGTCCATGCTTTGTATCCATATTGACTACTGCTTCTTGTGTTCCAGCACTCTTTGGCCTACGTCATGACGATAGCACCTGAGATGTTTCTATTATTCTTGACTTTTGCTCGAGCTGCCACTTCACAATGATCAAAAAGCTCTTTCTACCTCTCTACCTACCTAGTTTGAGATTATCTACTTGAGGGGAAGTATTTGAGTGATTTGTTGTAACATTGAGAGGGAAAACATTCTTGCATGAGACTGATTTATCTTTTATTATTTTTCTCTTGTCTGGCATTGACTTGGAATTCTCCAAGCTCAGCTTGAGGGGGAGTATTAAAGAGTCTATTTAGTTAAGTTGTTTAGTCTATTTGTAATATGGGTCAATTGTGTCTAACTCATTAGGCTTTGTCTTGATTCTCTAAATTTTTCCATTATATAATTTATAGGAGAAGGGGACTGTCCCTCTACCAATGAGAAAAATCAACACAAGGAAAATTACCCATCATATCATTCTACTACTATAACTATAATCCATAATAGTTTTATCTTGTGTAGCTATACAATTTGGGTGACGTATAGCTTTCTTCTCTTTTCTGAGATACGCGGGGTTATATAAAGACAAAATATGTACATCTTGATGTTTAATTTAATGTCCACGTATAATATTTTTTATCGGAATCGACGTAGAATATTCCTTCGTATATCACAACAAATATGAACTTACCGAAATAAATGATTGGAGAGCGGCACCATGCTCGGGGCTCAAGGGAGATCCATGAAATCCTTCTTGTCCAGTTGTTCGTCTCGTTCGCATCTGACTTATCTGCTGATCCACATGGCCGTCCATGTTCCTCAATTAATCCTGCTTAGGATGACTAGGAGAAAAAGCTAGTTGTTTGGGATCGGAGTCAGAAGCTAGTCCATGGTTGCGGCGCGATGCGTGTTGTTTCGGAGAGAAGTCAGAAGTTTCTACGCTAGGGCTTGGCGCATCTTTTTGTTGCTGCTGGTTTCATCCCCGATTCCTTATCCGGTCATCGGGAGATGCTGTTTGTTATGCAAAAGAATCACTTTTTCTACATTAATGGGTAGTTATGAGGAGAGAGGAAAAAAAGAAAAATAAAGAGAATCACTACTTTTTAAAAACAGTCCATTCTATTAACTTCATTATATATTTCTAATAGAGAGAAATATAACCATTAAATATAAAGAAAGAGAAAATTGTTTTGGTCATAACTTCGACACTTCAACGATTTTTTTGACGAAACAAAAATTGTCAGATTAATTAAAACTAATATTTTTCAACAAGACTAATGTTGACATACTTTGAAGAAAAAAATAATATAAAAAATATATACTTCTCTATTCTCTCATATTGTACGAATATATTTTTAGTACTGCACTTCTCTCGTATTGTACAATTTTTTTTTATTACAATGTTAATACCATTTCTTAACATTGTGTAATTTATACAGTTATAAGTTTGATAGTAAATAAATATTTAGAAAAATATTAGAATATATTGATGCGACATATGGGTGATACTTTATTGATATAGTTTTGTTCGACTAGCTAAATTGGTACAATATAAAATATTTTCTAACAAAATCAATGTTCAATATTTAGAGAAATAATAATATGAAAGGCATATAGTTCTTTCCGTTCTCCAACTATATGAATGGTTTGTTGTAGTACTAATGTTTATTTTTATTTCTTCTCTTTCTTAACTTTCGTAGTATTATATTAAAAATGTTTGTACAATACGATTGAAGAGGAGGGAAACATAGAAAAAGGAGGAGAGAATAAGAAATATAGAAGAGAGAAGTAAACATTATTATTATATTAAAATAATATTGGTATAGTATTAAAAATATGAGAAAATTTTATATATAAATAGAAGTAATAAAGAGAGATGAGTGAAGCAAACATTAGTAAAGTACGAGAAATATGTGTATAGTATGAGAAACATGTGTTCAATACGAGATATGAGAAAATTATATATCTCTTATATTATTCAATCTCTAAAGTAAGCCAAATTAGTCTTATTGTAAAGTATATCTCGTAAATCTAAGAATTTTGTTTCAATAAAATATTCATAACTGATTGAAAGTTATGAGCAGAAAAGTGTTCTCTCTCTTCTATATCTCCATCTATCTCTTTCCTTTTTTTTCTATATCTGCCTCTCTTTTATACTTCCCTCCTCTCTCTCTTGTTTACTCCTACCTCTTTTTTTTCTAACTCCCTCATATTTTTTCCTACTTCCTTCTTTTTCTTTTGTACTCCCTCATCTATTTTTCACTAAGGGTTCCAAGTTCGGATTTGTTGTTCGTTATTTTATTAGGAGCAAACTACTTCTTTTCTAATCAATTTATACGTGTCCATGCCCATCGATTGTTAGGCTCGGGATACAATTTGTATAAAAGAAGGTATAATCTAATGCAAGGTGCAACCTGTTCCTTGTTTAATTAGGAACAATAAATCCTAAGGGCTTCGAGACCGGATTTGTTATTCTTTGTTTTATTAGGAGCAAGCTACTCTTTTTCTAATCAATTTATACGTGTCCAAGCCCATCAGTAAAAACGGGATTTTATTAATTTAATACAAAATGCAGCTTGCTCCTTGTTTAATTAAGAACATCAAATCCTAAGGACTTCCTCTTATGCATATAAGAACCGGTTAATAAATACAATATATAAACTAATGTCCAAACATGTATTAATTGAGATTAATTGCTGCTACAAGTGGGCGAAAGGGAGTATAGTTGACTATGTCTACAAATTTTCTTATTATGTGGGTAAACAGGAAAATAATCTTGACGCAGTCGACATTCGAACTGCACTACGGTGGCCACCGGCGTTAATCACCGGCTGGTGCTGGTCTCGATCACCGGCCGTTCATATTTTCCTATGTCATCGAGCGAAAAATGACCCAGAAATGGAAGAAAAGCACAACCCATATCAGGTTCCGGCTGCCGCGCAGCGCAGCAAGTGCCATCTCCGCTCGTAAGAACAAGCAGGTGCAGGCAAATACATGGCGTACGCCAGTAGCTTGAGATCCAAGCTTGCCATGTAGGCTACCCAAGGGTACCGGTCAAAGTTAATCATTACTAGGAACGACGTCCATCACTTACTGCGATGAGATCGGGGCTCAGCGGTTGAACCTGCCACAGGGAAGATTAATAAGGCTGTCCGGAAGACTGGAACTCTGCTGCCGCCTGCCGGTAGTTCACCGCAGCTGACGGTTGCGGCATGTGAAGCCCGGCCATTTGGTTTGACTGTTTTGTTGTCTGTTGAATGCTGATCGCAGTCACGGACCACACCAGCGCTATTTAGGGCATGTTTGGTTACCTGGATTTCGCTGTATTGGATTGTATTTTGGGCTCCAGTTCAGCAAATTTTACGTTTGGTTTGCTGGATTGGAGAACTAAGGTTAATCCCGGGATTTTCAGACATGATAAGAATCCCGCATTTCGGTCTCCATCAAAATTCTCCCGGACGCCAAAATCCAACATGGCGAAGGTCGTGGACACAAAAAAAAATAAATCCCGCACTTACAAAATCCAGCAAACCAAACATAAAATTTTATTTTGCGGGATTTTGACAATGCAGTATTTTAGTAATGCGGGATGGACAGAATCCAGGATTTCTCAAAATCCGGCAAACCAAACGTGCCCTTAAATGTACCCAGATGGGTCAGAAATGACTCACGATTGTACTATGAGAGTGTACAAAGGGTTAATTTGTTTGGGTAAGTTTCCAGACGTATTGGAAGTAGTGTATTGACTAAAGTCAGATTAACCGTTAGGTTTCTTTCTATTTTGGATATCTGGAACTCTGCTGCCGAGATTTCGTGACATTGTTTTTTTCTGTTTTGAGTCTAGTCTCGGAGGTTGGCTATGGGTAGGGCTAGAAGTGGGTTTCTTGTTGCTATTTAGTCTGTGGTCAGCATGCGGAGGTTTGATCTGCTTTTATGAACGGTTTTTATTCCTTGCTTGATGCTTTTGTCTACAGAGGAGGATAAGATGAATAAAAGTACTTCTTAGCTTGAATAAAGAAAAAATCGTTAAGCTTTTGATTAATCAGAAGAAGAAGAAGAAGAAAACCATTCACAACACACCACACCACACTTAAGTCTGAGATTTAAGTCCGAATTTAGCTCGGTCAGCTTGTGCTAAGCAGGTGGTGTTTTGAGTTGTAAATATCATCAAATCCGAAGAACTCAATCTAACCACTTTGGATTAGAAAGTAGTTTAACATTGTCTCCTCTATTCACTAAAACACAAGTTGTTTGGTTGACACCTCGGATATTGGTGGGTTGAAGGTTGCTTGTTAGTTCAATGGATGCAATTGTAGTTGTTGCCAAATGGTTACATGATGCTTAAAATTCACAAATTCTAGAACAAAAACAAAGCTACAAGTAGAAAGGATTGTACCGTTGATGGAATCTCAATGACATAAACATTTCATCATCAACCATGCTAGATATTCAGGATGAGGGCTATGATACATACATGTGATTATTAAGGATCCAACTAAAATATAGGAGAGATATTTGTTGGGGGTGATATGGTTAGTTGAATCTCAAAAAGATTCATTAGTCAAATGAGTCGTAATCTTATCATGGGCATAGGAGATACACATTTTGTATAATAAAAAATCCAATATTTCATAACTAAATCTAGAATGACAATTTCTTTAGCATTAATATGAAGAGATGTTATCGGGGTGGAGTGGGGGTTGTCCTTTCTTTCACTCATAAGATTTATGTTCTCTAGATCAAATCCTTTCTTGGCTAAAAACAAAGCAAGTCTACGTGGTGTGGGGTTCCATCCTTAATGGGTGCATGTTTTTATCCAGTAGAGGTTGTTTTGGAAAGCCCCATAAAAACATATAAATCTATATTTCTTTTAATTCGTATTTCACTATGAATATTACAAAAGTAGATTTTTCTCAAGGTTTTTGATGTATATCATAGATTCCTAGCTCGAAGGATTTATGGATATCTCAATGTAAGGATACAATATACATGAAGAAGTTGTGATATGTGCAAAAGTGGTTCAATAGAAAAGGATTGGGATCGTTAACCCTAGTTTGGGTATCAAAAATAATCGGGAAACAATCTTGGAGAATATGACAAAGAAAGGTTGCATAAGATGTGAGTACATAACATTCAAAAAAAATTATGGGAGGGAAAACAATCTAGTTTAAACAAGAACATGTAGTCTTAAATTTGTCAAATAATATTTAGTCTTAGCAAGAGAAATGTCCATCAAGGTGGTTAAATCAATGAACGAGTGAAAATCCCTAGTGTGCATAATAACTTGAGATTCAGGTATGAATATGTTAGAAGTAAATGAAATGATATAAATCATGTAGAGGGAACCATGAGGGGTAAGCATAGTTTCCTTGAGAGTGATTCATGGATTGTCATATCATAGTCATAATCAATTTTCAAATGTGACAATGGTCTTATGTTCCTTCTACCTAAAGTCATCACAATGGTGATATGAAATCATCATGCTTTGACACTACCCAACGTAATCTTGAAGAAGGTTGCTGTAACGACCCCGCCTCCTGGTAACCCACAATTAAGGGAGACCAAAAGGTCGGTACCGTTATCCCAATTAACAGGATCAAAGATTTGACAAATAATCAATAACAATTAACAAATTTTTACCAACTAAATTGAAAACTGGTATAAAATAAAACTTTGCATACATTTTTCAAAACTGGGATATCTACATCTATCCGCATCAGGAGTCTACTATATCTAATCCTCCTTTGTACTTTAATTCTTAATTAATTTCACATATGTCATTTTATTGTTTGTCCTTTTCAAGCTTGTACCTAAAACGCCGACAAACAAAACATCGGTCGGCATATCGGAATATGCCGGTATGTGGGGACAACAAAAAGTTTGCACATATGGATAACAATCTAATTATCACAATCAAGTTAATTAACAAGCCAATTTACGCTTTTTAGTATGACATTCTCCACCGCTTTTGCCCTAATCCTGACATACCCACCTTAGGGTTTCTTTTGCCAATGACTTAAGGCCACCTTCTCAATCCCGAGCTTGGTGCCTAGGGTCACCCTTCATAGTGCCCGTTAGTCACTCAATATCATAGGCCACCTTCTCATTCCCGAGCTTGGTGCCTGGGGTCACCACTCATGGTGCCCATTGGTCTACTCATATGGGCCTGACCTTTGGCATCATCCATCCGGGTGGCATGTAGGTGTGAGAATACATACTTCTATTATTAATGTGATAATCATGGTGACTTTATAATTTGCAAGTATGAACATCCAACTGTTTAGATTGCATTCAATACGAGGAAACATTCAAAAAACCCTCGGGAAGCTAATGAGATTAACCATAATTAACCACATACATGTCCTATCGATTCAACAAGCTAGCAATAATCTAAGCATGAAAGTATTCCAACCAGGAAACCAATTCACACAAGCAGGGATCCTGAAACAGTCAAATAATCTACTCACTACTCAAGTTATCCCGATCTATTCACTGGAATTCACTTCCTAGGGTTTCCTACTTGCTTTTAGGGTTTCTTTAGGGTTCATCTTCACTATTAATACTACAAACCGTAAAACAGTAAAACTAAGCACAACCCTAATTAACTTGTCATATTTCATCCTAACAGGATTAGGATTAACATATATCAACATATTTCCAAATAATTCAAATTATCCAAGTTAATTACCTTCTTTACCCTAGATTAGGGTTTCTATATGCTTTATCATGAATTCATGGGTTAAAACCCTAAAACAAACCAAACATTATCTAAATCAGATTCAAACCTCACTTTATGACTCAACAGGTTATTAATACTCAAATTAATCCATTAGACATCTTAGATTCGATCTCTAATCATTATTAAGGTTTTATCATTGCTTAATGCATAATTAAGATTAACTTAAATTACTTTTATAGATGTGACCAGATTTAGGCTATGAAACTATTTTTACTGGATTCCTCACAATTTTCTAAGCAAGATTCATGTATTACTTGTATCCATTCAAGCTACCAATCTCTTTCTATAATTTTTGCAAAATAACTTTGCATTGGCCAATGGCCATGTGCCACATGTCTTTTCTTCTCTTTTATTTTGATCCATTTTCTAGCTCGCGGATCCTCCCCTTGGATCTGGTTCTTCCTCGCCCATGGACCCACCTAGTCTGCCCCCTTTTCTTGCATGCAAACGCTGCGCACAGGGGCTTCACGCATGTGTCACCCAGATGCACTCTGACGAGTACAACCCGTCCATCCATCCTCGGTCGTCGTTGCCACCTCCTCCAGCTCGACAGAAGCCATGCATTGTCCTTCCCACCCAAGAACAAGGGCTCCTTATGATAAACCCTACTCCTCACTCCCCTATTCCTCCGTAGGAACAGATACCAAGAAGCCAGGGGAAACCTTCGCGTCCAAGGAACTTCACAACAGCAAAGTTCTCTCTGAGAAACTGACAGGGTACGACCCTCTCGCTCTGGGAGGCATATGCCTTATATAGGCCTTAATCTCAAGAATCTGAGATATTCTTTACACGCTTGAAAGTCCTACATGAATAGGGATATTGGCGAAATCCCAATCTCACCTGAAAATAGGGGAAACCAAGGATCTTTTGGTCTGGTTTCTTCCCCTAAATCCAACGGAGTAACTTCTAGATTCGCACAAGAATTTTCCATAGAGGAAACCGACTGAGAAACCTCCTTCTACTGTTCCTCTTTCCAATTCTGGCTCGAAGAGCAGATACTGTTGGATTAAGATCCAACAGCTTAAGATGCCCCGTAAGAACTTAAATTAAAATCAGATTGTGACATTTAATACGATATTCTTGATTATCCACTCACTTTAGGAAGTTTGTAAAAATTGTATCTCTCTCCTCGTTTATCATTTTAATCTCAAATTTTAGGGGAAAATATATAATGAATTAGTCCATGTCTGTACCAAATTTGGGACTTAAAAACGAAAGTATGATATGTGTTTCTTTATATGTAAGTTATCACTCAATTATATATATTTCTCACATATTTTCTCTTTCCCTTTCCATTAAATTATTATTCTGAGTTCCTTGAACCTCAAGGAACCTTAATGGCTCGAATTCACATCTTGGGAATATCCCTTAGCCTTTTTCTTACTTTTTATTCATTATTTGTCATTATCTTATTTATTTCTTATCGAAATATCTCTTTTCGAGGATTTCTCTTTATCTCTCTTTTTATTTTCCGTATTGGAATTCCTTTTAACATTAAAAACCTTATGGATACAAAAATCCACCAAAGATAACTCAACTGTACCTCTTTTCACTTATTTTCCGCATTTTATCATTGTTTTCAATTTCTTTCTTAATAAAGAAATATCTAATTGATCTTTTCTTTTCTTATTGTTTTATCTTTACCACTTTGGACTCCTTGGGACCCAAGGAACCCAAGAGGCACGAAATCCAACTTTGGATAACATTCCTTTGCCTTCTAGAGGTTTCTACATCTTTCTTTTCTCCATTTCTCAATTATTTATTTACTAATTGAATTTCCTTGTTATTAGGCCCAATAGCCAATAAAGCCCACAACAAAATCATCAAGGCTATTGTAAACGAAATCCATTTATTCAAAACAAATTATATCATTATTTTTTCCAATATCTTTAATATGAGAAATTACATTTCTCACCAAAGGAACCCAAAAATTGGGGTTGTAACATCCTTCCCCTCTTATAAGAATTTTGTCCTCAAAATTCCATCAAGCAAACAAACAGTTCAGGATAAGCCTTTCATACGTCCATCAGGGCTCCCATGTGGCTTCACCCTTTTCATGGTGCTTCCCAAGAACTTTCATCATCTCATATTCTTCCATCTGAGTTCTTTCTTACCTTGGTATATCGTACCCTCATAGGTGACTCAGGACATTTCAGCCTCTCAAAAGTTGAATAGGTTCAAGGCTCAGCACATGGCTTGGGTACCTCACATAGTGCTCTAGATCGGACTCATGGAACACATTACACATCATGTTATACTGAGGGGCAAGGCTAAACACAACCATCTCCACCAATCCATCTCAAATGGACCCATGCATCGGGGACTCAGCTTTCTCAGCTGTAGCTTAGAGGGGTCGGATTTTTCACATCACATACTCTCCCACAGTGAACTGCATGTCAATCTGCTTTGCATCAGCTCATGACTCATTTTGCCCCTGGATCTCTCTCTCAGCCATTGCACGATCAAAGTGACTTCATATGTAGACAATGTGGTTCTTTCCTGACCTTTTTGAGGCCCCTTCACCAACATCAACTTAATCAAGTGGTGACCGACATAACCTCCCTTGCAGAGCTTCTTTACATCCCGATACTGGCTATGGTGGTTCTCATCACATCTTACAGAAGACAAGAACTGTCTCCATGTATCACCCTAAACGAGCACACATACTCTCATCATACCCTCTAGTCTGGGTTACACTAACCATCAGCTAGGGTGATAAACTGTACTAACATCGAGTTCTTCGTGTATCTACTTCCACCTTACGGAAGTGTATCTTTAGGTTATACTCAAGAACTTTTGAACTCGTATCATTGTGTAGTTGAACCATCTCTCTCTCTTATGTAGTTCAACAGAATCTGTCTCTTGACAGTACTCCTTTCTTTCTCACGTCATCTAGGTAAGGCAATCTACCATAACCCATATTACATCCTGACCTTCTTGGTCAAGGGGAGACTTACCACAACATCCATAGTGGATGAACTCCCATTCCCTCCCAGGGATTCTTTAACCTCTAAGTCAAAGCACTGGGTTATTGGTGTTCGTCCTTCACCCTTGGCTTGCATGGACACATGCTACATGCAACTTCACATCAAGCAGCCAAAGTGCTACTATCACTTACTATCTTTGTAGTATCACGGTGTTTGGTGATCTTAAAACCATGACCTCTTGCATGTCAGGATTCCTCAAGATCGATACCTCAGAAACCCTAAACCACTCTCATCAAGGTTTCATCACTTTCCTTTCCAAAGAAGTACATCTGAGGTTCTACAACCATCCTTTCATTATATCACGGACTAGGCTGGCTAACCAAACAATTATTTACTTGATTATCCGCTATTGATACATCTGGGTGTTAGCCAAACTTATCTCTTTTTCTCAACTTAAGATTAACCTAGCAACCTCAATTTCTTCTAGCTTCCAGCTAAACTAGGCATTTATGTCTCAACTAGAGCATTCATTACCACTTCTTATCCTTAGGTGTTAGGAAATGTTGAAGACATACACCTCCATGTATTCTACTTATCATCTCATCTCAAACTCTAAGTTTGTCTTCATCAAGAAACTCTGAGCTCATCCTCATGGTGATCAAACTCAACCTTGTTTAACTTGCAAATTCCACATAGCTAATGATAAAACATCCTCACAAGATGACTATACTATTCCTCTTAGTATTTGTAAACCATCCTTATATCATTCACTCCAATAGGGTATGTTATCATCCATGTCCTCATACCTCATAGCAATGTTCCAACTCACATCATCTTTATCCTTGGTGTATGACATGCGTACTATCCTATGTCTCACTCCCATAACAAGAGGAAATAAGCATTTGTCTACAGTCCAAATACAGAGTTCTTCATGTTCCAAGAGTAGAGATGGTACATCCCACCTTGCCAATACACCATTAAGTTGAAATGTGCATCTTATGTCTCAACATCACAACCATCTTGATATCAAAGTCACTTCCATGGAAAACTAGTCTCGAACCTACCTGGGTCCACACATATTCCTTGGTCATCTCCTCTGGGTCTATAGGGTGCCAGCACTTTTGGGGTCATCCCTCTTCCCTTATGCATCCAGAGAGTGCCCTACTCATCTGCCCTTTGGGCCTCATGAGTTCATGAAGGTGATCATTCACCTAACCCATGGCCCTCAGACAATGATAGTTGTTACCTCCCGACCCTATGGTCATGTGCAACTAGGGAATTAGGCAACTCCTTCTTCCATCAGTCTTATCCCTACCTAACCCTAGGATAGACTCATGATTCCATTATAGTACATGTCCAACATAGAACCTTATCCAAGCCTTCATTATTTCTTTCTACATTCATGACTGACTTTCACCCTTTCATAGGGGTCATGGAGACCTTCCTACTTTGGTCACGCCCCATACCGATTACCTCCATGGTAACACATCCACATGTTCTTACAGATGGTTATCTATGGGTCTACGAGTTTCTTCTCATACCATGTACTTTTCACTTAGATTCTCAAGATCCTATGAGACCTCTTTAGGTTTCCTCAAAACCCACAAAACTGTTAAACACCCAACCAAAGGGTCCCTCTCCCAAGATGGGAGGAAACTACAACTCTGGACAACAAGGTCACAACTTTCCTTAGGGTTTACATTCACATGAGCATGCCTAACCCAGCAGCTACTAAGGCATAAGCAGACCACCTATTAAACCATGCTAGGTCATACTTGTTCTCTTCCTCAACATTAGATCAACTTAGTTGTGAGGGGTTCATCAAACATACCCTTAACTTAAGGGGTTTCCTTTACCTCTACACATGAGGAGTACCATGCTCGAAACTATAGAGACTCAAATCTCATCATGAGCATCAGATACACTGCTTCCCCTCTTAGGACTAGGAACCCTAGGTTCTCCTTTGGATATCCAACTGCATGCTCAATCTCTTAACCACGAATCAAGCACGTCCAAGGTATGTCATGTACTCCCATGATCCTTTTATATGAGAAATACCTCAGAGCTAGTCCTCCTCAAGGACATCCAACTAGGTATAAAACCTCACAAATGGTTACTTAAACCTCCTCAGGGTCTAAGACACTCTTTATCTCATCCAGCATGTAGTCACTTATACCATAGGCACATAGGTACCATAAACATCATCCTCTCTCTAGGGTTGGGTTCCTCTAAAGGCATCCGAGATATCATCAGCCTCCAGGGGTCAATCATAAGGCAACCACTATCATCCACTTAGGTCACATCATCCTCAACTTCCATTGTTCCTCATATCTCGGGGTTTTAGGCTTCCAACCTCGATGCTGGGGTCCTGCTTTCTCTCTCTAAAGCTAACTCCACATCCAGCCATACTACTAGAGGTCCTCTCTCCATGAAGGATCAAGGCCATAGGCATACCTCTACGCGGGTGAAGCCTATGCTCAAACTTATGTTTTCTCATGATTATCCATAGCCCCTTATGCTTATCCCATAAGCCATCCATCATGTCCTTCTAGCCTCGGTTTTAACTTACTACTCGTACAACTGATGTACTCTGGGTGCAAGCTATACCCTACTTGCCTAAGCCCATAGGGTAACTATAGGTTCTCCTATAACCTCAACCATGAAGGAGCTATCCTTTGCTCTAGCATGCACGACCCTCTCCAGGGTTGGGTCGCCAATGGTACTAGGTCATCTAACCTCTTATGGCATTCCAAAGGCATGTCCAACCAAACACTTGGTCAACCATAACATCTAACTCATCATGTCATCTTTCTCTCTAGCCTTCACTTAGGGTCAGGGTTAACATCATCCTCAAAGGATGTGCTAGGTCTCTACTTTTAATGGAGGTCTCTACCTCCAAGACTAACTCTCTCTACTCATCCTCCTGACAAAGAGGTCTATCCTCAGGTTTCTCCTGAGAGCAATGACAACTCGTGTCATACAACCTAAGCATGTATCTATTCTTTAGTTTGTGCTTAATCTATTAAGCTTATGTCCATGACATCTTATTTACATGCTTTTCATTAATTTGGTGGTGGATTCCTTAGACCTTATTAACCTTACCCATACCTCAAAAGGGTGAGGGGAAGAGAGGAAACCCTATTCCTTAAGGTCCTTAACAGAATTTGAGTTGAGAAGGGATGAACAAGATGAGAGAGTCCTAAAGGTATCTTATTTCGATTCATATCCTAAGACATCGGCCAGGCAGTCACACAATCCGGGAGTCCTCGTATTCCGATTAGCGGTGCGGAGGAAAATATTTCCAGCCCCCGGACGTGATCCTTTTCTAGACACCTCAATCTTTTAAACAATCCTCTAATAACTCCCTCGGGTCTATGGAATTTGTAAAATTTAAATTTTCAAAGATTAAGTGAGGAACCTATGCTCTGATACCAATTGTAACGACCCCGCCTCCCGGTAACCCACAATTAAGGGAGACGAAAAGGTCGGTGTCGTAATCCCAATTAACAGGATCAAAGGTTCGACAAATAATCAATAACAATTAACAAATTTTTACCAACTAAATTGAAAACTAGTATAAAATACAACTTTGCATACCTTTTTCAAAACTGGGATATCTACATCTATCCACATCAGGAGTCTACTCTAACTAATCCTCCTTTGTACCTTAATTCTTAATTAATTTCACATATGTCGCTTTACTGTTTGTCCTTTTCAAGCTTGTACCTAAAACGCTGACAAACAAAACATCAGTCAGCATATCATAATATTCCAATATGTGGGGACAACAAAAAGTTTGCACATATGGATAACAAAATAATTATCACAATCAAGTTAATTAACAAGCCAATTTACGCTTTTCAGTATGACATTCTCCACCGCTTTTGCCCTAACCCTGGCATACCCACCTTAGCGTTTCTTTTGCCAATGACTTAAGGCCACCTTCTCAATCCCGAGCTTGGTGCCTGGGGCACCCTTCATAGTGCCCGTTAGTCATTCAATATCATAGGCCACCTTCTCATTCCCAAGTTTGGTGCCTGGGGTCACCACTCATGGTGCTCATTGATCTACCCATATGGGCCTGACCTTTGGCATCATCCATCAGGGTGGCATATAGGTGCGAGATTACATACTTCTATTATTAATGTGATAATCATAGTGACTTTATGATTTTCAAGTATGAACATCCAACTGTTTAGATTGCATTCAATATGAGGAAACATTCGTAAAACCCTCGGGAAACTAATGTCATTAACCATAATTAACCACATACCTGTCATGTCGATTCAACAAGCTATCAATAATCCAAGTATGAAAGTATTCCAAGGAGGCAACCAATTCACACAAGCAGGGATCTTGAAATAGTCAAATAATCTACTCACTACTCAAGTTATCACGATCTATTCACTTGAATTCACTTCTTAGGGTTTCCTACTTTCTTTTAGGGTTTCTTTAGGGTTCATCTTCACTATTAATACTACAAACCCTAAAACAGTTAAACTAAGCACAACCCTAATTAACTTGTCATATTTCCTCCTAACAGGCTTCGGATCAACAGATATCAACATATTTCCAAATAATTCAAATTATCCAAGTTAATTACCTTCTTTACCCTAGATTAGGGTTTCTATATGCTTTATCATGAATTCATGGGTTAAAACCCTAAAACAAGCCAAACATTATCTAAATTAGATTCAAACCTCACTTTATGTCTCAATAGGTTATTAATACTCAAATTAACCCATTAGACATCTTAGATTCGATCTCTAATCATTATTAAGGTTTTATCATTTCTTAATGCATAATTAAGGTTAACTTAAATTACTTTTATAGATGCGGCTAGATTTAGGCTATGAAACTATTTTTACTGGATTCCTCGCATTTTTCTGAGCAAGATTTATGTATTACTTGTATCCATTCAAGCTACCAATCTCTTTCTATAATTTTTGCAAAATAACTTTACCTTGGCCAATGGCCATGTGCCACGTGTCTTTTCTTCTCTTTTATTTCGATCCGTTTTCTAGCTCACGGATCCTCCCCTTGGATCTGGTTCTTCCTCGCCCATGGACCCACCTAGTCTGCCCCCTTTTCTAGCACGCAAACGCTGTGTACATGGGCTTCATGCTTGTGCCACCTGGATGCACTCCGACGAGTGCAGCCCATCTTTCCATCCTCGGCCGTCGTTCCCACCTCCTCCATCTCGACAGAAGCCATGCATTGTCCTTCCCACCCGAGAACAAGGGCTCCTTATGATAAACCCTACTCCTCGCTCCCCTATTCCTCCGCAGGAATAGATACCAGGAAGCCAGGGGAAACCTTCGCATCCAAGGAACTTCGCAACATCAAAGTGCTCTCTAAGAAACTGACAGGGTACGACCCTCTCTCTCTGGGAGGTACATTCCTTATATATGCCTTAATCTCAAGAATCTGAGATATCCTATACACGCTTGAAAGTCCTACATGAATAGGGATATTGGGGAAATCCCAATCTCACCCGAAAATAGGGGAAACCAAGGATCTTCTGGTCCGTTTTCTTCCCCTGAAACCAACAGAGTAACTTCTAGATTCGCACAAGGATTGTCCATAGAGGAAACTGAATGAGAAACCTCCTTCTACAGTTTCTCTTTCCAATTCTAGCTCGAAGAGCAGATACTGTTGGATTAAGATCCAACGGCTTAACATGCCCCGTAAGAACTTAAATTAAAATCAGATTGTGACATTTAATATGATTTTCTTGATTATCCACTCACTTTAGGAAGTTTGTAAAAATCGTATCTCTCTCCTCGTTTATCATTTTAATCTCAAATTTTAGGGGAAAGTATATAATGACTTAATCCACGTATGTACCAAATTTGGGACTCAAAAACGAAAGCATGATATGTTTTTTATTTATATGTAAGTTATCACTCAGTTATATATATTTCTCACATAGTTTCTCTTTCCCTTTCCATTAAATTATTATTCTGAGTTCCTTGAACCTCAAGGAACCTTAATGGCTCAAATTCCCATCTTGGGAATATACCTTAGCCTTTTTCGTACCTTTTATCCATTATTTCTCATTATCTTATTTATTTCTTATCGAAATATCTATTTTAGAGGATTTCTCTTTATCTTCTCTTTTTATTTTCCGTATTGGACTTCCTTTTAACATTAGAAACCTTATGGAGATGACAATCCACCAAAGATAACTCAATTTTACCTCTTTTCACTTGTTTTCTGCATTTTATCATTGTTTTCAATTTATTTCTTAATAAAGAAATATCTAATTGATCTTTTCTTTTCTTATTGCTTTATCTTTGCAACTTTGGACTCCTTGGGACCCAAGGAACCCAAGAGGCACGAAATACAAATTTGGATAACATTCCTTTGCCTTCTAGAGGTTTCTACATCTTTCTTTTCTCCATTTCTCAATTATTTATTTACTAATTGAATTTCCTTGTTATTAGGCCCAATAGCCAATAAAGCCCACAAAAAAATCAGCAAGGCTATTGTAAATGAAATCCATTTATTCAAAACAAATTATATCATTATTTGTTCCAATATCTTTAATATGAGAAATTACATTTCTCACCAAAGGAACCCAAAAATTGGGGTTGTAACAGTTGCCATAAAGGTAGTGATGGGGTGTAATGATAATCATGTTACACTTTGTGAGTGATGTAGAAGGAATTTGTCCCTCTGATATAATAGGAGTGATATTCAAGCCTCTTGATAAGGGAGACTAGAGAAACACATGGTCATGCTCATGTTAGTTAATATATAATATCGAGATCATATGTATCTTTCTAGTTTACTTAAAGATCAAGGAACGAAGATTGAATGTAACAAGAATGCATCTAGTTAAATCTAGATATATGTGACAAAAGGAGTATACAACATGGTAACAATGGTTGTCATTGGTTTATTCTTGTATGATTAATCCTACTACTTGGGCAGCACTATTTTTTAGCTAGACACCATTCATTTCTTATGGATCATAATATTTATTAATGGATCCACTGTCAGCGTAGTGTGGTTCCTATAGGATCACACACATAGAGATCGCTTGAAGAAAGGCTTAATTAGACCTTACTGTACTTGTTATAATAAACCCTAGACCTGAAAATAAGTTTAAAGGGCCTAAATAAAATATGGACCCAGACTTGAGGAATAAGTTCCGTAAGTCAAAGAGTCCACAACTTGTCAAAAAAGGATTTAAGAAACCATTACTATTCACTTCTCTCTATATATGATATGAGAGGAGGTCTTCAGGGCACACACTCAAATTCTCTCATTGTTGTGTTCAAGGTTTTAAAAACCCTAAGAGAAAGTCAGAGAGAGAAAAAAAGAGAGATGGTGACTAGAAACTCCGTGCATCTTCAAGCACTCACATAGATATCATGGAGATTTGTTTGCACAATGAAGTCATTTCGGATGAGGTTCTTCATTGAGGACATGCAAATCAAGGTGATAATGGAACAACACAATTTGCCACCGCTGTGGACGGAGGAACAATCCGATCTGCCAGGCACACAAACCAAGAATAAGGTCTCCCTAGAGGAATGATGCAATCCACTACATTGGTCACACAGATCAAGGTAGAGCATCTTTGTTGTGGACTAGTGTGATCCACTTCATACATGCATTGTGGAACAATCCAATCTGCTAAAAGTGTTTTGGGATCAAATCTGAGTTCAATAGAACCTCCTCTATGACCTTTAGATTTGTATCAATAATTAGTGGATTACAACGGCCTACCACCCACTGTCATCGAAAGATCATTGTGATCTTCCAGTGAATCCATATTCTCTACACACATCTCAAGGCAAATCCTAAAGTGTTAGAAAATCTAGAAAGGAGTTTTGGTTGCTAATTCAACGAGATTCAAATGAAGCATAGATTATAGGGTCCATATCTACACCAACCACTTGAGTTGAATCACTGAAATCTCTTTCATGATTAGGTATAAACTTGTGAATGCTGATCTGGGTATGTTGTATTACAT
The DNA here is from genome assembly GCA_963693085.1 of Alisma plantago-aquatica. NCBI lineage: Eukaryota > Viridiplantae > Streptophyta > Magnoliopsida > Alismatales > Alismataceae > Alisma > Alisma plantago-aquatica. The sequence continues at coordinate 543,327,661 of OY856413.1, read as the reverse complement.
GTATCCCATTCTAAGGATTCTTGGGAAAATTTTATTCGACTACATTTTTTCACTCCTGAAATTCCAACAACTTCAGCGGTGATTATTCATCTGATAACATGATACAATTTTGATGTATTGAGCTTGTTGAGATTGACATTCATTTTGTGTGTGAGAAAGTACATATTGGACATTTGTGTGTTGCATGTGTGCTTAACAGTTAATTTAGCTAGTAAAGCATGTTGTTGGTTGTATTGCATGTCGGGGATGTGAAACCTGTTGGGACACCTAGAGAAAGGGGTTTATAGTAACAAGAAAAGGCCTTACCTCATAGTAGTGTGATGGACAGTAGACCTCTTATCCTAACACGATTGACAATATATCTTCTTTTATGTATTGTAAGTGTATGTTGAATTTTCATATGATCACAATTCTACCAAAGTACTTCCTCGCCTTTTGTTTCAATGATTTTGATCGAGCTAGATCATATGTCCTTCTTCTGGTCTGACTGATGGGGTATACGATAGTGAATAAGTATATAGATGATATTTCTCATAATTGAAATAAATTCAAAAAATCATATTTATAAATATCAATTATAGACAAAATATTATGTAAATATCATCCAAATGAAAAAAACAAGTGTAAGAATATCTATATGTAGATTCATATATTACCAATATGATAATAGTACAAAGGGAGATCAAGTTTGTTTCATACAAGTTTATTTCCAATAAGAATACTAAAGACCACTTTCTGTTGTAGGAGAAACAACTTATTATAAAAGAAAATGTTGATGGAGGCATTTTACTATGAAGGGACAAGGAAATAAAGAAATCCAATGCCTCCTTTGACTGAAAATGGTGTTGGGGGCATGGAGAGTGGACTGCAACAAACCCAGGCAACATACATCAAACAAGTAGTATACCTTCATAGTCAACTGGTGTAAAAGAATTCTTTGAGATCCGACATGGAAGCATATTGTATTTTTAGTTCATGGATGGATATGTATAAGAATTTGTACATCAATCCATTTATCATTAGTCGTAAGATGTAATAATTGGGTCGTTGTCTATTCTGAAAGTAAAGGCATGGTTTTTGTCGAGGGTATGGCGGAGTTAGTAGTTGTTGTGGGTGGGACCAGGGATGATGATTAATTAGTTAAAGATCCCACCTCTAGTAGTCATGGAAGGACCACACTACTTCATTTGTTCACTATTAAAATAGAAGGGAATGAGTTAAGTACTTCATTACGGTCGAGGAGGAAAAGGCATAGGGAGCATACGATTGAGTAGTATTAGTAGAGGAGGATGATGAGGAAGAAAGAAGATGAAACCCAAAATGATAAGAGAAATGACATGTGGACCAAATTTGAACTCTTTTTGTTCCTATCTACATAAGAAAAAAATAGGAAGGAAGTAACTTGCTTCCTTCCTCATTTTGTTGTTATGTATGAGGAAAAGGGTAATAAATAGGGTCTCATTTTTGGGCCTTATAGCAATCTCAAAAGATAATATAATTGATATATTTACGTAATAGAATAAAGAGATTAGCTTTCCAGATGAATCGGCTGGACAAGAACCTAGATGTCCATTATTGTTATCTGTTGGCTTTTCCAATATACATAGCACACTGTCCAAAAATTGGATGAATTGAAAATTTTGAGAGAGAGGAGTGGTGAGAGGGAGAATGAAGAGAGAAAGTGGATGCAGGAGAGAAAGAAAAGGAAGAAGTTAGCTTTGCTAATAAATTGTAATGATTTTTTTGACAAAATAAATACTATTGCACTCCTTGCAAAATATATGTTGCAACAAGACCAATGTTTATATATTTTGAAAATGAAAATATCCAATCTAAAAGAGGAGAGAGTGTGGTTGGAAAAAGACAAAAAAAGAGAGAGGAACTTATTTTTTCTTTTAACTTCCAATCCGTAATGGATTTTTTGACGAACTAAAAATCATTATATTCCTTATAAAAGTATGTTTGAATATGTATGAAATCAACATACTTTTGAAAAGAAATGAATGACACTACTTCCCTCCTACTCTTCATATTTTTATCTCATACAAAAAGAATAGACCAAGAATAACAAAAAAATGGACTGGAGATAACATTAAATGGACCAGAGATGACACTAAATCGGATCAGACATAACAAAAAATTTAACTGGAGCTAACATCCAGTTGGAATAGAGACAAAAACTCAAAATTGGACCACAAATAAAACCACAAATAATAATATTTTATTAGAGATAACAACAAATTGGACCAGAAATAACATTGAATTGGACCAAAGATAACAAGCAATTGGACCATGGATAAAAACTCAAATAGGAGTATACATAGCAACAAACTAGACCAGATATAATGACCAATTAGACCAAATATAATAATCGAATCAGACCAAAGATAACAACCAATCAGACCATAGATAACATTCAATTGGACCATAGATAACAACTCAAACCATACCAGAGATAACAACTAACTGGACTACAAATAACAACTAATTGGAGACCAAAGATAACATCCAATTGGACTAGAGTAACAACCCAAGTTGAACTAGAGATAACAATCAATTGGACCGAAGATAACAACCAATTGGACTAGAGACAACATCCCATTGGACCAGAGATAACATCACTAATTGGACTAGAGTTATCTCTGGACCAATTGGTGTTATCTCTGATCCATTCTGAGTTGTTATCTTTGATCAAATTGAATGTTATCCCTGGTCCAATTGGACAAGATGTAAAACTAAATTGGATCAGAGATAAAAAAAATTAGACCAGATATAACATTCAAATGGACTGAAGATAACACTCAATTGGAGTGGATATCACATCCAATTGAACATGAGATAACATCTAAATGGAGATAACATTCAATTGGACCTGAGATAACATCTAGTTGGATCGGAGATAACATCCAGAAGGACTCAAGATAACATACCATTGGATCAGAAATAACATCCAAATATACCAGAGATAACATCTAATTTGAACCAAAGACAACATCCCAATGGACTAGAGATAACATCCAATTACACCAGAGATGACAATTACTTAGAATGAAGATAACATCCCATTAGACCTGAGATATTATCCAAATGGATCAGGGATAAATTACAATTGGACTGGAGATAACATCTAAAGGGACCGCAGATAACATCTAATTAGACTGAAACAACATTCAAATGGACTAGAGATAACATCCAATTGGACCAGAGATAATAATCAATTAAAATAGAGGTAACATCCAATTGGACTTGAGATAACATCTAAATGGACCAGAGATACACTATAATTGGATTAGAGATAACATCTAAATAGACCAGAGATAACATCCAAATGGACCAGAGATAACATCCAAATAGACCAGAGATAACATCTGATTGGACTGGAGATAACAATCAATCGGAATAGAAAAAAATCTAATTGGACCTGAGATAACATCCAAATAGACCGGAGATAAATTACAATTGAGTAGAAGATAGCATCCACATTAATCGTAGATCACGTCTAAATGGACCGAAGATATAATCCAATTGGTCTTGTTAAAATATTTTTTGTAAGGAATCTAGTGATTTTTATTTTGTCAAAAAATCCATCACTAACTAAAAGTTATAAGAAAAATAAATTTATGTCTCCTCTTTTTTTCTGGTCTTGTTTTAAGGTATAGTGATTTTTATTTCGTTCAAAAATTCTTCACGGTTTGAAAAATATTATCAAAAATATGGGGCATAGGAGGGAAGGAGTGTCATTTATATTTTTATCAAAAACATGTTTACATTGGTCTTGTTTAATTTTAAGTATATTTGGTAAGGATAAACTTTTCATTTTGTCAAAAAATTCATTTTGGTTTGGAAGATATTGGTAAAAATAATTTTCCTTTCTTCTCTCTCCTATAACCGCCCCTCCCCCATCTCTCTCCACTCTTTTTTTATAAAAGAATATGTTGATATTTGTCTTGTTCTAAAGTATTTTTATAAGTAATGTAATTTTTTTTTATTTGGCTAAAAAATCATTACAGTTTGAAAGATATTAGCAATAATACCTTTTTTCTAAAAAATAATAAGTCCTTTTTTCTCTCCTACAACCACCCCTTCTCATCACTTTCTCTCTCTCCCATCTCCCCACTCTCTCTTCCAAGTTTCTCTTCTCTCTCAAACAACACCCCCTCTCCCCAATCTCTCACTTTCACTCTCTCTCTCTTTGTGTTTCATATTTCCTATTATTTCAAAATTTTAGGCACTAGTATTTGAGGGAAGGTCACAAGACGACAAAAGTCTTCTAGTTCCACCTCCCACTTTTCTACTTAGCATTTTTGTATCATAAAAGAAGAAATCTTCTATTACAGGGTAGAATGAGAGGTAACATATGAGACCTTTTTATTATGTGCTCATAACAATAAAATAGAAGAGAAAAGTAAGTTACTTTCCTCATCTTTTTTTGTTACTATGCATGCATAATAACAAAATGCCTCCCATTTTATCTCTCTTTCTGCCTCCCCATAGCATTTTCTATAAAAGAATACAACAACAATGATTGGAGAAATGCACCATATGCTCGAGGCTCTAGGGTGATCCCTGAAATTATTCTTGTTCATCCCGCACGCATCGGTCTTTGAGGCCATCCATGTTTCCCTATCCTGCTGCATTATTATCCAATGCCTTCCACATTTATTGACTAGGAGAAGCTGTTCGGGATCAGAGTCAGTGTCCAGTAGGTAGTCCTCAGTTGCAACACGACACATGATGTTTGGGATCATAGTCAAAATCTTGTCTGCTAGCGGCTTTGGTGCATCCTTGTTGTTGGGTTATTTGCATTTTAAAAATGAAGGGATGAGGAAATAAAGCTTGACTTATTCTATGTGCTCTGCCATCAATCTCCGGTAAATGATGACATCCTAACGATCTATGTCGATAGATCCAAGAATCTTACTCGCCATTCAGATTGCTCAATCGAATCACATTAGGAGGTACTGGATCGGCGTTGGGCAGTTATGATCATCGCTGCCGATTTGCATTGGCCTAGACTCACCCCGATGCTTCATGTTTCACTACTTGGCCATAGAGTGAAAAATGACCCAGAAATAGGAAAAGAAACACAACCTAAATAATTTCCAAGATGAAGAGGGACACATGCCCCTCATGTTGACCCAAACACGGGAAAAGAAACACAACCTGAATAATTTAGGTGCTCGGTCATGGTGGCTGGTGGTAGTTCCATACAACACATCCATAGTAGTGTCGTCTCAGCTCGAGAACAAGCCGGTTCAAGCAAACACTTGGTGGATGCGGTCGGGATACAAGTTTGCCAAATGCCAATGACACCTGACCCAATCCAAGGTATCTGTCAAACTTGATGAGTGCAATTGTAAAGAATGATGTTAATCACCTTGTATCTGAACAAAGAGAACATTAGGCTCGTTTGGAAAGTCTAATATATGTTGGTCGTTGATGGCAGTTGAAAGTTGTGACTGTGAGGGCCAGACATTTGGTTTTGTTGCTTGTTGAGTTTCATTGAATCGAAAGGTTGCACGTTCTCTGTGGTTCACTCTGGCTGTTTGTCACGGACCATACAACGTAGAAGGTGATATTTAATGTTATTTAATGGATTGAGATTCCTTGTTATGTTTTTACTATTTACACACTGTTTCAACAAATCTGAGCCACTTATCTATCTCAAAAACCCACCCCTAAAAAAATTAATGAGGGGCTTAAACAACACGAGTTCTTTGTAATAGGGTCGGAATAGTAAATTTGGAACAATGAATCAGAACCCCTATTTAACATTTATGTACCCGGGTGAGTTAGAGATGACTCACAACTATACGAACGAGTATATAGAGTGTTACTTCAATTTTGTAAGTTTCGACTAGTTAGATCCAGGCAGTACTAGTCACTAAGTGACAAGATCCAAATTTTTAATTAGTGTTTAAGCCTGTCAATGAGGGATAAAATCAACAATTCACTTCTAATCACTACCTAAGATAATATTTAATTTTTATTATTTAAATTAATATATTTGATAGAAATAACATATTAATTTAACAAATAAAATCTAATTTAAGCATAGACATTATAAGTTCACAATTGAATTTTACTCTTAGATCATAATCAACTAAAAGGTAAGAGTTTTCACTTCACTATACATCGGAAGTACAATATATTACAAAAATGCTACCATTCCCCACTCTCACATTCCTAAGAGCAAAGGAAGGATAAGAAACCATATAACTAAGCTACTATTGCTCTCAAGACCTCATCAAATCTGCTCCTAATAAAAGATGGCTTCTGACTCCTTCTGTTGAGCTAGACTCGTTGAAAAATATTTCAGTAGAGTGTGTGAGCTACTAACGTAGTGACTAAAAAATCATCAAGAAACTATGATAATTCATATTTATATTATTAATAGAGTCAAACACAAAAGAATATAAGTATGAAAACTATAAATCATACAACATGTTATAATTCTTATAATACCTGTAATGACTAAAAACATTAACCCAATCATTAATCTTTTAATTTCTTTATACTATGTCCTGGACTCACATGAAGTGTACCATGATATGTGAAACTATCACAATAAGCTACGATCTTACTAACAGACCTAATAGTCTAAGTCTGCTAAACTAGATCTGCAGTCTATAATAGGATTTGCTAGATCTTATCTTGGAGGTTAAACATCTGGTCAGATAAACTGGAATGTTCCTCTAAACCAAAGTACTCAAATAGAGTCAAAGCACTCGCTTAAGTACCTGCATCAGTAAATCATCTCTCTTGACTTGGAGAAGTAAGGGTTTGATCCTAGATCAAAAGGAAAGTTTGTTACGCAAGGGCTGACTAACTGAGTAGTGTCTGAACTAACTAAACTATATTGGGTACCACTTGAATCTCTTATTAATGTTGGATATATCACTAGTTTAAGAAGATTTTCCTCACTAAGCTTAGTCCACAGTACCTCTATGGTACTCTCCAGTTACCTCATCTTGGATACTGCCATTTAGTAGACTCATTTGCTCCTTCATGGTGCAAACTTCCGTGATGGACTCTAGTTGAATCTTTCGTTGTACTGAAAATATAACTAATTTATTATTCTTAACTTAACTTTGAACTTAAGGCTCCATTTATGACTTTTTAACACTGAACTTATTTTGAATCATTGGCATCAATAGAATAAACTATTTGAACTGATAAACCGAGTACACTAATACATACTAGAATGAACTACTCTTTGACTTCTTAAATATCTAACATAAAAAAAATCAACTACATCCTATATTCCTAATCTGATTCATTAATTTATAAATTAGGACATACTCGGAGCTCTGGTGCCTCTAATTCTACAATTAAGGTTCACTAAAATTTTGTAGTTGAATATGATAGAGTTTAATTCATTTGTATGACATCATAAATATTCTAAGACAATCAATAACTCAGATAAAACCTTGTGTTTTCACTCAATAAATAAGAAATAGTAATCACCATACAAGACAATATATGTTCCTTAAGATATTTGGCATAATTTTAGTAAAATCAAAGTTTAAAGGTGATTTTCCACTCACCTATGTTGAATCCAAACTTACTAATCCCAAATCCAATCTTGGTGTACCCAAATCTTGACCTACTTATCTTGGTTTTGAGATAGGAGTTATGATTCCATCATCTATAGGTCAACCCTGAGCTTCTGTTCCAAGCGTCATCTACTAGAGGAATAAGAACAAGAATAAAAGAGGAAAGTGACCTCTTATTAACCTTGCTTAGACTTCTATCAAGGAAAAAGTGAGAGAGAAAAGGGCAAGTCATCGATTTAAACTTACTTTGATGATAGTTGGGTGTATTATTGTCCCACATTCTTAATATTCTTCCCTAAAACTATCCTTTTGCGTATCTGCAGTTTAGGACTTTTGTTGTGTAGAGAATTGAATATGAATCTAAAAAACCAAATTTTGTCAAATTATTATTAGTATATTAAAAGTTATAGTGTTTTCTTGATTGGTTATGATGGTCGATGACGCTAAACATTTCCATCTATTTGTTGGTCCATAAATTTGTGGCCCAGAATAACCATCAGTTTGCACTGTTGGAAGTCCCATCTAAAGGACCATTGGAAGGACCATTAATTGTCAATCAATGATAGTTATGTGCGAAAACTAAAACTACCATAACTCCCTCATTTTACTCAGATTTGGTTCATTATTTTTGCATTGGATTCATAAATTAAATTATCTACATGCCTACATAAAAATGACAAAATTTTCAAATAATACTTTATTTATTTATTGATTCTTCAAATATATATAACGATCTTCCTACCTACATGCGTAGTCTATTATTATATCAAATAAGATTTGGTATGCTTAAATCATAACTTTTAATCTGTCAAAGACTAATTCTTTTATAGGTATGTGAGGAGGTTTTCTTATTCATCTTACCCTCCTTCAGAAAGTGAATTCAAATCAACATTAAAAAGATTTGAACATGAAATAGAACAAAATCTTGTAGTACTACTACCATTACATATTTTATTTGTAAGACATTGCTTCATAACTGTAAGGACCCTAACCTTCGTTTAGGGTTTACCCTGTTTGCTTTACTTAACCCTGATGCTTTGGTACTTGCTAATCACCTTTAGTGGTGATTAGGGTTTGGTTGTGCTTTGTTGAGAGTTGGAGGTGCTACTTGCAAATAACCCCAGGTCTAGGGTTTGAGGGCAAGTTTGCCACCTTGTGAGGTGTTTCTCTCTCTCTTTGCTTCCTCTAGTGTAGAGAAGAAAGCTTGGGCTCATTGCTTGGAGTTCTGTTGGGCTTGGTTGAGATTGTTGGGCCTTGAGGTGCCTTGCTTTGGTTTGGATGCACCTTGTATCGGGCAAGAGAGGAGTGTATCGGCCAAGAAGGGAGAGTGTGTCACCCATGGTGTTGGTGGTGTGTCGCCCATGACCTTTGACCAAGCTTTGACCTCGTTTGTGTCACCACTAGTGGACACTTGGTGCTTGATGCTTGCATGTAGCAATGACCTTGGACATGTGTTTAGGGCTTGCTAGAGTGGTGGCTCGTGCACTAGGACAAGTGTCCCTAGGTGGATGACACCTTGCTTTGCTCTACCTTGTTTTCTCCTCCATCCCCTTCTATATATGTGTTCTTTTCCTCTTGCTAGGGATCCTTTAGTCTCTAGGTTTTCTCCTCTACCTTGGTGCACGATACCCTTCTCCCTTGCAAGCTTGGTGGACGACACCCTTGGAGGAGCTAGCTTGGTGGTCGATCCTTCCTTGGAGCTTTCTTCTTCCTTGGAGCTTGGAGCTTGCTTAAGGCGGGTTACATAACTCCTAACCTTAACTACTCTATCTCCTTCCATGATCTTGTTTATATGTTGTTAGATTAGTATCTTGCTTAAGTATCCATGTTGGCCGATCCTTGTGGTTTAGGGTTCCTTGGTGAGAAATACTCTCTTCTCTCCTAGGTCTTGAGGAGTGAGCTTGAGTCCTAGCATCATGAGCAACACTCCTCTCTCATTTAAGTTGAGAGGTGAGCTTGTGTTCTAGTTGCTTGAGCAACACTCTCCTCTCACCATGGACTAGAAGGGTGAGCTTGGTGATAGTGGTGGTTCTTTCTAGGGTTTTCCTTGTGGCCCGTTTGGTGATAGATGATGTGCAAGACCCCTCTTTCCTAGTCGATTGAGGTGAGCCATTTTATTGACCCATTAAGGGTTTTGGGTACCCTTGTGCTCGAGGTAGATGATTATCTTGTGAGTGGTACCTTGGTCGTTATGAGTGTGGGGAGGTGCTGCTCGACAGCCCTCTTGACCTAGAACCTTGCACGACACAGGTGTGATGGTAGTGGATGACACCCTCATCTTGGTGACAGGCGTCACACCACTCTGCCTTGTGACGGCCGTTAGGCCATGGTCTAGTTGGCTGGACAATAGGTCCATTGATGGTAGCTTGTGTTGCACCTTGGACGTCACCCCTTGTAGAATACCTTGTCCGTCATACACCTGGGATGGACGTTGCTGAGCAGCCTGCGATGGGCGTCACGTTTAGCCTTTTGAGTGTCGCCCGATATGCACCTTGTGACGGGTGTTGCTCTGCTGCCCGACACAAGCGTTGCCCATTAGGGCTGGGTGCCGACACCCCGTCACACATTTGGTCTCCCTTGCTGTGTTGCACGACACCTTGGTGCACGACAAACTTAGAACGCAGTGTTGCGCGTTGCTTGGTGACGGCCGTTGTGTGATAAGTGTTATGGTTGAACAATAGGTGAGGGCTTGTTGCTGATACAGTCTTTTAGTGAGGGTTCTGCTTATCATGGAAAACAAACTTGTTGGACATGTTCTCGAATAATGCGATGGTGACTTTGTGCATGCTTAATGGTATTTACTATGGTAACGTTCGTCCTTTCAATTTAGCATAGCTATATACATGAACTTTCTCATCATGATTATCTGTATAATGCTAAGGAGAATAATAAGCATGTAAAGTGGGTTGCTTAGTGATGTACCTTATGCATATGATCATAAGTTGATATTCGATTAAGATAGTATATAATCATCAAATGTCACCTTATACTGATAGCATGGTCATACTATTGAAGTCTATGATTGTTGTTACTAATCATGCAGGTGATGCTTAGCCAGCTAAAAAGGGCTATGAGGTACATATGATGAGTAACATTTATTTAATAGTTACTCTTGATAATGAGATAATATGTATGATGGGTTTGGCTAAGGTACTTGGGGATTGCTATCCCATGATGATGATGATGTAAGCCTTGAAGAGGCAGTGGCACTATATGATGAGGGATTCAGATCCCATGGTATGTGATGATCCTTGAGATGGACCTGGATGATTGGCAAGAAGCCAAGTGATAACATGTAACATGGATCCTTGTGATGGATCAGGATGGTTGATGACAGTGAAAGCAAAATGTTGAGTTTTATGTTGTTTATTTCTTGTTATAGTTACATGTTATATAACTTGGTTGAATCTTGCAATCCATATAAAAGATACTAATTAATCACAGTGGAATATATCATGTAGTTGCCCTGGACATAGATCCATCATCGTCAGGAGCTGGTGATGGTGAAACGGGTTCTCCTACGGGTTAACCCGGAGCACATATTGTTGAGTATGTGAGGTTTCTCCTAGCCTAAAGTGAGGAGGTAAGAGTGCAACATCAGTTGTAGACTCCAGGGTGCGGATTCAGGCCCGTAGCTCAAGTATGTGAAGAGCATGGTGAACATGCCCATGGCTCAGGATATGTGATATGTGGAGCATGAATGCGTTCATGGCTCAGAACATGGTGAATAGGCCTGTGGCTCAGTTTTACTAGCGCCGATACCTCTATCGAGGCGGGCTAGGCAGAGGGTAGCATGACCATGTGGCTAAGACCACTTCAGCATGAGACTGCGGTCCTGCTTGTGTTGTACTCGTGCACTGACCACGAGGTGGGAGGTCGTGGAGTCTGGCTCTTCCATGTGACCTTGTATGGCATCGGCTCCGGGTTTCACAACCGTCGGTTGGATTTGAACGGTACGGTTCACTTCCTCAGGGCATACAAATATGTAATCCAGCCGAATAGTATTTATTGCTTAAGACAAAATGTGGAACATTGATTGAGGCCTTGCTTGTGTAATTAATCTTGCTCTATCTTGCAGTTACTTATATGTTCCTCATGTTATGTGGAAATATATCTTATCTTGGTAATCATGTTCCATAAAGAGACAGTTGATGATATGTCTTCCATACAGCCTGGTAAGCTTGATGGTACGAATAGCCTTGCTGCATAGACTGTTATTATTCTACGTTTTACTATTTATCTTCTATTGTTGCTTTATCCTTCTGGTTTTATAGTTTCAGCGGGGAGTTATGTTTCTCATTGGGACAATGTTCGATTGTCTCACCCCGCTGGTTTTCAGGTGTTCGAGCTAGATGTGGTGGTGGTCGCGGAGTTGCGGCTGAGCAGCAAGACGAGCAGTAGAAGGCAAGTGATGGATATGCTGCTGTCTTGGATGTTTTGTAGTAGAGTCTAGAGTCATCCTTGTACTCTTAGGTCCTTGGGAGCATTTTGGCATTGTTTCACGATGTATAATCGTTGATGTTTTGTGTATCCTGCTGCTGGCCGGATGTGGGCCTTTATGTATGTATAACAAGTGATAGACTCATGTGATGGTTGGACAACTATTCCTCTAAGCTGTGGACACATATTAGATCTTGTATATGTTCATATAACATGTTTCCTTGCAGCACGAGGACTTAAATGTAATATTTTCTCAGTTTATCAGCTTTCCGCAATCGGTTTTAATTAACCCATGATTTAGTAATTTGTGGTTATGGTGTTTTCCGCATGTTTTTGCGTAACACCTCGTTGTCTATGTGATAGTGGGATGTCTTGCCACAACAACTTTCAGGGGGTTTAGTGCATCGAAAGAACTCAATTTTTCTTTTGAGATGACTCTTGGCCAAGCTATCAGCAACAATATTGCACTCTCTTCTTGCAAACACAATTTTCCAGTCATCTTTATTTGTCACCTTCCTTTGTTTTATCTCGATCCACTTGGCATATTTTGGATTAGGATTGGGCTTCATGTCAAGCATTTGTACTACTGCCTTCCAACCCATCTGAATATCAACACACTGGAATTGTACCTCACCAACAATCTCCATATCCATATCAATATCCCAACATTCAACTTGTTTTGCATTTACTTCTTGTATGCATCTTCTATAGCCCCCAATCAAGTTCCATGCTTTATCCATGGAAACTACTACCATTGCTTCCTTCTCTTTCCTCCATGCAACATTGATGTTGAGTTTTATAGGCCCTTCAACATGTCTGTGCCATATTGCAATGCCTAAGGAGTTTTCACATGTATCTTCTTTGTGCCAAGCATGTGACAAATAAGTATCCCCTTTTGAAATATATTAGACATGGGGTCCTATAAGTTCTATACAATGCTCGAATAGGTGGTTATTTATATATTTCCATACATACAAGTGACCATGAAGACACTTTGTGTATATTCATATCCATCCATATTATCTATGAGCCAAGAGTTTAGGTCCATATTGAAGAACTCATGCGGTATTGTGCCTTTTAAAACTCCCTTCCAAACTTCTTAGACATATTTATAGTCCCTAGATACATGTAAGCTTGTTTATTCAACTTCTTTCCATCTTTCACATTTGTTATAAGTGGTCATATTCCTTTTTACATGGTTGTTGTTGGTCAAGATGGAATCATGTGATAGAAACCACATAAACATCCTCACAGTCTCCGAGCCCTTTGCTTTGGAAATACATGCCCATTCACCCTCAATTTTGTATCCATGCCTTTGTGGAACAAAGAATATGCATATATGGTAGTGAAGAACCAATTATATGAGATATTTCACACTCTATTGTCCATTGTCTGTCTTCTACAAGGAGGTTTGATTTACATATTGTTTTCTACTATATTATTGGTAGCCAAGGTTTTAGAATTCCCTAATCACATTGTATGTCATCTTTCAGAACACTTGTGACTTGGAGTTATGTCAGATCATTTGGTATGTCTTTCACCATAGCCTATTCTAAGAGGATCCCCTTAGGTTTCCATACATCCTTCTAGAAATTGGTGGACTCACCGTTCATTAAACTAGATATGAGTGGTCTTGTATTATTTCTTGTATTGTATTGTAGCCCGTGCTAATATCGATACATTGAAAATCTTGTATTCAATATATTTGACATATTTCTCATTCATGAACTTGCACCAAATTGAATATCCATGGGTGTTGACTTCCTGAGATTTTTTGATAATGATGGCATGATTCCACTCTCACATAGTTTTGATGCCAGGGGTTCCCTCTTCCTTCTTGTTGGTCACCTTGTCCCATTAAACTGAACACATAGAATAGGCTTTCTAGTAGCACCCCACAAGATTGTACAAATAGAAAAGTTGACCCTATATCATAATCTTAGAGTTAAAATGGTGGTATGCATAGAGGATGTTGGTATAGTAGTCAACATAAATTAACAATATAGCATCATACAACTAGAGAAAGATAATCAATATACCAAACATTGATGCATGAATATACTTTGTCCAACACCTCAGTGCATGTCTTATTGATGACCTTAGAATGATTTATAGGGACTCCAAGGTTCTTACCAAGGTTTGTTGCTTGCCTGAAATTACATAGCCTACCTATTGTGCGTATGGTACCTTTTTGAACACTAGTTGCAAAAATAATGTACCTCTTCTTGATGTACATATCTTTCCTAGAAGCATCTTCAAATTTACTAAAGCAATCTACTTTCTTTGTGCATGTCCAAAGAGTATCAAATCTTTAGTGAAGCAAAGGTATGATATTTTGGCACCATGTCAATGCAGAGATACTAGTACCCATTCCCTTGTGTCCACTAGCTCTCGATCATATGACTAAGACATTCAAAGCATAAAATGAACATGTATGCAAATAGGATATCCCCTTCTTGGAGACCCCTACTAGCATTAAAAGTGCCTTTTCTTTTCCATTTTAAAATATTGAGCATTCTCCGGTCATAACAGAATACATAATATACAAGGTTATTGATGTAGCCCGATTTTAGGGCTCCATCTTGTGCCATTTTTTACTTTTATCACATCTAAAAAAGTTAGATTGCAAGTAACCCAATATGTGTTTTACTATCAAATGCACTTACGGACATTCTTTGCATTATTTTCAGGTACTTGGACCATGCTTTGGATGGATGAGAGATAAAGGAAGGAGTCCTAGGGTTCCTCCACCCATGGAGGGGTCCAAAGAAGTCCCCAAAGCTCCCTCAACCTATCCCAATGGCTAAGATTTAACATTAATAAAAGAAGTTTTTTGCTAATAAATTTTGAAGCCATTTTTGCCCTTGAAGGCCCCAGCACGGCCGTGGTGCCAAGGAACGGCCGTTCTGGCAATTGCACAAAGTTACAGGTTGATTTCCAAATCTTGTAAGTTTCAGCAACTCAGCCACCATGGCCGTGCTACCCAGCACGGCCATGCCATGAAGCACCAAAATGTTCGTGCTACCCTACACGACCATGCTAGCTGATGAATGGAATGGGCATGCTCTTTTGAATGACCTCCTCTCAAACTCCACCACCATGACCATGCTACCCAGCATGACCGTTCTACCTAACCCCCAACATGGCCGTGCTGCCTAGAATGGTCGTGCTACCAGCCTCCATTTCACCTCATCAACCTGTGATTTTGCCACTTTCTTAGAACGACCATTCTCCACCACCACGGCCATTCCTACCTCCACCCACCACGGTCGTTGTGCCCAGCACGGCCGTGCTACCACCTAAACCCCTACCACTTTCTGCACTGATTTTCCCACAATACCCCTACTTACCCTAGTGCTTCCACCACCACCTATATATACATGGGTGGTGGCTACAACACTAGGTTAGCTACTTCCAGCCACCATTACTCCTCTCCACCCACTCCTTAAGCATTTAGTGCATTTCCCTTGCATTTATGCTCTCCACCCACCATTTCCATCTCCATTTCACCTTGAAACCTAGTTTTCTAGATTTTCCTCCATAATCCCCCATATCTTCATGCCCATCTGCACCTTTAGAGGAGAGAGGATGTCCCCAGTAGCAAGGAGGTGGATAATAAGGCTTCTTCCATGATCTCCATGGAGTTTCTTCCCCTTTCTTTTGCTATTTTCTTGATCATGTCTAGCTAAGTCCCTAGTGCTGGGCTGTTTGGGGATAAAATGTGACTTTGATACCATGTTGGGGGAATTTTGGCTTGTAATGAACTTATTTTTATCTATGATGATTGCTCCATGCTTTTGTCTCTTATCCCATTGCCATGCTTGTGAATTATGCTTTTTGCTATGAATTACTTGTTTGATAGTGCTTGATGATACCATGTTTCTAGGAGAATTGGGATGCATGTGGCAATCTTATGTATGACTCTTAGGTCCCAATAGGGGATCCCTATCTAGTCCCCTTTGTTCCTACATGCCTACACCCTCTCCTACTACTTGGTATGAGACCTAAGTTACTAGTATAAGTGGAATTGATGTGATTGCCTAGGGTTTTCTAAAGGCTAGAATGGCTAGTGGCATGAGGTCAAATACCCTCATCTTTACTCCCATCTCTACCCTTGGCCCTCAATGGCTCAATACCACTTATCCTAGAAACCTAGATTTGGATAATCCTATTAGAATTACACCTAACCCTTGTCTTCTACTAGTAGTATAGGGCACATTCTAATAGCATTTGCCTTATTATTTGGTTTTGTAATCTAGATGAAAGATGAGATCCATGCTTGTCCAATAACATCCCCCAACTAATATTAAAGTTACATCCCCAAATAGCCCACCTACCTTAATCATCTTGTTTAAAACTCAACTTGCTTTGTTTGCTTGTTTATGCTAGTATAGTCTAGTTGTTCTTGCTTAACCTAATCAATTGCTTAGTTTTGATAGATAGGGTTAACTTAGATCTTTTCTTGCTTTAGTGGCCAACTTAATTTCTAAATTGCTTCTTGTTCCTCTAGTGTAGTGTAGCTTACCTTTTCTCTTGCTTAGTTAGTCGGTTAACCTAGATTGTTAAACTTGCTTGTTTAATATTACTTAGGTTCAATTCTGCTTTTCTTTCTCATTCACTTATATTAATCACAAAACAAAACCCTTTTAAACCCTTCAACCCTAGACTCTGCATTAGGAACATACCCAATTCTAACATAGCTCTAGTGCCCCCTCTGTCCCTGAGGATCGACCCCTGCTCTTACCAGTCACCTATACTACAATAGTACCATGTGCGCTTGCGAGTGATCTATTTGGTTTTGTGATTGACTTTTGTTAGGGTTAATATAAATTTTGAAAGATCAACATGTGTGTTCGAGTCCCGTGGAGTGCATCTACCCACCTCTAGTTGGCTAGTGTGTACGCCTATGGCTCGAACGCACCAAGCTTTCTGGCACCATTGCCATATTTGGTAGGGTAGTAAGCCCTCAGTCTCAGCTTATTTTGACATTTTCCTATTCTACCTAATCATTGTTTGTTTTATTTTAATCCATCTAGTGTAGATTTTCTTTTACTTGCATTCATGCATACATGTAGTTTAATTACATGCATTTTTGTGTGAAAGAAAACAAAAGTATCAAATAGAGTAAGGTTCAAGAATCTCAAACCACATGGGTTGCCTCCTACTAGCACTAAATTTTACGCCTTCAGACGAGCTTATTGATTCTTGACTTCTATAACCTCCTTGGGATTCTCAAAGCATCCTTGTAGTAAATCTATTTCTCATCTTCTTTCAAACACATCTCGTCATCAGATTGTTGTTCTTCTACAAGCATCACAATGTAAAAACTTTGGTTGGCCTTGTCCGGGCCTATTTCAACAATTGGCTTTAATATTTGTCCATTGACGGTGAACTCTTTTGCTCCTTGTTTTTCACAAATCACAACAGCCCCGGATGGATACACTTTCTTGATGAGATAAGGTCCTTCCCATCTAGACTAGAGTTTTTCGGGAAAGAACTTCATCCTTGAATTGTACATCCATACCCACTTGTCGGGCTCAAACTCCTTCTTTTTTATCATCTTATCATGAAGAAACTTAGTCCTCTCGTTGTAGCTCTTGTACATGTCATACGCCTCATGGAGCATTTCCTCTAAGTCATTTAGTTGAAACTTCCTTTTCATTCTGACATTTCTCCATCAAGATCCATAGTTTTCACAGCCCATAGTGCATTGTGTTGCATTTCAACTGAAAAATGGCAGCTTTTTCCATAGATGAGCTTGAATGGTGTAGTGCCAATCGGGGCTTTGTATGCAGTCTGATATGCCCATAAAGCTTCATTGAGATTGACTGATCAATCCTTGCAGTCCGGTCTCACTATTTTCTCTAGAATTATCTTTATCTCCTGATTGGCCAACTCAACTTGGCCACTACTTTGAGGGTGGTAGGGAGTGGCTACTCGATGGTTTACTCCATGCTTCTTGAGCAACCCTTTAAAAGTGCGATGAATGAAATGACTTCTGCCATCACTAATCATGGCTCTTAGAATGCCAAAATCGCTAAATTTTTTTGATTTCACAAAGTCACACACCACCTTGTGATCATTCGTCCGGGTTGCAACAGCTTCAATCCACTTTGACACATAGTCCATGGCAACCAAAATGTAGACATATCCAAAAGAGGGACGAAAAGGACCCATGAAGTCAATTCCCCATACATCAAACACTTCCAGCACAAGAATGGGTGATAGAGGCATCATGTCCCTCTTAGAGATAATGCCCACTTTTTGGCACTTCAAGCAACTCTTGCAAAATTCATGGGAATATTTGAACAAGGATGACCAATAAAACCCACATTGGAGAACCTTTGCAGCCGTGCATTTTCCTCCAAAATGACCTCCACATATTCTGGAATGGAACATGGATAGGATTTCTTGTTGTTCTATTTCTGGAACAAACCTCTTAATGAGTTGATCGGGGCAATATTTGAAGAGGTGAGGGTCATCCCAAGAATAATTCTTAACCATGGAAAATAACCTTTTGCATTCCTCCCTTGTCCATGTGCTACGTATCCTTACACTAGCCAAGAAATTAGCTATATGTTTATACCATGGATTTTGAGTAGATGAGAGTAAGAAGAGTTGTTCATGTGGCATCATTTCCTTGATTTGATTTGTATCATCAAAGGGCTCATCAATTCGGGAGAGATGGTTGGCATCACCATTTTCCACTCTCTTCTTGTCTACAATCTCCACATCGAATTCTTGAAGCAATAGAATCCATCTGATCAGCCTTGGTTTTGAATCTTTCTTTTCCATGAGGTACTTTAGTGCAGCGTGGTCCGTGTATATCACTACGTTAATTTGCAAAAGAGATGATCGAAACTTGTCAAGAGAGAAGATGACTGCAAGCAACTATTTCTTAGTGGATGTGTAGTTTCTTTGGGCTTCATCTAGAGTTTTTCTTGCGTAGTAGATAGTATGTGGAATCCAACCAACTCTTTGGCCCAGCATAGCCCCCACTGCCATGTCGGATGCTCGGTCATAATCTTGAATGGCAAAGAGAAATATGGGGGTTGCATGATAGCAGCAGAAAATAGTTTTTCCTTCAATTGGTTGAAGGCTTCAACACACTTGTCATCAAAATAAAATTCAACATCTTTCTCAAGCAAGTGGCATAGAGGTCTCGAGATCTTGCTAAAGTCTTTTATGAATCGGCGGTAGAAACCTTCATGTCCCAAGAAAGGCCGGACATGTCTTACGGTGGAAGGAATAGTAAGAGTAGATATGAGGCCCACCTTGGCCCTATCAACTTCAATTCCATCCTTTCAAACCTGGTGGCCCAACACAATGCCTTCAGGCACCATGAAATGGCTCTTCTCCCAGGATAGCACTAGGCAAACCTTTACGCATCTCTCAAGGACAGTAGCCAAGTGAAGTAATCATTCATCAAAAGTTCAACCAAAGATTGAGAAATCATCCATGAACACTTCCAAAGATGAATCAAGTATATCTGCAAAAATTGAGGTCACACATCTCTAAAATGTAGAAGGGGCATTACACATCCCAAATGGCATTCTTCGGTAGGCAAATGTACCACTCATGCGGCTGAATGTTATCTTCTCTTGATCCGCAGGATGCACAACAATTTGGAAGTATCCAGAGTACCCATCAAGTAAGCAATAGAATCTTTTCCCCGCTAGCCTCTCTAGAATCTGGTCAAGGAATGGGAGAGGGTAGTGGTCCTTTTTGGTCTTTTCATTTAGCTTTCAGTAGTCAACACACATTCTCCACTTTGATTTTTTTCTTATCGGCATAAGCTCACCATCTGCATTTTCCACTATAGTGATCCCACCTTTCTTAGGCACAACCTGGATGGGACTCACCCATGTACTATCAGAAATGGGATAGATAATTCCAACATCTAGCAACTTCACAACCTCTTGAGTTACAACTTCTTTCAGCTTTGGATTCAATCGCCTTTGCATTTGGCGGGTTGGCCTCACATCGTCTTCTAAATAGATCATGTGCACACAGATGGAGGGGTCAATACCTCTCAAATTAGCTATAGACCATCCAATGGCTTGGATGTTCTTCTTCAAGACTTTCATCAATGCCTCCTCTTGTTCTGGTGAGAGAATGGAGGAAATGATCACCTGGAGGGTGTCATTTTCACCTAGTAAAGCATACTTCAATCCTTTTGGAAGTGACTTCAACTCAAGAGTGGGAGGTTCTTCAAGGGAGTTCTTTAATGGTTCAGAAATAGAAGAAAGGTATTCACTTGCAGCCACCAACGCTAGCTCATTCTCTTCATCAACTTCATCATCATCATCTTGGAACTCAACTATTGGCTCTAGACATCTACCTTGAGTGGCAGTTTGAATCCACATAGGTAGGCATTCCTCCACAATTTCATCTAGGCACTCAATGAGATAGCAATCTTCTTCAGTGGCCCCTATTACCTCAGTTGTGGCTGAAGATTTAAAGATGTTCAACTGGATCTTTATGTGCATGAATGTCACATACATCGTACCGGTCCTCACATGAATTACCGCATCCGATGTGGCTAGGAATGGCCTCCCCAAGATGATAGGCACCCTCCTTGTGTCTTTTTCCATGTCTAAGATAATGAAGTCAGTAGGGAAGAAAGCAGACATCTCATCATCAAGCCTCACAAGCACGTCATCTACATGCCCTCTAGGCATCTTTATTGATCTGTCAGCCAACTACAAAGTACAATGAGTCGGACTCAATTGCCCCATTTGGAGCTCTACAAACACATCATATGACATTAGTTAATACTAGAACCCAAGTCTGGGAGGGCTTGATCTATGAGATGTGCCTCAATGTATCATGAGATGATGGGAGTACCAAGATCTTTTCTCTTCCTTAGCATGGTGTGCTGTAAAATCAAGCTCACTTGCTCGGTGAGCTTGACTTTCTTTGGGGTTCTCCCTGTGGTATTTCTCTTGAATGTGCATAGATATTTTAGGAACTTAGCATAAGAAGGGATTTTCTTGACTGCATCAAGCAGAGGAATGTTGATTTTCACCTGTTTGAAAGTCTCAAGGATGTCTTCAGTATGCTTCTTTCTTTTCCTCTCAACAGAAGGCTCCTTAAGAGCTTCAGGAAATGGGGGGAATTGGGATCCCACATGGTTCAGTTCAATAGTATCGTCAATGGGAATCACAAGAATAATTGTATCACCACCTTGTATCATAGTATCAACTCTGGCTCTCGTTACAATATCCTCAGGCTGTATCTCAATATCAACTCATCCAGTCCCAGTATCACCTATGTCAACAACAACGGTGTCATGGGGGTTTCCCAATGTAACGTCCCCGGATTTCTGTCGTCTCGAGACTTAGAAGGCCCGAGAGGACAAATCCGAAAATGTTAGGCAAATTTTTTAGAGAGCGATGCGGAAGCATAATACGCATACATGAACATATAACTATAATATAAACCATAACATTCTCAACATTCAACATGAATATTAATTATAACATGAACTATTACAGATTACATTTACACATTGAATAGAAAATTTTACATAAGTCTATGAACATGTATGCTAATCAGGATCTAAACACAATAGGTACAACCTATACAACTTGCTCACATCCTATTCTTTTATCCCATTCTAGCTCTGTACCTAGAAAATATGAGAAACAAAATCATCAACAAAAGTTGGTACGTGGAATTAAAAGCTATACTATGCTGGCATATAATATACTCAAAATTGAAGAAAGAGAAAGAAAACATTACTTAAAGGCGGAAAATCAGGTAATCCCAAGTTATTAGCCACATTTAGAATGAATATACATTACTATGGTGGACTTAGCACAAACATAAATGGTAGGCCCTTCCCCGTGTACCTTGTACTCTAGGGATCTCCCCGTATACCGTGTACTCTAGGGAGGTGCTAGTCAACATTAAAGCTTTCCCTCTCTAATAGGGAGTTTAATGAGCACCACTAGTAACTACATTTCATTTATCCTCATTTATATTCTTTTATGTTCAAGGCGGAAAATTGTCAATATACATACATCTACATCCAACAGTGTATTTCAAATACAAGCAAGCAAGTACATATATTTAACATCCAGCAAATCTAGTCATATAATTATATCCACGTACCTAAGTTCAGATATTCCTCACATATCCATGATCATCTAGATAATCTGGCTAGCACCTGTTTTAAAGAAATTAATCATCATTAATACAAGTTCACCATTATTAATGGTATTTAAGTTCTGTTCAGGATTTTGGTCAAACCTAGGTTCAAACGGACCTTAACTGGTTTCTAATATTTTTATACTGATCTAAAAGTCATTATTAAGGTTTGGTATGAATGTCATAATATTATGATGCTTAGTCTATTTTCTATAATTAATATGAGGTTTAAAGAATCTAATTATGTATTTATGATAAAAGACCTAGTATTGGATAATATTATTCTGATCTAAGTCCAAAAATGAATTTCAAAAACCATTAGGGTTCTACGAGAATTTTCTAAGATTCAATATCATATGAATACTATTTATTTCAATTAATGAATCCTAAAAAGGATCATTGTACTCTAAATTACATATCATTATTGAAATTGGTTCAAGGATCTGATCTAGAGGTCCAGTAAAATAGGGGATGTTTTTTTGAATCTAGCAATATTTTTTTGAGAATTTATCGAGTATTGTAGCTATTTTCTATGTATTATACAAGATATAGAGACATTCTATGATTTTAGAAGGTATTTACCTTTTTGGGGATATTCTGGGTCGTTGATCTCATCTCCAGATCTCTCAGATGCTCGTCACATTGCAACATAAGTGGGCACGGTTCAGGGTTTGATAACCCTACTGAGGTGGCTGGTCTGAGCTCTGGGACCCGGTCTAGATGGGAGCTAGACCGGTCGGTCCTCTCTATCCTGCCTGGGACATACCCCGATCGCGTGGACGGCTGACTGGATACACGAAGTTTGTTTCCCTACTCTCGCATGTGCCGCCATGAGGGACGAACTGCGGTGATCATCGCAGGGCTTCTAGGCCATCATGTGGACTGGAAACGAGATGAAGCACTTCGACCTTCACACCTCATTCTCCTTCTTTTCTCTTAAGAGGGGAGCGACAACATCAAGGCCACAGACCTGACCCCTGGTGCATCGCTGATGACAAGGGGACCATCCTTGTGGAGGTCGGAGGATCCTAGGGGCTCGCACAGTCCCTCTATATCTTGCAGGTTGAGGAAACCCTGGGTTGGTGGTCACGACAGAGCACATCATCGGGAAGGGTAATTGATTGCTGGAAGTGTTCCCTTAGCCGATGATTATGCCACATGCAATGGGGTGATGTGTATCTATGTTGTGTCGAGGGGTACATACACCTATGGTTGCTTCCTCTTCTGCCACTGGGAGAAAGCGGAGAAGGAACTCGGTGTGGCATCGTGGTGAAACATCTGACTCTTAGAATGGGGTTCCACACCCCTCATTGAAGAGGTTGCAGGTCGACAAGCTGTCGTGGGGTAGGGAGTTCCAAGGAACCCATCCCGACGCAAGCATAGGCCATTAGTGAGGGGTCTTGCGGCTGACTTCTAGGTTCTACCACAAAGGGTTGAGACTGCCGACAACTTCCTACTACTCAGGCGATGCTTCAGGTGATGCTCCACGCTCACTGGATTCAAAAAAGGCTTTTGTACATCTTCTTTTACCCGATGGTCGTATGTATTAGACAATGGGGAGAAGGTTTTGAGGAAGTGGGCGATATCCCTTATCCAACCAAGAGGAGGCCTAAATTAGGAATATTTTAGAATCACAAAAGATGATAGATCTAACCACATTTCTAACACATCCAACTAACCCACAAACTCCTCTAACCATCAAGACTTGGTGCTAAATCTATATGCCCCGCTCCTTACGGATCTAGGAGGCAATGACTGGTCCATCATATCATAATCCAAGGTTGATTGATGTGAAATATGAATTAACACCCACTACCTAGATAAAAGATGAGGGAGCTAGTCACATTATGTATATAGATGCAAACTTAGGTCTTAGATCAATGAATATCAATCATTTGGTCATATTTCAACTTTGTAATATCTTTCAAATGGCTCATCCAAATACCACAAAATTTTAGATCTTAGTGCCTAACCATGTAACCTAACTCTCAAACCTATTTCCTACAAAATATCCATTATCTGGTTATGCGAATAAATCTTTTAGATGACCTTATAAATAGATTTATGAAATTCAAATTAATTCAAGTATTCATCATATTTTGACCCGAAAAACACTTCTTATGGTACTAATATACCTCTTGGCTCATCAGTTGGCCACTTGAGTTTTTTGTGACAACTAAGCAAAAATCTTGACCTTGTAAGTACCCAATCATTTAATAAGAAGCTATTCTTTATAATTGAACTTAAATAGGTTTTATAATCAACAAATGTATCTCTAATCACACCTTTCGTGTGAAAGGAATTCACAATTGACTAATCAATTACTAAATTGGAGTTCAACCACATCTACAACATTCATAGTCTTCAAATGTTATATTGGGCATCAAAACCTAAAAATTTGGGTTATCACACCCAAAGTCTGACCACTCCTCAGAACAGTCACTGCCTTCACATGCTCATGGGTAGTGGAAGAAGAGGCTTGTGGAGGTGGTTGTTCCTGTTGGGATGGTGGTGTCCTTTGGTGAGGTGAATTTGGGTTTTGGAGGATGAACTGCGGTTGTGGTTGTTGTTGTGGCTGTTGTTGTTGTGGATGGGGGTGGTATTGTGGGGGTGGCTGTTGGTATGGATGAGGTGGAGGTGGATCATATTGGTAGTTAAGAGGTGCTTGAGGAGGTGGTAGAGCATAGGGATTCGACAGTTCTTGGTATGACGACAGAGCATATGAACTTTGAGTGCTCCCTAGGAACGTACCATCATTATTTGGGTTGGGCATCAGTTGAGACGGAAGCCTTTCTTCTTCCCTCCTAGAAAGAGAGATAGAGATATCTGATCCATTCTTTCCTCAAGGTGATTGATGAACTACCCATGTGAGGACACATCCTTCTTCACCTCATCCAAACTCCTTAATCTCCCAAGCACCTCCTCTTCGAACTTTGAACTATAGCATGGCTTCGGGTGCCATTGTCCTTGCCCATCCTCATTTTGTTGCTTCCAAGAGAAATTTGGATGGTTCCTCCACTCAGGAGTATAGGTGTTGGACATGGGGCCTTTATTGTTTTGATCGCCAAAGGAGTGCAAGGTATTCACTTCTTCATCAACAAAATCGATTGCCATGGTGGGTTGGCTAGGAGAACCACCAGCTTGGCTCTTCATCATCTTCATCATATCCGCCATCATCCTCATCATATTGGGGTCGGTGACATTGCGGGCTGGAGTTACGGAAGAAGGTGGAGGGATGTAGCTTTGGCCACAATGCTCCACTTTTTTAGAAACATGATGACATGAGTTTTCAGCAAGATGCTCAAACAAAGGCCACAATTCCTTGGGTGGCTTTGCCATGAAAGTACCTCTACAGGAGGATTCCACGTTGTTTTGGCTTTGTTCTTCAATCCCAGTGTAGAAGGCTTGAACTAGTTGCCACAATGGCACTTTATGGTGAGGGAAGTCGTAGAGAAGTTTTTGGAACCTCTCCCACACCTTGTAGAAGGGTTCATTCTCTTTCTGGGAAAAGGAAATGATGCATCTTATCATAAAGATTACCTTAGCAATCAGGAAGAAATTTTTGAGGAATTCATTCTTGACTTCATTCCAGGTTACCAATTTTGGCTTTGAAACATACCACTCTTTAGATTTTTCTTTTAGGGAGAACGGAAAGAGGGTTCTCTGGATGGAGTCGTCAGTGGTGGCGGGGGTACGGGAAGTGGAGCACGTCTCAAGGAGTGCATCGATGTGATGGTAGGGATTCTCGTTCTCCATCCCATAGTAAGTGGGGAGGAGTCTAAGGAGTGTGGGTGGAATGGAGAACTGTTGACCTGACATTTAGTCAACTAGGGTGGAAATGGGTGAATTGTAGTTCCCCGGGGTGAAATACTCATGTAGTGGGCGATGGGACTGCGGTGGAGGTGGTTGAGCATCCACATGAGGGTTGTTGTCTACCATCTTGGCTTCTCGGTGTTGGTTGTGGCGACTTTGGCATCTCCTTTTACCTATCTCGAGGTCGTACAACACCAAGTCGGTACAAGTGGAACATGTGTGGTGCATGCACAACTGTCACCTACACAATACACAAACAAGCAACAAGAAACCAAGTTAGAATGGCAATATGCAAAAGTGAACAAAGAATAAAGAATAGCAATGACGAGGCCAAAAGGAAAGGCTAAGCTACACTAACTAGCTAGGGCGAGCGTCTCTATCCCCGACAAGGGCACCAGAAAGCTTGGTGCGTTCCAGCTAGAGGTGTACACACTAGCCAACTAGAGGTGGCTAGATGCACTCCATGAAACTTGAACACACATGTGGATCTTTCAAAATTTATATTAACCCAAACAAAAGTCGATCACAAAACCAAATAGATCACCTGCAAGCACACATGGTATTATTGTAGTATAGGTGACTAGCAAGAGCAGGGGTCGATCCTCAGGGATAGAGGGGGCACTAGAGCTATGTTAGTGTTGGCTATGTTCCTAATGCGGAGTCTAGGGTTGAAGGGTATAAAAGGGGTTTGTTTTGTGATTAATCTAAGTGAACGAGCAAGAAAGGCAGAATTGAACTTAAGTAATCTTAAACAAGCAAGTTTAACAATCTAGGTTAACCAACTAATTAAGAAAGAGCAAAGGTAAGGTACACTACACTAGAGAAACAAGAAGAAATTTAGAAACTGAAGTTAGCCACTAAAATAAGAAAATATCTAAATTAACCCTAACTATCAAAATTGAGCAATTGACTAGGTTAAGCAAGAACTAGATTATACTAGCATAAACAAGCAAACAAAGCAAGTTGAGTTTCAAACAAGATGATTAAGGTAGGTGGGCCATTTGGGGATGTAACTTTAATATTAGATGGGGGAGGTTATTGGACAAGCATAGTTCTCATCTTTCATCTAGATTACCAAACCAAACAATAAGGCAAATGCTATTAGAATGTACCCTATACTACTAGTAGAAGACTAGGGTTAGGTGTAATTCTAATAGGATTAGCCAAATCTAGGTTTCTAGGATAAATGGTATTGAGCCATTGAGGACCAAGGGTAGAGATGGGAGTAGAGATGAGGATATTTGACCTCATGCCACTAGCCATTCTAGCCTTTAGAAAACCCTAGGGAATCACATCAATCCCACTTATATTAGTAGCTTAGGTCTCATACCAAGTAGTAGAAGAGGGGGTAGGCATGTAGGAACAAAGGGGACTAGCTAGGGATCCCCTATTGGGTCCTAGGAGTCATACCTAAGATTGCCACATGCATCCCAATTCTCCTAGAAACATGGTATCATCAAGCACTATCAAACAAGTAATTCATAGCAAAAAGCATAAATCACAAGCATGGCAATGGGATACGAGAAAAAAGTATGAAGCAATCATCATAGATAAAAATAAGTTCATTACAAGACAAAATTCCCCCAACATGGTATCAAAGTCACATTTTATCCCCAAACAGCCCACCACTAGGGGTTTAGGTAGACATGATCAAGAAAATAGCAAAATAAAGGGGAAGAAGGGGAAGAAAATCCATGGAGCTCGTGGAAGAAGCCTTCTTCTTCACCTCTTTGCTACTGGGGACATCCTCTCTCCTCCAAATGTGTAGATGGGCATGAAGATATGGGGTATTATGGAGGTAAACCTAGAAAACTAGGTTTCTAAGGTGAAATGGAGATGGAAATGGTGAGTGGAGAGCATAAATGCAAAGAAAATGCACTAAATGCTCAATAAGTGGGTGGAGAGGAGTAATGGTGGTTGTAAGTAGCTAACCTGTTGATGTGGCCACCACCCATGTATATATAGGTAGTGGTGGAAGCACTAGTGTAAGTAGGGGTATTGTGGGAAAATCAGTGCAGAAAGTGGTAGGGTTTAGGTGGTAGCACGGCCGAGTTGGGAAGCACGACCGTGGTGGGTGGAGGTGGGAATGGCCGTGCTGGTGGAGAATAGCCGTTCTAAGAAAGTGGCAAAATCACAGGTTGATGAGGTGAAATGGAGGTTGGTAGCACGGCCGTTCTGGGCAGCCCGACCATGGTGGGGGCTAGGTAGAATGGTTGTGCTGGGAAGTACGGTCGTGGTGGTGGAGTTTGAGAGGAGGTCATTCTAAAGAGAATGATTGTTCCATTACTCAGCTAGCATGGCCATGTTGGGTAGCATGACCATTTTGGGGCTTCATGGCACGGTCATGCTAGGTAGCACAGCTATGGTGGCTGAGTAGCTAAAACTTGCAAGATTTGGCAATCAACCTGTAACTTTGTGCAATTTCCAGCACGACCGTTCCTTGGCACCAAGACCGTGCTGGGGTCTTCAAGGGAAAAAATGGCTTCAAACTTCATTATCAAAGGAATTCTTTGCTTGATGTCAAATCTTGGCCATTGGGGTAGGTTGACGGAGATTTGGGGCCTTCTTTGGAACCCTCTATGGGTGGAGGATCCCTAGGACTCCTTCCTTCTCTCTCATCCATCCAAAGCATGGTACAAGTACTTGAAAATAATGCAAAGAACGTCCATAAGTGCATTTGACAGTAAAATACATATTGGGGGAATTAACTTGCAATCTAACTTGTTTAGATGTGATAAAAGTACAAAATGGCACAAGATGGAGCCCTAAAATAGGGCTACATCACCACCCCAAACTTAAAACAAATAAGAATGACAAATGCATAACAATAGAAAATTATTGAGTACATGGTTTTGGAAGTGACTATGTCCATGTGCTTCACCTCTCTCCTCTCCTCTTTTACAAACCAATCATGAAATGAGAATTGAGCATACAAACTTCAAATATAAAGCATAGAAAACACAAGTTGTCCATATGTCCTTCATGTCATTCTGAGTAAACCGTTTCATGTTGGTGTTAATAAAAAATGACTAGGAGTATTGTTTCTCTTTCATGCTTTCACTCTTATGCCTCAAACCACACTAGATGACCCACTTGGCTGTAGAAAAGGGTAAAGTGAGCTAGATTTGATGTTTTCTAGCTCAATGGGTATGAAAATAGAAGAAAAGGTTGCGAAAAGGTTTTTGGAGTGCTATTACATAGAGCACTCATCTTTTCTTTATTTGAATGCTCTTAAATAAGAGCATCCTTTTATTTTCTTTTCAATTTCTTTTATTTTCCCTTGGTATAGATAGGGCATATGGTGGATAGAGGGAAGTGGGAAGATAAAGATATGGCTACCCCAAACTTTTAGAGGTGGCCAAGGCTGAATATGTGCTCTAAGGCATCCTTTCATGAGGCAGAGAGGTATGAAGGTGGTGGAAGAATAGTCGGATCAAAGAGGGGCTCATTAGTGTAGTCTTCAAAATATGATTTCCTACATGAAAGCTAATCCAACACTTCATCAAATGATATCACACCACATGATAGAGAAACATGACATTCACATTTCTACCAAGTGATTCCATAGGCTTTAAGCATTTGTAGCTTGCATAATTCACAAAACAATCGAAACTTTCACAAACTTTGAGAGAAGTGGTGCACATGTAAAAAGTCAACAAACAAGACCATATAGCAATAAAATCTAAGAGAAGACATGCATTTGTCAAAGGATTAAAAATTTCATTCCAAATAGTGGAGATGAAGTCACAACATGCTTTTCGGGCAAGAACATTCAAGTTTGGGAAAAATTGGCCAAAATGGTGCCAATTTACCTTCAATCACATATAAACCTAACTTTTAGGGAAATTAAAGCATAAAGCAGAAAATCCTAGTTAAAACACGCAAAAATTACCAAAATGTACATGGAAATGCAATGCATGCTATGGAAGAGAAAAATGAGAATTTTTTTTGAGTTTTGATGAGATGACAGGTGAAACAGGATCAAGTTGAGAATTAAGGCATGTTCAATCAAAGTGGTGGATATAACACTTAGGAAGATCGTTCCAGTGGATTAGATGATGAGATTCTAAAAGATTTGATGAAATCTAGAGAATTTAAACTGATAGAGGCTAGAACGGTCGTGCTGCAGAGAAACGGTGATGCTGGTTAAGTTAAAATCAACAGAGAGGATGAAATTTTATGTCGTTAGCAGCACGGCCGTGTTGACCAGAACGACCGTGCTGGAACCCATCCAGAACGGCCGTGTTGGCATGGAACGGTCGTGTTGGTTAAGTTAAAAACAAAAAATGAATTTCAAGATTTGGCCGATGGTAACACGGCCGTGCTGAACAGAACGGTCGTGCCAGCTCCCCGCCAGCACGGCCGTGCTGGCCCAAAAAAAGCTCTTAAGTGGCCCGATTCCGCCTGACCCAGCACGACCCCAACTTCATTTTTTCATCCGAGAATAGTCGTTCCACGCTCCCTGGAGATTAGGATGAGATCCCACCACCCCCAAATCGCCTCCTCTTATTCCCAAACTCCAGATTTGAGTTTCCCTTGGCCCCCAATCACTTTTCCTAACCTCTAGCTTTGATTTCCACCATCCATCACTACCAATTTCTCCACCTCCAAGCAAATTCCACCCCTACAGCCCAGAACTTCATTTTTGTTGTTCTAGCTCAGTTTTCCACCAAAGAACCTTGCAACAATGATGAGCATAGGCAAGGCCATCTAGAGGGGAGTGGAGAAAACTACAAACATCCTCACCGGTAGCAGAAGTCGATCCAAATGGGCACCCGGTTCACAACAGTCTGACAGTGCCTCCTCATCGTCCAACTCCATTTCACGATCCTTTGGATGATTAGTGTCGATGAGCACCTCCCGACTCCACTCTGCCTCCAGTGATCACGCCTCAGATCCAAGCTACAAAAACCTTGGGGAAGAGGAGGAAGAAGAAGATATGGAGAACATTATAGATTCGATTGAAGTTAATGCACCATCTCGTGAGCGGAGAACCAAGAAGTCTAATGAGGCATCTTCCTCATGCTTGCCGCCACGACCATCTCCAACCAGGCATTCCACATCATCGTCCCAACCTAGTGGAAGCCATGAGAGAGTGCCCTTGAACTTGGACACAAGTTCAGGGTGACACACCTATGAAGAAGAAAAGGTAGAAGACACTGAGAGTGAGGAAATGGAGGATGAACTGGTGGACATCTTGTCCAGGTTGGAAGAAGATAGGTTGGAATGGTTGGGGAAACAACCACATGGAACTACCTATGGAAAGGGAACAGCAAGAGGGGATGTGACACGACCTCTCCACCCCGAGTGTATGACGAGGAGGGTGATTCCCACTAGATATGCATGTACGCCTACAATGCAATCTCTAGGGATCAACTTCATGTTTGAGAGGCAAACAAAATGTTGTGGATAGTACAAGATTTTGACGGAAGTTGAAGAGACATATTTGGAGCTTACTCATGAATTCTTTGGAACCTTGGAGAAGGTACAATACAAGGAGAGGATGCCATCATATTCAAGATGAACTGCTTAACATATGTACTTAAAGCTTCTCAAATTAATGATATCCTTACCCCCGATTTAGAGATGGCAAATAACTTTGATGAGGGGAGGTTTGATAAGAGTGGGAGAGCAGACTACTATGTATGTGGAAAGCAATCACTGGTCAATCTACCTTTGCTATAGGGAAATCCAAGATAAGCAAAATCTGCAATCCCTTCACGAGATACCTGCAAAAGGTCCTAGCGAACACCTTTTTTGGCCGTTATGGAAATCAAAGATGTTGTTCACAGAAAGATTTTTTTTGTTATGACCACTACTGCAAATAGGGGATTTGTCAACATAGGGGCCATGGTGATTGATCATTTGAAGACAATTCCCTCCAAGAGAAAAAAATCCATTCATCATGGGAGGAATTGTGATCACTATTACAAAGGCAGTGGGCTGCACTCTAGAGGGACTTACCAAAGTAGATGGGAGAAAATATGTTGATTTAAACTATCTTGCTAGGTCCCAAATGATTTCCCTTAAAGATAACACAATCTTCTATGTTCTGAACCCTAGGTACCCTAGAATTACCCTGGAGCTCCCATACCACGCTAGACCCCTTCTTATGGATATGGGACCACTAGGGGACTTTATAGGGTTGTTATCATAGTATGAGAATGATCATCCTAGAGAGGGATTCAGAGCACATACAGTAGATATACCTAAAGAAGAGGGAGAAATATGCGTGCTAGAGAAACAACGTATACTTGAGCAGCCACGTCGCACTAGACCTAGAGTGGAGAATTTTGATGCACAACCACCTCCAACAAATGCATATGACATGTCAGCCATTCATGCACAGTTGGAGGTGATTCAACAGACACAACCGTCCATGTGGTTCGATCAAAAGTAGATGCACCATCAGATTAACCACATGCACCGCTACCAGCATGCACAGACATAGAGGAACCCCCAATGGGGGAGGATTTATGGGGATCAATTTCTGGTTACCAGGAGACATACCCGCCTCTATAGGTAGACTATGGGGGTCATTACTACCAACAACCACCTCCAAAGATTGGCCCACCATAGGACCCCACACCACCAGATCCGTGGCTTCTACCCTATCACGCCTAAACTTTAGTTTCATGTTGACGACAACATGGTTCAAAAGTTTGGGGTGGTAGGGCAGTAAGCCCTCAGTCTTAACTTATTTTGACATTTGCCTATTCTACCTGATCGTTGTTTGTTTGATTTTAATCCATCTAGTGAAGATTTTCTTTTGTTTGCACTAATGCATACATGTAGTTTAATTTCATGCATTTTTGTGTAATTTTTCAAAAAAATTTCTCTTTTTGCTCTTCCATAGCATGCATTGCATTTCCATGTAGATTTTGGTAATTTTTTTTGTGTTTTAACTAGGATTTTCTGGTTTATTCTTTAATTTCCCTAAAAGTTAGATGTGATTGAAGGCAAATTGGCACCATTTTGGCCAATTTTTCCCAAACTTGAATGTTCTTGCCTGAAAAGCATGTTGTGACTTAATCTCCGCAGTTTGGAATGAAATTTTTGCTCATTTGACAAATGCATGTCGTTCTCTTAGATTTTATTTCTATATGGTCTTGTTTGTTGACTTTTTACATGTGCACCACTTCTCTCAAAGTTTGTGAAAGTTTTGATTGTTTTGTGAATTGAGCAAGCTACAAACACTTAAAGCCTATGGAATCACTTGGTAGAAATGTGAATGTCATGTTTCTCTATCATGTGGTGTGATATCATTTGATGAAGTGTTGGATTAGATTTCATGCATGAAATCTTATGTTGAAGACTACACTAATGACCCCCTCTTTGATCCAACTATTCTTTCACCATCTTCATACCTCTCCACCTCATGAAAGGATTCCTTATAGCACATATTCAGCCTTGGCCACCTCCAAAAGTTTGGGGTGGCCATATCTTTATCTTCCCACTACACTCTATCCACCATATGCCCTATCTACACCAAGGGCAAAGAAAAGAAAAGAAAAAGAAATCAAAAAGAAAATAAAAGGATGCTCCTATTTAAGATCATTCAAATAAAGAAAAGATGAGTGCTCTATGTGATAGCACTCCAAAAACCTTTCCACAATCCTTTCTTCTACTTTCATACACATTGAGCTAGAAAACATCAAATCTAGCTCACTTTACCCTTTTCTACAGCCATGTGGGTCATCTAGTGTGGTTTGAGGCATAAGAGTGAAAGCATGAAAGCGAAACAATACTCCTAGTCATCTTTGATTGACATCAACATGAAACGGTTTACCCAGAATGAGATGAAGGACATATGGACAACTTGTGTTTTCTATGCTTTATATTTGAAGTTTGTATGCTCAATGCTCATTTCATGATTAGTTTGTGACAGAGGAGAGGAGAGAGGTGAAGCACATGCACTTAGTCACTTCCAAGACCATGTACTCAATAATTTTCAGTTACTATGCATTTGTCATTCTTATTTGTTGAAAGAAAACTAAAAAGAGAGATTAAGTTGGAGCATACTTGAGGACAAGTATGTTTTAAGTTTGGGCTGGTGATGTAGGCCTATTTTAGGGCTCCATCTTATGCCATTTTGTACTTTTATCACATCTAAACAAGTTCGATTGCAAGTTAATTCCCCCAATATGTGTTTTACTGTAAAATGCACTTATGGATGCTCTTTGCATTATTTTTAGGTACTTGGACCATGCTTTGGATGGATGAGAGAGAAGGAAGGAGTCTTAGGGTTCCTCCACCCATAGAGGGGTCCAAAGAAGGCCCCAAAGCTCCCTCAACCTACCCTAATGGTCAAGATTCGACAACAAGCAAAGAAGTCCTTTGATAATGAAGTTTCAAGCAATTTTTTCCCTTGAAGTCCCCAGTACGGCCGTGGTGCCAAGGAACAGATGTGTTGGAAATTGCACAAAGTTAAAGGTTGATTGCCAAATCTTGCAAGTTTTAGCAACTCAGCCACCACGGTCGTACTACCCAGTATGACCGTGCCATGAAGCCCCAAAATGGATGTGCTACCCAGTACGGCCGAGCTAGCTGAAGAATGGAATGGGCATGCTATTGGAAACGACCTCCTCTCAAACTCCACCACCATGGCTGTGCTACCCAGCACGACCATTCTACCTAGCCTCCACCACGGCTGTGCTGCCCAGAATGGTCGTGCTATCAGCCTCCATTTCACCTCATCAACTTATGATTTTGCCACTTTCTTAGAACAACCGTTCTCCACCACCACGACCGTTCCCACCTCCACCCACCACGATCGTGTTGCCTAGTACGATCATGCTACCACCTAAACCCTACCACTTTCAGCACTGATTTTTCCACAATACCCCTACTTACCCTAGTGCTTCCACCACCACCTACATATACATGGGTGGCGGCCATAGCACTAGGTTATCTACTTTCAACCACCATTACTTCTCTCCACCCACACCTTGAGCATTTAGTGCATTTCCCTTGCATTTATGCTCTCGACCCACCATTTCCATCTCCATTTCACCTTGGAAACCTAGTTTTCTAGGTTTTCCTCCATAATCCCCCATATCTTCATGCCCATCTACACCTTTGGAGGAGATAGGACGTCCCCAGTAGCAAGGAGGTGAAGAAGAAGGCTTCTTCCATGAGCTCCATGGAGTTTCTTCCCCTTCCTTTTGCTATTTTCTTGATCATGTCTAGCTAAACCCCTAGTGGTGGGCTCTTTGGGGATAAAATGTGACTTTGATACCATGTTGGTGGAATTTTGGCTTGTAATGAACTTATTTTTATCTATGATGATTGCTCCATGTTTTTGTCTCTTATCCCATTGTCATGCTTGTGGTCTATGCTTTTTGCTATGAATTATTTGTTTGATAGTGCTTGGTGATACCATGTTTCTAGGAGAATTAGGATGCATGTGGCAATCTTAGGTATGACTCCTAGGTCCCAATAGGGGATTCCTAGCTAGTCCCCTTTGTTCCTACATGCCTACCCCCTCTCCTACTACTTGGTATGAGACCTAAGTTACTAGTATAAGTGGGATTGATGTGATTTCCTAGGGTTTTCTAAAGGCCAGAATGGCTAGTGGCATGAGGTCAAATACCCTCATCTCTACTCCCATCTCTACACTTGGCCCTTAATGGATCAATACCACTTATCCTAGAAACCTAGATTTGGCTAATCTTATTAGAATTACACCTAACCCTAGTCTTCCACTAGTAGTATAGGGTACATTCTAATAGCATTTGCCTTATTGTTTGGTTTGGTAATCTAGATGAAAGATAAGAACCATGCTTGTCCAATGACCTTCCCCAAGTAATATTAAAGTTACATCCCAAACGTCCGACCTACCTTAATCATCTTGTTTAAAACTCAACTTGCTTTGTTTTCTTCCTTATGCTAGTATAGTCTAGTTGTTCTTGCTTAACCTAGTCAATTGCTCAGTTTTGATAGTTAGGGTTAATTTATATCTTTTCTTGCTGTAGTGGCTAACTTAGTTTCTAAATTGCTTCTTGTTCCTCTAGTGTAGTGTATCTTACCTTTGCTCTTGCTTAGTTAGTTGGTTAACCTAGATTGTTAAACTTTCTTGTTTAAGATTACTCAGGTTCAATTCTGCCTTTCTTGCTCGTTTACTTAGATTAATCACAAAACGAACCCCTTTTAAACCCTTCAACCCTAGACTCCACATTAGGAACATAGGCAATGATAACATAGCTCTAGTGCCCCCTCTATCCCTGAGGATTGACCCCTTCTCTTGTCAGTCACCTATGTTGCAATAGTACCATGTGCGCTTGCGGGTGATCTATTTGGTTTTGTGATCGACTTTTGTTAGGGTTAATATAAATTTTGAAAGATCCACATGTGTGTTCGAGTCTCGTGGAGTGCATATAGCCACCTCTAGTTGTCTAGTGTGTATAGCTCTGGCTTGAATGAACCAGTTATGTTTGTAGGAAGTTCAATATTGTTCACAATGTCTAATATGAATGACCTACACAATGTATCATATGATTTTGATAGATCATATTTTATAGGCATGTGTTTGGCTCCTTTCTCCTCTTCATGATTTGGATGAATTCATGGATAATATCAATATTATTAGAGATCTTTAGCCAAGTACAAAGTTGCTTTACACCTACAAAATTTAGTCTGGAAAGAAGCATTTTAGTTTGTCCACTACAACCTTGGACACCAGTTTGAGGCATATGTTATTGAGTGATATTGGTCAAAATTGTTTATGATCTTTAGGTTTTAGAACATTTGAAATCCAAATAATAAACAAGTTACACATATGGCTCTCCTGACATCATTGTTGAGGGCTCTTTGAACAATATGTAACACGGACCCCTTGATCATGTTCCTATTTTTTATTAAGAATAGGACATTGATGTTATTTAGATTAATTTCCTTGTAAGGATTTATTTCCTTCATTTGTAGAATTCATATTGTGAAGGCTCGACTACAGTGGTATTCAACAATTGTGAGAAAACTTCTTGAAATACCTAGTATTGTGCTATTAAGGTTAAACCCTAGTTAAATCCTATTTGGGAAGGTGTTGCAAGTAGATACTGGAAGTGATTCTAATCATGTTCATTAATTTAATTTCTTATGTGACCCATTTTCCTTCCTTATTTTAAGCCTATTGATCATACTTTTCCTCTTGTGTTGTTTAACATGAGCATATTAGTACTTAGTATTAGTATTATCATTTCAAAGGCAATCAATGTGGAACTTCTACTTCCATTCTTCTTCCTCCTATTTTAGACTTTGTCCAACTCAACTTGCATGTCAATGCAATTGCCATCCATAATAGCATTGCAGCTACAAGATAGTTTAGTTTTTAATTTATCTATCTTTTATATTAGATGATTTCTTTCTTTTTCATTTTGTCTGCCACATTTGGTGATGTCATTTTTTTCACATGATCTGACAATTCATTGAATTCCAAGGTGCTATCCTATATCTAAGGGAGGAGTTGTTTGAAGTTCCTATCTTGACCATTCAACTTTGGTTGTGAATCTATGCGATTTCACAAGTCTTTGTGCAGATAAATCAGAAAAGGAAAATGTTCATACTATAACCTTTACAAATGTTCAATGACAAAGCTAGGGAAAGTTTGAATGAAGGTAGTATTGGCGACTGCCTGATCCAATCTTTGTTGGAGCTTTAAAATTTTGAAGATGAAGGTTGCACCAGAAAAGAAGAGGTCTGGTAATCCTACTTCCAAAAAGGTTTCCTAAAAAAGCTTGACTTCCATATATAATGATATTTGCTACCACTCTTCTCTACATGATTGGTTGTTGTGATGAAATCCCTTTAACAGAATCTGAAGTTTTATAAACTTGGAACCTATATGTATACTATGTTTCCACAATAACCCTCTAATAGTAATGTGTAGAATTGCATAAATAAAGCTAACTAGGGATTGATCATTATGCAATAAGTGATGAATTACCTATGATTGTTGACAACACTGATTTTACAGTCTTTGTCTTTTCAACAAATCCATATGCTTCCACCCCAAAAATTTTTGGCTTCTACTTGAAAGAATTTAAAGAAGTATGGTTTAACATACCATCATTTGAGACCTCATAAAAATGATTTGAATCCATATCACCACGTTGCACCACCTTTTCAGGTATTTCATCAATAAGTACTTCGTAGTTAAGCATACTTGGCTCAAAGTAGTACAAAGATGGATGGCATGGTTGAAAATTAAACACATGTTGAGCATAAGTGAGGACAAAGAACACAAACAAGGCTAGTGGTGGTCTATGAGGCCCATCATCATTTTTGTAACTCCATTACAGCCTTGGGAAGTGGTCCTAAGCATTATAATTAGTTTCAGATCTAGATCTCCTCCATGAGGTGGTGCCCACATTGACATGTGGCATGCCAGTAGTAAACCATGCGGTGTAGGAAAGTGTAAAGGGCAATATATGTTGAGGTGAGATAGAGTTGCCCTTGCATTAGTATCCATGAATTGGAGTTGGGCATACATGAGCCATCCTGGATCCACACCGAAAAGGGAAGAGATTATCAGGCCATATTATTGAGCCTTGATGAGGATACCAAGAGTCTAAGTGGGGGATATTGTAACATCCCATGATTTGAGTCCTTGAATAAAATTATATTAAAAGGAATGATAGGATTAAAATAGCACCAAGGTGAACCTCCTTTTTAGGTACATTATCAATAAATTATCTATAATTAAGAGTGATTGCATTAGAGTAGTACTATGATAGTTGACCTGTCAAGACGTTCAACACATGTTATGCATGAGTGACGACAAAGTGCCAAGGAGGCCAGTGGTAGTCAATGCAGGCAATCATCATTTTTGAAACTCTATTAGAGCCTTATGTAGTGGGCCTGAACATTAAAATTGGTAAAAAATCTATCTTAGGTGGGACCCACATGGTCATGGGCATGATTGTCTTATATCATGTGATGCATGCATGTTGGAAAGGGATATCTATGCTAAGGTGAGATGAAGTACCCTTGCGTTGGTAGCCATGAACGAGAGCTAGGTGTACATGAGTCATTCTAGATCCACACTGAATGGGGAAGAGATTATGAGGCAAGATAATTGAGCATTGACAAGAATGTCAATATTCGAAGTAGGGCAGATTATAACACCCCATGATTTTAAGACATAAATAAACTAGTCTTAAAAGAAATGATAGATAACCCATATAACCAATTTACACCTCATTGTCAGTTAGCTCACCAATAAGTACGCCATAATTAAGTGTACTCGACTAGGAGTAGTATTGGGATGGGTGACATGTTAAGAACATGAGCCCTAGTTATACATTAGTGAGGAATACACATGCAATCAAAGTCAATAGTGGTATGTGGAGCCACTCATCATTCCTTAAACTCTACTAGAGCATTGGATAGTGGGCCCATTAATTAAAGTAGGTACAAATTGTAGGCGGCATAGAATTTCCATTGGAAAAGCAATTTCATGGCTTGCCCATGAGATGTAGATTGGAATAAAAATATCTATCACTATGTCATCAAGGAATTAGTGAAAAAATATAAAATCATGTCTCTTATCAAGTATGATGGCTCCACAATAGTCCTAAGAAGTTGGCTTCTCATGAGGTTGTTGAATATTCATTCAATATGTCAACCAACCTTCTATCCTTGTTTGTAATATTCCTCTCCCACACATGATAATAACCCCTATAATGAATGCCATGAGGAGGTAAGGGAGGACACTTTATGCATCAAGGCCAATAAGGCCTTTGAACATGTCGGGGTGAATGGGAGACTTTTGGGCTTGTTGTATAGTGACCAAAGAGGACATTTGTAGATCAATTAGATAGTTCATGGCGGGGGGAGTAAGGTAAAGGAACCTAATCATACATTTATCAAAATCATCCTCAAGAGGAACTGAATGAAAAACTTTAGCAACTACAGACTGATAGCCTATTTCCCTATCTTGTAAAAGATTACTTCCAAGATGATTGCCAACTAGGTCAAGACATACCTACCCAGTAACATCTAATATAACCAATGTTCTTTCATTAAAGGTAGAATCATATCTAACTAGGCCCGCATACCACTTAGTTTTAGATTGATTTGAAGGTCAAAAGTGTCACTACCAAATCATGTATCATGTTGGACAACACAATATATGTATGATTGTTTTTGTTGGGACAAGTAGTGAAGAACCATGAGAGCCATGGATTTCTATGAAATATGTATAATTTTATCTAGCAATGTGTGAAAACCACATTCATTTCCATATTTTAAATGGGACACATGTGGAAATGATCATTGCCAAATATGGCTCCACAAGGGGTACACCCTCTCCCATGTTATGTTCACCCTTGTAATGAAGATATTGACCTTACTTATCAATGAGTCTGAGGTGTACAACATAACCAAGCCATTCAAGGTAGCATGTAAAAAGGCAAAGACTCATCTCATTTTAGCTCATTATGACTTTTTGTTATCTCCTAGAAATGCAAAGATATTTGTAGAATTCAAGACTGTCTTAATGAAGAATGTTAAGCATATTGGTTTGTATATAAGTGATTTAAAGTCTAGGATAAATCTTTCCAAATCCTATGATATGAGGAGATGAAGGATCTGAATAGTAGTGGTGTGGGGATTCTTTCCCGCCTAGATACTTAGGCATTCCCTTGGCTGGTGGGAAGCAGTTTGAAAAAGACTATAGAATGTTCCTTGACAAATACGAGTAAAGCTTGATAGTTGATCTAGGATGTTGATCTATATGGTAGGTTGTAGACTACTTATCATATATGTTATCTAGATCATGGTTAGGTTTTTGAATAATATCTTCATTATTCTAAAACTAACTATCAATATTATTATAAGATCATCACCACTTTCTCATGGTCTATCTAGAGCCATGGTGTTTCTTGGAAGATTCTTTCAAGACCTCTACGGTATGGTGGATTGGGCATAAAATAACATACTGATATCCAAAGATATTTCAACCTAAAAGGAACTGAATGCTTCCTTAGACAACCCCATGGTGTATGGTATTTAAGGCTAAGGTTAAGCTATATTATGAAAAGGGGGGGTTCTAACACCACCATTATACATGATGCCCATGTTTAGGAACATGTAAATGTGGGATGGGGTGATGTGAAGAACATGTATTGTTGTTAGACTGACGAATTTTAGACCCTTTCAATCCCCATACTAGACCTTGAATAATAAGGGATGGCACTGACAGCCCATGGTCAAAGATTTAATGAGGTAAAAGGCATGTCCCAAAATGAATCATTATGTCCTACAAAGCCATATAGTAGAACCTTCTCACTAGAGACAGATTCACTAGTTCTAAAATAGATACAAGCTAAGATATGTCCTCATTACAAAAAGAGAGGAGTCACATACACATCTATTCTTTACGTGTAGGTTTCCCTTACTTGTGGAGAAGTATAAGCCTCAAGAGTGAGTTTTTTATGCCACCCTTTAGACTGGGGTTAAGAGGTTGACTTAGATTGGTGGAAATTTGTTGGTATGTATGCCGTGAGAGCCAATCATGGGATGATTCATGGGATACATTAAGATTGATTTGATAAACATCAAAGGCAAGCTTCCAATTCTTTCTGGTTCAGTCATATGAGATAGTGATAGAACAGATTGAATGTCTAGAGAATGACAGTACTCAATGACGTATGCTTTCAGGTTGAGGACCTGAACGATGAGATCATACAGATGCTAAGAGTTTGTACATTCTCATTATGTCCCTAGTCCGATGTCATTGTGGAAGGTAGATAGACAGCAATGACACACAAGACTAGATTGTGGTGTTGGTTGATGACAGAATCTCATTAATCATGATATAGAGATATCAAACCAAACACATAGGTACTTGTTAGAGAACAAGTGTACCAAACAGACCCACTGTGAGTTTGACACATGGACCATGACATGGTAGTCACATTCAGTACTCACAGTGATGGTGGTGAGTGTGATTCTTTGACCTGAAATCACTACACTCAACACATGTCGTTGGGCACACTTTGACATCATCAAATGCAGTCCTGAAACATGGGTTGTTATAAAGGTGATGATTGGGTGGCTTTGACACATGGGGCTTTTGAGGGGTGAGTGATAGATATGGGATTTGTCCCTCCTGAGGGAGTTTGATATCCAAGGCCACTTGATGAGTAGGATTGAGATAGGCATGCGCACACAGGTGTGAATCAGTATGTGATATTGATGTCATACATATCTCGTTCAATCTACTCTGAGATCAAGAAAGTGAATGAACGTTGACAGGATGACTGTTCCATGCCTCGAGTTCATTCGGGATATCAGTGACAAAGGAATTATACATTCGCTGTAACACCATTCACGAATTGTAGGATTGAAAGTTGTTCTCCAACTTTCTACTTTCACTTGGGTAGCACTGATGTGTGACTAGGCACTGCTCTTTGCTTGTGAAGTCATAAGTGTTATGGACTTTCACTGCCAGCGTGAAAAGGACCTGTAGGGTCACACACATAGGATTTAACCTGGAAGAGGAGTTTTATCCACGAACAATGTTTAGATTGATTACTAAAGGAGTTTAGTAGTTCAATTAAACACTCAATTAATTGATAGCTCAAAATCATGGTGTTCAAGGTGTTGGACAGATTGATTAGAGTATCGGATTGATTGAAACTGCAATTGACTGATTCTTCACAATCTGCACTCCCAATCGATCGGCTCATGAGATGAACCGATCGGCTTAGCTTGGTGAACCGGTTGGCTCAGGTGGTGAGTCGATCGGCTCATGGACAGGGTGAACGATTGCTTCAAGTGTTGAAATGATCGGTTCAACTGTTGCAACCGAGCAAGTTGGGAAAGTCGAATTGGTGAGAATTTTCCTTTTGTTTCACTTGCCCAATTTGATTGGGAAAAGGATTGGTATTTGATACCAATTAGAAACAAAAGAGAGAAAGTCGATCGGGAACTGATCAGGACCATGAACCGATCGGTTAATAAAGTGAACCGACCGTTTCATAGGTCCCAACTGACCAGTTGAGTGTCAACCGACCGGCTCAGGTCCCCAACCGACCATTTTAGTTGTGAAACAATCGGTTCAGGTTGTGAGTTGGTTGTTTTTGTGGAAAATCTTGAACCCTTCTACGCCTGCTTTAGTCCCATATTGACCGGGATAGAGAACTCTACCCCATGACCCTCCTATATATATAGGGGTATTGGGGGCTTCTCAAAGAACAACTCAGTGCAAACCAGTTGCTCTGCAAAGTTATCGTTCTCTCTGGTTTTGGTAACCGAGAGAGCCCGAGCAAGTGCTACCCGATAAGGGAGGCACAGCAAGGGAAAGACAAATGCAGTTGCGACTGGTAGCAGGAGAGTGTGTTGGCGACTAGTACGTTGACAGGAGGGTGCGACTCCTTCCAATTCCTTGTGGGACAAGGAGATTGGAGTTTCAGGTGGTCCGTGTGGACTACTTCAGAAGCGGGAGGTTTCTGCCACTCGGAGGACAATTGTCAATCCCGACAGTCCCGGTGAGACCAGGAGTCGTCAGTCCCGGTGCGACCAGAAGCTGCACAGACACCGTCCAAGACAGGAGATGAAGACCGCACAAGGTGCAAGGTATTGTCGCTGAGCAAGCCTCGGGACAAGGTATGATTCCACAAACCATCCTT
This sequence comes from Alisma plantago-aquatica, assembly GCA_963693085.1. Lineage (NCBI taxonomy): Eukaryota > Viridiplantae > Streptophyta > Magnoliopsida > Alismatales > Alismataceae > Alisma > Alisma plantago-aquatica. Next base: position 543,284,070 of record OY856413.1, on the reverse strand, counting down.
TCCTATTGTATAGACGTTGACGCGTTTCTTTGTTCCGGGTTTGGGGGAGAAAATTTTTGTTTCGGCTGCCTTCTCTGCCTCCCCTAAAACCCAACAGTGGTATCAGAGCCACGTCAACTGCTCTATACTTTGGGATTATCGATATGATCGATTTTGGTTTGTCGCCTTTATTTATTGCATATGATGTGAATAAAATTGGCTTTATGCATGTCCAATCCTAAATCCACAAATCCCAATTTACATATATGATATGTATTATTAATGCACTCAATACGTGTCTCCCTTAAACGAGTTTTGTGGTGGATGTATAGCGTGGTTATGGCCAATAAACCCTATCTGTGTATGGTTGTATGTGGTTGCTTGCATCTCGATCTGCGCACTGATCTTCCCTTTCTCCTATTCCTGATGTAACTCAAAATAATTCGAGATTTCTTTCCTACCTTTGCTCCCCTCGAATGTAACTCGAGGTTTCTCTTTTTCAATGTAAAATAGGATAGAATTTCATTTCTTGTTATGTCAAAGAATGGAGGACATCCTGACGAAAGCTGAGACGATCGGTTCAAGGCGTGAACCGATCGGTTGACGTTCCAGACGATCAGTTCAAGGAGTGAGCCGATCGGTTGATGACTGGTTCGAGGAGCAAGACAAGCGGGTGGCGGCCATGATGAGATGCACGACGACCAGGCGAACCGATCGGTTGGAGGAGCCAACCGATCGGATGGTGGCACTCAGCCGACCAGCCTGATGGCGAGCCAATCAGTCATGTGATGAGTTGATCAAACCCAGAAAAGCAAAGCACATAGTTCATCTTGTAGAGATTGCATGTGATGTAGACCTAGATGACCGTGATTCCTCTTGGCTCGAGGAATCACATTAGGATGGACATAATCATCGCTTTTATCATTTTGCAAGTTTTCTGTGGGATATAACATGTATATGATACGTACTATGTATTGTGGTGATTGGATATGTATATGTATATAAAACCAAATCCCTCATTAAATATTAAGTTTTAGATGCCTTCCAAATGCGACACACGTGAAAAGCTTGATCGACCAAGTGTGGGCATGCCCAAGCATGGTGCACCGTCTATCTCGTGGAAGCGTGAAGGATGAATGTGTGGGTCTGCCCAAGTAGGGTGCATATACATCGTGTTTGCTTTGGGTCGGACTTAACAAGGTGACCTAGATAGGATCTAGCACCTTGAGGAATGGAGATGATCATGGCAAGGAGTTGCATATGACATCTTATCAAGAATTGCATATGATGCAATTGTCAAGAGTTGCCTACCTGAGAGATCTAAGTTATGGGTGACAGCCCTAGCTGGTCCATGACTTAGAGGATTTCAGGATCTTGCCCACTAGAAGGTTGTATGCTGCAATCTTCTGAATTGATGGTGAGGGCTATCAATTTGAAGTAAAATAGTGGGAGCGATAATTAATTAGAGGCCTAATTTTATCGTCAACTTTTCAAATCAATCAAATAAGTCAAAAAATGAGTTTTTGGACTAAAATTGCATATTTCCTTTTGTAGTACAAATGGCAACAAACAACAATCACTTTTCTTTGTGATCGGTCCTTGAGACCAAAAAATTAAATGGGAATATTTCCACGATTGGTTAGGACATTGAGAAGTGTTCTCAATCGTAGAGTGAAAGCTCTAAGTCCTAATTATACCAGAACCAGATGAACTCGATCTCACCATATCAATGGCTGAAAGTATGCTTATGGAAGCATACCGAGGAAGACATTGATGAGGAGTTCTTGATGTTGTGCTCTCTGAACTATGAGTTGCAGAGACAACATGAGACATATGATGTCTCCAAGACACTGTCCTAGTATGTCATGACAGAAGGAGATCCAGTAAGGTATTCACACACTCAATATGATTGGGTATGTGGAAAACCTGACTAAGAAGGATTCCCTCTGAGCCAAAAGTTGGCTATTGGTATGATACTGCAAATGTTGTGACAATCATACAATTCATGATAAGCTACAACATGAACAACTTTGACAAGCGTTGACAGAGTTGTTGGACATGTTGAGGATAATAGAGGAAAAGATGAAGAAAGAAAAACCATAATCTTTGATGTGATCAAAGAAAAGGTAATTCGTAAGGGCAAGGACAAGGGCAAGGCAAAGAAGTGTTCTGATGCTAGCCAGCGATCCAAGTCGTCTTTAGCCTCAAGGCACATGGGGAAAGGGTGTATGAGGGAATTGCCCTCTATATCTGGAAGAACAAAAGAAGATGAAGGAGGGGATGGAGATCTCCACATAAGGTATCATGAAATGAACCACTTCTTTATCTGAGGTATATGATACCAAGATATGGATATGTCATATATGATATGCAATATCCACAAAGAAGTGATGTCCTTTGAGAAAGGACCAAGAAAGTAGTACCCATCATTGGATCAAGTGTTGCTGCCATAGATAGGAGTACCTTTCAGTTTATTTCAGCCTAAAGGGCACGAAATAGAGTTGTGAACTGCTATTTCATATTTGCCAATAGATAGAAACACTTTATTTTTGCATATTGTATGACAATGATGGCAATCAATAAAGAGATGTTTCAATTCATAAAGATATGATCTTTGTGGCAATGCCTTATTTATCTTGTGGTATTTGATATGCATAAGATAAAATGATACCTAAAAGTTATAGATAACTCAAACAATCAAATTAGCATCAATCATGAGAAATTCATTTCTAGTTTCCATGTGATGGATAAATCTAGACTCTTTTAGTTAGAGAACCAGTAAGAGACATGAATATCTTGGACATGATTAATCAATCTTCATTAAAGGTAGTGGGAGAATGATTATCCTATTAGGTATGATACATGTGATGTATTTACATACCTATTGGAACAAATGCTAATACTTCAAATGGTGTTTAGAGAAATACCAATATGAATATCTTGAAGTGTTCAAGATTATCATACATGAAGTGCAAATTTGGTAAAGTGTCAATTCTTGATGAAATCAATGAATGAAATACTTGGACCAAATGTTTGAGATCCTTATGAGTGATTATGATAGTGTATCATAGTGAACTCATGATTAAGGCATGGTGATGTCTAAATCAAGAAGGAATCATACTCTAAGGAGTAAGAGAATGATTATCAAATAACTGAATTCTTCTTAATAAAAGAATACCCCACACTAATAAAGGACATTAAGAATCACAAGGAGTTGTAAATTCTTATATCCTTTACGGATACACCTCAATTATCTATGTGATGAGTTGTTCATGTGATGAGTCAACTATCTAGATGAATATGAGGAACCAAATTTTGAGTTATGGTTTATGACCATTACATCCTAAATGACATCCATGTGAACCATAAGATATGACCTTGATGGTAGCACCCATTGGAATAAAATCCATAAGTGCGAATAAGTCTTAAGTGTTAAGACACATGGATACCATTTTGAGAAGGATGATGCTTGTTGATTGCAACTTAATGACTAAGACATTTGGCATATGGATACTAAAACCGCATTCCTATGAGGAATAAAACAAGGATGTGTACGTGACACAACCTATAAGGTTTATGAATCCACTAATGCAAATGAAGTCTATAAGTTACAATGGACTAATCAATGTGATTGATTGAGTACAACCAACTCATAATTGGATCTTTACTTTGATGATATAGTCAAAGGGTTTGACTGATATGTCAAAGATAAAGAAGGGATCTGTGATTTAGTGGGAGCGTGTTCACATTCCACATGTTGATGTGAAATGGAAATGTTCTAGAATGGAAATCCAAAAGTGGAAATTATCTTTAAGGAAGATAGAGATGTTTCCTATGTGATAGGAATAGAGATATATAGAGATAGTTCTCAAAAATCTCTTGACCTGAAAAGAGAAAGCATACATTTTCAATCTGTACTGAAGGGTTCAGTATGCACAAATTAAGTGGGAGAAAACTTGTCCATGTTACATGGAGTTAGTATCCCAAGACCAAGTGTCCAATTCTTATGAAGAATGGGAACACTAATAATAGATATGGATCTATCATGTATGTAATCATCCCATTATCTTGCATGTATCGACATGGCAAGAAAAAAATACATTCATCATCTTGTATGTAGGACATAGCAATATGATGTGCTCATCTTGATAACTCGTATGTGGGACATGACGAGTGGATGTCTGTCTATTTACAGTAAGGGTTACTGGAATAACATGAGAACTTGATAAGTACTTGAGAAGTACTAGTTCTATGGAGATAAGGAAGAGATCAATGTAAAGAGTTACATTGATGTGAACTTCCAAAAGGACAGAAAATTAATCGCAAAATATATATAGGATATATAAAAGTGAAAGTTTGTTGATAATTGGAAGTGTTCCAATAAAATCATTTAAAAGGAAATGCCGAGTATCTATGTGTTAGAGAACATCGGTTGATACTATATGGATCTGGAAGTTCATGAGATGAACTTGTAGATATTTCGCTCATTGATGACAAGTATGGAATCCTTGATCATGCATTGTGGCTAAAGGTTAGCAAAGGAATACTAGATCGCCTATTACGGAAACTCCATCTCATACATGTGATGTACAGTGAAGATATGAGAGACATGTAGTTAAAAACTGACTTTGGCAAGGTGTTGCCATAACTCACTATATTCGCACTAGAGCGTAGTAACATGTGGGACATGTTTCAAGATCACTATGAATATGATTCAAGGGTGATTGGCTCACAGTGCAAGTGGGAGTCTGTTGGTATGTATGCCCTAAGAGCCAATCATGGGATGATTGGTGGGATACATTAAGATTGATTTGATAAACATCAAAGGCAAGCTTCCAATTCTTTCTGGTTCAGTCATATGAGATAGTGATAGAACAGATTGAATGTCTAGAGAATGACAGTACTCAATGACGTATGCTTTCAGGTTGAGGACTTGAACGATGAGATCATACAGATGCTAAGAGTTTGTACATTCTCATTATGTCCCTAGTCAGATGTCATTTTGGAAGGTAGATAGACAGCAATGACACACAAGACTAGATTGTGGTGTTGGTTGATGACAGAATCTCATTAGTCATGATATAGAGATATCAAACCAAACACATAGGTACTTGTTAGAGAACAACTGTACCGAACAAACCCACCGTGAGTTTGACACATGGACCATGACATGGTAGTCACAGTCAGTACTCATAGTGATGGTGGTGAGTGTGATTCTTTGACCTAAAATCACTACACTCAACACATGTCATTGGGCACACTTTGACATCATCAAACGCAGTCCTGAAACATGGGTTGTTATAAAGGTGATGATTGGGTGGCTTTGACACATGGGCCTTTTGAGGGGTGAGTGATAGATATGGGATTTGTCCCTCCTGAGGGAGTTTGATATCCAAGGCCACTTGATGAGTAGGATTGAGATAGGCGTGCGCACGCATGTGTGAATCAGTATGTGATATTGATGTCATACATATCTCGTTCAATCTACTCTGAGATCAAGAAAGTGAATGAACGTTGATAGGATGACTTTCCATGCCTCGAGTTCATTCGGGATATTAGTGCCAAAGGAATTATACATTCACTGTAACACCATTCATGGATTGTAGGATTGAAAGTTGTTCTCCAACTTTCTACTTTCACTTGGGTAGCACTGATGTGTGACTAGGCACCGCTCTTTGTTTGTGAATTCATAAGTGTTATGGACTTTCACTGCCAACGTGAAAAGGACCTGCAGGGTCACACACATAGGATTTAACCTGGAAGAGGAGTTTTGTCCACAAACAATGTTTAGATTGATTCCTAAAGGAGTTTAGTAGTTCAATTAAACACTCAATTAATTGATAGCTCAAAATCATAGTGTTCAAGGTGTTGGACAGATTGATTAGAGTATCAGATTGATTGAAACCGCAATTGACTGATTTTTCACAATCTGCACTCCCAACCGATCGGCTCATGAGATGAACCGATTGGCTCAGCTTGGTGAACCAGTCGGCTCAGGTGGCGAGTCGATCGGCTCATGGACAGGGTGAACGATTGCTTCAAGTGTTGAAACGATCGGTTCAACTGTTGCAACCGAGCAAGTTTGGAAAGTCAGATTGGTGAGAATTTTCCTTTCGTTTCACTTGGCCAATTTGATTGGGAAAAGGATTGGTATTTGATACCAATTAGAAACAAAAGAGGGAAAGTCGATCGGGAACTGATCAGGACCACGAACTGATCAGTTAAGAAAGTGAACCGATCGTTTCATAGGTCCCAACCGATCGGTTGAGTGTCAAATGACCGGCTCAGGTCCCCAACCAACCGTTTCAGTTGTGAAACGATCGGTTCAGTTTGCGAGTTGGTTGCTTTTGTGGAAAATCTCGAACCCTTCTACTCCTGCTTTAGTCCCATATTTCCTGGGATAGAGAACCCTGTCCCATGACCCTCCTATATATAGGGGTATTGGGGGCTTCTCAAAGAACAACTTAGTGCAAATCAGTTGCTCTGTAAAGTTGTCATTCTCTCTGGTTTTGGTAACCGAGAGAGCCCGAGTAAGTGCTACCCGATAAGGGAGGCATAGCAAGGGAAAGACAACTGCAGTTGCAATTGGTAGCAGGAGAGTGTGTTGGCGACTAGTACGCTGACAGGAGGGTGTGACTCCTTCCAATTCCTTGTGGTACAAGGAGATTGGAGTTCCAGGTGGTCCATGTGGACTACTTTAGAGGCGGGAGGTTTCTGCCGCTCGGAGGACATATGTCAATCCCGACAGTCCCGGTGAGACCAGGAGTCGTCAGTCTCGGTGCGACCAGGAGCTGCACAGACACTGTCCAAGACAAGAGGTGAAGACCGCGCAAGGCGCGAGGTATTGTCGCCGAGGAAGCCTCGGGACAAGGTATGATTCCACAAACCATCCTTTCCTATTGTGTAGACGTTGACGCGTTTCCTTGTTCCGGGTTTGGGGGAGAAAATTTTTATTTCCGCTGCCTTCTCTGCCTCCCCTAAAACCCAACAAAATTTACTTATAGGGATATGGTACCATATTTGGCAAGATACAAACAACAAAATCCATGTTTTCCATGACATGGATTTCCTTGAACTTTTGGAGAAGATCCAAAAGGAGATTTCTAGTATTATCAAATCCAAACCTCCTATATTTTCTAAATTAACCCCTCATATTAGGAAATACTAGAATTTTTTAGATTAGTCTTGTATAGGGTTCTCAATTATACCTTGTTTAGGGCATCCTTGATGCTTGTAGGGTTTTCCTTTACTAATTTCTCTTTTAGAGATCAACATATTACCATATGAAATGAGTGCTACCAACAACCATGTCTAAAAACTAGTAGAATTTCCAAAACATTTTACTAACTAAGTCAAAGCATATCCATATGAGGTGAAGAGAAAAAATTGGATCCATGCACTTGAGAGGTGGTCGGTTGATTGTGATGGACTGCTTTGGGAGTGTTGTCATCAATATTAAAGGTGTTGTGTTGTCCAGATGTAGCGGTCATGAGGTTTCATAGATATGAAGGGCATTGCGCAGTAGAGTTACAATGGTCATGCGAAGAAAATGTGACCAATTGGTTACACAAGAATGCATGCTCCACCCCTAGTCTTATGGAAGCATAATTGATAGTGAAGTGTTATATTAGCTCCATATGATGAAGATATTATACTAATATATGATATGTTCAAAGAGTTAACAATGAACATGAACTTATAGAATGGAATATTCTCAATATATTTTGCAATGTACTTTTTTGAAATACAAACATCCTCAATAGTGACTCTAGAGACACTTTATTTGCTTGGTTGTCAATGGTACAAAAATAAGGAAAAATTATATTGTACAACTAAATTGTCAACCAGAATAAACAAAAGAATTGTGAAACAATAGGCCTTATATAATTAAAATTTATCAAAAGAAATAAACTTGGAATCCAACCATATTTGAAAGTCTTTATTCTTTGAACATATATGCAATAATAATGGATAACAATAATATTTCCAAAACTAGTTTGGAAGGTGAAGAAGGTATATAAATAAATCTAAACAAAATACTTAATGAGCACTTATTAGTTGGTTTAATTAGTAAGCCTAGTTAGTTTATTAATCATAGGTTACATATTCAATGCCCAATTGGAACACCTAGAGGGAAGTTTTACAGCAACAATGATTTTGTGATAGGAATAAATCTCTACTCACAATGGAAATGTTATCATAAAAAACAAAATAGTTAGCAATGTATAGCAGTAACAAGTGGAAACTAGCAGATGATTAGTTATTCTTCTTCCAAAAGCATAAAAAGTTTTCAATTTAGTAAGCAATACCACCTCAAGAAGACAAATAAACAAATAAAAAATATATTTAATATCCAATTCTAGACTTTTGAGTTGTCCTATTAGAAATGTGTAATCCTCACTTATCTACCGAAAAACTATGCACAAGATTTTCTTCTAGTTTTCCCTATTCATGGTTATGGAATATCCATTATATATATTGAAAATTAATTTATTCTATGCTATCTACTCATGATTCACCTGTATATTAAAAATGAGCATTGTCCTCTATGTCATTCAGTTGGCTTGAATTCTTTCAGTGACCATGCTACACATTGTCGCATGCTCACTCAGGTATGCACAAATGAGTGGGATAACAAATTTGTAACCCTAATAGACACGCTCCTAATAGACTGAAGTACTTGTAAGAGGATGGGTTTATATCATAGAATAGAAGGTCACAAGTTAAGGGTTGAATCCAAGGGAGAGAAGGGACACTCAAGCTTAGTTCACTATGGCTGGGTACCTAATGCAGAGTCTAGGGTTGAAGCGTTTAAATTTGATTTTGATTTACACTAGGTTCGTTAAACATGCATTTAGAGAAAGCCAAGGGAAAAACCTACTTTAACCCTAGACAAGTTAGGTCTTATTAACAAACAAATAAAATATAAGTAATGGACCACATTAGACCAAGAAAGAGCAGATTAACACCAACACTAAACTATTTAACAATTCTACTTAACAAACTAGAGAGGGAAACTATCTAGACTAGACAAGAAAGGAACTGCACTAGAAATTAAGCAAGGAAGGGAACAAGTAGACTAGATTGCAATTAACTAGCTAGCACTAATGTAAGAAGTCCCAAAGAAAGTTTAACTACACTATTAAGACCTAGCTATCGTGAAAAAGAAACTGACTAATTAAGAAACTGAAAGACTTGACTAAGCTAACACTAGTTAATTGATACAAAAATTATGGTTTAGAACAATAAATGGAAGTGTGGGCCATTCGTGGTAATGTGACTATCACCTATTTTGGGGGTCATAACATGTAAACATTACTTATTCATTTATATTATCAAACTAAACAATCAAGTTAGATGATAGGGAATCTCCATAAACTACTAATTGACCTTGGATGTAAAAGTGTGTGTATATGGGAACTACTCCCTATCACCATTTAACAAACTAAAATCTAGGAACTTATTCTATTCCATGATTAGAAGGTTCATAGGCTTTATCCCTTAGTTTTGACCAAACAAGGATAAACGCTATGTCTTAATGAATATTTTTATGTATATCATATATTATGTAACCATAAGTTCTATAATCAACATCACATGTCATAATACACTCATACTAAAATAATAACTTAATTATGTGCCAATAGTTAAGTAAATCCACATATATTTATTTTGCTAACTAGAACACAAATAATGGCTAAAATATGTTTAATAAGAGGTATAATGTTTTTTGGAATAACAATTGGTATTTCCATCTCCACAAATATGGATAATGTTCTGTTATATAAAAATATTGAATTAATGGACTAGATATGTTAAGCAAGTAAAATATGACATTTTTTGCATAACAATATAAGAAAACTCTTTTGGAAATGATATGAAGAGAATAAGACTCTAAAATAATAATAGTAGTGATGTAATATTATAATAATATAACGGTATTGAGCCTAAAACCATAATTGCATTAGAACTCATTAAATAAAGTCCCAAAAGTGAAATATAATTCTGAAATTATGTTCCTTGGGTCCCAATTAGATTGGGTGCCAAGTTTCACATTATTTAAAAAATAATAAGTATCCTCATTTAAAATATGATTTTTTCTCCAAAATATTAAATAATATGTTCAATGACTTCAAAAGTGAAACAAATTCCAAATTTGAATTGTACATAACAAAATTAGTCTATATGTGAATTTTCATATTAAGTGAACAATCCTGACTGTCCTAGTTTTACTTAGGAGAGAGAATGTAACTTAAAGTCAAAAATATTAAATTAATTACTAAAGGAAATCCAATATTTTGAATAAATAGTACAAACCAAATTGTGTGATTTATACATATATAATTTAGGTGATGTTGTAATTATAGATTTATGGTAGAACATAAAGGAAAACAATGTTGTACATACCTGGTAAATCTGTGGAAAATTTATCATGGCGTAAAGTCTAAAAATGTATTTACTTTCCAAATACAGTATGACCAGGTAATTGCAAAATTTTGGAATATGTGAGATATTTTAATAAATTAGAACAAACTTCAAATAACTAATTCTCTTTACTTGATATTTGACATCAAAAAATAAATGAAAACAATCGTGTTAACATATCATAAAGGATACATATATTTTAACTTGATTATATATTTGTTTGAACAATCCCAAATTTATATAATCAATGTTTAACTCAAATAAATAAAAAATAATCTTTAATATATTATTTTCATAGTAAACCTCCCTTTTACCTCCTAAAATTTTTAAGAACAAGGAAAAAAGGAAAATGGCACGAAAGATAATGTTTCACCCTTTTGATTTGAAATTCATGTTTCTATAATAATTCGTTTTTTATATATAAATTTATTAGATCATATCTCCTCTACAAATAATTAACATAACATATATAAGAAATATATATGGTCACCTAAAATTTATAAATTGGATCATACTTAATATTAATTAATAAATAGCTTTCATTGAAATGAAATTGTGATACATGTTTTCAATGACTATAAAATGAGAGGAGAATTCAATAATATGGAGAAACCAGTCAGTCACCAGGAGCTACATATTAAAAAACAAGATCAACTAATCTGCTATACAAGGAAAGTGGCGATCCAAAGTACAACAACAAAGCAACTCAAACGATGGCAACCATCAGAAGAAGGCTGGATAAAAATCAACACTAATGCAAGTACTACGAAGAGCAGAGCTAACATCGCCGGAGTGGCTAGGGACTGGAAAGGAGCTTGGAGAGGAGGATTTTCTATGCAGAATCAAGAGCACAATGTGACAGCAGCTGAACTCCTGAGTATTCTGAAAGCGGTAGAGCTTGTAAGAGATAAAAACTGGAACAAGGTCACCTTCAAATCAGACTGCCTCGCAGCAGTCAAGCTGATAAATGGGAAAGAGGAAGATGTTAGACCTAGGTTTACCCGCACGGTGCAACTCATCCAGACGATCGAAAACAGAGGGAATACTATTTGCTATATTGAGAGGGAAAAGAACCGAGCTCCTGATCAATTGGCAAAACATTTCAATAACAAACAATGCCTCGATGGTTGGATCGAGGAGGAACCTCCGGATATCAAAGATATCTTTAAAAAGGAGGGATGTAATGACAGTATCATAAATTTAACTGATGTACCAAATGAAGTAGGTGAATAATAAGAAGTTGAAGTTTTTCCAAAAAAAATGAGAGGAGAAACACTGTGGGAAAGTAAATTTGTAATGGGAAGAATAAGTATATATAAGAGCTTCATTAATGGAAGGATAGAAAAGTAATTCAATATGTATATCCTACACAATTGTACATAAAACTATTATACATGTTTACATTCAGTAAATAATTACACAATTAGATATTTAAAAGTCACTTTATTGTAAATATAGTAGTCAATATTTTTGTGATCAAGTTGTTAAGAAAAGAAAAATATATAATAAAACAAACAGATAAAAAAATGGAAGGGAAATGATGGTTTTATGCTTTCATATCATTTGTTAAAAAATGCTTAATTTTTCTCCTTTTACGATATATATTACATATTTTCCCTAGTAAAACAAAATGGATAAGTTTTTTTCTACCCATGATGAATAGTTTCACATATATATACCCCTCTCCATGGAATCCTAACTTTGATCTATGATGTCGGGATTTTGAGTCACATTTATAGGCTAATTTTATACTCGTTTTGTGTCGTTATTTGTCATTTTGTGACTATAATAACATGATTCATTTCCTTCAGCCCATAATCATTGTATGCATCAAATTTATCTTACGCTGTATGAATTATCAAATTTCTCGGATTTGATTTGTGTTTTTCTCTTGGTTTCAGGTACTTTACATTCCAGGACCCGTCGATACCATCGACGGATCCTTCGATTCTATCAACATGGCAACAGTGACCAGGCTGGAGGGAAAGCATCCAGTCGATACCATCGACCACACTGGTCGATAGTATCGAGATACCAACAGGTAGATTCCAGAAATTGAAGAAAGTGTTGGTACCCTAGCGGGTCGATACCATTGACACCCCGTCGATGGTATAGACACCGTCGGATCAGGAAATTGTTTAGAATGATCACGATCAAGTGGATGTGATATTTTGGCGGCCGTAAGTGGTTCCTATACCTAGGAAAAGGCGACCCAAAGTCAGGTATCATGTTCTATCTCGTTGCATGAGTCCCAGAGATGAGGAGAGCGAAGAACGGAGTCTGGAGCTATGCCCCAGACGTTTCCAGAGCCGTAGACAGATGATTCTTCCGCCGGAAGGTTGTAGAACATGTGTCTTGCACCGAGGATCATCCGGATCTTCTCCGTTTCAGGGGTTACACCATATTTTCATTCATTTCTCCATGTTTCTCTCTTCCTTTTCCATGTGTACTGCTGAGTTGAACATGCAGGGCTAATCCCCTCTATCCTTAGGAACGAGAGTAGCCCCGGGAATCGTTGTATGATAATGTTACATTGATTATCATAATTTGTCTCAATTTCCCTTGATATGTTATCATGTTTCCATTGCAATTTACTATGCTTGATCACCATAGTCTATTTCTAATACCGTTAATTACTTCTGACAGAGAATTAGTAGTTGAAAAGGCACAATTAACACATTAATCAATAAATTCCTTTGACAAGGTAATGTACGATTAATGGTGGATACTCAGAGAAATAATTCAAGCACCTAGACCTAGGATATAAGTTACTACTGATGTAGAATTGACCTAGAACTAGGTACTGAATTGGATCGTGGAAGCGAGTAATTCTGACTACGGGCCATAATCAGGGAAAGAGAACGAATTATGTTAATTGTGTAGATTTTCATACAGTGAGACTCCGCGGTGAAACCGCAATCCTAAGGATTCCCATTTAATTTGATTAAACTAAATATTTAATCATCATTAGATTTTGCTTTCTTTTTGTTTTATTTTCTTTTTCAAAATCAAACTCAATTTTCCAATTGGACTAGCTGATCGTGACCAGTTTGTATTAGTCTACTGAAATTTATGTTTCCTAAGTTCGACTTGGGCCTTACAAGGCCTATATTACATTGATACGTGCACTTGTGTTATATGCACAGTAAAATTGTGTTAAGTTATTGGCGTCGTTGCCGGGGAGACAGTAAATTTTGGCACTACGAGTGCTGCAAGATGCCACTCTAGGCCATTTTTTTCTTTTTATTTCCAATTTTAATTATTGAGATTAATTTTCTATCTTTCAGATTCTTTATTCGTCTAACACTATACTTACTCAATTTTCCACATTTCAGGTACTAGTTCATGGTGAAGACGTGTAGTACGGACTACACACAGTTGACACCTGAGGTTCCACCTTCGGGATCTGACGACGAGCGGATCAATACACCATCCGAAGACGTCGAAGAAGAACTTGAGACTTTCACAATGGCCGAGGAGCATACTATTTGGGAGAAGATTAAAGCTTCTTCTTCCTCTGCACAGAAGGGGCCAATCAAGAAACAGGCCATCAACATACCTAGTTACAAGATTGACCCAGGGCTGATCCAGTTGGTCAAGTCGCAAGCTTTCCATGGGCTAAAGAATGAAGACCCAGTTGCCCACATCAACACCTTTGTAGAGAACTGTGACATGGTGAAGGGGGATAAGTTTCCACAGGAAGCCATTTACCTATTATTATTTCCATCATCTCTGACAGGAAATGCAAGGGAGTGGCTATACAATTTGGACGACGAATATGTTGAATCTTGGGACACGATGATTGAAGTTTTCTTTGAATGATATTTCCCACCCGAGAAGACAAATGATCTCGTGAGGAGGATTCATAATTTCAAACATCAGACAGGTGAAACATACTCAGAGACTTGGGAGCGATTCAATATCATGTTGTAGAAATGCCCACATCATGGGCTTGATCTAGAAACCCAAGCAAAGATTTTTTATTTTACTCTTAATGAACATGATAGGATTACTCTAGACTCAAAAGGGACATATTTCTTTCTGAACAATAACGACTCAAAGTGTAGAGAAATTTTAAAGAACATGGCTAAGAAGCAATCCCGGGGTGAAAGAGATGCACCGGAACAAGTCAAAGTTACAAGTGATGCAAAGGCCATTCAAGCATTAAATGAGAAGATGGACCTACTGGCCAAGAAGCTCTTAGAGAAGGAGAGAAGTGGGTCTGAGGAGGAAGAATATGTAAAATATATGCATCAACAGGGCTATAGGAGCAATGACTACTCTTGGAGAAAGGATAAGAAATTTTCATGGAAGGATCCAATTAATTTTCTACAAGACGCGGAGCAAAAACCACATCCTAGTGCAGAGGATAAGAGCAATGAGTTGCCCAATCAAGTAATAAAGCAAAACCAAAAGCTGATGAATACATTCGGCAAGCAAATTCAGTCTCAGGGGGGATTTCTGAACCAATTTGGTCAGACTCTACAGAGTCATGGTGCACAAATGAGGATTGTAGAGACTACCATGACCCAAATTGCGACCGAGGTGGCTGTGATGAAGCAAATCATTCAACAAAAATCAGCTGGGAATTCAGAGCCCGCTCAGCCACATCAATAGGTTAAATATATTTCAGTCTGCAAAGCATCAGAGCTTCCTGTTGAGGAGGTACATGAGAAGAGTATCATGCGTATAGACTTGGAGGACAAACCCAAAATTCCATACACTCGCATCTTGTATGGATTGCCATGAGGATGTGGGATGCCATTTAATTCATTCCAACATTCCACCACTGTCGTGCCCATATTTCTGAGTTCTAAAGAGATTCCTATTCTGAAAGAGCAGGTGAAAGCTTTACTTCGTAGTGGAGTAGCCACCGTAATCAGAGAAGTTGTTGACTCAAGGTCAATAAGGTCAATGTTGACTCACGTCTAAATTGACTAAACCCGTGTTTTGATGATGACTAACCATTCCACATATTGGTGTCCAATGCTTCTACTTGAGTGTTTTTAGATTAGGTATAGACACACTCCAATTGCCCTAACTTGCGCATCTCAAATAGGAGAAAAGACAAGTCAAAGTCATACAAGTGCATGTTTTTGTAATATGATGTATATCCATTAGAATCATGTTGTAAATCACTTGTAATGATTGTATGACTTGTAATTAAGCTTAGAAGAATATAAGGAACACTTAGATTGAATATTAGAGCACTTTAGATGCAACTTTGAAAATCAATTACAGACACTTGGTCGGTCAAGTTTCCCAGCCTGAAACTCGACCGATCCACCTTGGTCAATTTTCTGAAGATTGCATCGGTCGAGTTGTGCACTCACAGAACTCGACTGATTGGGTAGTAGGTCATTTCCAGTTGAAATGGTCGGTCGAGTTTCCTCAGGACAAACTCGACCGATCCTTTGAACGTCGTTTTGCCTCCTACTTGATCGGTCAAGTTACACCCATTAGAACTCGACCGATTGCACTGTATGGAAAAGTGCAGAAAAGTGTTTCTAGCCGTTGTGGAGTTGCAACAAGTGAAAATATATCCGTTGCAAGCCACAAAACGGCTAGTTTTAGTTCACAAGTGTTCCCAAAGGTTAAGAGGCATCCCCAGCTATAAATAGGACCCCTTGGGCTTCATTCCAAGGTTGAGCATTCATTGCAAAGTCTTTGTGAGGTTCCTATTCTATAGTTGAGTGCTTCCTACAACCTCCTCTCTCTCTCTAAGCTTAATCACTTGCAACATCCATTAGAGTGAGTAGGAGATTTGTAAGAGAGCTAGTTTTATATGTATATCTTGTGAGGCTCTCACTTCCACCACCTCCCCATCTCTCTTTTGCAATCATGAAGATGAAGGTTAACTCTCTTGTTCAAGAGGGGTGAAGAAGAACAAGGGAAGGAGTCCCTTGGTGAAGATCAAGGCAGAAGACTTGGAGCTAGAGTGGGTAAGCCCTTGGAAAAGGCAAAAGACTCAAGCTCAAGTAGGTAAGTCCTTGGTGGAAGCTTCTTCGAGTGAAGGTGAAGTCAAAGGCGGAAGATCCAAGAAGAGTGGGTAATTCGTGCAAGGCTAAAGGCTTGTGCAAGAGTAGGTAAGTCCTTGGAAGAAGGCGGAAGACTCCTTGCAAAGTGGGTAAGTCCTTGGTAAGGTTGAAGACTCTTTGTATTGGATAGGTAAGTCCTTTGTTGGTCATGTATTGTATGTATTATTAATGGATATAGGAGTACAATAGTTTGGAAGTCCTAGAGGTTGACCTCTCTAGGAAAGTGGACTGACACTCTTCTAGTTTGAAGTGTGGAACCACTCTAAATAGCTTGTCTAATTGGTGCATGTTCAATCTCTCTTATCCTTGCTATGCATGATTTAGTTGCACTCAAATTGCCAATCTAGAAACCTTATCTTGTCATATATTTTGAAGGTTTAATGAGTTTTATTTAAGTGCTTTCAGCTCTATTCACCCCCCCCCCTCTAGAGAATCTAATCACCCATCTAGAATCCAACAATTGGTATCAGAGCGGGTCTTCTCCAAGCATACTTCAACAAGTAGGAGAACATGGGTGACTACCAAGGAGGGAGAATCAGCCTACCAATCTTTGATGGGAGCAACTTCCTCTATTGGAGAAGAAGACTTCAATTCTACATCCAAGGATCAAGTCTCGAGATGTGGCAAATGGTGAACAGCCCATACATTCAACCAAAGACAAATATTGAAGAATGGGATGAAGCCACCTTGATGAAAGCAACCTTGAATGCTAGAGCCATGCACATCCTTTATGCCTCCATGACCCCCACCGAGTTCAACCAGATTTCTTCTTGTGAGACGGCCTATGAGGTATGGAGAAAGCTTTGCATCACTTATGAAGGGACATATCAAGGGAAGGAAAGCAAAGTCTACATGCTCAAAGGGATGCTTGAAAACTTCAAGATGGGAAAGGAGGAGAGCATAGCCAACATGTAATCAAAGCTCAACACCATCTTGAATGGTCTTGCTATTCTAGGACATCCTATGTCTAGTGGAGAGATCAACTCAAAGATCCTTAGAACTCTCCCCAAGAGGTGGGAATCCAAGGTGACTTCCATTGAAGAAGCAAGGTCTCTTAGGGATATTCCTATTGAAGAGCTCATTGGAAATCTACAAGCACATGAGGCCACACTTGACAAGAGGGAGGAAGTAGAAAGACAAGTGAAGAAAGATCTAAAGAGAATGAAGAAGGTTGAAATAAAGGCTCAAATTGAAGATATCATGGAACAAGTCTCTCCATCCTCTCAAGCTAAAGAAGATGCCATGTACTCCAAGGGTAGACTCTACAAAGGCAAGTCCTCCTCCATCTGGTGCTTCACATGTGGAAAGAAGGGTCACTACAAGGAAGATTGCCCACAAGGCAAAAAGACCAATCTTCACAAGAAGGAGAAATGGCACTCAAGCTCAAGTGGCTCCTCCAACTCAAGCTCAAGTGAAGATTCATGTGAAGGATCAAGCTCAAGCTCTAGTGATGAAGGAGAATGCCATTTTTCCTGTATAGCGCCAACAAGTGAAGACTCACGTGAGGTAAATCTAAACTCTTTAGATAAAGAATCTTTAATTTCTATTATTCATGATATTTGTGCCTCTTATAAGTCTTCTAAAAAGAAAAATAAAAAGCTTGCTAAAATTGTTGATAATTTGCATATAGAACTAGATGATCTTGAATATGCTAATTCTTGCTTGCTTATTGATAAAAATGATTGTCTTAGCCAAGTAGACTCTCTTAAACTTGAAAATGCTAGTTTTCTTGATAAGATTAAATTTCTAGAAGCTCAACCTCTCATGCCTAGTTCAAATGAAGAGCATACTTTAATTGTTGATTCTCTCATGAATGACATTGATGTTCTTAAATTTGAAAACAAGGACAAAGATTTTGTTTTGCATGAATTAGAAATAGAAAATGCCTCCTTGCTTGCTAAAATCAATGGGAATGAATCTTGTTCTAGTTCTACAAATAGAGAGAATGATGTTTCTGCTCTACATATTGATAGAGATTCTCGTTCAACTAAATCTCTTTGCTTAGAAAATGATCTTTTACATGCTAGAGATAATATTAATCAATTGTCTTCTACTATTGCTTCTCTTAAGCATGATAATGATAGTTTGAGATCTTCTTTGCAAAGATTCTTAGTGGGTAAAAAGAATCTTAATGATATCCTATATTATACTACTAAACAAATTGGTAGACATAGTATAGGATATGATAGTAGTCAAGGGAACAACAAAGATAAAGGACCTCCAATATTCCATGGAGAATCCTCTAGTTCCAAGACTATGGGCACATGAAACTATTGCAATGAATTAGGTCATTATTCTAATTGTTGTCCTTTTAGGAAAGCACCCAAGAGAAATATGATTTGGGTTGCTAAGCTAACCCCTCCGGATCCAAAAACATGATTGGGGACCATTTCATCTTTCTTCTTGTAGGTACTTGCAAATGGATTGACTTGAGCTATTGATTTGTAAATTGACTTCTCAATCCACATCAAAGAAGAAAGGTGAAATGTGTAGATGGTGACAACAAGTTGAAAAAGCAATGGTAAGCACAAAGGTAAAGGTTTTATTGCTTATAACCATTTCTAACTTGTTTTTGTCAAGTTAGTGTGCACTATAGAATATGGTTTTTGAGTCAAAAGTAGCATTTTGTGATTCTCTTCACACTCTTGCTCAAAAACTGTTTCTAATGCTTCTATAGTGCATTACTAACTTGCTTAGACATGTTTGGATATGGTTTGTATATTTAGCATGCCTTTAAATATGTTTTTATAAAATATATGTGCTTTTTGACAGCTGGTCTGTCGGTCGAGTTTGCTCTATTGAAACTCGACCGATAGGCACCAATGGGTGTTTCCAACAGCTGTCATCAGTCGAGTTGTCAATGCACAGAACTCGACCAATAACACTGTGCACAGAAGATACATTTGGCTTATTGAGTGAGAATTTCCCTCTCAACTAGTTTTTCTCAACCAATAGCCTTATTCTTTGGCACTCTCATTCGGTACCTTTATATATGCATATTGCCATGTTCTAAATTTCCTATCTTGCTTACAACTCTATCTCTCTAATTTCTCTAAATTGGTATATCTATATCTTGCAACTACTTGCTTTGAGTTGTTTTGCAGGTTTTGATGATGATCTCTTTGGATCTCTTGGTTGTGTCTTAAATTGCTTCCGTTGTGCTCTAACTTACTACATCTATCTAGGTGTATATCTTGTTTTGATACAACCTTGAGGTTCTTAGGGGTAATCATCTTATGGTAAGGATGCATATCTAGTGAGTTATATCCTTTCATGCGTCTAAAATTGCATATCTCTTTGTTTGGATATATCTCTACATCTACTCATAGCTTGCTTTATCTTGTGTATCTTTTGATATCTCTTGCTATGATCTAGATCCTACTAGTAGTCCTAACTTGTGATATCATCTACTAGTAATTCATATACATGTAGTTCTAACCCTATTTATAATTGGCATCTTTGCTCATCTATATGCTATGCTTATACATGCTCAAGCTTGTTCCTTGATTTGCATATCTACTATATTGAGTTTCTTGCATAACATTGTGATGCAGGGTACATAGATCTACATTATATGTAGAAATTGGAGTTTTTTTTGGATTTTATGCAGCTTTTACTCCAGTTTCAGTTTTTGGTGCAAGACTAGTGTTTTTCATGCAGAAACGACCTTCTGAGCAAGACTCATTGCTTTGCGATGAGATCTGATGGTTTTTGGTCAAATGCCATCATCTTGAGGGTCAAAATTGTGATTTATTATTTTTCTGCAGCACTTTATCTTGCATTTTGGGTTGTTCAAGTATATGCTTTAACTTGCTTTTCTTTCTATGCTTGGACAAGCCCCTATCTGTGCTCTTCTACCCTCCTTATATATTTGTGTTATCTCCTTTCTCTTTAACAAGTGATGTTTCTTTTTTCTTCATAACCCCACTTTTTGAAATGACAAAGGGGGAGAAAGGTATGTCTTCCTTTAAAAGAGGAAGAAGGCATGTCTTACATGAAGAGGAGAAGCATGTTCATGAAAAGGGAGAAGGTAAAGGGGAGAAGACATATATGTGTAGAACATATATGAGTAGAAGACATAGTATTCTATAAATGTTATGAAAGCTAACCATGCAGGAGAAATAGCATCAATTGAGGGGGAGTATGAAAACTCCATGCACATCAATTGAGGGGGAGCATATGAACTCCATTCTATTGAAACCCCTAGGTTTCTCCAAAGGTATGAATTTACTTAAATGCTTTCAATACATTTATGGAATGGTTTGTCATCTTCAAAAAGGGGGAGATTGTTGACTCAAGGTCAATTAGGTCAATGTTGACTCACGTCTAAATTGACTAAACTCGTGTTTTGATGATGACTAACCATTCCACATATTGGTGTCTAATGCTTCTACTTGAGTGTTTTCAGATTAGGTATAGACACACTCCAATTGCCCTAACTTGCGCATCTCAAATTGGAAAAAAGACAAGTCAAAGTCATACAAGTGCACATTTTTGTAATATGATGTATATCCATTAGAATCATGTTGTAAATCACTTGTAATGATTGTATGACTTGTAATTAAGCTTAGAAAAATATCAGGAACACTTAGATCGAATATTAGAGCACTTTAGATGCAACTTTGAAAATCAATTACAGGCACTTGGTCGGTCGAGTTTCCCAGCCTGAAACTCGACCGATCCACCTTGGTCGATTTTCTGAAGATTGCATCGGTCGAGTTGTGCACTCACAGAACTCGACCGATTGGGTAGTAGGTCATTTCCAATTGAAATGGTCGGTCGAGTTTCCTCAGGACAAACTCGACCGATCCTTTGAACATCGGTTTGCCTCCTACTTGATCGGTCGAGTTACACCCATTAGAACTCGACCGATTGCACTGTACGGAAAAGTGCAGAAAAGTGTTTCTAGCCGTTGTGGAGTTGCAACAAGTGAAAATATATCCGTTGCAAGCCACAAAACGGCTAGTTTTTGTTCACAAGTGTTCCCAAAGGTTAAGAGGCATCCCCAGCTATAAATAGGACCCCCTGGGCTTCATTCCAAGGTTGAGCATTCATTGTAAACTATTTGTGAGGTTCCTATTCTATAGTTGAGTGCTTCCTATAGCCTCCTCTCTCTCTAAGCTTAATCACTTGCAACATCCATTAGAGTGAGTAGGAGATTTGTAAGAGAGCTAGTTTTATATGTATATCTTGTGAGGCTCTCACTTCCACCACCTCCCCATCTCTCTTTTTCAATCATGAAGATGAAAGTTATCTCTCTTGTTCAAGAGGGGTGAAGAAGAACAAGGGAAGGAGTCCCTTGGTGAAGATCAAGGCAGAAGACTTGGAGCTAGAGTGGGTAAGTCCTTGGAGAAGGCAAAAGACTCAATCTCAAGTAGGTAAGTCCTTGGTGGAAGCTTCTCCGAGTGAAGGTGAAGTCAAATGCGGAAGATCCAAGAAGAGTGGGTAATTCCTGCAAGGCTGAAGACTTGTGCAAGAGTAGGTAAGTCCTTGGAAGAAGGCGGAAGACTCCTTGCAAAGTGGGTAAGTCCTTGGTAAGGTTGAAGACTCTTTGTATTGGATAGGTAAGTCCTTTGTTGGTCATGTATTGTATGTCTTATTAATGAATATAGGAGTACAATAGTTTGGAAGTCCTAGAGGTTGACCTCTCTAGGCAAGTGGACTGACACACTTCTAGTTTGAAGTGTGGAACCACTCTAAATAGCTTGTCTAATTGGTGCATGTTCAATCTCTCTTATCCTTGCTATGCATGATTTAGTTGCACTCAAATTGGCTATCTAGCAACCTTATCTTGTCATATATTTTGAAGGTTTAATGAGTTTTGTTTAAGTGCTTTCAGCTCTATTCACCCCCCCCTCTAGAGCATCTAATCACCCATCTAGGATCCAACAGAAGCAACCACAAGTCATGCCATCCACATATGATGTACCAATTCCTATCTTAGAAGGTGGCATTGAAGTAAGCTTACGGGAGGAGATTCCTAAAGTTACATATATTCAATTGCACAAGCACATAAAGGAGTCAAGCATGCCATTCTCGAATAGTCTGAAGCTGAGGAATGAGCAAAGGTACTTCAAGAAATTTCTTGAGATCTTTCGGAAGCTCCACATCAACATTCCGTTGGTGTAAGCTATAGAGCAAATTCCTTCATATGGAAGATTCATGAAAGACATCATCAACAAGAAATGGTGGATCAAAGATACATATGTTGTATGTGTTGATGAAACAGTGAGTTCTAAAATTCAAGGAAGGTTGTCGAAGAAGAGAAAAGATCCAGGATGTTTCTACATCCCATGTTCCATAGGTGGTCAACATTTTCTAAAGGCACAGTGTGACTCAGGAGCAAGCATCAATCTTATGCCACTTGCCACTTTTCAAAAGACGGGATTGAAGAATCCAACACCAACTTCCATGACAATCGAGTTGGCAGATGGATCCATTGTGAAGCCGCAAGGTATATGCGAGGATGTGCTAGTCAAAGTTGACAAATTCATCTTCCCTATTGACGTTGTAGTAACGGACATGAATGGGCTAGAAGGATGTGAGATGTTATTGGGAAGGTCGTCCCAAGCTACGACTAATGTAATCACTGCCATTGGGTGAGGCTACTTGACGCTAGGGATTGATAATGATAGAGTTGAATTCAAATTGCCAAATGAATTATTAGAGACATCCCTTGACAACCCAAGCTAAGGTCTCCATATCATCTAGCCTAAGACATTAAAGAAGGGCGCTTGTTGGGAGGCAACCCAACCATTGGTAGAGTACATGCTTATTTACCTTATTTTTCATATTCCTAAGTAGTTTTCATTAATCTAACACTTAGTTTATAAAAATGATACCCTAATGTGTTTGTTGAGTGTACAGGACTGGGAACCTATCGATACTATCGACATATGTGTCACAGGTATCGAGAAAGGAACAACAAAAATTCTACGAAAATTTCATTCGGTCGATACCATCGATGGCCTCGTCGATGGTATCGACAAGGGAACATGCATATAGATGCTCGAGATTCGATAGTATCGACTGTATTATCGATGTTTGCGAGATTTCTGAAGATTTTCAGATCTGTTTTTCTCAGTAAAGTCGATACCATCGACACCTCAATAGAGCAGACAGCAACACCAGACCTCACGAGGAGCAAAGGCATATGCAGATTTCAATATTATCGACGCCACATCGATGGTATCGACGCACATGTTAATGATCTGTAGTCTTCATCGAGTAGTCCACAATGCGTATCCGTGGACGGTGTCGATGGTATTGACACCTTGTCGCTACTATCGATGGACCGTCAGCAGTGCTGACCACGGTTATAAAAGAGGACAAATTCTTTCCATCAAATTTCAGGGGCAATTTTCTACTTGGGATCCCAGTGGCCAGCAGTACCAGCCGCACCCACCACCAGAGCAGTAAAAGGGGTATCATTGTTCCACCTCTTAAGTATGGATTTGAACTATGAGGCCATAGTTGAATTCAATCTTAGGGGGGTGCTGGAACGGCTTCTATCTAGTTTTTCTTTATTTTATTTGATCTTTTATTTGTTTTTGCAATTTTCATCTTTCTTTATCTTAGTTTTCTCAATTGCTAGATTTATTATTTTCTAGGATCCACTATCTAGTGTAATGTGTGGATTCTAATTTAATTGCATGTCATCTCGTTTTCACTTGGGGCTTTGTGAGAAAATGATTTTTAATGAAAAAAAAATCCTTAAGAAAATGTAAGTTTGTCTTGTGAGAACTTGAGGACATTGCTTGTGAAACTCATTGGGTAGGTCAACTTAAAAACATATGAACATCATTATGTATATGTATGGTTCATGTTAAGAGGATTGATATGGATGTTGAGCCTAAACCAACCAAATGATAACGTGACTTTAATTTGAAGTGAGAGAGAGAAACCCCTTGATTATTTGGTATACAAGTCAGTAAGGAGGGACATATAATTTTATCTGAAGGTTCTGTCAATTAGTCTTGTGATCTGATCCACCACAATTTCATTCACTCTCCACCATAAGAACTGGAGAACATTATTGTCGTTCACTCTTTGATTGCATTCCACATAGATATGTCATGCATTATAGTTATTTTTGCATGTTTTGCATAAAAATGGAAAAAGAAAGATATAGAGTAGTTATACATGCACATTATCCTTAGGTGCATGTCATTTAGTTGCATAATTGTCATAATGAAGTGTATTCACATCTTTTGAGCATATAGTTATACATCATATGTTGTATGTTCTTCTGAAAAATTAAAGGTGTTGAACTTGTTCCATACCCTCCAAAAAGAAGGCATCAAATGTACAAGTTATGTAAAAGAGAATGAAGCCCAACAAATAATCAATTACCATTTATGAAAATGAGGGCTTGGAAAAAAAGTATGAATAAGAGGGAGAAAGGAACATGTTCTCACCCACATATTAAGAAGAACAAGCACATGGTGTAGTTTTCTTAGATATTCCATCTCACTTTGAGACAGAATGATAGTGCATGCATCATTTCACAGAAAAATGTAGTATTAGGGCATTATCATTTGCATTTGCATCATGATAGATCATTCATTTTTGTTTTTGCATGATCGACTATAATGTGCTTCCTTTTCTTCCATATCCACCCATTCCATCCACATGTTTCTCTAAGTGGTAGGCCACCCATGATATTCTCCTCATTCATGTATATCAAGAGATCTGCTTCCATTTAGATGGTAGTTAGGAAATGAGCAACGTAGATAGAAGATCACAAGATGCACCAAGCCTGAATATGAAGATTCTATTATGTTAACTGCCTTATTGGATAGTGTTCGTTGATCTTGGGGTAAACATTTCTTATGAATGATTATTGTCGCATGAAGGGTAGTTATTGTTCCATGGTTGGTAAGGGCCGGTATGTGAATTGTAGGCGGGAATCATATTGAGATATCAATTTTGTGATTATGTTCTTTAGTTGACCCTCTCAATCAGATTTTAAAAATTTTGTTACTCGAGGACGAGCAAGACTCAAGCTTAGGGGAGTTTGATGTAGCGATTTTGAGTCACATTTATTGGCTAATTTTATACTTGTTTTGTGTTGTTATTTGTCATTTTGTGACTATAATAGCATGATTCATTTCCTTCAACCCATAATCATTGTATGCATCAAATTTATCTTATTTTATCTTACGCCGTATGAATTATCAAATTTCTTGGATTTGATTTGTGTTTTTCTCTTGGTTTCAGGTACTTTACATTCCAGGACCTGTCGATACCATTGACGGATATGCCAATGCTATCGACATGGCAACAGTGACCTGGCCAGAGGGAAAGTATCCAATTGATACCATCGACTACACTAGTTGATAGTATCAAGATGCCAACAGGAAGATTCCAGAAATTGAAGTGATGGTACCCTAGGGGGTCGATACCATCGACACCCCGTCGATGGTATCGACGCCGTCAGATCAGGAAATTGTTCAGAACGATCACGATCAAACGGTTGCGATATTTTTGTAGTCGTAAGTGGTACCTATACCTAGGAAAAGGCGGCCCAAAGCCATGTATCACGTTCTATCTCGTTGCACAAGTCTCGGAGAAGAAGAGAGTGAAGAACGGAGCCCAGAGCTACACCCCAGACATTTCCAGAGCCGTAGACGAACGATTCTTCCTCCAGAAGGCTGCAGAACGTGCGTCTTGCACTGAGGATCATCCAGATCTTCTGCGTTTCAGGGGTTACACCATATTTTCATTCGTTTCTCCATGTTTCTCTCTTCCTTTTCCATGTGTACTACTGAGTTGAACATGCGAGGCTAATCCCCTCTATCCTTAGGATCGGAAGTAGCCCGGGGAATCATTGTATGACAATGTTACATGGATTATCATAATTTATCTCAATTTCCCTTGATATGTTATCGTGTTTCCATTGCAATTTACTATGCTGGATCACCATAGTCAATTTCGAATTCCGTTAATTACTTCTGATGGAGTATTAGTGGTTGAAAAGGCATAATTAACACATTAATCAATAAATTCCTTAGACAAGGTAATGTATGATTAATGGTGGATACTCAGAGAAATAATTCAAGCACTTAGACCTAGGGTATGAGTTACTACTGACGTGGAACTGACCTAGAACTAGGTAGTGAATTGGATCGCGGAAGTGAGCAATTCTGACTATGGGCCATAATCAGGGAAAGAGAACAAATTATGTTAATTGTGTAGATTTGCATGCAGTGAGACTCCGCGATGAAACCACAATCCTAAGGATTCCCATTTAATTTGATTAAACTAAACATTTAATCATCGTTAGCTTTTTCTTTCTTTTTGTTTTATTTTCTTTTTCAAAATCAAACTCAATTTTCCAATTGGGCCAGCTGATCGCGACCAGTTAGTAGTAGTCTACTAAAATTTAAGTTTCCCTGAGTTCCACTCGGGCCTCACAAGGCCTATATTACATTGATACGTGCACTTGTGTTATACGCACGGTAAAATCATGTCAATCTAAGATTTGAATTTTAACAAGTGGACAAAAATCTTTGATGTATGTTGCTCCCTATTATTCTTGTTGAGAAATCACCTATTTTCCCTCTCTCTATTGGTTCTATGGACAAATTAGCCTACACAACTTCTCTCTCTCTTAAGAACTTATTTCATGTGAAAGATTATATGTCAATTTTGAGCTTGCAATCATCCTACTTTGTTGGATATTCTCACTAGACTGTTATTTATATCTTGACCATTTTATTCCTTGTTGAAACCATCGTACCACAAGTTACAATCTTTGATGTATTTTAATTGTGGAAATTGTTACATTCTTGTTTATGGGACCTTGAACCCACTTGATATCAGTTGGATGATCTCATCCTTTATTTGCACTTGAATACACTTTATCTTATCTACCCTATTAGCATGAGTAAGTGGCTAGTAATAACCAGAAGTAGTGACACCATACATGCACTAGGTTTTATTCCCTTTCCCTGTTTGATATCAGGCATTGGGTTTTATTTTCCTTTCAGGCACTAGGTTTTATTCCCTTACAACATGTGATATTAGACACTGTGTTTTATTCTTCTTTCATGCATTGAGTTTTATTCCACTACAAAATATTATATTTGATTAGCATTGAGATTTTAGTCCTCCTACCCTTTGGTATGGAATACATATGGGTTCCTACCGTACATTTAGTATATACAAGTCTGCTTACTACTCACCATGCAACTATTTAAGATTGTGATAATTTTTTGTGGTATTGCATAAGGCAAGAATTTTTTTATTATTTATCTTTTTTCATCTATTAACTTGCTTTCCTCTTGATATCCACTTGGATCAAACTTTTCCTCTTCTATGAGAAGCCTTGTTATATTTGTTGTCCTTTTTTCCTTTATATTGCTCAAATCTCATTTAATATCCACATACTGACCTTTATGCTAATAATTTCCATCATTTCCATCTCTTGTGGGATACACTTCCAACCCCTAGGTAGAGAGCAAGGATGAGAAAACTAATCTTGACCAAGACAACTTCAAAAGTAGTTGAACCTTCTTGGGGAGATAGATTCAAATTAGTTAGATAATCCTCTATTGATCCTATGCAACAATTAGTTTTCTTATGTATCACCCTGCATGGTGAAGGATGGTGATAATATCAAGCATAATAATAGTTAGATATTTTATATTCCACTACTACATTTGGTATCTTGAAACATACTTTCGAAGAAATTGGATTATCATGCCTTTTCAAAAAAATTAATTGTGTGTTTGGCATATGGGTTGTTTCCTTCTATTTAATTTAATAGGGAATATATCATCTCTCGGGTCTCTCTCCTTACAAGTATGATATCTGATCCATTAGAGGTTGGTTAATGTAAATATTTCAAAGTTGTCCCCCTTAGTATGTTTACCTAGGGAAGATATGGCATGTACCAATAGTTTAGCGGACTTACCCTCCTTATCCCTCTAATATGTGGGAAGTTGTTCAAGGTAAATCTTTAGTTTTGAGATGTTAACCCTAGGGTTGCTAGGTTAGAATCATAAGGACCTAAAATTCAACCCTAGGTGTATATGACATGTTAATTGGGTGCATGAGCAACATAAAAAGTGTTCATAAAAAAATATGTATAAGTAACCACGATACAAAAAATAGTTGTCTTATTAGTTTAAACCAATTAAGTAATTTGATCATAGTATATGTATGTTTAGATTTTGAGGATGAAATCCTTTTAAGATGTGGAGTGTTGTAATGAACTTAAATCTAGGATGTTTTTCTATTTCATGATTAGAAGGTTAGTAAGATTGATCTTCTAGATTTGACCAAACAAGTATAGAAGTTTTTCCTTCATGAATATTGTTAATGCATATCACATATTATGTGACAATAAGTTCTATAACCAACATCACATGTCATAATACAGTCATTTTAACCTAATAATTTAATTATGTGCTAGCAGTTAAGTAAATCCACATATGTTTCTTTTGCTAACTAAAATGGAAATAATGGCTAAAATATGATTAATAATAGGTATAATGTTCTTTGGAATAAAAATTGGTATTTCCATGTCCACAAATATGGATAATTTTCCACTATCTAAATACATATTGAATTAATGGACGAAATATGTTAAACAAGAAAACTATGAAATTTCGTGCATAACTATATAGGAAAATCTTTTGGCAACAATGTGAATATAATAGGACTCTAAAATAATAATAGTAGTGATGTAATATTATAATTATATAATGATCTTGAGCCTAAAACCAAAATTATGTTGGAACTCATAAAAGGAATCCCAAAAGTGAAATATAATTCCAAATTTGTGTTTCTTGGGTCTTAATTAGATTGGGTGTCAAGTTTCACATTATATAAACAATAATAACTATCCTAATTTAAAATACGTGTTTTATTCCAAAATATTAAATAATATGTTTAATGACTTAAAAAGTGAAATAAATCCCAAATTCAAAGTATAGATACCAGAACTAATCAATGGGTGAATTTTCATATTAATTGAGCAATCTTATCTATCTTAGTTTTACTTAGGAGAGAATGTAACTTAAAGTCAAAAATATTAAATTAATTATTAAAATAAATCTAACATATTAAATAAATAGTATAAATCAACTTTTTTGGTTTATACATATATAATTTAAGCGAAGTTGTAATAACAAAATTGTGGTATAACATCAATGGAAACAATGTTGTACATGCATGTTAAATCTATGTAAAAGTTATCATGGTGGAAAATCTAAAAATTTATTTACTTTCCAAGCACAATGTGACTAGGTAGTTGAAACAATGTGGAATATGTGAGATGTTTTAATAAATGATAAAAAATTAGAGAACAGATTCTCTCTAATTAATGTTTGAAAACAATAAATAAATGAAAATAACCATGTTAACATATCCTAAAGGAAATAAATATTTTAACTCAATTATATATTTTTTTAGAAATAAGTCAACATTCCCAAATTATATAATCAATTACTTAAATAAAATAAGAAATAATAACGATCTTTACTAAATGATTTCTTTAGTAAACCTCCCTATTACCTCTTAAAATTGTTAACAACAAGGGAAAAAAGAAAATAGATTGATACATAATGTTTCACCCTTTTGATTTGAAATTCATATTTCTATAATAATTAATTTGAGATATATAAATTTATTTGAACATATCTTCTCTACAAAAAATTAATATAAAATACATTTGTAATATATATGTTTTCCTAAAATTTGGAAATTCAGATCAAACTTAATATTAACTAATAGATGTATTTCATTAAATTAAAATTGTTATACATGTTCTCAATAATTATAAAGTGAGAAAAGAAACATTGTGGGAAAGTTATCTCGTACTAGGAATAATAAGTATATATAAGAGGTTCATAAATGGACGGATAGAAAAGGAATTCAATATGTATAACCTACACAGTTGTACATTAAATTATTATACATGTTTACATCGAGTAAATAATTACACAATGAGATATATAAAAGTTTCTTTATTGTAAACATCGTAGTCAATATTTTTGTGATCAAGTTGTTAAAAAAAAGGAAATACATGACAAAACATTGACATAAACAAATGGAAGGGAAATGACATTTTTATGCTTTCCTATCGTTTGTTACATAATGCTTAACTTTTCTCCTTTTGTAATATATGTTACATATTTTCCATAGCAAACATAAATAGAAAAGTTTCTTGCTACCCAATACAAATAGTTCTATATATAGACCCTCTCTATTGCATTGGCACACATAGAAATCACTTGACCAATAGAACATGACTCCTAACCTTCCCTCATATCCTTCTATTCAAGTCCCTTGGATGAGATGTAAAATACTTGGAATATCATGATGATGTTTTCTCAACCACTTGCATTACAAACATTGGATCCCTAACTTGGATCTAAGATTTGGATTTTAATATGTTGACAAACATATTTTTGGTATGTTGCATTCCCTATTACTCTTGTTGAGCAATCACATATTTTCCCTCTCCCACTTGATCCTATGGAAACATTAGCCTACACAACTTCTCTCTCTTCTATCTTCTGAGAAGTTATTTCAAGTTAACGATTCTATGTTGATTCTAATCTTGTGATCATCTTACTATTTTTAATATTCTTACTGGAATCTTATTTATAACTTGATCATTTTATTCCATTTTGAAACCATGATATCACAAGTTGTGATCTTTGATCCTGCTTAACATGGAATTTGTTACATTATTGTTTATAGGACCTCTGACCCCACTTGATAGGATGATCTCATCCTTTATTTGATTTAGACTATACTTTATCTTTCCTATCTCATTTGCATGTGCAATTGTCTAGTCATAACTAGAAGTAGTGACGTCATATAGGTATTGGACTTTATTCCCCTACCATGTTTGATATCAGACATTGTATTTTATTCCCCTAACAATCATTGTGTTTTATTCCCCTGCCACATATAATATTAGGCGCTAGGTTTTATTCCCTTGTCATGCATTGGGTTTTATTCCCCTGTAAAATATTATATTTGTTTGGCACTGAGGATTTAGTCCTCCTTTCCTTTAGTATAGAATACTTATGGGTTCCTATCCTACTTTTTAGTATATTCTAGTATGCTTATTACTCACCATGCAACTATTGAAGATTGTGATAATTTGTTGTGATATTGAATAAGGAAAGCAATCTCTTTTTTTCATATATTGACTTGTTTTCTTCTTGATATCCACATGGATAGTAATTTTCCTCTTCTATGGGAAGCTGTGTTACATTTGATGTCATTTTTCCCTTATATTGCTCAAATCTCGATTAATATGCAAATACCAACCTTTATGATGATAATTTCCATCATTATCTTCTCTTGTGGGGTATGCTTCCAACCCCTAGGTAGAGAGTAAGGAGAAGAAAACCAAATTTAACCAGGACAACTTCAAAAGTAGCTGAAACTTCTTGGGGAGATAGATTCAAGGTAGTTAGATAATCATCTGCTAATACTATGCTACAATTAGTTTTCTTATCTATCACCATTTGTAGTGAAGGATGGTGATTCCAACATTATAATAGTTAGATATTTTATATTCTGCTACAACATTTAGTATATTGAAAATTGGTTTAGAATAAATTGGATTATCATCCCTTTACAAAAAAAATTAGTTTTGGGTTTGGCATATGAGATGTTTCTTTTAATTTTATTTAGTAGGGAGTGGATCCCCTCTCGGATCCCACTCCATACACGCCCCTATCCAACCTTGCGAGGTTCATTTGATTAGAAATCAGGTAAAACTCAAAGAATATCTAAAAATTTTAGGTTTCTTGGATAGAAGCTCTTAGGAAAATTGGGGGCCAAGGGTAGTAATGGAGGGTGTAAATGCATGCTTTACACCACACATTACCTACCATCTAGCCTTGAGGCAGCTCCAAGCCAATTATACTATGTTCTTATAAACTAGATATTTTGATTTCCAACCAAGGTATAGGAGAATGGATTGATATGTAGGAAGATGGATAGCTATCTAGGGATCCACTAGTTGGACCTAGAAGCAAATCCCAAAATGGCTATATATTAGCATATTCCCCTAAAACCGAGGTGACTTAAAGAATAAATCACAAAGTAATTCATGGGAAATGAGATACAAGTAGAAGATAATCATTAGCAAATGAATTTATAAAGTTTACATATCACTTTCCCCTATCATGATATAAAAGTCACATTTTTAAACCCAAGCAACCCACCTAGGGGCTTAGCTACTTATAACAAAAGAAATGGAGAAAGAATAAGAAGTAGAGTACTAGATAGCCATGAATGCTTGGTTAAGAGTCCTCCTCCTTCACTTCTAGCTAAAATTACATGTACCCCTTACTCCTTGGTGGACGAATGGCATAGGATGATGGATGGAAGTAGCTAAAATCCTAGAAAAACTAGTGTTTTAGGGTGGAAGATGATGGAAAATGGAGTGAGAGTAGGTGGGGGAGAGTAGATGGATCAATGAATGCTAAGATGGGTGGCAATAAGTGCTAACTCCAGCTCCCAACCACCATCAAGATATATATTGTCTAGGGAAGCATATGGTTAAGTGGGATGGAATAGAAAAATCAATGGAACAAGTAAACTAGGATAGTTGGCCGTCATAGTTGTGGTGTATGGGATGATGATGGCCTTGATAGAGTGGAAAGGGTGAGGTGGAATGGATGAAAATGTTAATGTAAGTTTGGGTTTTGGGAGGCTAGCAACACAGCTGTAGTGTGCACAACGACCATGGTGGGTAGATGGTGACGCAACTATGGTGGTTGCCACGGTCGGCACTGTCGTTTTGAAGGGAGAAGCGCTTGGTCACTTACTTCATTCTGGTCACTTAGCAGCCTTCCACCATGACTTTTTTGGCTGGCATGATCATAGTAGATTTTGCACACCATGGTTGGTTTGTTGGTCACGATCGTGGTGGATGACTTGTTATAGCTTCTTCAACAATTAACTGGGATATGGTGCTTTTGTAACACAGACATGGCAATGTACCATGGGTCATTTTGAGGTCTCTATTGTGCAATTCATCTCCAAAATCCTTATTCATGTTGTTCTTTGCTTTATATCAGCTTTTAACCACATGGGATAGATTAGGGGATGGTATATACTGATTTGAGGGTATAGAAACCCTAAGATCATCCTTTCTATCCCCCTTTCATCCAAAGTGTGATTCAAGTACCTGAAAAACATGCAAAGAACAAGCATATGTACATTTGACAATAATATACTTATTAAGGGAAATAATATGCATCCTAACATGTTAAGATGTGATTAAAGAGGAAAATGACACAAGATGAAGCCCTAAATGAGGGATGCATCATCACACCTTCCACATATTCAAATCTTTTAATGATTTGTTCGATATGTCTTCTTTGATATTATTTTCCAAAATTGGGATGAAATCCATAAAAGAATCTCTTGTTTCTTTTCTTGCCACATGTCGTGATGGTATCTACTCCCTATGACATGCGAACATCTTATTATTTGATGGACTAATGACAAACACATTTGTTTTGATCTTATTGAGGTCTCTCATTTTCACTGCTAATATTTCTGAAAACTTTTTAGTCAGAATGTCTGCATTTACTACGACCACTCAAAAAAATTGTAAACATGGTGCAACATGTGAGGAAATCACCATCACTTCCTTCCCTTTCCTTTTGATATATTTAAAATGCTACATGATGATACTATTTCTCTGTTGTGACGCATTTAGCATATCAAAACATGAATGTAACGATCTCATCATCAACTTCTTCTACTTTTAGGTTCAAATAAGTATATTCTTCATACGAAAGGATTTTCCAGTCCAACTTGTAGCGCATACCTCTATGAAGGCATTATGTAGATGTTTTGTTGAAATAGTAAGTGCACATTCATCACCAGTTTACCTCCTTTCTGATCTATCAATCTCTCATGATCTTTTCTAAACACGATTATAAGAAACAAAGAAAGAGAGGTGATGTCCAAATGAAAGAAATAAGGGAGTTTGTTGTGAATTTGACGGGAGGAAGGAAAACTAGTGATGACATGCTCAATTTAGACGGGTGAAATTTTGCAAAATTGATAGTGGCACATTAGGCATGCAACATCTATTTTCTTTTCGCGCGCCACAAAGAAGATCCTGTGAAGACTTGAGTACACCAAAATGAAATATGTAGCGCCCCAAATTGGAAGTAGAAATAAAAAAGAAAGAAAAATGTATCTCTGATGGAACTTCTACACACCACCGGTGGCGGAGCCACATGATTACTTGGGTGGGCACATGTCCCACCCAGGTTTAGCACCCATACATGAAGTTAGTCCACATTTAGTTAAACCTTAGAAGAAAAACATATAATTGCCCTAATAAGATTTATGTTTAACCTGCTGATTTAAATGGTGCCCCACTTCATACACATGTCAGGCTCTGCCAACCACTAATTCCGCTACCCTACAAGGAGGCGATTGATTTCACTAACGAGGAGGATAATTTGAGTCGTCGCTAACATGTTCTAGCCCCGTCAACCAATCACGAGCTAGATTCATCTCACTCGTTTTCTTCTCTGTCCATCTATCCTATTTTTTCATCTCTCGCCGCTAAGGATGAGTGCAACGAGCAGTGAAAACCCAGATTTAAGCCTGTGTTTCGGATTTTACTATCATTTACTATCAATCAACCTATCGCAATTCAGTTATGACATGCATGAGTTGTTATGTTGGAGCTATACTAGTTTAGCCAAATTATTTGTAGCATAGTTGTAAAAAGTCAAAACTAATTATATGTACTACAAGATTTAAACTCAAATAGTTTGGCCTGAAGATCAATACAACTATCACTGGACTACATGTCGTCCGACTTTGGCAACTTCCTCCGAGTCCTATCAATTCAATACTTAGAAAGTGGCTCATATGGACCGCCGGCCGTCAATGCGATGCCAATTTCCAAGCACTATCGTCTATATATATGCATGTAGTTTTATGTCCTTATGTTAGTTGAAGATTAGTATAGATGACTTTTGTATGTCTTTTTGTTCCGTTGCCATGTTGCGTCAAGGTATACTAGTACTGGTTCCAACCTATTGCCCTTTTCAATTGGCATTATAAGGTTTCGGGCAGAGGAAGTCCTTGATGTCCAAGAGCAAAGCTAGGCTTGCGTAACTGGACCAGTGTGTGTGGGAGTGGGGGAATTGCTGCCATTTATCATAGTTTCAAACATAGGCCTTTGCGCAATACATAGGCCTTTACGCAATACATAATGGGCCCTGCTTTTAGGTCTCTTATATATAGATTCCTCAGACCGGTCCGACAACTATAAGGATGCAGCTAGCCAGTCCAGCCCGACTTGAACCCAATACAGCACAACATACAAACAGCAGATGCACAACATACAAACAGCAGATGACCCTAGAGCCAGAGGCATTTGAAAAGCAGTGAACGGCGTGATGCTTCATGCTGCAGGCAACAAACTAACAAAGAGTGCATGCTACCGGAAGATGTGGCTCAACTGGGCGGAGCTGCAAAACAGTAACCCCAACAGTAGACACGTCTACCTTCATGAGATGCTTCCTTCCGTCTCCAGAGTCGAGGCGATCTGCAACATGGCAAAAACAGCAGCAGCCTGCAGGGCGTAACAGTAGAACTCATGCTCTGGGTATCTGAGTCGACTGGACACAGTCATGACTGACGTCCGATCCATCCGGGTACATAACGTATTGAATTCCACCGCCAACAAGCAGCTCATACAAATGGAGTGGACCACTCTAGGAAGCTGAGTTAACCAATCAAGAAAGCAGCACCCCATTTGCATGCTGATGCTGCTTCTCTTCCCAATTAAGCCAAACGATCGAACTCGCAAGCATGCATCATTACATGGAGAAGCCGTCCAACGACATTAACTGCCGCACCTGCTCATCATACCACCTCGACCCACCGTGCACTGCAGCAGTAATGTATCATCCCAACACCCAAGTGAAACAAATTCGCCGGCCTGTACTGCCTTTCCACCGTAGGTGGCACGTCACACCATGAACAACGTGACTCATGGCTAGGCTCTGTTCCGTATCACCTCTGTCGTTGCCGGGTCGGCTGCACCTCCCTTGTGCTTATCGTGGCGCCACAGCTCTGGCGTGGTGATACTGTGCTGTGACCTCTTCATTGAAAAAGAAGCCATGACGGCAACTATCCGACACAGCAAGGACGGATGAACGGAAAACATGCTAGCATGCAGTGCAAGATAGCGAAATCCAGCTCCAAGCCTCCAATACGTCTTTCCTGTATAACAAGTCATTTGTGCCCATGGCGAAGAATGGGACTCCTGGCTGTCAGCTCCTCATTGGTCTGTCCGTGTTTACCAGTCGTTGCTCTTTGCTCGCGAAAAAAGCCCCAGTCGAATCACAAATCAACAACAACGCACAAAAAGTTCCATGTGCATGCAACATATATAAGTATCAGAAATTATTTGCTAACTAAACTGAAGTGGCCGGAACAGTAATGGAAAAGCAATCTTTTTTTCATAAAAAGGCATGGCAAGCTCATCTATATGTTGTTTTTTTCCCTAAACATTTACAAACTGTCGGTGATC
The DNA here is from genome assembly GCA_963693085.1 of Alisma plantago-aquatica. Lineage (NCBI taxonomy): Eukaryota > Viridiplantae > Streptophyta > Magnoliopsida > Alismatales > Alismataceae > Alisma > Alisma plantago-aquatica. Next base: position 543,247,080 of record OY856413.1, on the reverse strand, counting down.
TATAACTATATCTTTTAAAAATAATTCGGATAGTTTTGTCAAATTTTTTCCTTCATAGCACCAGTGGTAATATATTTTTCAGAATAGCACACATCCACATAAATGACGTGTTATAAATACGCGAACAAAACGTGCCACGGCTAGTGGTAGTTCTTCTTAAAAAAACCATTCAAAGAGGCCACATTGTGTGGCATTTTCAACCTAGAGTTCAGTTTGTAAATGCCACGCAATATGGTACTTTGTAAATTTAGGAAACTCGTCGATCACATTGGTGTTATCTAACAACAAATTTGTAAAAGGACACTTTGTATGGTCCGAACAACATAAAGTGTGTTATTTGAAAAATATTTTCCCAGGAGTATCAGGGAGGTGATTTCCATCAAAGTATATTTAATAAGACGTTTCTTCATTAAAAATGAAATATAAATAAAAAAATCTTCATAGAAATGTAGAAAATAAATTGGGGTGTAAATCCTTTCTTGGTAGCAACACATATAAATCTAAAAAATAATAAAATGTAGATGAAGACAATGTAAAGCTCATATTAATTACGTGTTGAATGCGTCCAAGAAGAGATGTCATATCATCAATAACTACTCCAAATATATTAAAAGGAAAAGGTAAAAAAATAATGGTGATTTGTCATACAAGTTATTTTGTGCTTTTATACCCTTTGTGCAATGGAATAACAAGGTGTTTGGCCTGCTTTAAATTTACTTGAAAGAATGTTTGTCAGGGGAGAGACTCTGGTGAGATAAGCATAGGTGTTCTTACCAGCTATCCAATCAAAAACAAGATGTCAGCATGATGATGGATTGGAGACCGTCAGATCCTATGTCAAGAAAGACCCCAAGAGATTCCTTTAAAAATCTTTAATCCAACTCAAGAAACAATGTCAAAGAGACTATCACAAACTATGTCATGTTGAAACTTACAGTCAGGTCTTGTTCAGCAATGCACAACATGATCACTGAAGGTGTAGATGTTTGTGATGTTACAAATAGGGCAACATTCATCACCTAGGGACAAGGAAATTATGAGACGCTTTCGAAGGATAGCTTGATAATCAACAAGTGACATATACAAACCAAGATCATCCATGGAAATGACAAGGGAAAGTCTTGTACAAGGTTGGCTTGGAAAGAAGAGATGATAAGAAGTGTGGCTAAGCACCACTACAAATCACAAAGGCCTAGGTCATTGCCAACCACATTGTGTGCCATACATTGAACCCACTATCAAGATCGGAAAATGCAAAGTTTATAGAAGTTGGAGGTGTCATTCGAAGAGAAAATTATAACTTGGAAATCCCAACACACGACTAATGAATAAGTAACACATATGTTTGGTCTAAATAAAGGCAAGTAATCTATCATTATATGAGTTCTGGCCACACGTTTCTTAAGAAGTTCCATGGAAAAACATGGGTCTATGGAAACAAAACCTCCTAAAATCTTCACTTCACTCATAGGATGAGATATGTTAGCAGGGAACATATCAAAATCTGTCTCACATGGGGTCATATGAAGGCCAAAGATTTCTATCTTATTAATAATGATATGAAGGATAAAGTTTAAGCTTCTACTTGGAAAATATATAGTGTCTTGGATACTTTGTCAATGTCATCAATGATGGTGCCATTATCAAGATAGAAATCAAAATGGTCTATGTGGAATTCATCCTTCAATTTCAAACTAATAGGATTCAGACCCAATGGAACAACAAATGTACCCAATGGAGTACCTTACTTGGACACTAGATTTAGAGAGCAGGGTTTCACTTTGATCCATGTAGAGATGAGCTCAGGAGCTGCAATAGAATTTGGCCCAATGTGTAACAGTCAGGTAATGAAGACAAACCCCCTAAAATATGGTGGATCTATCAACCATGTTGAATGTATTGTTGAAGTCAACAAATACCATCACGAGGGTATATGTTGTTGATCATAGACAAGGTGAGTGTTTGTGTGTAGAAAGGCTTTAGCACCCCCAGAAATTCCAAAACTAAATTGATGATCCTTAAAATAAGGGATTGAATCTCACACAACATCCTTCCTTGTAAGATTAGAAACAAGGCAAAGCCAAAACAACCAACTAAGATAGGATGAATCCAATCGCTTGAGTGAGAAGTAAAATCAAAGGGGTACGAACATAGGGTGTTAGGGAGGAAGGAAAGTGAATGGAAAGCCAAAGGTTAACCAATTATTGATACAAAATTCAAAAAGTCATCTTTAAAGGATACTATCTCATCACACATGGAGTCTAGAAGGTGTTGTGCACAAAGAGTATCACATGCACAAGTGGTCCCTTCTAGAACAATAGGATTGCCTCTTCAACTATAGCACAAGAAAAGACAGAGGGAGGGAAAGAAATGATTGATACTAGTTGCACCATAAGTAGGGGTAGTTGGTGGTATTTTTCTTTAAGATCCAGACAAGTAGCAGAGTTAGAGGGGGTAACACTACTAAAGGAGAGAATTGGATTGCAACAAAATATTGGCCATCATTGATCTTTGACTTGGCATGGGAAACTCTGATTTCAATAGATATTTCATGCTCATAGAATCTCTGGTTTGAACAGATATTTCATGCTCATAAAGATGTGGATGAGCAAGGATCCACAAAAGGGGTTGTTGAATACCCTTAGGTCTTGAATTCTAAGTTTCTAGGGATTGGGATCATAATTTTTTGGAGCGAGACACACTTTGTGTTGAGTCTTCTTAAGAAGACTATGGAGAGAACTTGTGACAACCCACCGCCACATGAGCGAGATAATTCAAAACAAAGTGCAGAACTAATACTATACGTTCAAATTACCATAAAACAAGGCAAATTAAAACTGATTCCATATAACTTCTAAAAATGGAAACATATTACATTTGAGTCCATAAGGTATGCCACATGTATTATATATCATGTTACAAGATGATACATATCACGGTTCACTTGTTCAACTTGCCACAACCTGTTACATATGATAACATATTCACACATATAAGACATATTTGTACAACCATGGCATATTGTCAAAAACTCGTATTGATATACAACGACTAAAAAACACCCCAAGGACCTGAGAGTATAGGGATGACACATAAGACTCTACTACAAAACACTAGCAACATATCCAACCTTTAACAACTATTGCTCCACTTGCTGCTCAACCTCAATCGCACAATCTCTACCTCGTCGTGCATGACCACCTAAAAGTTGTGGAAAGTCACAGAGTGAGACCACATCCCAGCGAGAGATATAACTGTCTGCCAACAACTATTATTAGCACAGATAAGATAAAGTAGAAAGATATCATTATTATTAGGTTAAGCAGATTTCGCTGAATAATAGGAGTAAAGCAATTAACAATGTTTAAGAACTTTAGGCATCTACAACTGAGTAGTAGAACATATTATACTTTTAGAAGGAATGTGTAGAATATGTATAACAATTGATTTCTCTTACCACATTATAAATCAACTAATCAGTACAAGAGGTAAGGCAAAAGGTCATCTAATATGAGTCATGTTTAACCCTAAGAAAATATACTACACGACTATATTACGTCTTTTATTATGCCATGAGGAGATGAGGTATACCACTCACACTCCAACTGACCACTACTAAGTCAAAATCAGTGCCATACAAGATTCAGGAGGATCCAAAATCCTATGATCTCCCACACCCTCAATCACTCTGAGTCTGCCACAGTGACATATAAAGTCCAACTATAAAACAACCTACTCTTCCTTGGTATATAGGCACATCATTAGTGAAAACTAAGTTACGACCGCAACTGCACTCCTTGCGAGGTATGACTACAACCATACTCAAAAATATATCATATATATGCTGAATCATATTATCTAAGATACGGCCTCAACTTTTCTCCTGCCAGGGTATGACCATTGGCAATACTGTGAAAATGCATATGCTCAATAATATACGACTCTGAGCTTCCACTGAGGGAGAACATGTTTCACCATCTAGCAAATACTAACACTGAAAATGGATCTATGGCACAAGACAACTACATGATTAGGATTTCACTTGATTAGTTAGGCCAATCGAGTGTCTTTTAGCATCAATCAAGTTACAACATACAAACCCTAATCAAACTTTACAAAGAAAAGGGTATGTTGCAACATCAGAAGATATAAAATGTATGAGGTATGAACTTGCTATTTCATCTCAGGATACCACTGCCATTCACGGTCATCATTAGTATCACATCATTCTGGGAAAAACATCAATCATCACATATCAAGAGGACACAACCTCACATTAGGCATTGATCCTCTACTAGGTCATAGGAACCAAATCACATCATTCATGTACGTCATCATTATCTCATCATGCCTCATAAAGGCTCATACTCATCACCATGTGTCATAAAAAACACACCATAGCATTCACTAGCTATGATATTCATTCCACCTGTAGGGTTAGGGTTACACAAGTAGGAGTAAGAAAACATCAACTCATTCCATGCATTCAAGCAAGCTCAATAAGTACATCATACACTCAATAATTAGAGTCAGGGTTTCTCATATAGCTGATTAGGGTTTCCATTTATATACTTGTCATTAAACTCTAGATACATCATTTCCAATATTCTTGGAGCATATTAGAGTTAAGCATCATTATTATCATGATTAGTCAATCATCCAAAGTAGACCATGTTGTGATCATATAAGAAAACTAAATGTAGTGACCATCCTGGTTTACATGTGTAGCGACCAACACCATCACAAGCAACTGCAACAACCAACATGTTTCATTTGTGTAGAGACAAACATAGGTTTCAATTTGTAGCGACCACTTATTGCGACCAAACCAAGAACTAACTAGGGTATCGACCAAACCAACTAAAAATTAGGGTGTTGCAACCACAAGGAAACTAGGTGTAGCAACTAGCAAAAATGGGTCCATATGTAGTGACCAAATCCAAGCTCAAACATGTGTAGCGACCACCCTCTTAGGGTTAGGGTTGTTGCACCCGCAACACATCAACATGTATGTATTAACCTGAAGCACTAAAGTGAGTGTAGCGACCACAACGTCATCCCACTCCAAACAACACATAAACAACTCTAAAATAGAACTAAACCACGATCAAAATAGATGATAAACATTGAGAAAACTTAAGCATCGTCAAAGGGGAAAACTCCATGCAAACATGGTCATCAAAACCCTAAAACCAATGCCACAAGGTGAACATGGAAAACCATGATAATAGAAGGAAAATCATGTATCTAACTCATGCAAACCAAAGATCAAAACCTCCAACATTACATGATGGTCAAAACATAACATGGTGATAGAACCAAGGATCAAGATGCATGTAGAAATAAATTCTTTATCACTTAGGAATTGGGTGCATGAATTAAGGTTTAGGAGAAAGAGTAATCTAAATAAGAACACCTCAAAATCTTAAATCCTAGATCATGATAACATCATCTAGCATCTAAGTCATATTTTAGAGATGAAAATAGCAGCATGCAAGAAAGAATATGGTGAAATAATAGTAGAGGGGAAAGTTACATAACCCACCTTAGGATGAAGATCAAGCTCCAAAGCCACGAGATCCGAGAGAGAAAAAGAAGCTCCAACTAGGATTAACTCCTTGGCCACATGGTCACCTCAAGAAGAAGAAAAACATACCAATGTCAAAGAAAATCTCAAGATGAAGGAAGATCAAACCCTAGGCCTAACAAAGAAGAAAGAAGAAAGGAGAAAAATTCTTCTCACTTAGGTACTACCATGGTCAAACCATAGTCTCCGACCTCTATGGAGAGAAGATCGTCAAGATAGCCACCATGGTACATCCATAGTTTCATGGTCAAAAGAAGGAATGAAGAAGGTAGGGTTCCAAAGGAAAAATGAGATTGAGGGTGTAGAACCACTTACCAAGATTAAAGATCACCAATGATCACCACAAAGAAGATGATCAAGCTCAAAATCACCACATGCAAAGGTGATCAACCACTTAAGCTCCAAGATTAGCACCTTCTCTAGGTCCACCAAGCTCAAGGCCAAATACAAGGGAGAAGAGAGGAAGAAGAGAGATAAAAGAGATGCTTGCATGTGAAAGAGAGGGTTTATATACTCAAGGGGTAGGTGGGAGGTGAAGATATGAGGTGTCAAGGTATGAGAGCAACAAAAGGACACTTGTCCCATAAAGGATCATCCATGAAACACATAAGCAAGAGGGTCACTAAAAACTATGTGATGTAATGACCACTTTGTTCCTCACCCCATCATGATCGAAGCAAAACAACTAAACAAGGTCACAGCACAACTAAGGTCGCAACACCACCTACCGAGGTCACAACACATCTCCAAAAGAGCAACCATAGAGACCAATACAAGAAATTCAACATCAAGGTCACAAAAAACATCATCCAAGGAAGTGTTGCGGTTACAACACTTCAAAACCATCACACAAGGTCGATACATCCATCAAACTCATACATCCATGCAAAGCTGTGCAAACCCTAACATCATCTCATGATGTCACCTCATCTACCAGGACCCAACAAGGCACCCCTAAACATCTTTCTCTCTCTCATGATACTAAGGAACAAAAGGCACAACCTACATGTGACAAATTGCAAGATAACTCTCAATCATGGGTAAATTGCAACTTTGTCCAAAATAAGCTTAACTAGCTCAAACATCAACCAAATAGGAGAAAACTGAAAATATAAACTTTTCACATGTTATTAAGGAATCTCAAGAGATTATATTAAGTTTTAAGCATCTTATTAAGCAAAGAAAACACAATCAAGCACAAAGCAAGGTTAGGGGTCTTACAACCATAAACCCCTAACAAGGATTTTGCCCCCGAAATCCTACATGAAAAGAGATGGGTACTTCCTACGCATCTCATACTCAAGCTCCCATGTGGTTTCCTCCATGCCATGGTGATTCCACAAAACTTTAACTAAAAGGATATCCTTCTTCTTCAACTTCTTGATCCTTCTATCTAGGATCAACACGGGGTCTTCCACATAGGACACAACCTCATCCAGCTCAACCTTCACTGACTGCAAAACCAACTTAGTGTCAAGGTGACACTTCCTCAACATCAAAACATGAAACACCGGATGCAACCTGTGCAACTCAGGTGGCAACTCTAACTTATAAGCCACCTTCCTAACACGTGTCACCATAGGGTAAGGTTCCGTATACCTGGGATTCTATTTACTCTTCTTCCCAAACCTTAACATGTATTTCCAAAGAGAGACCTTGAGATACACCTTGTATCCCACTTAGAACTCCAATGCCATGCAAGGATTATCAACTCAAGACTTCTTCCTATCTTGGGTTGCCTTCAACTATTGTTGTATCATCTTAATCTTCTCTGTCGTCTGCTGCACAAGCTCAGGACCCAAAATTTGATATTTTCCAGTCTCATACCAACATAAAAAAGATATGTAATTGATCAGCCTAAATTGCACATCCAAAATGGAGTGGATCTAGAGTAGTCAGACGTTTAAGATTATAACCCGACACTCAAGCCCCCACAACTATTATATGGGGTATAATGTAGTAATTGGGGTCAAACCACATGGATAAGGTTGACAAGTGTTAAGCATGCAGGGTATCACACTCCTACACTTCGAGCAAACAAATAGGTTTAAAAAGGATTGTTCCCTAAGGAATGGTTGTACTCTAGTCAAAGTAAAAAAAGCTAAAGAAACAAAATAATAACAAGAGAAAAATGATTATGAAAGGTAGGAAAACAAAGATATGGAGGGAAACTTGGATCGGGCTTCACCTACTAAGGTCTCTAACCAACATGCAAAAATCACACCCCTTCGTATACCCCTATCAAGATTACAAGCAGTCATAAAAACGTATATTCCCTCCTCTCTTGAGATAAGGATATATCTAGGATCCAAGGTAGCCTCTCTCTCGAGATGACTACCCTACAACTGCCAAACAAAACATATTATTGTAAGATTTAGCATTCCAACACTTTCATGCGTTCATACTACTCCATAACACTAGATAAGGAAGATACTACTCTTTCGAGGTACCAACAATCAAACATCACAAGATGGTAGCTAAGCATACAAGTGAAGCATTAAGAACAAGCATATGAAGATAATCTTGATAAGAGCATATATATATTCAAAGGGAAGCAAGAATGTACATGTTGGGAGAGCCTTAGTGGATACTCCCAACCCAAGTTAAATGTTTAGCCGCACATATTAACAGGTAGTATAAAGACATTACAAAATGATAAATACATCAACAACCATGAAGAGAGGGGGTGAAGTACAATGTAATGGAGATGGTAGATCTAGATGGAGAGAGAAGATGGTGATACACCAATATACTCCTTTGAATCTAGATCTAGAGTGGGCAATGTGGAGGCTTCTCCTTCTTTCGAGGAAGAGGGTGGCTAGTCTTCTTTCTCCTTCAGCTTCTGCCTTCATAGATGGCAAACTAATCGTATGTGAGTGGATATGGTATTTAAAGAGTGTACCGCGACCACAGTTTATGCCACGATAGTAGTGTTTCCAAAACCAAGTTAACAACAATAAACTAAAGTAAGAACTTGTAATTCCCAATGAAGCCTTTTTGGTAGAGAGGGATTAATATATATACTATATTTATACCCCTACTAAGTACGGAAACCTGAAAAATTAAAAGGTGAGAGGTACATAGCTCATAGACTAAAGTGCGCAATAAGGAAAATACGAATTAAAGAAAGCAACAGAAACTTGGGTTGCCTCCCAAGAAGCACTTGTATAAAGTTTTTAGCTAGACTTTCTCTATCATCTCTCTTCATTTTCCTTTAGCTGGTGTCATCACTTCCTCATTCGTTCCACCTGTTACTGTACTGGTTTCCCCCAAACTGAGTTCTGTTCTTCTTACAAAAGCTTTGTCTTCATAATATCTTTTCACCCTATATCCATTCACCTTGAATGTGTCTGTCTTGTCTCTAGCTATCTCCATCACCCCTGATGAGTATTTTTTATGACAGAAAAAGGGCATGACCACCTCGTTCTCAATTTTCTAGGAAATAACATGATACTCGAGTTGAATAAAAGAACCTTGTCCCCTTCATGAACATCTCTGTTCTTCAGATGAGTGTCATGCCAAAACTATGTTCTCTGCTTATAAATCCTTGTGTTCTCATAAGTGTGCAGTCTCAACTCTTCAAGCTCCTGGAGTTGAAGGAATCTTTTCTATCCAGCCTTATCAAGGTCCATGTTCAAAAACTTGATAGCCCACAAGGCTTTGAGCTCAAATTCAATAGGTAGATGGCATAACTTCCCATAGATTAACATGTAAGGTGTCTTACCTATAGGTGTCTTATATTTCATGTGGTATGCCCAAAGTGCATCATCAAGTTTCATAGACCAATCCTTCCTCATACGATTAATAGTTTTATCTAGTATCTGTTTAATCTGCATGTTTGATACTTTGACCTGCACTAACATTTGGAGATGATATGGAATGGAAACCTTATGTTTCACCCCACACTTTCTCAATAGAGCTTCAAACTACTTTTCACCGAAGTGCGACCCTCCGTCGCTTATGATAGTGTGTGGTACTCAAAAGCATGGAAAGATAGTTTCCTTGAAAAGATTAATGATTTCCTTGGAGTCACATGTTTGGGTGGAAACAGCCTCAACCCATTTAGAGACGTAGTCAATAGCAACCAGTATATACTAATTTCCTTTTGATGATGGAAAAGGTCACATGTAATCGATCCCCCATACATCTAAGATTTCGACTTCCACCCAATCTGCCATTGTCATCTCATTCCTTTTGTTGATGTTTCCTGTAAGATGGCATTCCTTGCATGTTTTAACAAATGACATTTCCAGTGAGCAGTAGCTCAGGTGGTCGCAGTACGGGGCCCCTCATGAAGGGTCCCAGGTTCGAACCCCCCTGGTGGTGGTGTTCAAAATTGTTTCTCCTGTAGCGCAGCTGGCCTCTGCGCGAATTAATGGGCTATGTTCTTACGGGATGGGACTGAGCTCCCCAGGTTGGGCTCGACGCAAGCCTTACGAGTCTCCTGGGTTACCAAAAAAAAATGACACAACATCCTTGAAGAGAGTTGGCTAGTAAAATCATGTTTGCAAAACTTTTGTAGCTGTCTTATCTCCTCCGCGGTGCCCCCCATAAGGTGAAGAATGGCATTCCTTTAGGATTAAGGGTACTTCTTCTTCTGGTATGCATCTACAATATAAGTTGTCAGAGCACCTTTTAAACAACAATGGGTCATCCCAATAGTAATTTTTCAGCTCAGAGAATAACTTCTTCTTCTAATTATACATTATTTCTGGTGGAAGTTGTCCACATGCTAGATAATTACAAATGTATGCGAACCAAGGCAGGCTTTGCTCCTCCAATTGATCCATCAAGAGAGCTTCATTGGCATAGTTTTCATTCACTGGAAATTTATTTTCTTCATCAAAAATTATCCTCGACAGGTGGTCCGCAACCACATTTTATTTTCCTTTTTTTAATGATCTTGTGGTTGAATTCTTGCAGTAACAAAGCCCATCGCAAAAGTCTCAGCTTTGTGTCCTTTTTCTGCATAAGGTGTTTTATCGACCCATAATCAACATACACTTTTACCTTTGATCCTACTAGGTACAATTTAAACTTATCAAAAGCAAACACGATAGCCAACATCTCTTTTTCAGTTGTAGTGTAGTTTACTTGGGCTTCGTATAAGGTTTTTCTTGCATAGAAGATCACATGGTGTCTCTTATCTTTCTTTTGTCCAAGGACTACCCCGATGGAAAAATTACTGGCATCACACATGATTTTGAAAGGTAGATCCCAATCTGGTGCTTGTAGAATTGGTGATGTCATTAATGCCCTTTTAACGGTATTGAAGGCATCTAGACATTCACTGGTGAAATCAAACTCAACATCTCTAATCAGGAGATTCGAAAGTGGTTTGGCAATCTTAGAGAATTATTTTATGAATCTTCTATAATATCCTGCATGCCCTAAGATGCTTCATACTCCTTTGACTGATTTTGGTGGTGGGAGTTTGGATATGGATTCAATCTTACTTAATTCCACTTCAATTTCTTTCTTAGAAACCTTATGGCCTAAGACGATTCCATTTGGACCATAAAATGGCATTTCTCCCGGTTCAGGACGAGTTGTTTTTCTTCACAGCACTGCAACACTAAAGATAGGTTTCTTAGGCATGCTTCAAAATATGTTCAATATACAGAGAATCCATCCATGAAGACTTCTACTATGTCTTCCAAAAATTATGAAAGCATAGATATCATACAACACTGGAATGTTGTTGGTGTGTTACATAAACCAAATGACATCCTTCTAAAGGCATAAGTGTCATAGATGCAGGTAAAAGTTGTCTTTTCTTGATCATCAGGATGAATCGGTACTTGATAAAATCCTAAATACCCATCCAGAAAATAGAAGTAGGCATGGTTAGCTAGTCTTTCTAGGACTTGGTCTATAAAGGGCTGAGGGAAGTGATCCTTTTTTCTAGTAGTATTTAGCTTGCGATAGTCAATGCACATATGCCAACCTGTCACGGTCGTCATTGCTACTTCATCTCCATCCTCTCCTCATATCACTATCATCCGACCCTTCTTAGGCACCACATGGATGGGGCTAACCCAGTTGCTGTCACTTATTAGGTAGATGATCACAACATCTCATAGCTTTATAAATTCCTTCTTTATGACTTCCTTTAGCATTTGGTTTAGCTTCCTCTGTGGTTGAGCTAAAGGCTTAGTTATTTCTTCGAGATGAATTTTGTGCATGCATAGGGCAGGTTTGAGGCCTCTAATGTCTTCTATAGAATGCCCTATAGCCTTTCTATGTAGCCTGAGCTCCTTTAGCAACCTTTCTAGTTGGTCATCCATTAAGTTGGCATTAACGACCACTAGATTCCTCTCTTCTTTGTCAAGGAATTCACATTTCAGCCCCTCCAAAAGTGGTTTCAATTCTGGTTTTGGCTTTGGTGCTCTCTTTTCCTCAAGTGTTTGCTCGAGCGAAGCGTACTTCACGGTCTCAAATATCTCTTCATCATCATTGAATTCCTCTCCGGGTTGATTCAGGTAGTCTAAGATCTCTACAACCTCTCGACCTTCCAATGTAGGGTCCTGGCTATTCAAGGCTCACATGAGGGGATTGAAAATTGCCTTGTCCTCTTATACCTTTTCACAATATTGATTGTACCTATCCATGAAGTAGACCGACTCAGATAGAGAAGGTCCCCTCATGGCATCTTATACTCAGAAATCAAGGTGATCATCCCCCACTCGCAAGGTGATGACTCCTTCTGCTACATCTATTAAGGCTCTTCCAATTGTGAGGAAAGGTCTTCCAAATATCATTGGGCATTTAGAGTCCTCAACTGTGTCTATCACTACTATATCACATGGTATGAAGAATCACTTGACCCATATTGAAACATCTTCAACTATTTCTATAGGTCTTGTAAAGGTGTGGTCGGCCAACTCAATTCTCATCCTTGTCTTCACCATGTCTGTTAACCTAAGCCTTTGTTCTAGAGTCAAGGGCATTAGACTAATATTTGCCCCTAAATCGGCTAACCCCTTTCTCTCCACATTGTCTTCGATGCAGAAGGGTATATTGAATGCCCTGGGGTCCCTCTTCTTGGCTGGTTACTCAGCTTGAACAAAGGCGCTTGACATTTGTTCCAATTGAACAATCTCAATATGGTCTCCTCTCCTTCTCTTCATAATCATATCCTTAATTTTTTTTGCATATGTCAGCATTTCTTCGATTGCATCGAGAAATGGTACATCCAAATGTAGCTTCTTTACAACTTCCATAAACTTTTTATACCTCTTCTTCAAATATGCCTTGATCAGTTTGTAAGGGAAAGGGACTCTTGGGGCATAGGGTGACTCTTTAAAAGGACTTCTCCTATAGGATCTGAGTTCTTTTCCTCTTCTTCCTTCTTCTTTTCATGATTCCCTTCTTCTTTTCTACTTACAACTTGTTCTTTCCCTTTGGATTCTTCCATTGCTTTCTCATTCTCAGATTGCTGATTACTACAACTTCCTCCTTCTTTGGTATTGTTAGTATTAGGATCTTCCAACATTTTCTCAGATCAGAGAGTGGCCATTTTTGCAGTCTCAGTATTTGATGGGATCTTCCCTGAAGGGTTTTTCATGAGTTCAAGTAGTTGTGTAAGCTGTTGATCAATCTGCCTTTGGTGAGTTTGCAAGTCTATCATTTGAGTTTGCATGGTAGTTAGCGCCCCTGAATTGGTGATAGCACTTTGAGCAAGTTGGTCGTTCACTGAAGCTTGCCTTTTTGTGAAGTCAAATAGTTGGGAAATCATGTTAGTTTGGTTGTTGTCTTTGGCTTGGCTCGACCCTTGGCCTTGTCCTTGGCCTTTTCGACTCACATTTTTATTCTTACTTTGGTAGCTGCTCTTGCTCGTCTGATAGTTAGTAGTCTTGGTGTATTGAGTCGGTCCTCCTTTCTTCTCGAATCCTGGAGGAGGTTTAGATGAATTACTCAGTTGACGTGCATTTTCCACAACTTCCTTGTTACTATAGTTAACCCCATGATGATCTCGTCATTTGAAATTAACATTAGAGACATTCTTTATTTCTTCTTCACTTTCACTTTCTTCGCTCTCCTCTAGTTGAGTATAGATATAGTTGTCAACTCCATATCCTCCTTCTCTGCATGTAAATCATTTCATGGCTTTCTCCATGTGTTTCTTGCCATTGCCCCCAGTGTCTTTTAATTCTTTGACATCGATGGCAATTTTATGAATCTAAGTTGTAATAGTCTCCAAGGCATTGGCTTCAATTGATGGTCCTTCAGATCCTACTTTCTTCACTGATCCATGCCTTCTTGAAATGCAACCATGTTATCCATTATCTTCATAGTTCTTCTCAGTTTCTTTCCAAGAAAGTCTCTTTCAGAAGTTGCATTCAATGAAGTTCTTTCAGTGGGAGTTAGCCCATTGTAAAAGGTGGTCATCAGGAACCCTTTACGGTAGTTGTGGTGAGGGAAATCTCTCTGGTATTCTTGAAAGCGTTCCCACTCCTCATGAAGGTTCTCTCCCAGTTTTTGAGTGAACAAAGTGATCTTTTGCATATTATGGATAGTTCTCTCAGTGGGATAAAATTTAGTGACAAAGGCATCTACCCTTGCAATCTTCAAGGACTGGTGGGGTAGTTTGAGGTACCAGGATAGAGCTTTATCTTCAAGGGAAAAATTGAATCCCTTGCAATATATCACTTCTTGAGGGACTCCACTCATCTTAATGGTATCGCATATGTTTTTGAAGGTATCAAGGTGATGGTACAATTTTTTTCTCCTTGAATTTCCACGGAAAGGCTTGTTCTGGATCATCGAGATTACAACCAGTTTCAATTCAAAGTTTGTTGCATTGAAGTGCAGGATGACAATTGGGCATCTGGATTTGTTGTCTCTAGTTGTGGCCAACTCTCTAAGAGTTTTTCCTTCTTCATCATCTTCACTCTCATTGTTCCTGTCATCATGCTTACGTTCATCCTCGCGGTGATTTCGATGGTGCCTTCTATGATGATGGTAACGTCGTTCTTCCTCGAGTCGTTCTTCCTCACGGTGATGACCACTGAGTGACAGTCATCTCTATCTTCATTCGTCTCATGTGGTGGTGGGTCATGTTGAACTCTCACATTCTATTTGTCCCCAGTAAGACTTCCATCCACACGAGGTGGCATGGTGACTTGCGGTTAAGGAAAAAAATCAAACGGCCCTCCAGGTTCCCTGAATATACCGCACAATCAAGTTAGGAAACTGGACGTGTTAAAATGAACTATTCTACGTAATCGAAGGATAGAAGTATAAGGTTTCTGTACAGTTAAGTTTATCACTAAGCTTGAGGCACGGGAGTATAGTGAGTGGACTCAAAGTTCTTAACAATGTCATTTTGCCTTATCCCCGACAATGACGCTAAAAAGTTGACTGACCTAAATCGCACATCCAAAATGGGGCAGATCCACAGTAGTCAGACTTTTAATATTATGACCTGACACTTAAGCCCCTGCAACCATTATACGGGGTCTGATGTAGTACTCAGGGTCGAATCATAGGGACAAGGTTAGTAGGTGTTAAGCATGTAAGGTCTCACACTCCTACACTCTGAGCGAATAGAAAAGTTTATAAAGGATTGTTCCCTAAGGAATGACTATACTCCAGTCAAAGAAAAGAAATCTAAAGGAAAGAAAATAATAACAAGAAAAAAATGATTATGAACGGTAGGAAAACAAATATATGGAGGGAAACTTGGATCGGGTTTCACCTACTAAGGTCTCTAACCAACATGCAAAACTCACACCCCTTCATATACCCCTATCAAGATTACAAGCAATCATAAAAATGTCTATTCCCTCCTCTCTCGAGGTAAGGATAGATCTAGGATCCAAGGTAGCCTCTGTCTCGAGATAACTACCCTACAACCGCCAAACAAACCATATGACCGTAAGATTTAGCATTCCAACACTTTCATTCATTCATACTACTCCATAACACTAGATAAGGAAGGCACTACTCTTTTGAGGTACCAAAAATCAAACATCATAAGATGGTAGCTAAGCATACAAGTGAAGCATTAAGAACAAGCATTTGGAGATAATCTTGATAAGAACATATATATATATATATTCAAAGGGAAGAGAGAATGTACATGTTGGGAGAGACTTAGTGGCTACTTCCAACCCAAGTTAAATGTTCAGCCACACATGTTAACAGGAAGCATAATGGTGTTACAAAATTATATATACATCAACAACCACGAAAAGGGGGGGGGGCAAAGTACAATGTAATGGAGATGGTAAATCTAGATGGAGAGAGAAGATGGTGATACACTAATATACTCCTTCAAATCTAGATCTGGAGTGGGCGATGTGGAGGCTTCTTGTGGCAACACATCCCATTATCATACAGATAATGAGGTGTTACGCAAAAACGTGTGGAAATCACCATAACCACATATTATCAAAACACAGATTAATTAAAACCGATTGCGAAAAACTGATAAACTATGAGACTATTACATTCCAGTCCTCATCCTGCACAGAAACATGTCATATATATATATTCATACACGAGATCTGATACGTGTCCACAGCATCAAAGAACAGCTGTTCATCCATCACATGAGTTCACCACCTGTTCATATACATAAAGGCCCGCATCCGGCCAACAGCAGGATATATAAACATCATCGATCGTTCATCGTGAAACAACGCCAAAACACTGCCAAGGACCTGAGAGTACAGGGATGACTCTAGACTCTACTACAAAACATCCAAAACAGCAGCATGTCCATCGCTTGCCTTCTATTGCTCCTCAAGCTGCTCGACCGCAACACCACAACCACAACCACATCTACCTCGACCACCTAAAAAGGGTGTAAACCAGCGGGGTGAGACAATTGAACAATTGTCCCAGCGGGAAACATAACTCCCCACCGCAACTACAGAACCTCAGCAAGATAAACTATAACAGTAGATAACTATTAACAGATATAACAAGAGCAGTCTATATATATAAAGCAAGGCTATTCTTACCGACAAGCTTACCAGCTGTACAAAAGCATATAACCAGATATCTCTAAATGGAACATGATTGACAATATAACATATATATTATGTAACATGATTATCAGAACAAGATATGTTGCCACATAACCTGCAAGATATAACAAAGATATTACACAAACAAGGCCTCAACCAATGTTTCGTGTTTGATGTAAGCAGTAAATACTAAACGGTTGTATTACGTATTATTATGCCCTGAGGAAGTGAACTGTACCGTTCAAATCCAACCTTCAGTTACGAAACCCAAACCGGTGCCATACAAGGTCAATCGAAGAGCCGGACTCCACGACCTCCCACCTCGTAATCAGTACACGAGCACAACACAAGCAGGACCGCAGTCACATGCTGAAGTGGTCTAAGCCACAGGGTCAGCTCCATAGGCTACCCTCTCTCTAGCCCGCCTTGGTACAGGTCTCGGCGCTAGTATAACTGAGCCACGGGCCTGTTCATCGTGCTCTGAGCCATGAACGCATTCATGCTCCTCACATCACATATCCTGAGCCATGGGCCTGTTCACCATGCTCTACACATACATATATCTAAGTCTGTAACCGAAGTTACACTCTTACCTCCTCATTTTCAGGCTAGGAGCAACCTACACATATTAAAAAATATGCGCTTCCAGGTTAACTCGTAGGAGAACCTGTTTCACCATCACCAAGTCCTGACGATGATGGATCTATGGCTGGGGCAAACTACATGATATATTTCACTGTGATTAATTAGTATCTTTTAGATAGATTGCAAGATTCAACCAAGTTGTATAACATGCAAGATATAACAGGAAGTAAAATTCATTATTGTGACTACATCCACCTGATCCATCTCAAGGATTCAACATCACATGTTACCACTTGGCCTCTTGCCAACCATCCAGATCCATCTCAAGGATCATCACATACCATGGGATTTCAATCCCTCATCATGTACTATCACTGCCTCTTCAAGGCTCACATCAACATCATGAAACTAACACATAATACATATAATCTCATTAACTAGAGTAATTATCATGTGATGTTACTCATCACATATATCTCATAGACTTTTCATGGTAAATCATCACCTGCATGGTTAGAGTACACATAAGGACTATACTCATTATCACAAGATGATATTCGAGATGTTATACTTGTCATTTACACTATTTGGTGATCAAGTGTATTAAGCACATCATTAACAGACCATATTCATGCTTACCCTTATCTCAAGATTATACAAAATAATCAAGGGGTTCACTTTGTATAGAAATCATATTGAGTATTCAGAGCAAACACTATTATTACCACGTATCATGACTGTCACCATCCACTATCATTATTATTATCATTATGCAAGCTATTACTGTAACTACCACCATTCTTATTATCATTAACAAAATAATTATAAGGATCACTACATGCATGTCATTACCACTACCTTCCTCGTCATCATCATATACTACTATCAGCATCATTGCTATCATTAGTACTGTTATTATTGCAAGGCATCACTTTAGTTTGTTTATGTATAACCAAACACTTCCATACACAAGGAACTGTCATTAAAAGGTCACAAGACCCTCACCAAAACTCCTCACTACCCTCACCCAAAAAACCCACAACAACGACTAGAGAGGAGTGCAGCAATGCTGCGCGACACAACGTTACAGGGGTAACGCGCGTCAGAGAGGGGTGTCGGGCATCCGTGCATATCGGGCAATGCCCATTACACCTCCTACCGGCTGACACACCAAGAAGTGTGATGCCCGTCACAGCCCAAACGCAACGCTCGATATACATGCTAGTCATAACGGCCAGAACTACCATCTCTAACGACCAAGAGAGAGAGAAAGAAAGAAGGGAACACTCCTCAAAATGTGCAACCACCAATCAAGGCCTATCGGCCATCACACCATAGCCAAGCGTGTGACGCCCGTCACAACCCAGCCCTATCGGCCGTCACAACTCAAGGCTATCGCCCACCAAGGCTATCGGCCCTCACACCATGCATGGCCTATCGTTCAACACAAAGAAACAAGCCACACACGACCCTGTCGTTCAACACCAACAAACCACCATGTCACACTTAGTCTATCGTCCATCATAAGAACTAAGGTGATGCTCATCACAAGGACCATATCGTCCAACAAGGATCACCATATCAGCCAACACTCACACTAGCTCAACCTATCGCCCAACACAAGGGCAAAGATATCGTCCAACACCAAGAACACCCACCATGTCGTCCATCACAACACACTCATATCGTCCATCACACCAAAACAAGGAAGGGGTATCGCCCAACAGGTCATCACCAACCTCCAGCACAAGGAGACTCAAACCCTGGAAAGCAAGGTACACATGGAAACCCTAAACCCTAAGGGGGATCGGCCACCAAAGGTACAAAAGCAAGGATCTAACTACTAACATATGAACAAGAATGTAATAAGGGGTAATGGAGTTAGGGTTAGAAGCTATGCAACCCACCTTAAGATCCAAGCTCCAAGGAAGAAGAAGCACTCCAAGGTCCAAGGGATATCGTCCACCAAAGATTCTCTAAGAGGGTGTATCGGCCACTACTGCTACTCCAAGGAGGTGTATCGGCAAACACAAGCAAAGAAGGGAGGAGTGTCGTGCACTCAAGGTGGAGGAGAGACCAAAGGATCAAAGGAAGCTAAGGCAAGGGAAAGAACCACCTATATAGAAGGAAAGGGAGGAGAAAACAAGGTAGATCCATGCTATGTGTTGTCCACCCAAGGGACACTTGTCCTAGGGTTCAAGCCACCACTCTAGGAAGCCATGAGACACTTGTCCAAGATATGCACCAAGTGTCCACCAAACATGGTCAAGGCTGGACCAAGCAACATGGGCGACACAAACAGCAGCTCTACAGGGCGACACACCAAGGTACCTGGGCGACACACATGGTTGTTGGATGACAAAAACCATCCCAGGTCGACACACAACCTCCTTGGATGACACAAGCTAGTCTTGGCCGACACAAGACAAGTCTTAGCCGACACAAGGCTCAAACAAGGCACCCCAAGGCCCAAACAAGCTCAACTGAGGCCCAAAGAACTCAAACAACAAGCCCAAGCCTTCCTCTCAACCCTAGAGGAAGCAAAGAGAGGGAGGAACACCTCACAAGGTGGCAAACTTGCTCACAAAACCGTAGACTTGGGTTATTTGCAAGTAGCCCCTCCAACTCTCCACAAAGCACAACAAAAACCCTAATCACCACTTAAAGGTGATTAGCAAGCACCAAAGCACCAATGTTAAGCAAAACAAACAAGGTAAACCCTAAATGAAGGTCAGGGTCCTTACAAACTAACCCCTTTAAGGGATTTCGTCCCCGAAATCCGAAGAGAAAAGCGAGGGATACTTCCTCCTCATCTCTTCCTCAAGCTCCCACGTGGCTTCGTCAACGCCACGATGCTGCCAAAGAACCTTCACAAGAACCAGGTCCTTCCTCTTTAGCTTCTTGATCCTTCTGTCAAGGATCGCCATAGGACCTTCCTCTTAGGTCACATCTGCATCAAGCTCAACCTCAACTGGTTGTATCACTGTACCTGAATCCGGATGACTTTTCTTCAGCATACTGACATGAAACACTGGATGTAACATGTGCAACTCTGGAGGCAACTCTAACTCATAATCTACTTATACGTGCTATGACTGAGTAAGGCCCCATATACCTGGGTGCCAACCTACCCTTCCGTCCAAACCTTAACACACCTTTCCACGGTGAGACTTTAAGATACACTTTGTCTCCTACCTGGAACTCCAAAGGTCATCGACGATTGTCTGCATAAGACTTCTGCCTGTCCTGTGCCACTTTCAGTTGTTGCAGTATCACCTTGATCTTATCTGTTGTCTGTTGAACTAACTCAGGACCCAAAAGTTGATACTCACCAGACTCATACCAACACAAAGGAGATATGCACTTCCTTCCATACAAAGCCTCATATGGAGCCATGTCGATGCTCCGCTGATAACTGTTGTTGTAGGCAAACTCTATCAAACTCAGATGTACATCCCAATTGCCTAGAAACTGCAAAACACAAGCTCGAAGAAGATCTTACAAAATCTGTATAGCCCTTTCAGACTGTCCATCTGTCTGCGGGTGAAAAGATGTACTGAACCTCAACTGCGTTCCCAACGCTCTGTGCAACTGTTCCCAAAAACGACTCGTAAACTGAGGACCTCTGTTCGAAACTATTGTTGCTGGCACACCATGCAAACGTACTATCTCATCCACATACACTCGAGCTAGTTTCTCAGCTGTATATGTCGTCCTTACTGGTAGAAAATGGATAGACTTTGTCAATCTGTCCTCTATCACCCAAATGGAATCATGATTCCTAGTTGTCCGGGGTAGACCAACTACAAAATCCATGGTTATATGATCCCATTTCCACTGCGGTATCGGCAAAGGTTGCAACGTACCCACCGGCTTCTGATGCTCAGCCTTCACTTGCTGACAAACCGCACATCACGCCACGAACTCAGCTACATCTTTCTTCAAACCGGGCCACCAATACAAGTCCTTCAGACTATGATACATCTTGGTGACACCTGGATGTATAGCATACATAGACGTATGTGCTTCCTCAAGCACCAACTCCCTCAGATCATCAACATCTGGAACCACCATCCTATCCCGATAGCAAACTAGTCCATCCTCGGACTCATGAAACCCATCACGCTTGTCGCTGCCAAACTCTGATCTGATCAACTGTACCGCATCATCTGTTTGCTTTGCATCCTTGATCTGCTGTCTCAATGTAGGCTTAACTTGCATCTGTGCAAAAAGACCAGATAACAAAGAAACTTCCATCTGCACATTCATATGTCGCAGAGAAACAAACATGTCTCGCCTATGACATATCAAAGAACTCAACTGTGCCTTCTTTGAAGAAAGAGAAGAAGATTTTTTGCTAAGCGCATCAGCTACCACGTTTGCCTTACCAAGATGATACTCGATAGTGCAGTCGTAATCATTGATCAACTCCATCCATCGTCGCTATCGCATGTTCAACTCTTGTTGCGTAAAGATATACTTCAGATTCTTATGATCTGTAAAGATTTGACACATGTCCCCATACAGATAGTGTCTCCAAATCTTTAACGCATGAACCACTGCTGCCAACTCCAAGTCATGAGTCGGATAGTTCTCCTCATGCTTCTTGAGCTGTCGCAAGGCAAAAGAAACCACATGATCTTCTTGCATCAATACGCAACCTAAACCTTTCTTGGAAGCATCACAGAAAACAACATAGCCTTTCCCAGGCTCTGGCAAGATCAACACTGGAGCACTGGTCAGCTTCTCCTTCAAACTCTGGAAAGCTTGCTGACATCGATCATCCCAAACAAAAGGTACATCCTTCCTGGTCAACTTTGTCATCGGCAACGCAATCACACTGAAGTCCTTGATAAACCTCCGGTAGTATCCTGCCAAACCAAGGAAACTACGAGCTTCTGTCGGCGTCTTCAGTTGTTCCCAATCCGCAACGGATTCCACCTTCTTCGGATCTACTTTGACTCCTTCAGCAGATATCACATGACCCAAGAAAGTCACTTCCTCCAACCAGAACTCACACTTACTGAACTTGGCATACAACTGATGTTGACGAAGAAAAGTCAATGCTTGACGAAGATGTTGCTCATGCTTTTGCCTGTCCCGACTATAGATCAAGATGTCATCTATAAAGACTACAACAAACTGATCTAAGAATGGACGGAACACTCTGTTCATCAGGTCCATGAAAGCAGCAGGTGCATTGGTTAATCCAAACGGCATAACCACGAACTCAAAATGGCCATACCTCGTCCTGAAAGCTGACTTGGGTATGTCATCCACCTCTATCCTCAACTGGTGATATCCAGACCGTAGATCGATCTTTGAAAACATTGTATCACCACGCAACTGGTCGAACAGATCATCTATCCTCGGGAACGGGTACTTATTCTTGATCGTGACCTTATTCAACTGTCGGTAGTCTATACACAACCGCGTCGAACCATCCTTCTTCTTTATGAACAACACGGGAGCACCCCACGGCGACGTACTCAGTCGGATAAAACCTTTTTCCAACAACTCTTGCAACTGCTTCTTCAACTCTGCCATCTCTGCTGGAGCCATTCTATATGCAGACTGTGCAACTGGCTGTGTTCCAGGAACCAAATTGATCTCGAAATCAATCTCTCGGGGTGGAGGAACACCAGGAAACTTCTTAGGAAACACGTCTGCAAACTCTCGAACCACTGACACCTCCTCAAGACTGGGACCTTTTGCCTTGGTAACCACAACGGTATCCACCACGTGAGCTAAGAACGCCTCACATCCTTGTCGTAACAACTTTTCTGCCACCATAGCTGATACCAAACACGTCGGAAGAATCTTCCTATCTCCCTGGAAGATCCACTTCTCTCCCGCGACATCAAACACTGCCTGCTTGAAACTACAGTCCAAGACAATCTTATACTTCTCTAAGGTATCCATCCCAAGGATGACATCGAAACCATGCATATCAAGTGGTATGAGATCCACTTGGATGCAGTGTCCCAAGAAAGACAAGAGACAAGATGGACACTCTTCTCGAAGCAAAGAGGAACCATCAAGAGGGGTTTCTAACAACAAGCTATCCTTCTTACAACTAACTGGTAAACGACATTTTTCAAGCATACTATAGGCGATAAAAGAGTGTGTAGCACCCGGGTCAACCAGAACAGATATAAAGCAAGAAGAAGACATATCAGAATGAAATAACTCCATCTGACCTGTCACCACTCGCAGGTTGACTAATGCCTTCGGCTGACTCATGGCATAGAATCGAGTCGTTGCTTGCTGTCCACGACCTCTGCTTCCCTGAGCAGATGATCCAGCTTGAGATGCTTGATCGCATCCTCGTCCTCTGCTACCACTGGGCTATGGCCTCTCTGACCTTTGAAAACTCTGCCTCGGCTGCTGCGTCACTTCAACGTCTCTATTCGGGCAATTGAACTTCCAATGCCCGACCTGTCCACAAAGATGACATGACTTGTCCTCAGACCTTGGCCTAACTGGCCCTGTCACTGCCACAGAAGCTGAACTGTGCACTTTAAACGGTGAAGAAACATAACCTTTCCCCTTACTCGGAGACCACTGAGATGGTACACCAGAACTTCTCATCGCTGATGGTGCTAAAAACCTGGGCTTCTTAAAGCCACCAAACCTTCATCCTTGAAACTGAGCAGGTCTTTTAAGAGACATAGACTCTCTTTTCTCCCTTACTGTTCTCTCAATCCATCGAACTGATTCAACGAACGTAGAAAACCGCTCTTGGTTTTCCAACACAGACACCGGGGTTGTCAACTCAGTACTCAAACCCTTCTCGAAATGTCTGATCCGTTCCTCATCTGTTGCCGCCATGTGAGGACAAAACCTCAACAGATCCATAAACTTAGCTTCATACTCGGTGATGTTCATCGTTCCTTGTCTCAGGTTCTCGAACTGACTGACCTTCTCATCCAGATACGTCTTGGGAAAGTATCTGGTGACGAACTCACGTCGAAACACTTCCCAACAGACCACCTCACCGGGCCGCTTCTCTTCTTCGATGGTCCACCAGTGACCAGCACTACCTTTCAGAAGGTAGACAGCATGCTTTACCTTGTCCGCTTCAGGGATGTCAAGGATCTGGAAAGCCTTCTCGAGACTTGTCAGCCACAGATCTGCATCCGCTGGATCAGCCATTCCAGCATATTCCGAAGCTCCAACTCGGTGGAGCCGCTCGAAGGTCTTCCCAATACCCGATGCTTCTCCATGGGGAACCTGTGCTCGCGGAGGAGGCACTGGTAATCGCTCAACCATGAGATTCATCGTAGCCATCAACTGCCTCATAAGCTGTTAGTAAGCATGATGTTCAAGTATGGCTGGGTTAAATTGGGGACCCTCAGGCACCCGATCTTCATGTGCCTGTCCATCTGCTCCATCAACCGATGCAGCATCATTGTACTCAGTAGAGTGTCCTTCATGCTTTCCAGACATCTTGGCTTTTCTTCCACTGAGGGCAGAAGATTTTGGTAAGAACACCTGGAAAACTCATAAGAACAGACTCAACCTAGTCCTAAATCCCTGTAGACTCAGCGTACCTATAGCTCTGATACCAAAACTTGTGGCAACACATCCTATTATCATACAAATAACGAGGTGTTACGCGAAAACGTGCGGAAATCACCATAACCACAAATTATCAAAACACGGATTAATTAAAACCGATTGCGAAAAACTGATAAACTATGAGACTATTACATTCCAGTCCTCATCCTGCACAGAAACATGTCATATATATATTCATACACGGGATCTGATACGTGTCCACAGCTTCAAAGAACAACTGTTCATCCATCACATGAGTTCACCACCTGTTCATATACATAAAGGCCCGCATCCGGCCAACAGCAGGATATATAAACATCATCGATCGTTCATCGTGAAACAACGCCAAAACACTGCCAAGGACCTGAGAGTACAGGGATGACTCTAGACTCTACTACAATACATCCAAAATAGCAGCATGTCCATCGCTTGCCTTCTATTGCTCCTCAAGCTGCTCGACCGCAACACCACGACCACGACCACGTCTACCTCGACCACCTAAAAAGGGTGTAAACCAACGGGGTGAGACAATTGAACAATTGTCCCAGCGGGAAACATAACTCCCCGCCGCAACTACAGAACCTCAGCAAGATAAACTATAACAGTAGATAACTATTAACAGATATAACAAGAGCAGTCTATATATATAAAGCAAGGCTATTCTTACTGACAAGCTTACCAGCTGTACAAAAGCATATAACCAGATATCTCTCAATGGAACATGATTGACAATATAACATATATACTATGTAACATGATTATCAGAACAAGATATGTTGCCACATAACGTACAAGATATAACAGAGATATTACACAAACAAGGCCTCAACCAATGTTTCGTGTTTGATGTAAGCAGTAAATACTAAACGGATGTATTACATATTATTATGCCCTGAGGAAGTGAATAGTACCGTTCAAATCCAACCTTCGGTTACGAAACCCAAGCCGGTGCCATACAAGGTCAATGGAAGAGTCGGACTCCACGACCTCCCACCTCGTGGTCAGTACACGAGTGCAACACAAGCAGGACCGAAGTCACATGCTGAAGTGGTCTAAGCCACAGGGTCAGCTCCATAGGATACCCTCTCTCTAGACCGCCTTGGTACAGGTCTCGGCGCTAGTATAACTGAGCCATGGGCCTGTTCACCGTGCTCTGAGCCATGAACACATTCATGCTCCTCACATTACATATCCTGAGCCATGGGCCTGTTCACCATGCTCTACACATACATATATCTGAGTCTGTAACCGAAGTTACACTCTTACCTCCTCATTTTCAGGCTAGGAGCAACCTACACATATTCCAAAATATGCGCTTCCAGGTTAACTCGTAGGAGAACTTGTTTCACCATCACCAAGTCCTGACGATGATGGATCTATGGCGAGGGCAAACTACATGATATATTTCACTATGATTAATTAGTATCTTTTAGATGGATTGCAAGATTCAACCAAGTTGTATAACATGCAAGATATAACAGGAAGTAAAATTCATTATTGTGACTACATCCACCTGATCCATCTCAAGGATTCAACATCACATGTTACCACTTGGCCTCTTGCCAACCATCCAGATCCATCTCAAGGATCGTCACATACCATGAGATTTCAATCCCTCATCATGTACTATCACTGCCTCTTCAAGGCTCACATCAACATCATGAAACTAACACATAATACATATAATCTCATTAACCAGAGTAATTATCATGTGATGTTACTCATCACATATATCTCATAGCCTTTTCATGGCTAAATCATCACCTGCATGGTTAGAGTACACATAAGGACTATACTCAGTATCACAAGATGATATTCGAGATGCTATACTTGTCATTTACACTATTTGGTGATCAAGTGTATTAAGCACATCATTAACATACCATATTCATGCTTACCCTTATCTCAAGATTATACAAAATAATCAAGGGGTTCACTTTGTATAGAAATCATATTGAGTATTCAGAGCAAACACAATTATTACCACTTATCATGACTGTCACCATCCACTATCATTATTATTATCATTATGCAAATTATTAGTGTAACTTCCACCATTCTTATTATCATTAACAAAATAATTATAAGGATCACTACATGCATGTCATTACCACTACCTTCCTTGTCATCATCATATACTACTATCAGCATCATTGCTATCATTAGTACTGTTATTATTGCAAGGCATCACTTTTGTTTGTTTATGTATAACCAAACACTTCCATACACAAGGAACTATCGTTAAAAGGTCACAAGACCCTCACCAAAACTCCTCACTACCCTCACCCAAACAACCCACAACAACAGCTAGAGAGGAGTGCAGCAACACTGCGTGACACAGCGTTACAGGGGTAACACGCGTCAGAGAGGGGTGTCAGGCATCCGTGCATATCGGGCAACGCCCATTGCACCTCCTGCCGGCCGACACACCAAGAAGTGTGACGCCCGTCACCGCCCAAATGCAACGCCCGATATACATGCTAGTCATAACGGCCAGGACTACCATCTCTAACCACTAAGAGAGAGAGAAAGAAAGAAGGGAACACTCCTCAAATTGTGCAACCACCAATCAAGGCCTATCGACCATCACACCATAGCCAAGGGCATGACGCCTGTCACAACCCAGCCCTATCGGCCATCACAACTCAAGGCTATCACCCACCAAGGCTATCGGCCCTCACACCATGCATGGCCTATCGTTCAACACAAGGAAACAAGCCACACACGGCCCTGTCATTCAACACCAACAAACCACCATGTCACACTTAGTCTATCGTCCATCATAAGAACAAAGGTGCTGCTCATCACAAGGACCATATCGTCCAACAAGGGTCACCATATCGGCCAACACTCACACTAGCTCAACCTATCGCCCAACACAAGGGCAAAGATGTCGTCCAACACCAAGAACACCCACCATGTCGTCCATCACAAGACACTCATATCGTCCATCACACCAAAACAAGGAAGGGATATCACCCAACAGGTCATCACCAACCTCCAGCATAAGGAGACTCAAACCCTGGAAAGCAAGGTACACATGGAAACCCTAAACCCTAAGGGGGATCGGCCACCAAAGGTACAAAATAAAGGATCTAACTACTAACATATGAACAAGAACGTAATAAGGGGTAATGGAGTTAGGGTTAGAAGCTATGCAACCCGCCTTAAGATCCAAGCTCCAAGGAAGAAGAAGCACTCCAAGGTCCAAGGGATATCGTCCACCAAAGCTTCTCCAAGAGGGTGTATCGGCCACCACTGCTACTCTAAGGAGGTGTATCGGGCAACACAAGCAAAGAAGGGAGGAGTGTCGTGCACTCAAGGTGGAGGAGAGACCAAAGGATCAAAGGAAGCTAAGGCAAGGGAAAGAACCACCTATATAGAAGGAAAGGGAGGAGAAAACAAGGTAGATCCATGCTATGTGTCGTCCACCCAAGGGACACTTGTCCTAGGGTTCAAGCCACCACTCTAGGAAGCCATGAGACACTTGTCCAAGATATGCACCAAGTGTCCACAAAACATGGTCAAGGCTGGACCAAGCAACATGGGCGACACAAACAGCAGCTCTACAGGGAGACACACCAAGGCACCTGGGCGACACACATGGTTGTTGGATGACACAAACCATCCCAGGTCAACACACAACCTCCTTGGACGACACAAGCTAGTCTTGGCTGACACAAGACAAGTCTTGGCCGACACAAGGCTCAAACAAGGCACCCCAAGGCCCAAACAAGCTCAACTGAGGCCCAAGGAACTCAAACAACAAGCCCAAGCCTTCCTCTCAACCCTAGAGGAAGAAAAGAGAGGGAGGAACACCTCACAAGGTGGCAAACTTGCTCACAAAACCCTAGACTTGGGTTATTTGCAAGTAGCCCCTCCAACTCTCCACAAAGCACAACAAAAACCCTAATCACCACTTAAAGGTGATTAGCAAGCACCAAAGCACCAAGGTTAAGCAAAACAAATAGGGTAAACCCTAAACGAAGGTTAGGGTCCTTACACTTCTCTTCTTATGAGGAAGAGGGTGGTCAGTCTTCTCTCTCCTCCAACTTCTGCCTTCAGAGATCCCAGACTGATCGTATGTGAGTGGATATGGAATTTGGCAACACTTCATGGTCCTTGATGATCTGAAGTTGTGACAAGTCAAGGTGGGTGGCCTATTTATAGGTGTTACCCACCAACTTAACCATCTAGGCCGCGGTCGCGATTGGGATCTCAGTCGAGGTAGGGCCTCGATCGCGACTGCGGGTGAAAGCCATGGTCGCGGCATGGGTGTAAGCCATGGTCGAGGTATTACCTCAGTTGTGGCTTGATCTCAGTCGAGACTCCCACCGTGATCGTGGTGTGGGGGTTGTAGGCTACGATCGAAGGAAAGCAATGCGGTCACGGGTCTTAGAGATGGTGATGAGGGGCTTCGATTGCGGTGGGGTCCTTAGTGGTCAACGAAGCCGCGGTCGAGGTGCTAGCCGGGACCAGGTGTTGGCATGACCCTAAAAAGGTGGAAGAGGTGTGCAATTGAGATATTTGACATAAATCACTAAAATAAGTAGAAATTCTATAAAAGTTATGTTAGGAGAAGTATAAAACATATGCAAAAAGTGCATAAAATGAGATGTTATCGATAATGTCACCCATGTAAAGCCTCATATGGTGCCATATCAATACTCCTTTGATAACTATTATTGTAGGCAAACTCTATCAAATAGAGGTCCCTATCCCAACTGCCCAAAAACTTAAAGACACAAGCTCTCAACAGATCTTCCAAAGTTTGTAAGTCCTCTCAGACTATCTATCTATCGATGGGTGAAACGTTGTACTAAACCTCAACTGCGTACCCATGGTTATATGTAGACATTTCCAAAAGTGATTGGTAAATTGAGGAGCTCTATCTTAAACAATGGAAACTAGAATACCATGAAAACATGCTATCTCATCAACATAGACCCGTGTCAACTTATAACTATATACATTGTCTTCATAGGAGGGCATTGTGTTGACTTAGTCAACCTACCAACGATCACCCAAATGCAATCATGACCTTTGACTGTCCTAGGAAGTCCAACCATAAATTTCATTGTGATATGCTCCTATTTCCACTATGGTATAGACAATGATTGCAAAGTTCTTATAGGTTTCAGATGTTCTTCCTTAACCTACTGACACACTGCGCACTTAGCCACAAACTCAGCTACACCTTGCTTCAAGCCAGACCACTAATACATATCTTTCAGATTCTAGTACATCTTGGTTCTACCTGGGTGCATAGTGTACATTGAAGAGTGAGCCTATTTCAGAACCAACTTCCTCAGATCATCAACATCAGGAACCACTGCTCTATCATGGTAACATAGTCCCATTCTCTGATTCATGGAAGCTATCATGCTTCTCACTTCCAAACTCTACTCAGATATGTTGTAGGATAATATCATCACACTTTGCATATTTGATCTGTTGCCTCAACATATTCTTCACTTGTAACTGGGCCAACAGTCCTGCTAATAAGGACACTTCCAACTTCACATTCATCTGATGCAGGGAGACCAACATGTCTCTGTTATGACACACCGAAGATCATAACTGCATTTTATCCATAGATGATGATGAAGGAGATTTCTTGCTTAAAGAATATAAAACCATGTTCACCTTCCCTGTATGGTAGTCTATGATGCAATCATAGTATTTCATCAACTCCATCTAGCATCTCTACCGCATGTTCATCTCCTGCTTCGGGAAGATGTACTATAGGCTTTTGTTGTCAGTGAAGATTTGATACTTCTCACCATAAAGGTAGTTCCTCCATATATTCAAGGCATGGACCACCACTGCAAGCTCCCAACCATGTTTTGGATAGCCCTCCTCATGTTTCTTAATATGTCACAAAGAAAAAGAAATCACATTCTTATCTTGCATTAGCATACAACCCAAACCATTCTTTAACACATCACAAAAGACTATATAACATTTACCTTGCTCTAGCAGAACCAACACTAGTGCACTGGTCATGTTCTTCTTCAAAAGATGGAAAGACATTGACACATGTCATCCAAAAAAAATGTCTCACCTTTCCTCATCAACTTCATTAGGGGTAATGCCACTACGCTAAAATTCTTGATAAACCTCCTATAATAACCTGCTAAGCCAACGAAACTACAAACCTCTATCGGTGTCTTTGGTTGCTCCCACTCTAACACAGACTAAACCTTCTTGGGATCCACATGCACACCATCAGCAAATATGATGTGTCCCATTAAAGACACCTCCTTCAGTCAAAACTCACACTTGCTAAACTTAGCCTACAACTTGTGTTGCATCAACAAATTCAACGCCTACCATAAATGTTGTTCATGCTATTAGAAGTCTTTGGAGTATATCATGATGTCTTCTATGAACACCACCATGAACTAGTCAAGATAAGGTATGAACACCCTATTCATCAAGTCCATGAATGCTTCTGGTGCATTGGTTAGCCCAAACGGCATGAGCACAAACTCATAATGACCATTCCAAGTCCTAAAAGCTGACTTGGGTATGTCTTCTGCCTTGATCCATAATTGATGGTATCCTGATCTCAAATCTATATTTGAGAATATTGTAGCACCTCACAACTGGTCAAAGAGGTCATCTATCTGTGATAAAGTATACTTATTCTTGATCGTCACCTTGTTCATCTATCGGTAATCGATGCACAATCTCATGGATCTATCCTTCTTCTTAACAAACAACATTGGTACACCCCATGGGGACATGCAACATTATGCCACCTCACAACTGGTCAAAGAGGTCATCTATCTATGATAAAGGATACTTATTTTTTATCATCACCTTGTTCAGTTGTCGGTAATTAATGCACAACCTCATGGATCCATCCTTCTTCTTAACAAACAACACTTATACACCCCAACGGGATGTGCTCAGTCTGATAAAACCCTTCTCAAGCAATTCCTACAACTACTTTTTCAACTCTTGCATCTCATTTGGTTCCATTTTGTAGGGTGTATGTGGTATCAGTTGTGTATCAGGTACTTGATTAATCTAAAAATCAATCTCTCAGGGGGGGATGGTGCGTCTGAGCCAGAGGCATACACACTAGCCAACTAGAGGTGGCTAGATGCACTCCATGGGACTCGAACACATGTGTGAGAACTTTTGAAATTTTTATTGGCCCTAACCAAGTCGATCACATAACCAAATAGGTCACCCACAAGTGCACGGGGTAATATTGTAGTATAGGCGATAGGCAAGAATAGGGGTCGATCCTCAAGGTTAGAGTGGGCACTAGAGCTATGTTAGCATTAGCTATGTTCCTAATGCAGATTCTATGGTTCAAGGGTTTTAAAAAGGGTTTGTTTGGTGATTAACCTAAGTGAACAGGCAAGAAAGGCAGAATTAAACGTAAGTTATCTTAACCAAGCAAGTTGAACAATCTAGGTGAACCAACTAACTAAGCAAGAGAAAAGGTAAGCTACACTACACTAGACAAGCAAGAAGTAATTTAGAAGCTAAGTTAACCACTAAAGCAAGAAAAGATCTAAATTAACCCTAACTATCGACATTTAGCAATTGACTAGATTAAGCAAGAACAACTAAACTACACTAGCACAGGCAGCAAGCAGAGCAAGTTGAGTTTTAAACAAGATGAATAAGGTAGGTGGGCCGTTTGGGGATGTAACTTTGATATTAGTTGGGGGAGGTTATTGGACAAGCATGGTTCTCATATTTAATCTAGATTACCAAACCAAACAATAAGGCAAATGACATTAGAATGTACCCTATACTACTAGTGGAAGACTAGGGTTAGGTGTAATTCTAATAGGATTAGCCAAATCTAGGTTTCTAGGATAAGTGGTATTGAGCAATTGAGGGTCGAGGGTAGAGATGGGAGAAGGGATGAGGGTATTTGACCTCATGCCACTAGCCATTCTAGCCTTTAGAAAACCCTAGGCAATCACATCAATACGACTTATACTAGTAACTTAGGTCTCATACCAAGTAGTAGGAGAGGGGTTAGGCATGTAGGAATAAAGGGGACTAGCTAGGGGTCCCCTATTGGGACCTAGGAGTCATGCCTAAGATTTCTACATGCTTCCCAATTCTCCTAGAAACATGGTATCATCAAGCACTAACAAACAAGCAATTCATAGCAAAAAGCATAAATCACAAGCATGGCAATGGGATAAGAGACAAAAGCATGGAGCAATCATCATAGATAAAAATGACTTCATTACAAGCCAAAATTCCCCCAACATGGTATCAAAGTCACATTTTATCCCCAAACGGCCCACCACTAGGGGCTTAGCTACACATAGTCAAAGAAATGGCAAGAAGGGGAAGAAACTCCATGGAGCTAGGGGAAGTAGCCTTGTTCTTCACTTCCTTACTACTGGAGACGTCCTCTCTCCTCCAAGGGTGCAGATCAGCATGAAG
This sequence comes from Alisma plantago-aquatica, assembly GCA_963693085.1. Classification (NCBI taxonomy): domain Eukaryota; kingdom Viridiplantae; phylum Streptophyta; class Magnoliopsida; order Alismatales; family Alismataceae; genus Alisma; species Alisma plantago-aquatica. The sequence goes on along the minus strand of OY856413.1, from coordinate 543,213,945 downwards.
ATATGGGGGATTATGGAGGAAAACCTAGAAAACTAGGTTTCCAAGGTGAAATGGAGATGGAAATGGTGGGTGGAGAGAATAAATGCAAGAGAAATGCACTAAATGCTCAAGGAGTAGGTGGAGAGGAGTAATGGAGGCTAGGCATAGCTAGGGGAGCTAACCTAGTGTTGTGGCCACCACCCATGTATATATAGGTGGTGGTGGAAGCACTAGGGTAAGTAGGGGTATTGTGGGAAAAATAGTTTAGAAAATGGTAGGTTTTGGGTGGTAGCACAGCCGTGGTGGGTGGAGGTGAGAATGGCCATGGTGGAGGAGAATGGTCATTCTAAGAAAGAGGTAAAATCACAGGTTGATGAGGTGAAATGGAGGCTGGTAGTACGACCGTGCTGGGCAGCACGACCATGGTGGGGGCTAGGTAAAATGCCCATGCTGGGCAACACAGATGTGGTGGTGGAGTTTGAGAGGAGGTCATTCCCAAGAGCACACCCGTTACATTCTTCAGCTAGCACGGCCGTGCTAGGCAGCATGGCCGTTCTGGGTCTTCATGGCATAGTCGTGCTGGGTAGCATGGTCGTGGTGGCTGAGTTGCTGAAACTTGCTAGATTTGGCAGTCAACCTGTAACTTTGTGCAATTACCAGCACGACCGTTCCTTGGCACCACGGCCGTATTGGGGTCTTCAAAGGAAAAAATAGCTTCAAACTTCATTACCAAAGGACTTCTTTGCTTGATGTCGAATCTTGGTCATTGGGGTAGGTTGAGGGAGCTTTGGGGCCTTCTTTGGACTCCTCCTTGGGTGGAGGAACCCAGGGACTCCTTCCTTCTCTCTCATCCATCCAAAGCATGGTCCAAGTACCTAAAAATAATGCAAAGAACGTCCATAAGTGCATTTGGCAATGATAAACATATTAGGGGAAATAGCTTGTAATATAACATGTTTAGATGTGATTTAAGTACAAAATGGCACAAGATGGAGCCCTAAAATAGGGCTACATCACCACCCCATACTTGTCCTCAAGTATGCTCCAACTCAATCTCTATTTTCAATTTTCTTTCAACAAATAAGAATTACAAATGCATAGCAATAGAAAATTATTGAGTACATGGTCTTGGAAGTGACTAAGTGCATGTGCTTCACCTCTCTCCTCTCCTCTTTTGCAAACCAATCATGAAATGAGCACTGAGCATACAAACTTCAAATATAAAGCATAGAAACACAAGTTGTCCATATGTCCTTTATGCCATTCCGAGTAAATTGTTTCCTGTTGGTGTTAATCAAAGATGACTAGGAGTATTGTTTTGCTTTCATGCATTTACTCTTATGTCTCAAACCACACTAAATGACCCACTTGGCTGTAGAAAAGGGTAAAGTGAGCTAGATTTGATGTTCTCTAGCTCAATGGGTGTGAAAATGGAGGAAAGGGTTGCAGAAAGTTTTTGGATTGCAATTACATAGAGAACTCATCTTTTCTTTATTTGAATGCTCTTAAATAGGCGCATCCTTTTATTTTATTTTTTTCTTTTCTTTTCTTTTTCTTTGTCCTTGGTGTAGATAGGGCATATGGTGGGTAGAGTGAAGCGGGGAGATAAATATATGGCCACCCCAAACTTTTTGAGGTGGCCAAGGCTGATTATGTGCACTAGGGCATCCTTTCATGAGACAGAGAGGTATGAAGATGGTGAAAGAATAGTTTGATCAAAAGGGGGGTCATTAGTGTAGTCTTCAACATAAGATTTCTTGCATGATAGCTAATCTAACACTTCATCAAATGATATCACACCACATGATAGAGAAACATGACATTCACATTTCTACCAAGTGATTCCATAGGCCTTAAGCATTTATAGCTTTCTCAATTCATGATTCAATCAAAACATTCACAAACTTAAGAGATGTGGTGCATATGTAAAAAGTCAACAATCAAGACCATATAGCAATAAAATCTAAGAGAACGGCATGCATTTGTCAAAGGATTAAAAATTTCATTTCAAGTAGTGGAGATTAAGTCAAAACATACTTTTTGGGCAAGAACATTCAAGTTTGGGCAAACTTGGCCAAAATGGTGCCAATTTGCATTAAATCACATCTAAACCTAACTTTTTAGGGAATTTAAACCATAAAACAGAAAATCCTAGTTAAAGCACACAAAAATTATCAAAATCTACATAGAAATGCAATGCATGATATGGAAGAGCAAAAAGAGTAAATATTTTTTGAAAAATTACACAAAAATGCATGAAATTAAACTACATGGATGCATGAATGCAAGAAAAAGAAAATATACACTAGATGGATTAAAATAAAACAAACAACAATCAGGTGGAATAGGTAAATGTCAAAATAAGTTGAGATTGAGGGCTTACCACCCTACCACCCCAAACTTTTGAACCATGATGTCCTCAGCATGAAACTAAAGCTTAAGGATGATAGGGTAGAAGTCATGTCTCTGGTGGTGTGCGGTCCTATGGTGGGCTAGACTATGGAGGTGGTTGCTGGTAGTAATGGCCCCAGTAGTCCTCTTGTAGAGGCGGGTATGTTTCCTAATAACTAGAAATTGATCCCCATAAATCCTCCCCCATTGGGGGTTCCTCTGTGTTTGCGCATGCTGGTAGCGATACATGTGGTTAATCTGATGGTGCATCTGCTGCTGATCTAACCACATGGACTTCTGTGTCTACTGGATCACCTCCAACTATGCATGAATGGCTGACATGTCATATGAATTTGTTGGAGGTGGTTGCGCATCAAAATTCTCCACTCTAGGTCTAGTGCAGTGTGGCTGCTCAAGTATACATTGTTGCTCTGGAACATCTATTTCTCCCTCTTCTTCAGGTAGATCTATTGTATGTGCTCTGAATTCCTCTCTAGGATGATCATTCTCAACCCTACAAAGTCCTCTGGTGGTCCCACATCCATGAGAAGGGGTCTGGCGTGGTATGGGAGCTCCAGGGTAATTCCAGGGTACCCAGGGTTCAGAACATAGAAGATTTTGTTATCTTTGAGGGAAATCATTTGGAACCTAGCAAGATAGTTTAAATCAACATATTTTCTCCCATCTACTTTGGTAAGTCCCTCTAGAGTGATGCCCACTACCTTTGCAATAGTGGTCACAATTCCTCCCATGATGAATGGATTTTTGCTCTTGGAGGAAATTGTCTTCAAATGATCCATCACCATGGCTCCTATGTTGACGAATCCCCTACTTGCACTAGTGGCCATAAAAAACAAATCTTTCTGTGAACATCATCCTTGATTGTCATAACGGCCAAACAAGGTGTTCGGTAGGACCTTTTATAGGTATCTCATGAAGGGATTGTAGATTTTGCTTGTCTTGGATTTCCATGTAGCAAAGGTAGATTGACCAGTGATTGCTTTCCACATCTTAGAGTAGTTTGCTTTCCCACTCTTGTCAAACCTCCCTTCATCAAAGTTCTTTGCCATTTCTGAATTGGGGGCAATGATATCATTAATTTGAGAAGCTTTAAGTACATGTGTTGAGAAGTTCATTTTGAATCTGATGGCATCCTCTCCTTGCTAGTGTACCTTCTCCAAGGTTGCAAAAAATTCATGAGTAAGATCCAAATATGTCTCTTCAACTTCTGTCAAAATCTTATATAGTCCACAACGTTTTGTTTTCCTCTCGAACATGAAATTCATCCCAAGAGATTGCATTGTAGGCATACATGCATATCTGGTGGGAATCACCCTTCTTGTCATGCACTCAGGGTGTTGAGGTCTCATTGCAACCCTTCTTGATATTCCCCTATCATATGTGGTTTCTTATGGTTTCTTTCCTACTCATGTCAATCTATCCTCCTATAGCCTGGACAAGAAATCCACCGACTCATCCTCCAATTCCTCACTCTCGGTTTCTTCTACCTCTTCTTCTTCATAGGTGTGTGACCCCGAACTTGTATCCAAGTTCAAGAGCACTCTCTCATGGCTTCCACTAGGTCGGGCTAATGATGTGGAATGCCTCGTTGGAGCTGGTTGAGGTGGCATGCACGAGGAAGATGCCTCATTAGACATCTTGGTTCTCTTCTCATGAGCCGGTGGATTAACTTCAATTTAATCTACAATGTTCTCCAACTCTTCTTCTTCCTCCTCCTCTTCCTCGGGGTTGCTATAGCTTGGATCCGAGGCGTTGTCGCTAGAGAAAGAGTGGAGTCGGGAGGCACTCATCGACACCGATCGTCCAAAGGAGCGTGAAATGGAGTTGGATGGCAAGGAGGCACTACCAGACTACTATGAATCGGGTGCATGTTTGGATCAACTTTTGCCACATTTGAGGATGTTCATAGTTTTCTCCACTCCCCTCTTGATGGCCTTTCCCATGCCCTTCATTTTTGCAAGGTTATTTGGTGGAAAATAAAACTAGAACAACAAAAATGAAGTTTCGGGCTGTAGGGGCAGAATTTGCTTGGAGGTGGAGAAATCAGTGGTGATGGATGGTGGAAATCGAAGCTAGAGGTTAGAGAAAGTGATTAGGGGCCAAGGGAAACTCAAATACAGAGCTTGGGAGCAAGAGGAGGCGATTTGGGGGTGGTAGGAGCTCACCCTAGTCGCCTAGATCTTAGAACGATAGTTCTCAGACAGAAACAATGAACCCGGGGTCGTGTTGGGTCGGGCTGAATCGGGCCATTTAAGTGATTTTTCTGGGCCAGCATGGCTGTGCTAGTGGGGAGCTGGCACAGCTGTTCTGGTTAGCATGGTCGTGCTGCCAGTGGCTAAATCTCAAAATTCCCTATTGTTTTTAACTTAACCGGCATGGTCGTTCTGTTGGATACCAGCACGACCGTTCTGGTCAACATAGTCGTGCTACCAACGACCAAAAACTTCATCCTCCCTATTGATTTTAACTTAGCCAGCATGGCCGTTTCTCTCCAGCACGGCCGTTCTGGCCTCTATCAGTTCAAATTCTCTAGATTTCATCAAATCTTTTAGAAACTCATCATCTAATCCACTTGAATGATCTTTGTTGTTGTTATATCCACCACTTTGATTAAACGTGCCTTAATTATCAACTTAATCATGTTTGACCTGTCATTTCATCAAAACTAAAGACAAAAACTATCAAGCACAAGTGTGTGTGTCTTTTGTGTAAAATAAAACAAAAGTATCAAAAAGTAAGATTTGAGAATCTTAAACCACGTGGGTTTCCTCCCACTAGTTCTAAATTTTACACCTTCAGTTGGCCTTATGGATTCTGGATTTCTTTCAATTCTTTGGGATTCTCAAGGAATACTTGCAATATATCTCTTTCTCATCTGCTTCCTAACACATTTCTTCATCATATTGTTGCTCTTCTACAAGCATCACAATGTCAAAACTTTGATTGGCCTTGTCTGGGCCTACTTCCACAACTGGTTTCAATCTTTGTCTATTTATGGGAAACTCTTTTGCTCCTTCTTTCTCACATATCACAACTGCCCCAGATGGATACACCTTCTTGATAAGATAAGGTCATTCCCATCTAGACCGAAGTTTTATGGGAAAGAACTTCATTCTTGAATTGTACAGCCATACCCACTTGTCGGGCTCAAATTCCTTCTTTTTTATCATCTTATCATGAAGAAACTTAGTCCTCTCCTTGTAGCTCTTGGACATGTCATACGCCTCATGGCGCATTTCCTCCAATTCATTCAGTTGAAACTTCCTTTTCATTCCCACATTTTATCCATCAAGATCCATAGTTTTCAAAGCCCATAATGCCTTGTGTTGCACTTCAACCGGCAAATGGCATATTTTTCCATAGACGAGCTTGAATGGTGTAGTGCCAATCGGGGCTTTGTATGCAGTCTGGTATGCCCATAAAGCTTCATTTATATGGAGTGACCAATCCTTGCGGTCCGGTCTCACTATTTTCTCTAGAATGAGCTTTATCTCTCGTTTGGACTACTCAACTTGGCCACTAGTTTGAGGGTGGTAAGGAGTGGCTACTCGATGGTTTACTCCATGCTTCTTGAGCAACCCTTCAAAAGTGTGGGGAATGAAATGACTTCCTCCATCGCTAATCATGGCCCTTGGGATGCCAAAATGGCTAAAAATGTTAGATTTCACAAAGTCACACACTACCTTGTGGTCATTCGTCTGGGTTGCAATGGCCTCGATCCACTTTGACACGTAGTCCACGACGACCAAAATGTAGACATACCCAAAAGAGGGAAGAAAAGGACCCATGAAGTCAATTCCCCATACATCAAACACCTCCACCACAAGAATGGGTGATAGAGGCATCATGTCCCTCTTGGAGATAGTGCCCACTTTTTGGCACTTCAAAAAACTCTTGCAGAATTCATGGGAATCTTTGAACAAGGATGGCTAATAAACCCACATTGACGAACCTTTGCAGCTGTGTGTTTTCCTCCAAAATTACCTCCACATATTCCGGAATGGCACATGGATTGGATTTCTTGTCATTCCATTTCTAGAACACATCTCCTAATGAGTTGATCGGGACAATATTTGAAGAGGTGAGGGTCATCCCAAGCATAGGTTTTGACCATATAAAATAATCTTTTGGTTTCCTCCCTTGTCCACGTGCTAGGTATCCTTCTACTAGCTAAGAAATTGGCTATGTGTTGATACCATGTCCTTTGAGTGGACGAGAGTAGGAAGAGTTGTTCATGTGGCATCATTTCCTTGATTCGATTTGTATCATCAAAGGGCTCATCAATTCGGGAAAGATGGTCGGCAATGCAATTTTCCACTCCCTTCTTGTCTACAATCTCCACATCAAACTCTTGAAGTAACAAAATCCATCTGATCATCCTTGGCTTTGAATATTTCTTTGACATGAGGTACTTTAGTGTAGCGTGGTCCGTGTATATCACTACTTTATTTGTAAAAGATATGATTGGAACTTGTCAAGAGCGAAGATAACTGCAAGCAACTCCTTCTCAGTGGTTGTGTAGTTTATTTGGGCTTCATCTAGAGTTTTTCTTGTATAGTAGATAGCATGTGGAATCCGGTAAACACTTTGCCCCCCCACATCCCCCACTGCCATGTCGGATGCATTAGTTATAATCTCAAATGGCAAAGAGAAATCTGGGGCTACATGATAGGAGCGGAAACTAGTCTTTCCTTCAAGTGGTTGAAAGCTTCAACACACTTGTCATCAAAATGAAATACAACATCCTTCTTGAGCAAGTGGCATAGAGGTCTCGAGATCTTGCTAAAGTCTTTTATGAATCAGAGGTAGAAACCTGCATGTCCCAAGAAAGACCGGACATGACTTATAGTGGAAGGAATAGTAAGAGTAGAAATGAGGCCCACCTTGGCCCTATCAACTTCAATTCTGTCCTTTGAAACCCAGTGGCCCATAACAATGCCTTCGGGCACCATGAAATGGCTCTTCTCCCGAGATAGCACTAAGTGAACTTTTATGCATATCTCAAGGACAACAGCCAAGTGAAGTAAGCATTCATCAAAAGTTGTACCGAAGACTAAGAAATCATCCATGAACACTTCCAATGACTCAAGCATATCTGCGAAAATCGAGGTCACACATCTCTGAAATGTAGAAGGAGCATTACACAACCCAAATGGAATTCACTGGTAGGCAAGTGTACCACTCAGGAAGGTGAATGTTGACTTTTTTTGATCTGCAGGATGCACGACAATTTGGAAGTATCCAGAATACCCATCAAGGAAACAATAGAAGCTTTGCCCCGCTAGCCTCTCTAGAATTTGGTCAAGAAATGGGAGAGGATAGTGGTCCTTCCTGGTCTTTTCATTGAGCTTCCAGTAGTCAACCCACATTTTCCACTTTGATTGTTCTCTTACCGGCATAAGTTCACCATCTGTATTTTTAGCTACAGTGATCCCACCTTTTTTAGGCACAACCTGGATGGGGCTCACCCATGTACTATCAGAAATAGGATAGATAATTCCAACATCAAGCAATTTTACAACCTCTTCGGTCACAACCTCTTTTAGCTTTGGATTCAAACACCTTTGCATTTGGCGGGTCGGCCTTGCATCATCCTCTAGATAGATCATGTGTACACAGATGGAGGGATCAATACCTCTCAAATCATCTATAGGCCATCCATTAGCTTGGATGTTCTTCTTCAATACTTTCATCAATGCCTCCTCTTGTTTTGGTGAGATAATGGAGGAAATGATCACATGGAGGGTGTCATTTGCCCCTATAAAAGCATACTTCAATCCTTCTGGAAGTGACTTCAATTCAAAAGTGGGAGGTTCTTCAAGGGAGTTCTTTAATGGTTCATAAATAGAAGGAAGGTCTTCACTTGCAGCCACCAAGGCTAGCTCACTCTCTTCATCAACTTCATCATCATCATCGGGGAACTCAACTATTGGCTCTAGACCTCTACCTTGAGTGGCAGTTTGAATCCAAGTAGGTAGGCATTCCTCCATAATTTCATCTCGACACTCAATGAGATAGCAATCTTCTTTAGTGGGCCCTATTACCTCAACTGTGGATGAAGATTTAAAGATGTTCAACCAGATCTTCATGTACATGAATGTCACATACACCGTACCGGTCCTTACATGAATTACCGCATCTGTTGTGGCTAGGAAAGGCCTCCCCAAGATGATAGGAACCCTCCTTGTGTAGTTTTCCATGTCTAAGACAATGAAATCGGCAGGGAAGAAAGCGGATGTCTCATCATCAAGCCTCACAAGCACGTCATCCACACGCCCTCTAGGCATCTTTACTGATCTGTCAGCCAAATAAAAAGTACAATGAGTTGGACTCAACTGCCCCATTTGGAGATCTACAAACACATCATACGGTATTAGGTTAACACTAGAACCCAAGTCTAGGAGGGCTAGGTCTATGCGATGTGACCCAATGTAGCATGAGATGATGAGAGCACTAGGATCTTTTCTTTTCCTTGGCATGGTGTGCTACAAAATCGAGCTCACTTGCTCGATGAGCTTGACTTTCTTTGGGGTTCTCCCCGTGGTATTTCTCTTAAAGGTGCATAGATCTTTCAAGAACTTAGCATAAGAAGGGATTTGCTTGACTGCATCAAGCAGAGGAATGTTGATTTTCACCTATTTGAAAGTCTCAAGGATGTCTTCAGTATGCTTCTTTCTTCTCCTCTCAACAGAAGGCTCCTTAATAGCTTCAAGAAATGGGGGGGTTGGGACTCCACATGGTTCAGATTAACAGTATCGTCAATGGGAATCATAGGAATCATAGTATCAACACCCGGTATCACAGTATAAACTTTGGGTCTTGTCATAGTATCCTCGGGTTGTATCTCAGTATCAACTCATCTAGTCTCAGTATCACCTCTATCAATAATAACAGTATCATGGGGGTGTCCCAAAGTTCGGCCACTTCTAAAAATAGTCACTTCCTTCACATGCTCATGGGTAGTGGAAGAAGAGGCTTGTGGAGGTGGTTGTGGTTGTTGGGGTGGTGGTGTCCTTTGGTGAGATGAATTTGGGTTTTGGAGGATGAATTGCGGTGGTGGTTGTTGTTGTTGTGGATGGGGGTGGTATTGCATGGGTGGCTGTTGGTATGAATGAGGTGGAGGTGGAGCATATTGGTAGTTAAGAGGTGCCTGAGGAGGTGGTGGAGCATAGGGGTTCGGCGGAGCTTGGTATGATTGTGGAGCATATGAACTTAGAGTGTTCCCTAGGAAAGTACCATCATTATTTGGGTTGGGCATTGGTTGATATGGAAGTCTTCCTTCTTCCCTCCTAGCAAGAGAAAGAGAGATCTGATCCAATCTTTGCTCAAGGCAGTTGATGGACTTCCCATGTGAGGTCACATCCTTCTTCGCATCATCCAAACTTCTTAACCTTCCAAGCACCTCCTCTTCAAACTTTGAACTATAGTATGGCCTCTTATGCCCTTGTCCTTGCCCATCCTCATTTTGTTGCTTCCAAGAGAAATTTGGATGGTTCCTCCACTCGGGAGTATAGGTGTTGGACATGGGGCATTGATTGTTTCGGCTGCCAAAGGAGTGCAAGGCATTCACTTCTTCATCAATAGAATCGACTGCCATGGTGGGTTGTCTAGGAGAACCACCAGCTTGGTTCTTCATCATCTTCATCATATCCTCCATCATTTTCATCATATCGGGGTCAGCAACATTGTGGGTTGGAGCCACGGAAGAAGTTGGAGGGATGTAGCTTTGGCCGCAATGCTCCCCTTTTGTGAAAACTCGATGGTGTGAGTTTTCAGCAAGATACTCGAACAAAGGCCATGATTCCTCGGGTGGCTTTTCCATTAAAGTACCTCCATAGGAGGAGTCAACATAGTTTTGGCTCTGTTCTTCAAGAATGGTGTAGAAGGCTTGAACTAGTTGCCACAATGGCACTTCATGGTGAGGGAAGTCATGGAGAAGTTTTTGGAACCTCTCCCACACCTCGTGGAAGGGTTCATTCCCTTTCTGGGAAAAGGAAGTGATGCATCTTCTCATATAGAATAGCTTAGAAATTGGGAAGAACTTTTTGAGGAATTCATTCTTGACATCATTCCATGTTACCAGCTCTGGCTTCGAAACATACCACTCTTTAGCTTTTTCTTTTAAGGAGAACGGAAAGAGGGCTCTCCAGATGGAGTCATCGGTGGCTACGGGGTACGAAAAGTGGAGCACATCTCAAGGAATGCATCGATGTGATGGTAGGGATTTTCATTCTCCGTCCCATAGTAAGTGGGGAGGAGTCCAAGGAGTGTGGGTGGAATGGAGAACTGTTGACCTGGCATTTGGTCAACTAGGGTGGTAATGGGGGAATTGTATTTTCCCAGGGTGAAATACTCATGGAGTGGGAAGTGGGGCTGCGGTGGAGGTGGTTGAGCATCCGCATGAGGGTTGTTGTCTGCCATCTCAGATTCTAAGTGTTGGTTGTGGTGAATTTGGTGTCTCCTTCTACCTATCTCAGGTTTGTACAACATCAAGTCGATACAAGTGGAACGCGTGTGGCACATGCACAACCGTCACCTACACAATACAGAAACAAGCAACAAGAAACCAAGTTAGAATGGCAGTATGCAAAAGTGAACATAGAATAAAAAATAGCAATGATGAGGGAAAAAGGAAAGGCTAAGCTACACTAACTAGCTAGGCCGATCGCCTCTATCCCCGACAACGGCGCCAGAAAGCTTGGTGCGTCTGAGCCATAGGCATACACACTAGCCAAATAGAGGTGGCTAGATGCACTCCACGGGACTCAAACACACATGTGAGAACTTTTGAAATTTGTATTGGCCCTAACCAAGTCGATCACAGAACCAAATAGGTCACCCGCAAGCGCACATGGTACTATTGTAGTATAGGCGATAGGCAAGAATAGGGGTCGATCCTCAGGGATAGAGGGGGCACTAGAGCTATGTTAGCATTGGCTATGTTCCTAATGCGGAGTCTAGGGTTGAAGGGTTTTAAAAAGGGTTTGTTTGGTGATAAACCTAAGTGAACAGACAAGAAAGGTAGAATTAAACCTAAGTTATCTTAAACAAGAAATTTGAACAATATAGGTTAACCAACTAACTAAGCAAGAGAAAAGGTAAGATACACTACACTAGATAAGAAAGAAACAATTTAGAAGCTAAGTTAACCACTAAACTAAGAAAAGATCTAAATTAACCCTAACTATCAAAATTGAGAAAATGACTAGATTAAGTAAGAACAACTAAACTACACTAGCACAGGTAGCACGCATAGCAAGTTGAGTTTTAAACAAGATGATTAAGGTAGGTGGGCCATTTGGGGATGTAACTTTGATATTAGTGGGGGGATGTTATTGGACAAGCATGGTTCTCATATTTCATCTAGATTACCAAACCAAACAATAAGGCAAATGCCATTAGAATGTACCTATACTACTAGTGGAAGACTAGGGTTAGGTGTAATTCTAATAGGATTAGCCAAATCTAGGTTTCTAGGATAAGTGGTATTGAGCAATTGAGGGTCGAGGCTAGAGATGGGAGTAGAGATGAGGGTATTTGACCTCATGCCAATAGCCATTATAGCCTTTAGAAAACCCTAGGCAATCACATCAATCCCACTTATACTAGTAACTTAGGTCTCATACTAAGTGGTAGGAGAGGGGTTAGGCATGTAGGAACAAAGGGGACTAGCTAGGGATCCCCTATTGGGAACTAGGAGTCATGCCTAAGAAGAGTGGTGCATGTTTAAGGTTGATTAATTAGCACAATATCAACAAGGTATTATCTTTATCAAATCAGAGGTGAATCATGCAAAACTAATAGAAGATAATCATATAATTAGAAAGATGATGGTTTTTGGGTCAAATTGGTATATTACATCATGGTATTTGGTTTTGGTACAAGAAAGATATGGTGTTTTGAAGTTTATACTCATTAATAGAGTTTTATTGGAGTCTATACCTCAGATGGTCCGAGATTGGGAGATAGAGGTTTAGTATTAGTTCCACACTTTATTTTGAGTTATCTCACTGATGTGGCGGTGGGTTGTCACATGAAAAGGTTGGTATTAGAGATTTAGGATCATTGAGTCTACATGGACATAGGACTAGGGTTTGTGTCTATTCTCGTGTCATCTGACATATTTAATGGTAACTTCTGCTTATGTACAAGAAGAAGAAGAGAAGAAAAGATATGTTTGGTGAACACGAAGAACATGTAGAGATCAGTGTTGCTACACCAGGTGGTTGTGCCAAGAGGCAGGCAAGGGTTTATGGAGTGCCGGAAGTGCCTCAGTTTGACCCAACAACTGTGGTCGATCCTACTCTATAGTCCATGTTTGGATAGTTTATGGCCAAGATGAAGCATATGGTGGATAAAATGCACATACCCCAAGCAAGGACATCAATCCCCAATGTGGAATCCCAAGGTTCTAGGAAGACTTTGAGAATTGAAGGCATGTGGCGTGTTGGAGTATGTCGATATAGAGAATTCAGAGGATGCTGACATGGTTTGACTGAGTTGGAAAAGGCCTTCAAGATCCTCAATGTACATGAAAAGATAAGGTGAAGCACGTTGTGTACCTGTTGAAGGGGAGTGCTGGCCATTGGCGGGCCATTGAGGAGGAGAAAAGGACAGGTGTTGTGATTAGTTGGGAAGAATTTTGGTGAGAGTTCATGAGTAGATACTTCCCAGTGACCTACCTAGATGAGAAGATCTCGGAGGTTGAGAAGATACAATAGGGATCTATGACGATTAATGAGTACACAGAGAAGTTCATGGAACTTTTAAGGTTTTCTCCACATATGGCTGCTATAAATAAGGAGAGGATCAAATGTTTGAAAAGGTTTTGAGCTCCAAGTTAAAAACACTAGTATCATCTTTAGAGAACAAGGAATAGTTTGCCACATTTGTGGAGTCAGTCAGGAGAATAGAGCGGTCAGTTTTGGAGAAGCGAGAGGTGAATGCCAAGAAGAGACTGACATAATATCTAGGAAAGTTGTCCGGAGGCTTCAAGAAGCCTACGTTTTCGACACCTCAGTCATAGCAGAGGACAGTGTTCCAGTCTCAATGGTCACCAAGCAAAGGTAGAGTTCGTACTTTTCCATCAACAAGGGCTCACAATATGGCGTCAGTGTCAGTGATTGGGCCGTCTAGGCAATAGTACAAGACCAAGTTTTTTTAGAAGTGTGGGCAAGTAGGACATATGAGGTGGGTATTTCTGATGAAGGATGAAGTGGTGACACAACAACCAAGACAAAGTTAGCAAGGGTCATAGCAGCAATGTTCAGTAGTGGTGGAGGCAGAGGACGTGGTCAGACATTGCAAGATGGTTCATCTGGGCAAGCCAGCAGAGGACAGGGATAGAAACATGAAATGACTTGATTCTATGCTATGAGTCAGCTGAAAGGAGAAGTCAACCCAAGAGTCATGATAGGTCAGATGGAGTTATTTCATTCTAATTTGTCTTCTTCTTGATTTATGTCTATTTTGGTTGACTCAAGTGCGATGCACTTTTTTATCATTAGAGAAGTGATAGCAAGTTTTTCTTTGCTTGTTAGTTGTAGATGTGATAGTCTTATCTTAGAAACCCCTTTTGTTGGTTTTGCCAAAATATGGGAGGTGTGTCCATCCTGTATTCTTTCTTTTTCAAGACGTAACATTCAAGTGGATCTCATACCATTTGGCATACATGGATTTGATGTCATCCTTGGAATGGACACTTTGGAGAGTATCAGGTGGTCTTGGAATGTAGTGCCAAGGTGGCAATGTTTTGGGATGGTGATTTTTTTTATCTTCCTAGGATATAGGATGATTCTCCCGATGTGTTTGGTGTCAACTACAACAATGGAAAGGCTAGTGAGGCAAGGCTGTGAGGCATTTTTGGCGCATGTGGTAGATACCAAGGTGAGGAATCCAAGTATCCAGGAAGTGCCAGTTGTTTGTGAGTTTGAAGATGTGTTTCCTGATGAGCTCCCAGGTGTTCCCTGATGTAGCCCTATTTTAGGGCTCCATCTTATGCCATTTTGTACTTAAATCACATCTAAACATGTTAGATTACAAGCTATTTCCTCTAATATGTTTAACATTATCAAATGCACTTATGGACGTTCTTTGCATTATTTTTCGTTACTTGGACCATGCTTTGGATGGATGAGAGAGAAGGAAGGAGTCCTAGGGTTCCTACACCCAAGGAGGGTCCAAAGAAGGCCCCAAAGCTCCCTCAACCTACCCCAATGGCCAAGATTCGACATCAAGCAAAGAAGTCCTTTGATAATGACGTTTGAAGCTATTTTTGCCTTTGAAGACCCCAGTGCGGATGTGGTGCCAAGGAACGGCCGTGTTGGTAATTACACAAAGTTACAGGTTGACTGACAAATCTAGCAAGTTTCAACAACTTAGCCACCACGGTCATGCTACCCAGCACGACCATGCCATGACGACCCAAAACGGTCGTGCTGCCCAGCACAGCCGTGCTAGATGAATAATGGAATGGGCATGCTCTTGGGAACGACCTCCTCTCAAAATCAACCACCACAATTATGCTGCCTAGCACGACCGTTCTACCTAGCCCCCACCACGGCTGTGCTGCCCAGTACGGCTGTGCTACCAGCCTCCATTTCACCTCATCAACATGTGATTTTACCACTTTCTTAGAACGACCATTCTCCTCCACCATGGTCGTTCTCACCTCCACCCACCATGGCCGTGCTTCCCAACACGACCGTGCTGCCACCCAAAACCTACCACTTTCTGCACTATTTTCCCACAATACCCCTACTTACCCTAGTGCTTCCACCACCACCTATATATACATGGGTGCGACCATAACACTAGGTTATCTCCCCCCTAGCTGCTCCTAGCCTACATTACTCCTCTCCACCTACTCCTTGAGCATTTAGTGAATTTCCCTTGCATTTATGCTCTCCACCCACCATTTCCATCTCCATTTCACCTTGGAAACCTAGTTTTCTAGGTTTTGCTCCATAGTCCCCCATATCTTCATGCTCATATGCACCCTTGGAGGTGAGAGGACATCCCCAGTAGCAAGGAGGTGAATAAGAAGGCTACTTCCCTGAGCTCCATGGAGTTTCTTCCCCTTTCTTTTGCCATTTCTTTGACTATGTGTAGCTAAGCCCCTAGTGGTTGGTTGTTTGGGGATAAAATGTGACTTTGATACCATGTTGGGGGAATTTTGGCTTGTAATGAACTCATTTTATCTACAATGATTACTCCATGCTTTTGTCTCTTATCCCATTGCCATGCTTGTGATTTATGCTTTTTGCTATGAATTGCTTGTTTGTTAGTGCTTGATGATACCATGTTTCTAAGAGAATTGGGATGCATGTGTCTTTAACCCTATATGCATGCAAATCAGTAAATTTCCCTCTTTGTGAACGTGAGCCAATGGCTTGGACCTCTTATATGCACCCTAATGTCTTTTTGACCTATCATGAGCTAAAGATGGGTTGTCTATGTTCTTAAGAGAAACAATTGGTTCAAATGTGATACTTTGATCTAGTTTGTCACCATGAATTATTGAACTTCGAAATCAGAAATCTAACTTGAGTTTTGTACTTCACTAGACCAATGTATCATGATAATACTGTAAATTTATCATTTATGATCAAAGTACTTGATTTTGTGCACAAACATGTACTTTATGACTTAGATGGGCATGATGTAAGATAACATGATAAATAATCCACTTTTGCATAAACTAGTGACTGGAAAATAGCAGAATTGGTTATTTTTTATTCCCCTCTTAATCAGGTGTATGCCTCTCTTTACTATATTAACCTTACAATACAATCTACACTCGCCCTTATGTACTGAAATGCCCTCTTGAGACTAGGTCATGATCTAATATGTTGCAACCCAAAATATAATCTTGCACTCATGATATTTTTACTCCAAAATCATATCATGCCCTTATGATTATGACTTATGTATAATGGATGTTTCACTTAGATCTAGGGTTTACTTGATAATGTATGAACAATGATCGGAAGAGGCTATTAAATGAATCTTGAAGCCTAGATCTAAGGGAAACATTCCTATACCTTATATGGTGTTTATCATAACGAAACCATCTAATATAAGACCCACTATTATGTCTTTTTATACCTTAGGTCCCCTTGGCGTTGGACCTTTCTAGATTCTTGCTCATTGATTATAACCCATACTCTACTCACAAGGTGCTCTTAATCTCTTAACCGTACTATGATATTTTCTTGCTTGTATGTATGCTTGTATGAATGCTTGAAGACTTAATTACTTGATTGAGCTATTGTTCCTATGAATACTACTTTCATGTTTGGTTATACTATGTTCATAAAACTTGAACATAATCTAGAGAAATCCATTATATAACCTGATGTTGATATAATGGATCAAGAAGCCTAAATCATTCTTTGTATGAAACACTATCGCTAAGTGTTCTTACATTGTTTCTACTTCTTGTTTGTTATCATGTGTTTAGCCAAGAATTTTTTATATTACTCTTAAATTTTTTACATGCCTTTTCATAGCATACTCAATGCACTTATGTTGATATATTTTGTTTATCAAATTTTTAGGTGAAGATCCACTGCACTCAAGACTCTAAAGCCTGTGAAAAGAAACACAAATAATTTATTTGGAAATAGAAATGGGTACATGCTTCTCTATCCCCTTTCAGTATCATGTTATATCTTGTTCTTTCTGCTTTTAAATATATATATTGCATATGTGAAATATTTGTGCCATTCTATGGACGGGCGCCAAAGTCCACTTGCCTTTGGCTATGTAGCCAATAGGAGTGTGGACATAGGGTAACAAGAAGTTCCATGACAAATGGTATCAGATCCATACACATAGGCCTCTATATATGTTAAAGCATAACACATATTAAGAACCCAGGGATGACTAAAATCCTTTCCTTAAAGTTTAGAAAGTCTTCTAGCATCTCATATCTTCTTTAAGGACCACCTCAGAAACCAAAGTAGATGATGATTATTTAGTCTTCTCATCTCCTCATGTGATTCTCCTCTCATGACTATTAATCACATGATTTCTCAATTATAGGTTGCTTATGCATGTGAAAAATAAAATTCATTTGAAATCATGAAAGTTGGTTAAAATGAAAATATCATGATCTGATATTAAATTCAAAATCCTACATGATGTATGAAAGTACTCTTGAAAGTGATGTTCTTATGTCTAAAGTTGATGCCAACTCAATGTTACCAAACAGGATGTAAGATTTTTCTACATTTGAGGTAAATTCTTTATATGGTGAACTAAGGTGGAAATTGTGTTTTACACCTCAAGATTGATCATGTCCCTTTTTATTAGACCTATGTTGTTCCAATTTTGATAAACCTCAAACATAACTAACAAAATCTCTCCCTATTGACATATATATTATGCCCATACTTGATGTGGCTATGTATTTAGACCCCTAGATCTTGATGTGAAGACTTGGATACAAGAGACATTACCTTATTGACTTCATGGTTCTTTGTAAGCTTAATTTTGATTAAACATGATGGACATGTATATCACTCTTGAACTATTGTTCTCAAACTCTCAGAATCCCAATTTGACTTCTCGATTTCCAAAATACATCCATTTCCTGGATCTATAGAAGAAAGGGATCAATATCGGACCCTCGACTCACTCTTATGGATGGTATTTCAACTTGGGGTGGGTCAACCCATGAATGAGAAAAGGACATATGTATGAGGCAAAACCCTAAAGCCATGGGGTTGGGTTGTGGCTATACAGCCTAACCTCCTCTAGTGAGCCTAGAAGGCACCCTAGGTTAGGGCCTCCCCTAGAAGGGTGAGTTAGCTAGTTGGTTTAAGAATGGAGGTAAACTTGAATGTCACCTAAAGTTTGAAGGATTAAGTATACAAAGAACAAAAGATAAGATGTTGAGTATAATTCTTTAAGCCTAATTATGCCATCTCTGGGGGACGTAAGGAATGGTCACTAAGGAAGTGGCTGACAATATGTGACCAAGCCCAAGAGGGAAGGTTACCATGAGGCCAAGCCCAGGAGGGAAGGACACCATGAGGACAAGCCCAGGAGGGAAGACCACCATGAAGACCAAGCCCAGGAGGGAAGGTCACCATAAAGACCAAGCCCAAGGTAAAGGTCACCAAGAGGCCAAGCCCAGGAGGGAAGGCCAATGTGAAGAACAAGCCCAGGAGGGATGGTCACCATGAAGACCAATCCCAGGAGGCAAGGTCACCATGAACACCAAGCTCGAGAGGGAAGGTCACCAAGAAGACCAAGCCCAGGAGGGAAGGTCACTAATGAGATCAATCCAAGGTGGGAATGTCTCCATGAGCCCAATGCAGGGATATCAAGTATATAATGTGCACCCTTAGAGATGGAGAAAATATGGGTTAAAGAATTATATAGATATATTCTGCTCGAATATTGTTAGAGATCCTTAAGAAAATATGTATGATGCTCAGTAAAATTTTTAGAAGGGTAGAACCTAAGTCCCCTCTAAGGTATAATGTAGAAATATAAACCATAGCTTAAATATGTTTGGACCTATGACTTTGATGTCCTTGACTCTTGACATGGAATAATGAAATCTTGACTCGTGATTAATGATATTGGTATTGATTTGACTCCTATGATCACCCTATGTGGATCTCAAAAACATCCTCGATATATGATCAATGAATTTGATGTTCCCAAACCTCAAATTTTGAAATGATGATTATTACTGGTTTGCTTGATTTACAACTTAGGGTTTAACTCTCATTATGTACTAGGGTGGGTCCTTCCATTCATTTTGAGCATGAAACCATGATACTGAAATACAATGCTTATCTCAAATTGTTGAAATATGAAAACTCAATCATGGATGCATAACCCTACCTAGGCCAATGAGGAATATAGAACCCTAATTGTTGGGAATGAAAGTCATTCTTTACTCATGATTTAAAGATCTCTAATCATTTGACCTAAAATGTAATCTCTCCAAATTTGTGTTCTATGGTATAATCTCTCCAAATTTGTAACTCTTGTGATGATCTTTCCATTTTGATGATAAATATGACCATGTTATGATCTTAATGCTCAATTTCTTGATTTTGAAATATAATACAAAAACTGAATCTCAAGTTATGGTTTGATTTAATTTTGGGGACAAAATTTCCTTTCAAGGTTTGGAATATGTGATAACATGAATTTTCACTCTCCTCATACATGTTCTACCTATTATATCTTTGCACTATTTTCTCACCCCATGACATCAATTGCATTATTTGAGTTGTGTTTATGTCTTCTTGAGTATATCTTATGCCCATATGATGAGTGGTGACACTCAAATTGAATTTGAATCTAAACACATGTTATACACCATCCTCTTCATCTATACTTTGATCTCATCTATGTGTCTATATGTCCTAATCTCATTCTCATTTTGTCGAGGTCACTATTACATTTCCAAGCATCAAATTTTGTCCAATTTGGAGCTTGGATGATAGAGATATGCATGATTTAAGATCCTTCTTTTGAAAGCCTAATTTACATTCGTTTTCCTCTTTGGTTTCTTCTTGAGCTAGCTTTTTGCAGCACAATTTGGGGTGCATGGACCATCTGCACCCCCTTTGTTCTTTCCCATTAGACCAAGAGATTCAATCAACCTTGTATGGACCAATCATGAAGCCAGAGTCATTGCACTAGTACATAACCGGCCTTTAGTGTCAGTTTTTTAAGACCTTTAGTGTCAGTTTCTAAGCGACACCTATGTGGGCGCTTCTAAAAGCCCAACAGTTACGTGTCGGTTCTCAAGCCGACACCACAACCCTTCACGCGCCACCGAAAACGCGCCAGCAGGGGGTATAGGCGTCAGTTATTAGTTTCGAAACCGACGACATATACCTTCGTGCCACAGAAAGGGCGCCATCTGGGGCACTATCGGCGTCAGTTTATTAGTGATAACTGATTTCATCTCACCCGCTACCACGGCCGTGCTGACCAGCACGGCCGTGGTGTCTGGCCTCTAAGGAAATCGACGTCAGTTACTAGTAGGGCAACCGAAACTGTTACCATATGTCATCAGTTTTATTCAAATATCCGACGCCTGTTTTATGTCTGGTCTGCTACCACAGCCGTGCTGGCCGGCACGGCCGTGGTGTCTGGCCTCATTAGGGAAATTGACGTCGGTTACTAGTATGGAAACTGACATTGTAACCATATGTCGTCGGTTTTTTCAAATAACCGACACCTGTGTTTTATTTTGTCAGTTTGCAGATCTGCTGTGGCTGGTCGCAGGATGAGAAACCTACAGTTCAGTTATGAACTATAGGTTTTATGACATCCATTGATATCAGCCAACAACATGCCACAAACCTACAAAATTAACATGATGGACAATATTATATATATGTGATTCACACTCATGTATAAGAACATTTAATTCATATTATTTTTTTTCATCACACGCATGTAGAAACTAGTAGCAACCTGCAGTTCCATTTATTTCATCTCTTTTCACATTCATACACATGTAGAAACGTTCATGTATTGATGATTTTCACACACAATTCATAAAAACCCATTCACATTCACACAAAATTAATTATGAGAACAAAGTTATTCTTTATTCATTATTGTCATCATTGTCATCATTGTCAACAAAATCATATTGAAAGAGCCATGAAATAGCAAAAGAAGCCACAATGAAGGGAAGCGTGATACAGATACAATACATAAAGTGCAGCATGCACAAGTGTTTTAGATTCATATAACAACATGACATACTAACACATATATAATGCATAACAACAGCAGCGCCGAATTTACATGCAACACTACAGCTTAGTACATATATAGTGGGACTAAGGTGACGATCCCACCTGCTAAAACAGGTTACCGACAACTACATGTTACGACTGGGAGGTTGTGATTCAACAACCGTATGCATTAGCAGGAGGACAAACAGATTTCACCATGAGTTAACATTGAAGAAGGTCTACTAACGTACACTGAGCTAAACAAGTTTATCAATATATAGTCCCACTATATATCTATATAACCTTAGTGTGGGATGCTTGCTTTCTCTCCGACTATTGCGCTTTGGATTTACAAAGCAATGTCGATGGCCTGCATAGCTATGTCATGGTCGTCCTGCATAGCCTGTAGTCTTTGGCAAACGCCTACAAATTAAATAGAATTTCTATTAACTAGTATCCTAAAAATTTGATAAAAAACACACTTACATAATATAATTATAAATGAACATATAGATAGAAACCTCAGGGATATATTCTTAAAACTTACATTGTCAGGTGGTGCAAGCACGTCCTCACCCTCACGGTGATCATCGACACGGTCATCATGGGAACATAATAAAAATATAAACATCCATGCCTCTAATATTGTGATCTTTTATCAATTAACAATCCTTCATTATGATCCCCGTGAACATACAAGTCGTTGTGATCCCCAGCTTCAATGTTTGGTGGTGTTGGCAACCCAACTGAGAATGGATTGGAGTCATCATACTTATCATAGTACTCTTCTTCATCTATAGGATCTTCAATGAACTGCCTTTTACCATGAAGAACAACTGACCATTTATCATTTGCAGGATCATCGATATAAAATACTTGTTTTGCTTGTGATGCCAATATGAATGGTTCACCCTTCTCACCAAACTTTTCAAAGTTCACTAACGTGAAACCCAATTCATCCACTATAACTCCTTTTGTTGTTGTCAACCCAATTACATTTAAAGAGTGGAATTCTGAAATCTACATAGTCAAACTCCCATATGTCTTCAATGACACTGTAATATGACATTTTAGCTTCATGCGGACTTTTATCCTTTGCACTTGCAAAAAACAATGAAGACGCTTGAAGGGTGACCCCGCTATTTTGGACGACACTCTTATCATCTTGACGCTTTATGTAATATGAGAAACCATTTATGTCAAACCCTTCATAAGACATAACATTCAATTTTGGTTTAAAAGCGAGGCATTTGATGGTTTCAATAACATTATCTGGTGTTTGAGATAGTTGATGTAAGACTTTATCTTCAAACCACTTAATAAATGTCTTGTTATGCTCTCTAGCAAGCCACATTGAATTGGATCGAGGATATTGTCTCTTGATGAAATTGGTATGTTCCTCAATATAAACACTCACTTCGTCGATGTTGTGTAAAATATACAAGTGACCTTTCTCCAACTACTCACGGCTGATTACTTTCACCCGTGATCCTAAAACTCCTTTTCCAAAATGCTCCTCAATATTCTTGTCATTCACGGGAGCGTCATTACCACTCAGAAAGTCATTGAAAAAATCCATAACCTCTCTCGCCACATAACCCTCAATAATACTCCCTTCAGGCCGATAACGGTTTCGAACATCACCTTTAAAAACGTTCATGTATCGTTCAAAGGGATACATCCAATGCAAGAAAAATGGTCCCAACATTTTCACTTCCCTAGTCAAGTGGACAACAAGATGTACCATGATATCAAAGAACGATGGAGGAAAATACATCTCAAGCTGACATAGGGTAACAACCACTTCTCTTTTCAAATTATCAAGAGTATCAGGGTCAATAACTTTGCTGCACAGACTATTGAAAAATAAACAAAGTCTGGTGATTGCAAACCTTACATGCTTCGGGAATATAGATCTAATTTCCATAGGAAATATTAGTTGCATTAGAATGTGACAATCATGAGATTTAAGACCTATCAACTTCAGATCTTTCATTGATACCAATGTATGGATGTTGGATGAGTAACCTTGTGGCACCTTAACATTTACCAAGCATTCACAAAATGCTTTCTTCTCCTTTCTAGACAACGTGTAACAAGTGGGAGGTAAGTATGTTCTCCGATCGCTACTAACTACTTCTGTTAATTCTATCCTTATTCCCATTTCACGTAGGTCCATTCTGGATTTTATCCCATCTTTAGTGTTACCTGGTATATTCAACAGAGTACCGATGACGCTATCACATACATTTTTCTCAACGCGCATGACATCGATACAATGCCTAACTGTCAAAGAACTCCAATAAGGAAGATCCCAAAATATCGACTTCTTCTTGAATAAAGACTTTTCACTCCTTGTGGCCATCGTACATTGTGATCTCTTACCAAATTCATTGGCGATGTCTTTCACTCTTTCATAAACATCCTCCCCTGATATAGGTTTAGGTGCACTACGTTCCTCATTCCGTCCATTGAATGTTTTGCGCAACCTACGATACGGATGAAATTTTGGAAGAAACCTTCGATGATCAAGATATATAGTCTTGTTGCCGTGTTTTAGTCGTATTGAATCAGTGTTCTCTTCATATATAGGACACGCTTTAGATCCTTTGACACTAGATCCAGACAAATTCCCATATGCTGGAAAGTCATTCACAGTGCAAAACAACATAGCGTGCAAACAAAATGCCTCTCTTCGTGAAGCATCATAGGTCATCACACCTTCACCCCAGAGTTTCTTTAATTCATCAATCAGAGGTTCAAGATAAACATCGATATCATTTCCAGGTTGTTTAGGGCTCGATATCAACAATGACAGCATAACGTACTTATTTTTCATACACAACCAGGGAGGAAGATTGTATATAACAAGCATGACTAGCCAAGTGCTATGTTGGATGCTCAATGTCCCGTACAGATTCATCCCATATGTACAAAGCCCAAGTCTTAGATTCCTATCCTCTTCACCGAATTCAGGGTACAATAGATCAATCTTCTTCCACTGTGGGGAATCAGACGCATGTCGTAGGATCCCATCATTATTTTTCTTAACATTTGCATTCCACCTCAAATTCGTTGCATCTATAGGATTGGCAAACAAGCGTTGAAACTGTGGTATTATAGGTAGATACCACATCACCTTGGCGGGAGAACCAGTTTTGGACTCCCCCGAAGTCATCAATTTATACTTTGACGCACCACATTTCGGAAAATCTTTCAAATCCACATATTTCTTTTGAAATAATACACAATCATTCTTGCATGCGTGTATCTTCTTGGCCTCCATTCCCATTGGGCACAACAATTTCTTTAACCGGTATGTTGAGATCGGCAGCTCGTTTCCTTCAGGAAGAATTTCTTTCAACAAACACAACAATGACGTGAAGCTTTAGTCACTCCATCGATTGTTAGCTTTCAGTTTATACAATTTCAACACAGCGCTAAGCTTCGTAAACTTACAACCCGTGTATAATGGTATCTCAGCATCATGCACAATGTTTCTAAACATGGGAAGTGGATCGGTGTGCTCTACCCCACAACTATCCAGCATCACATCAACGATGTCTACTGGAACTGATTCATTCACATCTATGTCATCGGAGGCAATTTCTTCTTCCACACAAGCACTGCTATCGACTTCCACTGGTTTCAGGTTTGAAATCTCTCCATGCCAGTTCCATTCTATATATCCTTGTACAATTCCATTGCACATGACATGACTTCTGATTTCGTCACCAGTATTGACTTTCAAGTTGTTACCTCAATGCCTACATGGACAGTAGAACCTATCTCCAGGTTGTTTCCTATGTTCCTCGGCAAATCTAACAAACTGATCAAGACCAGAAATAAACTCTGGGGTGCAGTGATTGCGAATGGACATCCATGATCTATCCATTCTATGATCAAAGAGAAAATAAGTATATATTACAACAAGATTAGGGTCTAGGGTAAACAGATTAGAGTTTATGGTTAAAACTTTAGGGTTTATACATGTGATGTCATTCTTAAATGTGTACCACCTATCCCATTCTTGAACACCTAATCTCACTAGTAAGTGTATAATGTGTATTGGGTTTTCAAGAAAATTTCGGCAGCATTTCCCCACTGTTCTCCAAGTACATATGTACTTGGAGAACAGCGGGGAAATGCTTCCAAAATTTTCTTGAAAACCCAATACACATTATACACTTACATCCTAAGTGAGATTAGGTTTTCAAGAACAGTCCCAAACCAGGGACTATCCAAGATTTACTCCTAATGAGTAAATCTTGGACGAGTTTCTATGCCAACAAATACAACACCAGTTCCTTGTTCACAACCCCATTCAACACACAAATATATGCAAGCACAAGATTTATTCATATCCTAGGTTGATTTACAATAGAAACATCTAAATAAGTAAACTCAAAACATTAGATAAATAAATATAATTAGTAGCTAAACAAATACAAAGCAATAGATAAAAAAGTACATCTCAGTTGATAAACAAATATAAATCAAGAGATGATTAAATAATTTTAAAAAGTAGATGAATAAATATAAAGCCCTAAATTTAAATAATGTGATGAATAAAAAATCATTAGATGAATGAGTAGATAAGTAAATACAAATCAGTATTTAAGTAAATACAAATCAGAGTGTCTTGCTCTGGAGCTGGGAGAGAGGGCGAGACAGAGGGTTTTTGGGGATGTTTACCTCTGTTTGAGTCCAGTCGGGCGTCTTGCTCTGGAGTAGGGAGAGAGGGCAAGACGGATGGGTGCACGTGGAAGCCGAACGGGCAGGTCGAGCGGGCAGGCGAGTGTGGAAGAGCGGTGAGCAGGCAGAAGGCCGGCGAGCTCCTGAACCGTAATGGAAGTGATCATTGAAAAAATACTAGACAATCATATTTTGTTTCATATACAATGTTCAATTTAAATAAACACTCCCTTAGAGGATCTAATATTAGGCACAAAGTCATGTCTTAAATATGTAGAAACAGAGATGGTTCCATTACCTTTGATTGGCCAGAGCAGCGGCGGCGGAAGGCATAAGGAAGGCGACGCCGAAGTTAGAGCAGTTAGAGAGCAGGCCGCCGGAGTTGGCCGGAACAATAAGAGAGCAGGCCGTCAGAGGCGCCAAAGCAGGCCACCAGAGAGCAGGAGACCAGGCCACTGGAGCAACGAGCGGCAGCGGCAGAGGAGCAGAGACCAGTAAGCGGCAAACAGCAGGGGCCAGCGGCGAGCAGCAGGTGGCCGGCGATGAGCAGCAGGTGGCCAACGGTGAGCAAGGAGAACGGCCAGCAAGCGGTGAGCAGCAGGTGGCCACTGGCGAGCAAGGAGAACGGCGGCGGCGAGCAAGGAAAATGGTGGTGGTGAGCAGTGGCGCGGAGGGAGTCTGCTTGCTCACTGCCGGAATCGCCAGACCCTAAGCCGATTGCAACACAGAGAGAAAGGGGAAGAGTCGGGCTCGCTCGCGTGATATTAAGTTAACATTCGGTGTCGGTTATTAAACAAAACCGACACATAACACTAATGGTGTCGGTTAACAACACAAACTGACACCTTTTCCCCATGATAATCGTCGGTTTTAACTAGAAAAAAACCGACGTATTTCTACATATGCCGATTAAAAAATTGGTTCTCGATTAATGACCATATTCGTCAGTTTTTTTTTAAATTCGACGCTCAAAGGGTGTGAAAAATTTCCCATGAAGAGCGCAGGAAAACCCATAAGTGTCGGTCATTGTTGTAAAACCGACGATCAAAATCTGCCCAATTTCTATTTCACGAATAACCTTTCGTCGTCGGTTTATTAGTTAACGACCGACGCCATATGTTACATTTTTTGAGGTAATTTTTTTCGCTGGAAATTTTGGATTTGGTGGTTAATTTTCAGCATCGGTTTGTTATTAAGTAACCGACACCGAATAAAAGCGATACCCGTGTTTGGTCGCCCTTCACAGATTAATGTCGGTTTATTTTATAAACTGACGCTGTATTGTTTAGGTGTCGGTGTATTTATACAATTGACGCCTTTAAAAGTGACGTTATAAGTCATTTATGTAGTAGTGTTGGGAGAGGGATCAACACCCATAGTTTCATCAACCTCAGATCAAAGTCCCATATGACTGTTGTGCTTCATTCTTGTACCTCCGTACACCATGGACGGAGGACACGTCACCAAGCCTCACCAACCCCACTTTTTCTAACCCTTAGACACCATAAAACCCTATCTTTTCCCATATGTATCCTTTCCCAACATTTCCCCCATATTTTTTCTTCGCATATCGCAGACCCTAGCACCATCCTCCTTCCTTTCTTCCTCCTCCAATGTTGGTGGTGCTACTGACAATTGTAGGTTGGACATTCACTCGATGACCCTACTTGGAACCTTCTTTGACCACATTTGGCCCCACAATGAGGTATCAAGATCATACAGTCGCTTCTCTAGACCCACAACAGTATGGAGCTTGCTCTTACTCAAGCTTTGACAAGCCGTCCCGCACTCATTCCTGCACTGTTGCATGCTCAAAAGAGAAGCAGAAGGATGGTGGTGGAGAGCGGCACACATAGACTGTGGATATCCAGTGACAGACCATAGGAGTGGTCAGAAGCAATGGGAAATCATCACGATTGAGATATGCTATCCACCAAGGGTCTACCCTACCTCCCAATCTCGGTCCACCTGAGGTACAAACTCTAATAAAACCCTATTAATGAGTATAAACTTCAAAACACTTGTCCCTAAACCAAATACCATGATGTAATATACAATATTGAGTAGAAAATTGTCATCTTTCTAATTATGCTACTATCTTTTATTAATTTCACATGATTCACCCCAAATTTGATAAAGAGTATGCCTTGTTGATCTTTTGCTTATTAATCAACCTTAGACATGCACCAATCTTCCTTTTTATGATCTTTGACCCTATATACATGCAAATTAGTAACTTTCCCTATTTTTGAATGTGACCCAATGTCTTGGACCTCTTACATACACCCTACTGTCTTTTTGACCTATCATGAGCTAAATATGGTTCTTTTATGTGCTTAA
The DNA here is from genome assembly GCA_963693085.1 of Alisma plantago-aquatica. Classification (NCBI taxonomy): domain Eukaryota; kingdom Viridiplantae; phylum Streptophyta; class Magnoliopsida; order Alismatales; family Alismataceae; genus Alisma; species Alisma plantago-aquatica. The sequence goes on along the minus strand of OY856413.1, from coordinate 543,185,797 downwards.
GTGAAACAATTGGATCATATGTGAGACTTTGATCTATTTTGTCACCATGCATGATTGAACTCCAAAATCAATAATCTAATTTGAGTTTTGTACTTCACTAGACCAATGTCTCATATAGTAGTATTCTAAATTTATCATGTATGATCTAAGTACTTTTTTTTGTGCACAAACATGTACTTTATGACTTAGCTTGCCATGATGTAAGGTAACCTAATAAATAATATATTTTGCATAAATTGGAAAAAAGTAAACTTGGTTATTTTGATACCCCTATTGATCAGGTCTATTCCCATCTTTACTATATTAAGTTTACTCTACAATCAACACTCACCCTTGTGAACTAAAATGACCTCTTAAGACTAGGTCATGATCTAATATGTTGGAACTGAAAATATAATCTCGCACTCATGATATATGTACTCCAAAATCAGAACATGACCTTATGATTATGACTTATGTATAATGAAAGTTTCACCTAGATCTAGGGTTTAATTGTTAATGTATGAAAAATTATTGGAAGGGGCTATTAAATGAATTTTGAACCCTAGATCTAAGGGAAACATCCCTATACCTTTTATGGTGTTTACCTTAATGAAACCATCTAATCTTAGACCCACCATTATGTCTTTTTTATACCCTAGGTCCCCTTGGTGTTGGACCTTTTCTAGATTTTTACTCATGGATCATAAGTCATATCTACATGCAAGGTACGCTTAATGTCTTGACCCTACTATGATATTGTCTTGCTTGTATGTATGCTCGTATGAATGCTTTGTGAATTAATTACTTGATTGAGTTGTTGTTCCTATGGATACTACTTTCTTATTTGGTTATACTATGTTGATAAATCTTGAACATAATATAGAGAAATCCATTATATAACCCGATGTTGATATAATGGATCAACAAACCTAAAACATGCCTTGTATGAAACACAATCGCTTAGTGTTCTCACATTGTTTCTACTTCTTGTTTGTTATCATGTTTCTAGCCAAGAAAGTTTGTATTACTCTTAAACTTGTTACATGCCTTTTCATAGCGTACTCAATGCACTCACATTGATATATTTTGTTTATCAAATTTGTAGTCACCAAATGAAGATCCACTACACTCAAGACTCTAATCTCCATGAAATGAAACACAAATAAGTTATCTCGAAATAGAAATGGATACATGCTTATCTATCCCCTTTTAGTATCATGTTATATCTTTTCGTTTCTGCTTTTACGTATATATTTCCTATGTGAAATATTTGTGCCATTCTACAGACGGATGCCCAAGTTCACACGCCTTTGGCTATATAGACATTAGGAGTGTAGACTTAGGGTAACAAACAATTCTATGACATAGGGTTTTTCTTACAATTTATCACATGTTTGTTGTGCCTCACATATTTTCATATCATGATTGATATATTTGCACCTTGGGGAACCTCGTTACACCTTGGTTTGAACAGTGACATCTAGCCTTGTGTTGAGATTAGGGTTTTCTCTCATAGATGCCCTAACGCAATGGTTGACCTTGAGTGTTGGGACCAGATGGGCCACCTAGTGTTGGCAATTGATTAGATTTTTGACTCATCTTGGTTGCCAAGATTTTTATGTAGTCGCTATGTTTTTCTAAATCATCTTGGTCTCCAAGATTTCATGTGGTCTGTAGTGTTGGCGGTTGCCAATTTTTCTTGTGATCATTTGGATTTTTGGAACAACGTAGTCAACCTGGTTGCATGGATGAGATGTTTTGACCTTGGACACATGACATGCATTTCTAGACACCTCTCTCTTCCTCTCTCTCTCTCTTTCCCACCCTCAGCTTTAAATACTTCTCTCCTTGCCTACAAACAAGTTCTATACACACCTATCTCTCTCTTTCTCTTCTTCCTTGTTGCTTGAAACTCGTCCCCCTTGTATGGTTGAGAAGAAGGATCCAAGGTAGAAGAATCTTGTCCGATCTTGCTTCCATGTGCAACTAGGGTTTGGATCTACCCTTATTGAGGTTGTTTGGAGCTTCCTTGCGTTGTTTCCTTGTCTAGGTGAGTGAGACCTTCCTTCCTCCCTTTGTTTTCCTTGTTATCCTACCTTCTTCTCTCTCTTCTTCTTGGTCGGATCCACGGTGGGGCTTGAGCTAGTGGTTGAAGATGTTTTCTTTCTTTCTTCCTTGACCTACCTTTGGAAAAGGAGCTATCTTGTCCGAATGGCGTTCTCAATCTAAGGTTTCTTCCTTCTTTTTTGGAGCTACCTTATTGTTTTGCGCTTCTTCATCACCTCTAAGGTGAGTTATATAGCTTTCTCCACATTTATTGTTTACTCTTATCTTTCATGTACATGATCTTGCCTTAAAATGTTGTTCTAAGTAGAAAGATGTTATCTTTGCCTAAGGTTGAGCTTAGACGGTAGATCTTGAATAGATAGTCCTTCTTGATGTACCTCTAAACCCGATGCATGTTTCTCCCTTGAAGATTGAAAACTTATACCTTGGATATGTGTGTCACTCTATGTTAGTTGCCAAGTTTTCTGACCCTTGTTGGTCGATGAGATTTTGATTCCATGTTGGTCACTAAGTCTTCTAACCTAGGTGGTTGCCAAGTTTTCTAGCCTAGTGGTCGCCAAGTTTTTTGACCCCTTGGTGGTCGATGAGATTTTGACTCCATGTTGGTCGCCAAGATTTCTGACTCCAAGTTGATTGCCAAGTTTTCTGACCTAGGTGGTGGCCAAGTTTTCTAATCTAGGTGGTCGCCAAGTTTTCTAACCCTTGGTGATAGATGATATTTTGACTCCTTGTCAATTGCCAAGTTTTCTTACCTAGGTGATCACTGAGTTTTTTGACCCTTGGTGGTTGATGAGATTTTGACTCCATGTTGGTCACCAAGTTTTCTATCCTAGGTGGTCACCAAGTTTTCTAACCTAGGTGGTCACCAAGTTTTCTGACCCTTGGTGGTTGATGAGATTTTGAATCCATGTTGGTTGCCAAGTTTTCTAACCTAGGTGGTCATCAAGTTTTCTGACCCTCGGTGGTTGATGAGATTTTGACTCCATGTTGGTCACCAAAATTTCTGACTCCATGTTGGTAGCCAAGTTTTTTAACCTAGGTGGTCGCCAAGTTTTCGAACCTAGATGATCACCAAGCTTTCTTACCCTTGGTGGTCAATGAGATTTTGACTCCATGTTGGTTGCCATGTTTTGTAATGTAGGTGGTCGCCAAATTTTCTGACCCTTGGTGGTCGATGAGATTTTGACTCCATGTTGGTCAAGTTTTCTAACCTAGGTGGTCGCCATGTTTCCATACCATTGGTGGTCGCCAAGGTTTCTAATTCTATGTTGGTCACCAAGATTTTTGACTCCATGTTGGTAGCAAAGATTTCTGACTCTATGATTGGTAGCCAAGATTTCTGACCCTATTGTTGCTAAGATTTCTGACTCCATGGTTGAAGAGATTTTTGGCCCTATGGTCACTATGTTTTCTTACCTCTATGGTCGATGGGTTTTGTGGTCCTATGAGTATGAGTCTAGAGTTTTGGTTGTATGGAATCTGATGGTTATGTTTGACCTTATGCATTCATGATCCAATGGAAATTCTAAGAGCTTGGGTTTATCTTTGAGCGTTGTTTTATAACTTCAATTCAACTTATCTTGTTGAACCTAACTCTAAGACAAATATGATGATGGATCGTCATACTTAGCTTCCTTGTATGATTAAGTATGATGAAGCTATACTCTCCCAATGTTGTTGTAACCCTAGTATATTTCCATATGAACATCATAAGATCTTGAATGCAATGTTATGTTAAACATGTATATTACAAGTATGGTGATGATTTTGTGGAACCTTTGTATAAGGTATAAAAAGATAATGATGTTCTTGCAGGGAACAATGTGAATGGTCTTATTGCCATTATGATTTAGTATACATTATATTTTTTAGGACAAATGTGGTTGTGCCTCAGATGTTAGGGTTTTGAATACCATGGTTACTATTGTCATGACCTATATACCAAGTATGGACTTGGTTGTTTTATAGCTTGACCTTATATGTCACTGTGGCTAAATCGTACTGACTGAGGGAGGATGAGATCTTAGGATTCAGACTCTCCTAGATCTTGTACGGAACTGAATTTGACTTAGCAGTGGTCATTTGAACTTTGAGTGGTATATCTCAAACTCCCCATGGCTTAATAAAAGATGTAATACAGCTGTGTAGTATATCTTCTAGGGTTAAATGTGTTTCACATTGGATGTTAACCCTTGTGTTGTTTTCTTATACTGCTAGCTATTATATTATGTTGTAAGAGTAGTCAATTTTTAGTAAATGATAGTGTTCTATGTCCCTTTATATACCTTTCTAGTCACGCCTGATGCTATAACTATTTGTTTAACATGCTCTGTTTGTTTAATCTGGTTAATCTATTCAATTATACAACATGTTGTAACCAATAACCGTTGTTGAGATTTATATCTCTTACTGAGACGTTGGTCTCACCTCATTGATCACCACATCCTTTTAGGTGATCATTAGCAACGTCGTCAAGTTTGTGAAGGTGAAGAAGAACAACTTGGAGAGCAGTAGGAGAAGAAGGTTGGCTAGTAGTTCATAGTATCCTAGAGTCATTCCTATCTCTCATGTCTGGCCAGGGGATGTTTTTTAGATGATATGTACATCGACTCAATTTTTTTGCATTATAGTGGTTTTATATGGCATGCGTATATGTGGTACTATATCTCTTTTCTATATAGGTTGTGGCCTCAACACTGGACATACATGTAAATACCTAATATGGTATGCATTGAGATACAACTTTTTGGACCTTTATGTAAATATCTATGGACATGATGTTAATGTTTAAATTGTTTATATTTACCCTATTTTTGGGTTGTATTGTAAATTAATAGTTGATCGCATGTTTTGTTTTAAGTAATCTCATTTACCATGATGGGACATTATAATTACTTCAACCACAACTCCAACAACCAATTGGTAGCATGGTGGAGTCTTTGTCAGAGATTCCAGTCCGGGTTGGCACCACCCCTCCAATCTATCACCAGGTATCCTATCTGAATCTTCCTTTTATTATCATGAAGTACCACCAAGATCACTTCTATATTCCATATTAGGCATGGTTTCTCTAGTCAAAGATGACTTGGGTAACACCCTCTTGCATCCCTAGACCCTCTTCCACAACCATCCTTCTGTGACTTCAGCTTGAGACAACATGAACCCTTAAATAGGGAGGCCACCTCCTAGATAAGCTATGGATTATGGCCTGGTGTCTCATAGAAAAGAATGTGGGTGTCTAGGGCAAGGCATCCTTCCCCTCATGTCATCTCTTTCATCAGCTCACCTCTGGCAAGTCACACCAGGTTGAAGAGGTTCTTTCCACACTGCCAGAAGGACCGCACATGCTCCCCTCTCAGCTAGTACCGCCTCTCTTCTTCAGCGACAAATTGCTTGACTAATAGGAAATATGAAGGGTATGACACTGATGATCCTATTTGATGGAATCATGATCTCAACTTGCTAAGTCCATTTCCATCTCTCGCAGTATTTGTGTGTGCATCCCCATCCTTCTAGAGATGATCTTTTGTTCATCAACATAGTCTGTCATTCAACTCCAACTTGTAGATAGTGGTCTAACAATATCCATGGCCGTGAACTGCAAGACACTAGGGTCATGGTTCTGACTGCTTGACAAGGTAAGAACACACACATATATACATATATATATATATATGTATATGTATATATATGTATATATATGTGTATGTATATATATGGATATATATACATATATATACACATATATATACATATATATATATATAGAGAGAGAGAGAGAGAGAGAGAGAGAGAGAGTCAGGCTAGTGTACACTCGAGTGTACCGGAGACACCGTACACCTCAGTCATTTTTGAAGATGCAATATTTTTTTGAAAAATCTAAACTGTTGATCTTCTTAATTATCATGAGAACATACTATATAATAAATTTTAACTCATTTGGACACTTATAGGTTGTGCATCTAAAGGAGGCAAAAATTATATATTTTAAATTAGTTTTGTGCGTCGATTTTGTTGTCCTTGGATGAGTGACTTACACTCATCCAAATGAGTTCAAATTTTGTATGTGACCTATTGTTATTGTAACCATGAAGATAAATGGATTAGATTTTGGAAAAACATGGTCGAGATAGGTAAACACCATTGAGGTGTACGGCGTGATCTATACACTCGAGTGTATTCTAGCCTGACTCTCTCTCTCTCTCTCTCTCTATATATATATATATATATATATATATATATATATATATCAGGATAGAATACACTCGAGTGTATTAGGAGCAGAATACACTCAAGTAGTTTTTCATAACGCAATATTTTTTTTAAATCTAAACCATTGATCTTCTTAAGCATCTTGTGAATAGCTCATATACAAAATTTGAGCACATTTGGACATTTACAGGTCATGTTATAAAGATCGTAAAAATTATGCATTTCAAATTAGTTTCACGTGTCGATTTTGTTGCCCTTGGATGAGTGACTTACACTCATCCAAATAGGCTCAAAATTTGCATGTAGCTTATTTATAGTACGATAGTGAAGATCAATGGTTTACATTTTGTAATTAATGGTCTTGATATGCAAACACACTTGAGTGTATTCATGTGATCTGTACACTTGAGTGTATTCTAGCCTGACTCTCTCTCTATATATAGATATATATATATATATATATGTGTATATATATGTATATATATATATGTATATATGTATATATATATATATGTATGTATATATATGTATGTATGTATATATATATGTATGTATGTATGTATGTATGTATGTATGTATGTATGTATGTATGTATGTATGTATGTATATATATATATATATATATATATATATATATATATATATATATATATATATATATGCATGGGATTAAGAGAGAAAGATTTCTCCCCCCTCTCCCATTCCTGTGGCGGAGGCCAAATTCCTGGGTATATATATATATATATATATATATATATATATATATATATATATATATATATATATATATATATATATATATAATATACCTAGAGACCAGCCTTCGTTGGGCTTACCAGAGACCTTGACATATAGCGTCATATTAGATTTCTATTTGTATTAGGGTATACTTGTATATGATTACATACGAAGAGTTACACATAAAATCTTCTACAAAAGCCTTCCTTAGCATTGGCTCCTTTATCAACAGATTCTTAGACAACCACAAAATAGATCACAATAATGAAATCACAACTCCAATTGAGGTATGACTTATGTTGCTTTCTGTATCCTCCTTACTTCAAAGATCTGGCCATTATAATTATGTAGTTATTGTCCCTTGGAAAAATACCTTCACCCATATCTAAATAAATCATAAAACCTCTATATACTCATTATGATAATCAAGGAAAGGTCAAGTGATGATAATATGTACTAAGAAGTTCACTTGAATACAAAACTATATAAAAAAACATCTATACTCATAAGTTCAATAATATGATTTAGTCATTTGATAAAAATCATCACTGGTCACTTCAAATATTTGAGATATCTTCTAGAGCATAATCTTTCATCCCCAATTTCGTGATAACCATCTTTTCCTTCCTTTCTATGAAATTGGTTCATTGTAAAACTATTTCTTCTACCTTATCTAGGGTTTTCATGAACTGTAGGTCTATTAATCTAGGTGAAAGTTATTTTTTATGAAGCCCTAAAATATGGATGTTATAGGTTAGGTTATGTGGGTATAAATTTAGGTCAGAAGAGTTTGGTAGGTCATATGCTCACCTTATGTAAACATCACATACCTCCTTAATTTTTATATTGAACAGAAGGAGAAATCTATAATAATAGAAATAACAAAACTACATTGCATGCCCACCACAATATATAGTATAAGATAGCAAGTCATATGTTTAGAAATAAAAATTAATGCCATACATTTCATCTTACCTTCCAAGCCTCTTCATATAGCGTACTAATATGTATCTATAAATTTGTCTTAGAAATCTTCAATTTTATGTGGTTTTTAGACTGACTAAAATTTAACCTTAAACTTATACTTATTACGGTTGTAGGGTATGTGCCACAAAATTTCAAAAATCTAGGTAAAAACTAACTCATGTCCCTTTCCAAACTATGTGTTTTACACTATCCTACAAAATGTAGTATGATCCAATTGATTGCCCAAATGGGTATACATCGAGTCTATGGATATGGGGTTTAATTTGAATATGGTTATCACTCTTAAGCTTAACCCTTGGTTCTCTATTTTGATCAAAGGCCATCTTGGTCAATTGTATTGAAATTATCCCTTCAAAACACTTGGAGCAGTTATCATACATCTAAACTCATCACATCTTAAGAAACATCTTTTTAAAATTACTAATTAAACAAAACTTTTATGAAAATATTCACATATGTCATTAATCAATAAAAATACAAACATACATGTTTTGGCTAGATATTTGTCTTGAAGAAGGATTATGAAATGAATCATGAATACAAGTGATTGTAAGAGAATCACATGAATGTATGGTTGTTATTATAGGAGTCAAAGATGCTAATTATTATTGATTCAAGCTTGTTTTACTAAAGAAAATCATAATCTTCACTTAGCTTACCGAGATATATATATATTTCATTCTAAAGGAATTGTTTTTTTTAAACCACACAAGATACTAGTTATGGATTTGTTGGTTATATTCCTTGAGAACTGTTCTGTGATGATTGTAAAAGTGATACTTATACTTGATTTGATTAATAGTAAAAGGTAATTCCACTTATTTTGGTTGTTCAAGATTGAGATGATGATGATAAACTTAATAATGTCCTAAGAATGTTTTAAATCGATGAGATATGGTTTGGGTAGAGGATCTAAAATTGAGATCATATGCTTAATAAGAGTACTCATTCTTGTTATGTCCCTATTAAGTTATTATTGTAGATAGTATAGGACAACAATAATACACAATACTAGTATGTATAATGATTGATGACTATGTCTCTTTAGTCATGATATCAGATATTGACTCAGATACATAATTACTTATTAGAGAACAATTTGACTAGATAGACCCACCTGGATATTGACAAATAGAAATCATGTGATGGCATGTCAGAGTCATATCTCAATGTGATAATGGTGATTGTGATCCTTAGACTTAAGTTTGATATAGCAACACATATACTTATGTGTACTATAATAATTTTTGAACATGATTTGAAATATGAATTGCTAGAAAGGTGGTAATTGAGGTCACTATGACAGAGGGGGCATATTGTGAATGGTGTAGATGAAATTTTTCCTTCCTTTCACGTGATACCCATGACCACTTGATAAGGAAAACTATGAAATGCATGACCATGCTCATATGTGTCAACATATGATATTGAGATCATATTGTCTCAAATAGTTGGCTCTAGTTCAAGGAACATAGATTGAATGTTAAGAGGATGGGCATTTTGTGCCTTTGTTTAAAGTTAGATATTTGTGACAAAGGTATTATACGATCATGTCAACATTGATCACTTTGAAGGTTGTACTTGTTCTCATCACTTAACATGTTGTTCTTGTTCTCTGACTCATTCTTATCACTTAGGTGGCAATGATGTGTGACTAGACACTAATATTTTATTGTGTTGTTTTATACATCACTACCAACATATTTAGGAACCTATCGACTCACATGCACAAAGATGTATAAAGAAATTGAAGTTTGCAATCAAACATATGATTAGTATAGTTCTAAATCATAAATATGATGATCAACCCTCTGATTGGATAACCATAATGTTTGATCAGCCAGTTGGATTAGTTGGATCAATAAATAAATTGATTATCTATTGGTCACCTGCATTGTCCACTATACTGACGTGATCATCCGATCAGGCAAACCTGATCGGGCAATCACAATATAATAGGGAAATCTCAAATTTGAAATAAATTCAGATCTAGATCTGAACTTAGTGATCGGGCGATCAACTAACATGATCGAGCAATCATGAACTATTATTGGCCGATTAGGAGACGTGATTGGGATATCACAGTCCAGTCTAAGTTTTTCAATATCGAATCGTTTTTAAAATTGCGATTAGAAGGAATTGGAATTAGACTGTTTCAAACCCATGACTCTCCTATATAAAGAGGGCACATCCCAAAGGATTTGGCACATCTTGTAATACAACTCGTGAGACAATTTTGTTGGCACATCTCTCTTGGAGAGAGAGAAAGAAACCCTAAGGTTGATGCCTAAGATTGGAGGAGAAAGGGAATTTTGGGATGAGTAGTACATTGATAACTCTTGTTCCTCTTTGACTTTGTGACCAAGATGGTGCACCACATTCTCCCTCATTAGCATGGATGAAGTAGAGGCCAAGTCATACATGTAGATACTTGAAGAACATGTTCCATAAGATGAAAACAAGTCGTTGCAAAGGAGACAAATAGTACAGCTGCTTGGTGGACAATTCAGATCTATTATTTTCATCTAGTTTTCTCGGTAGATGATCCAGATCTAGATATGGAAGATCTTATTATTTATCAATAAAAGACATATTTAGTTGTTAGACAACTCATGTACACGAAAGTATAATCTTTATCCCTTCTCCTATCTTTTGTTCACTGACGTTTTGTAGGTACGAAGGATCTGACAATGAGGGTATAAAGAAAAGATTTTATTCTTATTTCACTGTGCCTCCTTCCCTAAAAATCCAACATGCATGTTTATATTAAATGTATCTCGATTTTAGTGTATTGTAAATCACAAATATTGCATAATACATGAATCTCCTTCTACACATTAATGTTAAATCCCATATCACCATTTTAAAAAACTGACACTCAAGATGGTATGTGTTACCTTGTTAAATCTTTCTAATTCTTGAATATTTTCAAAGAAAGTGTAACTTGCTTTTAGAACCTCAGGAGGCACTTTTATTTTGTATCCCTCCCATTGCAGTTATTAAATAAAGATGTCAATTGTTCTGCCTTAGCAAAATATGATCATATATGTAGTTTTTCTCTCAATTATATATGAAAAATAGTATTGAGATTATGTGTTTTGTTTGGTTATTAGGACAATGTATATTATCTTTTAATATTTGAAAGTCCAAACTAATGTTAATGTAGAAGATAATGCTTTGTAGTTTTTATCATTTAGTCATACTTTTTATTACTTATAGGTTTATGTCGTCAAAGAGTGGTTCAAGTGGTCAAGCACGGTGTCCTTTAACAAAGAAACCCAAGTTTGATTCCTAGTGGTTGTCTTGAATTTACTGTCCTTCTGGGCATCTATCCAGCCTTAATCACAAATTTGGGACGGGCAAAGAAAAAATTCTCTTCTAACATCAAAATCCTATAGGGTATGCCTTATCTTCTCATCCTATTTTATCATATTTGACATTATCTTCTAAGTCATTTGAAACGATCCATCAAAAAGGGGATTCAAAGTGGAGCCAGAAAATGTGCTAAAATGATGAGATAGAATGAGAGTGGATTATGAAATTCTATTATAAGAATTTTGTAAAGTTGCTTAACAAAATCTAGGATTTTCTTTGACAAATCTCTTCTTTCATTGAATACTTATTGAATACTTTTTTGGTGATGATTGGTTCTAATGAATTGTTCATTTTCATTTTCTACACTATAGCTGTGTCGGGAATAATGAATTTCTTGAACTTTCAACTTCCTCTAGTTACTTTAACTTGTATTATGAGGTCTATAACAATTCCGTCTGGGTGAAGCGAATCGAAAAATCGGTTACATATTACTGACATCATGAACAAGGTATAGATGAACTTACCATGTTTTTACATTAGTCTTCCGGATAAATTAGCTTATGGTATTTTCCATTTCCCTTTTCTGGGATCATGTGGCATTCATGTGCACTTGTTATACAGGTCAACCGTATCGAAGCGGGACCTTCCTTTCCTGCATTGCAGCTAGGAAGCATATTTCCCCGTTAATTCATCCAGGCTTTGTTGCGGATTGTTGCCGGCATGGCTCCTTTTGCACTGGGGAAGTCACCGCACAGGCTGCACAGCATCATGACGCCAGAGCTGGGGCAACAAGCGAGGTGTAGCCAACCGGGCAACGACAGAGGTGATACATAGAGCGTGGCCGTCGTGGTCTTCATGGCGTGACGTGCCGCCTATGGTGGAAAGGCAGAACAGTCCGGCCATAATGGGGCACGCAGACGCCAAGCCCCTGTTTGGCACGAGATGCAATCCGAATTTATTCTTGTGCGTTTGTGCCACGATTGAACATGTAGGGCGTCTGTCTGAAATTAATATAACAGCTCTATTTTGGGATTCCATAAGGGGCCGTTCGGCCCCCGAGATGCTGCGCTGAACGCATGCTTGATCACTACCGCCGAACATGGCGGGCTTTCAAATCTCGTCGATTCGTATAAGCAATTACTGGGACAAATACCGGAAACAAGTTGGACGAAAAAATTAACAGCCCCTAACTCTATTGTCCAGACCAATTCGACCCTATCAACCTTGTTTTTAACAGAATTAGAAAAAATCTTAGTCTGATTTAACTTTGTCTTATATATTATTTTGTTTTATATGTAACATAGGAAACGAGACCAGGCAAAGGTGATCGGATTCAGATCAGATTTATGCAGATATTTCAAATAAGTCCAGCTAATTCAACACTGACTATCCAACCAAACAGCGGTTGATGGCTCCGGTGCTACCGAGATCCAGTGATGATTAGAGATGGAAGAAAAAACTAGTTGCCCGTGGACTCTCCAAATCCGAACCACACACTCATGTTTTTCATCAACCATTTGGTAAATGGGTGCCGGTGGTATGGAGGGTGACATAATGCCATGGTAATGGTTCGGGCGATGGTAATCCAAACACTACAGCAGCCGCATGCCTATGTATTTGTCCGTTGGCATCGACAGAGTCAACGGACGACCATTGCCTGGTAAAAAAGTTATTCGGCTGACTAGCAGCTTCATTCGTGCCGGCGGATTACAAACATGTGAGGCGGCATGCACTACATTCCGGTGGCCAGCGGATTTGCTGGTCCTCATTTTAAACGGAGCAGGCTGCTCCCGACTACAGATGGTGCCGCGTGTCTGTTAGATTTGATCACCGCCACTGCTGTTAATCTACTTGGACTGGTGTAAAAGGATACTATACCAGGAGTAGCGTGCTCCCAATGAAAACAGGAGCAGCGAATCCCGGCTCATTCCGGTGTGGGTGTATACGGATTTCCATGGTTGTCCGACTGTGGGACCAGGAATACCACGGGCAAATGGACTGAACAACCAGATGATTATGTTTTCCGGTGGTATGGTTCGATATGGAATGGTTGAGCGGAAAACCGCACCATTGCCTAGTGATGACGTCCCTTTTCTCATAATGTGCTCATGCAATCTCAACCGTCTGTTCTAAAAAAAATTGGGAATTGGGGTGGTGCCATCACTGCTGCAGTGCATGGTGTGTGTGATGGCCTAGTGCGGGCATTTAGTGCACGTTTGCTTTGCTGTAAATTGGTGTATTGGATTGCATTTAAAAACCCGGCAGCCAAAACTTTAAGTTTGCTTTAACGGAGCGGGAAAATCAAGAAAGTCCCGCATTTACGGTTAAGTAAGTAAAAGCTGCAGATCCTTATCCAGTTCAAAACGGCCGGGCGCCGCAATCCGGCTTGCGTCCCGTGCAATTTCTGGGCATCTTCGTTGACCAAAAGCACATGTATCCATGGTAAGCAAACATAAACTACTATTCTACAGAATTTCAGCCAGCCAGCATTTTCGTGAACCTGGATTGTGGAAATGCAGGATCTGAGTGCAATCCAGCAGAACCCGTCAAAACAAACATGCCCTTAGTGCAGTTTGACTGTTTCTCAATGTGATATGACTTGCATAATCGTTTGGTTTAGTTTTTATTGAGAAGTTGTGCATCAGCAATGCGATGTGGCGTGTTTCTCGATTGGTAAACTATGTCTATCCTGGCTGTCTACTAGCATCAGCTGTTTGCTGGAGGCGACATTGAATATCTATATACCGGGATGAGTCGGACGTTACGCGTTGCAGACTGCTACTACTGCTTTTGTCCTGCAATCGGCGATCTATCATATCGCCTGCATCCCATGAAGGTGAAGGAGTTCACTGTTGGGCTTTAATTCACTGCTGGCGACAATGATTCCTCGCCACAGTAACTCGTTATGGCTCAAGTGGGCAAGAATGACTTGAAACCACGAGCTTGCTGCCTCCTTCAGGCCCAACATGTTGTGCGGTAGTGTCATGCTGATGTTGGGCCTATGGTTTAAAACATGGTGAATGGCACCCATTCCACCACTTCCATACACATTGGGTCAAATTACGCAAGCCCAGCATTGCTCTTGGACCAAAGTGACTTCCTCTCCCGAATCCTGAAGATCCCAACTGAAAAGGCCTAGTGGGTTGGCAATGGTACTACTATATATTGACGCAACCTGGCGACGGAACCAAAAGACATACAAAACTCAACGAAGACATGGACAAAAAACTACATGCATTGGAAATGGAGATTGGCAATTGGCACTGCATTCATGGCCATCGGCCCACATACCACTTTGTTACTATTAAATTAATCAGATTACGACGCCGACGAAGTTTCCCAAGTCCAACGAACAACCACCATCATGCCATGACAATTGAATTTATACTGGCCAATGCGCAACAAACTTCAACCACACCCAAAGAAATTGAGAAAACATGCCCTACAAGATTATGTTGGCTAAGCCATCTAAAAAGGCCCCAGCCTCAAAGGTGACACTTTGTAGTCGTCTTCTATCATCTTTCCTTACAAAAGGTGTTGTTTAAACCGTCCCCTCCCAAAGATGCCATCTTCATCGCCCTATACCAATTCTTCTTCCCGAAAAATGCCTACTTCAAGTCATACCACCATCAAGCAATGGCCCCTCACGGTCATAATCCCCAACCAAGAACCTTCTATCGGAGGTTCTTTACCCATTAGCTGATTTAGTGGCGAAACATGGTTCGAACAATGACAATGGCATTCATCTTGACTTTTTAAGAAAACCTTAGAGAATCTAGTCGATTCCCCAAAACTATTGTCTCCCAATGACAATGGCATTCATCTTGACTTTGTTCAATCTATATCATATTCTTAGAAATAGGAAAATTGTTTTAGAGTGGATCTCTCTACAAGTCTTTCATCCTTCCTAGTCTTCAAAATTATAGGAGAAAAATTGAGATACTCTCAAACGTTGAGGTTTTCAAGCTGAAACTCATTTCTGATTTGAAGCTACTATACACCCTTCCCTCCTCTGATCTTTTTGACAAATCTTTCAATCAGTCCATATTCACAAATAGAAACTATCATGAAGTACAGGTTATCATCTTCAAATGGAAGTCTGGTTTTGGTGCATATGCACCTCAAGGAGCATCATATATGAGTTCAATGTTTATGTTCTTGTTCATCTTTAGATCTATGACATATTAAAAAATAGGTTCTACACTTGGGGAACTTTCCTTGTTGATGTTCTTAAAGACACCATCAACTCTTTGGATTATAGACATGCAAAGCTTACAATTCTAGATGCTAAAGACTTTGCATGCCTATTAAATATAAATTTTAGAGTTGAGGGTTGTTCCTACTCGATCAATGTCACACGTAGAGATATGATCTTAAAAGGATAATGACTTCTTCTCTGTCAATCCATACTATCCCAAATGATGGTTGCATATCTTTGATCCTCCAACTTTGCTACCTTCATTGAAAATGTTCAATAGAAAGCCTCACAGTGGCTTTAATATATCATAAAGATAAATCTGAAATAACAAATAGAAATTTAGGCTCCATTGTTCATATCTCTAACACTAATGACACCCAATAAGATCAATTGTATGGTTCAAAAAAGACACAAATCCATGCTTGAAAAATAATATTACCTAGTATTTTATGAAACCCCTCCATGACATAGTGGTCTCACTTCCTTGGATCCTAAGTCATCCAACTAAAACAAACAAGTTTCCACCTAGACATGGAGCTTATATAGTGACCATGTTCCTCATCACAAAAACAAAGATCTTGTCGAGAACCCAAGAAACTTCTTAAGCATTCCCTCCGTCACCCTCTATAGTGGTTAAGAGATCCCAAACAACTCATCCTAGAATTATGGCATGCTTTAAGTAATCAAAAAACACTTCCCAATCCATATTTGATTCTTGACTTGCCTTGCAAACATACCTCACGTAGTTGCTTCATTCAAATTCACATAATCGCTAATACTTTTTTTCATGATACATTAACATTCTCTTTCTTTTTACTTTGCTTCAAATTTTCATTCATAAGCTCCCACTAAAATAACATCACCCACCACCTTGCTATCTGATTTGTCCTAGCCAAACTAATTTCATACAATTTTTCAACAATAGGTATATCATTCTCATCTTCTATAGATCAATCAACCTACTTTGATATGATTAAAAAGCAATTTAATTTTTTAATCATAACCCAATATAATTATCATGTTGAAATTAAAGTTTCTTTCCATATAACTTCCTTTTTATACTTATTGATCATCTTCATTCTTTTATATATTCTATGTGGTAATATTATACCTTCTATATGTTAATATGTTCCTAGAATATTAATATGAAAATATATTTAATATTTTTTATCAATAAACATAAGTTACATGTCATTTTTAATCAAGAAACAAAATTATACCTACATTTTGCTCACCTTGAAAATATAGAGTGGTCACTTCCTTAATTCTCAACTTCAAATTCATGTCATTGGTAATAGTGTTTGTATACCCATTGGTTGGCACAACACGCATCATGTGGCACCCCAACCATGCCACAAAGAGAGGCAAAAACATAAAACAAAGTGCCTAAAAATTCGATTTGACATCCTAAACCAATAAGGCATATAAATGTCTAAATGAAAATTCCCAACATCAATTATAAATGCACGTTATATACAATCTTATGTTATTTACTATATTTTTCATAAGTGGCCAATCTCGTTGCCTGATTATAGAAAATGCATGCATTTAATATTTATAACATGATAAACATGTACAAGGCATACAATCTATAAATAGAGTCATAGGTACATCAACATATAAAACTCCCTACTCGAATCTAGTCTATAAGGAAAAATCTAGACATCATTAAAAGGCTAGATTCCCACAATCAAATACCAATGTCCTAGGAAAGGTGGATTTTCACTAATAAACCCATGGGTATGAGGTTGAGCACCTAAAAAAGGTGGAGAACCACAATACTGAGACCCTTCTCCCAAAAAAAGACAAAGCATCTTTATAGCGTTATAAACATGTGGATCTACTTTATATAATGAAGTAAGTAATTATATAATAAATATCACCCCATGTAACATATCTCTAGGAAGTAGAGAGAGTATAAGGTAAGGACATGTAATGCATATGAGACACATGAAAATAGTAAAGTCAACAACAAGTAAAATTAGTAAGATACTATACATGTAAATCTACATGTGTTGAATACTGTGAAAAATAATATGGGTGACTAATGTGATATTTTTTGTTATTGATAGAAGGCAAACTGCTCTTATATATATAGGCAATGAGTAAGTAAGTGAACTTAACCCTGATAGGTCAAGACAATTAGACTCATATGACATAATAAACTAAATAATAATAATTCTAACACTCCATCTCAAACTAGAGTATGGATGAAACACATATCCATCTTGGACTTGCAAGACTCAATTAGAAGACAAATATAAAGTAAAAATTTATAGCTTCCCATTCAAGATTTCCACTCCTCCTTAAACATGACTCTCCAAAAATAATTTAATGATGCCACCATTAAGTTGTTTTATGCAGGCTGTAGATACTCAAGTTTCAAAGAAGGTCTCTTGATGTGAATCTAGAATGAATATCTAATAAATAGAATCCAAGTAGTTTAACAAAAAATCACCAAAATCAAACTAAAGCAACGATCAAAAGTACCTCGACTATACCATTTCACTAGAGCGGTATGTGTGAGTGGAATAAGCATATAGTCAACACATCTCAGGTACATAATGTGGAACTAACACTGAGGCACAATGTCGATGTAGAAATAGCGGTATCAAGTCATCCAAAAAGTGTAGTGAATTAGAATTGGAACAGAAGACCATAGATGTGGGTACTGTGGTGCTAACACAAATTGGATGAGGTGTTAGTGACTTTAATATTGGTTTCATGAATCTGGATAATGATCTTGGGAACTTTATAGGAACTAAGGGTACCATCAAGGATAAACCAAATAAAATCAATAAAATATCCATGTCAAAAAATGTAACTCGGAGAAGCCATGATAAATTTAGGTTAGTGAAGATAAAATTCTGAATGAAATCCTTGTTGTTACACAATTTGTAGGCTAGAAATTGATGAGCTTGTGAAAACAAAACTATCCATATCTTGAAGATGTAATGAGAATGAGCAGCTGAAAATATCATTAACACCAAAGGGAACTAGAGGTTGGAATAAGCGTAGCAAGATCTCTCCCGATGTACATATAATGCGGTGTGAATGCAAAAGGCTTGGTGTATATACTGTAATTGGGATCTGTCAACGTTGTCTAAAATTGATGGCCAACTAGAATTACACACAGATAGGAAAACCATATGCACGAAGAAGCATATTGTCATTAGGAAATAGATACACCAATGTTGCACCGGAAGCACGATGCTTAGTGGGAATGAAGTGCCCCAAAGACATTACAAAATGGATGTGTTGAATATTAGGAAGTTCCATGAAGATTAGAATAGTCTGGATTGATACATATCATCTGTCATACTCTTTCTCATCATACTCTCTCTCCATACACTCTCTCTCCCTCCTCATACTCTCTCTCACCTCTATCCCCCCACACTAAACACAAAGTGAATGAGTCATTAGTGTGGAAAAATAATAATTGCCATGCACTTGAAAAGAGATGCACACATGATGGATGGTAGGTGGCGAATAAAATTTCAAGAGAGTAAGGAAAAAATATTATGTCTCCCATTTTGGTGCTTCATAAACTTAGTGTGTTGTATTTTCTTTGAGGAGGGGGTTAGAATTTTGCTTTCTTGTCATCTCTTTCTTCTTTTTATTCCATCAATGTTTCCTTTCCCCTTCAATTATGTTCCATTTCCAATTTCTTCTCCCTTCTATTTTCACTCTTTTTTCCTTTTATGTAACATGATGATTCCCCACTTTTTTTCATTTAGTCACATATGGAAATTAAATGACATGGCTTTTTGCAATTACTAGGACCAACAAAGTAATATATAATCAAAGAAAAGTAGGAACCACATAAAAGACATATAAAACTTCAATGGATTCCTACAATCATGAAAATAAATACTAACATGTCACATATGAAACTTCCATGGTTTAATGTATTCATGAAAATTAATAAACAAAAGAAAGGAGCCACCAGAAAAGGAAAGTTTCCATCAAACTAACATGAAACATAGGAACAAAGGGTGAAATAGAATGAGGGGGAGCAGAACATAGGAAAATAAAATATGGAGAACATGTATGCAATGACCATGTATAGGCTAATGAGATTTGTGGGCATCTATGTACAGGATGGAGGTAGGGAGGATGTGGGTAAGTGATGACTAGATAGATAGGACTTGGGGAGGCAGATAAACATTAGTGACGGTTGAGATAGAGAGTGTGATCATAAAGATTGGATTTTATGGAAGGATGAAAGAGGAGATGACCATAGAGTTCTTGATGATGTGTGGTGGTTGGCCAAGCCAAGAAGAGACAACAGTCACTTGAAGTGAAGGCTCACTCTTTTTCTCCCTAAGTTAGGATCGATGCTCTAGTATCATGTCGAAAATAAAAAAAGGGAGGCTAAAGGGATATTTTTTTCTTATTGATAGAAGGCAAACTCCTCTCCTATATATAGGTAGGGAAAATAAGATGGGACGATAATGGGATTCTTATTTATAGAAAGAAAAATCCCCTCCTATATATATGATAGGAGGAAAGTACAAGGGAA
This sequence comes from Alisma plantago-aquatica, assembly GCA_963693085.1. Classification (NCBI taxonomy): domain Eukaryota; kingdom Viridiplantae; phylum Streptophyta; class Magnoliopsida; order Alismatales; family Alismataceae; genus Alisma; species Alisma plantago-aquatica. Next base: position 543,165,776 of record OY856413.1, on the reverse strand, counting down.
GCAAAATTAACCCTAATGGGGCAAGACAATTGGGCCCATTTGAAACAATAAACTAGATAATGATAATTCTAAAACTCTTCCTCAAGATGAAGTATGGGTGGAACACATGTCTAGATTGGACTTACAAGACTTAATAAGATGATATGAAAAATAAAACATATAAATTGCACTCCCTATACAATATTTTTAGTCCTCCTTAAACATGACTCACCAAAATGATGCCACCTTTAAAGTTATGTCTTATAGGTTGGAAACACTTGAGCTTTGTAGAAGATCTTCTAAAGTGTATATTGAATGAAAAACATCACCATCAGTTTGGAGCTGACAATCTAGACACCATGACTCTGCCACCTTCTCAAAAGGAATGTGGATTGGAATAATCACAATCAACACATTCAATGATGTAGAGGTAGAGGTATCTTCAAACACATATATGATGTGGTGATATTGACTACAAAATAGATCCATTTGGGGTGTAACTCCTAAGGGCTTATGGGAATGAAATACACCAACAAGGAAAGCCCAGATAGATCACTAAAAGAACCATTTTGGTAGATGCAACTTCAACAAGTCATGAATAAAATAGCTCGGTAAAGATAAAATCTAGATGAATCATCAACCTTTCTATACATAATTTGCGGGCTAGAAATTGGCGAGCTTTTGAGAAGTCTGATGTGAAGAAGCAACAATCCATCTCACTAGAATGCAGCAAGAGAGCAATCAAAACATGATTAACCCAGAGGGAATAAGAGGTTGGAATACACACATCAAGATCTCTCTTGATGTACACATTGTGATATGAAAATGAAAAGCTTGGTGTCAATGTTGCATTTTGAGATCCTTCAACACATTAAAGTGGTATATAACTAGAATGAAGCACAGATAGCAGCCTACATGCATATTGTGGAACAAACACGAAAAACATTGTGTCATTGGGAATGAAGCGCCAATGATGCACCAGAAGCACGATGCTTAGTGGGAATGAAGTTCCCCAAAGACATCAGAAGGATGGATGTGTTGAATAACAAGAAGCTCCAAAGAGATCAGAATATCCTGGAAAAATACATATAATTTATCATACTCTCTCTCTCTTCTATCCCCACATACACACCAATTGTGTGGTGATTGAGTAGTTGGTGTAGAAAAGAAATAATACCCCCCTCCATGTGAAAATTGATGCTCACATGAAGGGTGATAAGGGAGGAATATTGTTTAATGGAGAGGAAGAATAAAAAGAAGGTATAATGCCCTTTTTTGGTGCTTAATAAACTAGGATGGGGTCTTTTGAATTACAATATGAAGTACATATAACTGATAGCATGAGTCCATGTGCTACATGATTCAATTAGACAGATCTCATAAAAAAATATATGGATCTTTGTGCTAGAATAAATTATATATCCGATTAGGTCATGCTCAAATCAACGATTGGATTATCCTTACTTGAGATTTCTTTAGAGAGGGTGTTGGAATGGATGAGCACATTGATGGTGAATGTTACGACCCCATCTGAGCTTAATTGGTAAACTAGGGTTTACCTGGATGATTACATATTTAATTGGATTGATTATTACTTAAATCTAATTAATGATGATATCTCAATTATAATATGTTAAACCTAATGAGAACCCCAAGCATGCTATCTCTTTGTATAATTAGGGTTTGAGATATATAAACTCTAGTCGGTTGAATTAGGGTTTTCAACAAATAAGCTCATTTGGGAAGGAATGATAGAGATAGGCATAGAAAAATAGAAATGATAGTTGGATGCTTGGGTAGCACGGCCATGGTGGGTAGCACGGTCGTGCTAGGTCATTGGTGGCACGGGCATGCAAGGCCACACGGTAGTTTTGAAAGAATTGAACTATTAACCAACTTTTATACTCAAATCTGCTGCAAACAATGCACCACGGCCGTGGTAGGTAGCACGGCCATGCTGGGTCCATCTTGCACGGCCGTGGCAGCTAGCACGGCCGTTCTGAGGCATTTTTGCTTCAAATGACATTTCTGCAGATTTCTGGATAGCAGTGCACTGTTATATTTTTAATTATTTATTGGTAATTTCAAATGATCTCAAATTTTAACTGAAGCTTTATAGATCAATTATAAACAACGTGCTAAATTCCCATAATGTTTGGAGAATTTTTGATCTCTGAAATAAACGAATTACAGTAACTTTTGTATAACTGAATATTCAGCCAATATAATAAAAGTTGAGTGTAGGGTCAATATGCAATTGACCCAAGCAGCTCAATTGCTCTATATGTTCGAACACACACACTAGCAGCTCTCATAATTTGCAATTCATTCCAGAGAAATGAGCTCCTAGAGAGAGAGGGAGAGTTAGGGTTTGAGAGGAGAAAAAGGAGGAATTGCTGACCTAGGGTTTTGCGGTCCGAGGAATGGTGAAATCAAGTAAGTCTGGATTCTTTGCATAGACTTTTATGGTGAATCTTCTCTCTCATGTCAAGATTCCGTCCATGCTCTGATTTGATCCAAGATGATGTCGCAATTCCCTCTTTTCTCACCCTTTCTTCATAATCCCTCATTTTCAAGGTTTCCTAGTTGAAGGGAAGAAGAATTGGGAGATTTGCTAGGGATTTGATATGAGTTCAAGATTCCCTGAGTTGAGCTGCAGTTTTGAGGTGTTTTCACACCTTAGGGTGAGTGGGTTCTTCCTTCAAACAGTGTAATGCACGAAATTTGATTATAGCATCCAAATCCCTAATTGCTTATTATGTGATTCTAAACCCTGAAATGTCCGTTTGATTTAAGTTGTTGCAAATTGATATGATATGGATTCCTTCTCTGTTTGAATGACTCTTTGATGGTAGATTCACATCAGAAACATATACAACACATCCTAGTAAGAATGTTTTTCATATTTATACCATATGATGTAATAAGGGTTTAACCTAATTGAGATATCACTAGAGTTTCAACCTTAGTGAAGAGACATTTAGTCTTGAACTAAGTCTAGATCTTAATGCTCCTAATAAAGCACACGTCTAAAATATTTCAATATCCAAGCCCATTTGGATTCACCATTAAGTCTATGAATTTTGATTTCGCTAAGTTGAAGCTCAATCGAGCTGTGGCACGGTCGTGGTGGGTGACCACGACCGTGGTGAAGGGTCTGTGCCACGGGCGTGCTAGGTAGCACGGCCGTACTGAATGCTTTTGAAACTCTGATCTCTATACACCACGACCGTGGGGAAGAGCCATGACCATGGTGAGGTAACTGTGCCACGGCCGTGGGGTGACACCACGACCGTGTTGAAGCAAACCCTAAATGAATACTTAAAGGTCAAAGTTTAATGAAGAGGACTAGTAATCTTATAAGTGGTTAGGATGTACCTCATGGGTTACCTTATTTGAATTTTATTTTGGGTGCATGATATCTCAGTGAGTAGCATGGAAACCTAAATTTAGTTCAATTTCCATGGTTTCATACATATATTGATTGTATATGATTGTTGAAAGCAGTCTTTAATTTGTGAATGTTTATATCGTGTGAAATCCTTATGAGAGCCATGTGATAAGTGAATGAGGCAAATGAAACCCTAAGAGCAGGGTGTTGCCATGTGATAAGTGAATAAGGAAAGGAAACCCTAAGGATAGGGTGTTCAATGAATCATGTTATGGTGATATGAAAGGTCTCGATATGAGATGTGGTGATGCTTAACTGTTGAATTGTATGTTTCTAGTGCATTTAACTTTATATGCTTGTTCTCTCTGAGTTGATATCTACATACTGCAGGGCTTCTTATTTTCAATACATATCTCATAAATTGCAGGTGATGAGATATGACATGCCCTAGAAAGGGATGTTACTGAGACATGATATATGTTGAATACATGAGTTATGATGTTTCTTATGATATGATATGGCATGCCGTGTGAGCCTTGTGAGAAATGTTAAATGAGTTATGATTTATGTCTAAAATGTACCCATAATGTTAATGTTAAACTTAGGTGCCCTGAACACCGTAGAACCCCTTTGAGAGGTCTGCACCTTAGGGGTGAAACTCGTGTCCAACATCAACCGGTTGAGTAATTCTGGTGGCACGAGGACAGAAGGGTTATCCAACAGCAACCGGTTGAGTAATTCTGGTGGTAACCCAGTGTTGACTCCCTGCGCCTGTGTACTAAGGTTAGAGGAGGAGTCTAGAGTACACTCTTTTGAGAGTGCAGTGAGGCCCTTGTGAGCCTGAGGCCCTTGAGCGCCTGAGAGTCCTATGCAGACCAGGACGAGAAGTCAGACTTAGCATTTCCCGGGTGTGTCGCTAAGTCTTGTACGGTGTGGTCGTAGTGCACTGCGAGTCTCTTATGCAGAGTACACTGCATAAGATCAGGGCATAAGCTAAAATATGATCATATAGGTTCACAGAGTTCCTTATAAATGAAAGAGTTAAGGAAGACTAGAGCATAGTCTTCTAGTAGTTATTCTTTTGATGCAATATTTACATTCTTTGTTATTTCAATTATATTGTTTTAGAACTGCTCAGTGTAGTATTTATTGTTGTTAAATTTCATATCGTTTACTCAAAGTTATATCTGTAATCACATTAGTGCCTTAGACTGTTTCTTTGAAGTACTCATTCACTGAGCGAGTAGGCTCACCCCTCTACTCAAACATTTTAGGGTTAACCGCGTGGACTTGAAGATGGTCAGAGCATCAGTGTAGATCTTCCACAAGAGTTAAGTACAAGATTAGTTGAGTCAGTCGGTCCTTGTCACTCTAGGTCCTCAGTAAGAGATAAGAGAGAGAGAGTTGTAATTACGATGTGTAATATTATTCCTCTTTTGAAATTGTATGCTAATTAGTAGGTCTTATGTGCATAAGGTGTGAGAGACATCATGAATGTTTATACATGTATCTTTACTATTAAAGTCTGTTTAGTAAAAGAAATGTTCAGATTCCCTTGTTAAAATGATTTATGTGGTTCAATGCGAAGAAACAAGAGTTTTAAAGAAAAGAAAAAAAAAGTTAAGGGTGTTCTTTGTATTACATATAAATCCTAATTTATACTCTAATCTCATGATTAGTGGAAATTGTGAGATCGGGGTTTAACAGTGAATGAGAACAGCTAAAACACAATGCGTGAGGAAGAGATGTGTACTCCAATGACATCACATGTGATGAAGGTTGACAACCGCATGACCTAACCCAGTTGGCAGGGAACGTCTGCTAACCCAAAATTGGGTTAAATAATTGAATCCATGTGAATATGCTTTAGATTCTCCCGTGTTGTCTCCATATTTTTTGCAACTATTGTAGTCCCACTTCTATTTTGTCATTGTGTATGGTTTGGGTGTCGAGTTAGGGGCACCAATGGATTGTATAGTGTTAACTGAGCATCTAGGGAGTCACTGAGTGGGGCCTAGAGAGGATGTGTTGAGTGTAGCTTGAGAGGCATCTAGGTAGGTTGGTGGGTTACAGGACCTTTGACGTGTAACACCCTTGCTAGAAAGATATGCACAAGCATTCAGGCGTAGATGGATCTATATTGATGGAGATGATGAAGGTATAAAAGTGGGTGTTGATTTTGATGTTGGAGTCTTGGGAAGACTCGAGGATTGGGGGTAGGTAAATGACAGTGTGATGGTTGATATATAGAGTGTCAGTGATAAGAAAATGATTTTTATGAAAGAAGAGAAGAGGTGACAACCATGGTGGATGGGATGATCTATGGAAGGTGATAAAGCCAAGAAGAGACATTGGCCACCAGTAGGCAGAGGCTCTCTCTTTTTCATCTAGGTTGAGATTGATGCTCTCATACCATGTGAGAAATAAGATGGGAGGCTAATGTAATATTTTCTTACTAATAAGAGGCAAACTCCCCTCCTATATATAGTAGAGGAGGAAACTACAATGGAAGCAAATTTAACCCTAATGGGCCAAGACCATTATGCCCATCTAACACAATAAATTAAATAATACTAATTCTAACAATAGGTAAGGAGGAAAGTATAAGGAATGCAAACTTGACCCTTGTAACATACCAGAAATAGAATCCTACCCTAATAGTTTTACCCTTTTGTCTTAGCCAAACAAGGACAAGCTAATACATGTAATTAAGACAATAATGGAACATAAAATGTGACACCTCAAGTATATAAGGGAATACATAATAACTTTGTACTTAATAATGACTTGTTTGGATGATAATAAGAAATTAAAGAACTTAATTGGATAAATATTTCTCATATATTCTTTTTTTAAGGTAAAAAAAGAATATATGTGAAATATTTATCCAATTTTGCATATATTCTTAATATAGGGTTATATGCACAAATGCTTCAGTTGGGTTTTTAATAATGGGCCTGAAGTGCAAATTGTACACTAAGTAATAAAAATAATAAAATATTTCGTCCTAGAACTTTCTAGTACTTTTTAGTATATGAAAAAGGAGAGAAATCTCAAAATACAGAAAAAAAAGATAATAAGGGCAATAATTGGAGATCATATGGGATATAATGGATTAAAAGAGGATAATGAGTAATATGTTGTTTCAAAAATCACAAATAGGAAACCATGAAATAATTTGATATGCAAATTCATTTTCTTGATCTAAATGAAACTTAAGGGCCAAGTATCACCTAATTTGGAAGATAAATGCATATATTAAAGTCTTTCTTAAAAGAAAATAGGAGATAAGCCAATAAGGTGAAATAAAATATCTAACATCCTCAAATTAGAAAACTAACTCCAAATTCGTAACCTATATATCAAAAGGAGTCTATGTGTGAATTTGTATTTAATTTCATCGATGTTTAATATTTTATTTTATTCAAGAGAGAGAAAATGACTTAAAGACCACAAATATTAAATATATGTTTAAAAAAAATCAATTAATGACAAAATCGTGTTCCACACGTTTATTATTGCTTATAGGCCAAGTTTTAAAATTTTAGAAAGTTTCTAGATGGCTCTAATAAATTAAAAAGATAAATAAGTGGTAAAATTTAAATGAATTAAATAAAATAATAAAGTCTTCAAAAAATATAATAATGCAAAATTAGTGTTCTACAGGTTAAAATAGACCTTTGGATGAATTTTGAATCAATTTGGAAAATATTTGATAAGAAGATAAATTCAAGAGAGAGAAAGTGTGCAAAACTTTCAACTCATTATTTAAAATAACAAACAACTTCAACAAATAGAAATAATACCAAATTCGTGTTCAACATACTTTATATGACTTATGGGTCAAGTTTTATAATTTTTGGATAATCTTAATGTCATTAATGAAGGAGGAAAGAGAAAATAGTAATTAATTTATTTGACACAATAAAAGTCCCCAAAAGGAAAAAATAATTTCAGATTCCGATTCTACACGTCAAAATAAGTCAAGGTGTAAAGTTTGGTTAATTTTGGAGTTCGTTTGCACCCTCAAATAAGAAAAGAGAAAAAGTTAAATGATTAAATGATAACTTTAATTCTAATTCGTTTTGGCAAGTGATTTATGTATGCACATTGTGAGCCGTCTGATCAAATCTTAATGGTGGATATTTTATCTCCTACCTTACGTGAACAGTACACACGTGAACCACTATTATTACTTCGCGGATATCTCGAACCACGGTTAATCATTTCTCTCGATTTTTCTTCCGACATGATCGTGTGATGATTCCGCATATTTTGGTTCATAAATAGCTAACTATGGTCGAGTATTTTGCAAATGCCCAACTTTCCTTCCTTATGCATCTCACGGCCACGTCGGATTTGGCTTATACCCTAACCTCATCTATATATACCTCTACCCTTACGTGCGCTGACACTTGTGCAACTCGCCTATCTTCTCAATTTCGACTTTCGTCTCCATTTTGACCCCCACCAAGCAGCCGAAGTCCCTGACCTTGCGGCCCTTGTTGCTCCATGTACACACAATCTTCGTCCAAATTAAAGGTACAGTTGAGTTCTTCTTTGCTTTAGCTTTCACACGCATCTTTTGGTTTTGAGTTTGGTCTTGAATTGCAAAAATACCCAAAATCTTCCCCAAGCAGCAGTAGGTGTGCGGGCTGCTGGAGGTGGAAGAAGGGTCGGGTCAATTTTTACGGTTTTGCCCCTGGTTGCTCTCTTCTTCTTCTTCTGTTGCAAACACATTTGCCTACATGGCACTTCCCGGTTGGCTAATTTTAGAAAAATCATATCTTTTTACTCACTTATCCAAATTTATAACCAGAATATGTTTTGGAATCGGGAGAACGAGATCTATATAACAAAAATACTTTTGTGGTATGATTTTGAAATATGTATTTTTTGAGTTGATTTAATTAACTAATAAATATGGAAAATACTCTAAAAAGTCAGTAACTCGAAAATATACAAATATATATGTTATTTTGATCAGAAGAACGTAAATAAGATAGTAGTGAGGTTTTTAGAGTCTAATTCGATCGGTTTTTGAAAAATCGATGGTTTTGAGGATTTAAGCTTTTAATGAATATACATATATCTAATACATAAATATGATGATCATATTAGGGGAAAGTGGACTCTGATTGTGACGTCTGTCTCGTGAAAATAGGATTAACTAATGCGGAAGCGAATGATTAGCAGCGGAATTACTGAAAATCACTAAAAAAATTAAAACTTTTTGCAAAGAAATCCAGAAACTGTAAAACTCTATCATAAGGAACCAAAGTAGGTTATTTACATGCTGATTCATTAGTACATCTATGTATCATCTCATCTCAAGAGTCATAACATTGACTGCCCTGTTAAACTGTACATAAGCAGTATACAAAAATCTTGAGGCATCAAGCCAAAAATCTCAGATCTATATCAAACCATCTACTGACTCCTAGGACCTGAGAGTACAGAGACAACACATAGGACTCTCTATATATAAGACCTATCAGACAGACAATGTCTCCACCTATGGATCACTATTGTCCTTGTTGTTACTGTTGTTGTTGTGACTGCTGTTGCTGCTCACCCACTAAAGGGTTTCTTCTTCCTCGACGTCTACCTAAAAAGTTGAATTCCACGGGGGTGAGACAATTGAAAATTGTCCCAGCGAGAGATATAACTCTCTGCCAGAAATATTGTTATTGTAGATATTAAAATAACACTGGGTAATAGAATTATAAATATTCAACAGTAGGTAAATCATTGAATAAGATATGCAGAGCAGTATTCTCTATGCAATCATTTCAATTATAACTTGATTAAGTAGCAAGTCATTCATTTAATAAGGAAAATGAAGAACATGCATTTACTTTATCTTTCTAAGATATAATAAACAAAGTATCATCAAACATTGATTCTCGTAATTCAACCCTAAGCAAATATGCTACACGGCTGATTACATTTTACAATCATATTTATGCCCTGAGGAGATAAGGTATACCGCTCATACTCCAACCGATCATTGCGAAATCAAAATCGGTACCATACATAGGTCATCAGAAGAGCCGGATTTCTATGACCTCATCTTCTTCAGTCAGTGTGAGGAACAACATGCAGGACATCTTGTGTCTCTGCTATAAATATAGCTTTCCAGAGTATACTGGAAACTTCACTATTAGAGTTACAGTGGCATTCTGTACTCTCTTCGCAATCGAGGGATTTCTTATTTATCTCGCATGGATTCAGCATTAACATCTTCATCGGGAGATTTGTGATACATCATCCCGACATATACATATAATGAAGGATTGAGAGATTTAGTGTTTATCTCACATCAATTCCTCCATTAGGGCGTAAGGATATTCACGCCCATTACCCCCACATACTCAAAAGTATGCTCTCTAGGAGTTCCCTTAGGAAAACCTGTTTCACCATCACCTAACGGCTGACAATGATGGATCTATGGTCAGGGCTCTACATAATATCATTACAATTGATTATTTAAGTACATTACATCATTCTTTTAACATCAAGCATGTTTACATACATAAGCCATTATAACAATTGTTGTAAGGAAATAGTATTATTTTACCAAGTTCATTTCACAACTTTATTAACATTGGGAACTCAATTCCCCTATCATCTCATCATTATGATTCAAGAATGTGGGTGTTCAAACCCTTAGATCATTAACATACTTGTTACCACTTTAAAAGGTAACTTAATGTCATCAAGTCATGTAACAATGTAAACATGATAATTGCATTGCAGGTATTTCACATGGCTCTTACAACCTATCAATCTCTTTTGTTACCTTTTACTAGGCAACATAACATATCAGTGCTTACCAAGCTCATAAAGTACTTTCAATAAACAAAGCATCATAGCTCTTACCTGGCTATACTCAATATTTCATAAACTTACATGATTAGTACAGATGATATCAGTTACATCCACTTCATATCAGCATAATGTAAGACAATGATAACATTATTATTCAAGGGTTTCACCACTATGCCCTTACCAGGGTTAGGGTTCCCTTTTCAATTCAATTAGGGTTAATCATCCCCTCAGCTCAATTAGGATTAATGACTCATCCTTTTATTATCAAATCTTAGAGCTCTCATGCTATAGAATATAACCCAGAATTAGGGTTTCACACTTCCATTTACCTTATTAGGAATTAGGTCTTACTATTCACATCACATCACCCTAGATTAGGGTTTACTATTCATATCTCATCACCCTAGATTAGGGTTTACTATTCACATCACATCACCCTAGATTAGGGTTTACTATTCACATCACATCACCCTAGATTAGGGTTTATAACCAACAACCCATAATTAGGGTTTACTATTCACCCCAAGTAGGAGTGAGCATCAAAGTACCTTGAAATAAGGTTTATCAAGTCATCTTTACAAATTAAGATCAAACCATTAGCATGCATTGGGATTACTCTCATTAATACCCTCAGTTAGAGTTATGATTCATTAACCATCATAATTAGGGTTTCATGATCTCATTATGAAGGATCATACCCTAATTAGACATTCATTCATATTACAAGTCCAATACTTAATTATCATCCATGTAGGAAATATTCTCTTTCATCTTCTAGAGATGATGTTTACTTCAGTCTTGATTAGGTTAAGTCAACTCACTCTTGAGGAAGAATTGACATCATGGGTTATGTCATTGTCACCATGACCATTAAGGCTTAATTATTCAAAGGGTACTAATCACCTCATCCCATTAAGATGTAATTACTATAATCATCTTTGATTACATCATGTATTAGTCAACTAATCACTTTGTCCTTTAACCACTTTAAGTACCCATGCGGTTTTGGTTAATTATTCACCAAACAGTTTTGGCCTTATAGAACCTAAATGGTCTTCACCAAATCAGACCTCAAACGGTCTTGCACAAAAACATCCAAACGGTCTTAGACCGTTTAGACCTCCAAACGGTCTTGAACAACCAATGAAACCATTTGCTAAAGTACCACCTTGAAACCGTTTAGTAAAGTAGGTGGTGAAGACCGTTTGCCCAAAGTTGACTTTTGAAACCGCATGAACTCAATCGGTTTGGAAACCGCATGAATCTAAACGGTTTGGGATCATTTGGTCCCAAACGGTCTTAAGACCGTTTGGTCCAAACCTCCTAAAAACCGCAAGGACCAAAAAGAGTCTCAACCAAACAAATCGACTTAGGGTTTTCAATGTTGGTTGCTTCCACCATTGAATTCATGTAACCAATCATCAATTGGACCAATCACCATACTTCAATTGAGTTAATTAGGTCAACCTTCAACTGATTTGACCCTCAATTGACCCTCAATTGATCATCAATTAGGGTTTGAATCAATTGGATTAGGGTTTGGAATTGATGATCCTTCAACATTAATCAATGTGAGATTGGTAACTTTGAAACCATTGAACCTTCATCCAAATTGAACATGACCTGACCCCAAACGGTCTTGAGGTCGTTTGGATTACCTCCAAATGGTCTTGAGACCATTTTACCATGTCCACATCAAAATCCAAGTCAACCAATTAGGGTTTGGTTCATTAGAATGCTCACCAAATCAACAATTGATTACTCTTCAACTCAATACCTTTAGATCTCCAAACACCTAACCATAGTAAACCCTAGACCTCCAAACGGTCTTGGGTGACCCCCAAACGGTCTTGGGATTGTTTGTATGACCTCCAAACGGTCTTGAGACCGTTTTCCCATCACATCATCATCAAACATGTCATTCAATTAAAGTTTGGATCCTAGGATTGGTCACCAAATCAGCAATTGATTATACATCAGCTTAATATCTTTGGACCTTCAATTGCTCAACCATATTTAACCCTAGACCTACAAACGGTCTTGGGTGATCACCAAACGGTCTTGAGACCATTTGGGTGATCCCCAAACAGTTTTGAAACCATTTGGGTCGATCAACCCAAAACATCAACTCATTCCAATGAAAATCAACACTTAGCCGATTAGGGTTAATACCATATCTTTGGATCTTCAAACACTTAACCATATCCAAACCTAGACCTCCAAACGGTCTTGGGTGACCCCCAAACGGTCTTGAGACTGTTTGGGTGATCCCAAAACGGTTTTGAAACCGTTTGGGTCAATCAACCCAAGTTTCAAACTCAAACACTTATGAAATCATCACTCAACCTGATTAGGGTTTTGGTGAATGTTGGACCTTCAACTCATGAACCACTTAGATTTAATCAATTATATTTAGTGGATCAATAACCAACATTATTAGAAACAAATTCCCAAATGGTAAAACCTGGTCAAAACCTCCAAACAGTCTGAAACTGTTTGCTCTCATGCGGTTTGGTGAAACCGTTTCATCTCAAACGGTTTGAAACCGTTTGCTCCCAAACGGTTTGGGAAACCGTTTGAGCAACTTAGGAGACCGTTTGACCTGGGATTTTTCTTGGATAAACATATAGGATGATGTCATCATCGTCCTCCTTAGAACAACCAAGAACAAAAACCGTTTCTCATGGGGATTTCAGCAATGAATCAAAAGAATACCAAAAGAAGAAAAGTAACCAACTATTATTGAAGTAAGGAGTGCAATAACAATGATTAGGGTTTGAGTTATAAAACCCGCCTCAAATCTGATATCCAAGCTCCAAGCTCCACGGCTATAATGGTGGATGGAGTTCAAGACACTGCCCAAGGTCCGTTCTTGAGCTATTGGATGAAAAAGATGGCTAGAATTGGAAATCGGGTGAAGAAAACCAAGAATCAGGCATTGCTTTAGGGTTTCCACCATGAATCCGAGGTAGAAGATGATCAAAACCTTACCAACAGGTTTTGTTCATCCTTCTCCTGTTCCTGAGCTCTTCCTTGGTCGGCCAAAGCAAAGTAATAAGAGAAAAACTAAGGAAAATTCCTTTTGTGTATTGGAAAAAGAACATGTATAAGGGATTTGTATGGGATTTTAAAGGAAAGAGAAAATAGATTATTTTCTTTTAATCCTAAAATAATTTCCATAAAACTCCCCTCCATTTCTTGGCCACGAAGCCATCTTCATTTGCTTGCAAAACTCCATCATTATCCAAGAATTAATGGAAAAGGAACTAAGCACCTTAAAGAGTTTTATATTAATATCCATCCTTTTAGTGGATATTACTTTTTATTATAATAATGTGAGTGGCTTCCACTCAACCAAGATCATTTTGTGCCATAGCAAGTCACAAGCTCTTCCAACACTATTGCAAACACATCCTTCAACTTTTGGTTGAAGGGCCCCTCTATTAATTTATTTCTTTTTGCATTAAATTAAACTAAAGTTCCACATATGCTTAAATCTTGATTATTTTAATGTCAAGATTCTCTCTCCTCCAAGATATCTCAAATGAGGCGCCCCTCTCATTTTCTTTGCTCTACGTGATGCCAAGAAACATGAGAGACCCTCTAGATGTGATATATAGCATATTGAACCCTAGATTTTGGGTAAATTGCACATTACACCAAAACTAGGTTTTAATGCACAAAGTTTGCTCTACAAGCTTTATCTTGATGCCCAAGCTTGTAGAAAACATACCACTACATCATATTCATTCTTATGATGTATCAACATCAGAGGAACATCTTATCATGTGGAATTTGCAAGTTAACCCCTCAACTTGGGTAATTTGCACTTTAGCCCAAAATTAACAAAACAATGTTTCAACATTATTCAAAAGGGACTGAAATTGAAATATAAGTTCCTAAAAAGCCTTAATTGCTTTTCAAAGGATATGAGAAAGCATCTAATCATCTTTATTAAACAAAAAACCTAGGGTTAGTACATAACCCAGGTCAGGGATGTTACAAATTATCCACCCCTTATAAGGATTTCGTCCCCGAAATAATTAACAAAACGTTCTAAGAGAAAAGAGTAGGGTATTTCCTCCTCATTTCTTCCTCTAGTTCCCATGTAGCTTCTTCAACGCCATGATGATTCTAGAGAACTTTTACAAGACTAATGTCTTTCTTCTTTAGCTTCTTGATCCTTCTATCAAGAATCGACATAGGTCCTTCAACATAGGATATATCATCGTTCAATTCTACTTCCATAGGCTGCATAATTGATTCTGTGTCAGGATGACATTTCCTTAGCATGGAAATGTGGAATATTGGGTGTAACTTTTGCAGCTCAGGTGGTAACTCCAGCTTATAATCTACCTTTCCAATCCGTTCAATGATTGGATAAGGCCCCATAAATCTTGGAGCTAACTTTCCTTTTCTTCCGAACCTAAGAACTCCCTTCCAGGGTGAGACCTTGAGATACACTATGTCTCCAACTTGGAATTCTAAAGGTCTATGACACTTATCCGTGTAAGATTTCTATCTATCATGTGTAGTCTTTAACTGTTGTTGTATTATTTTAATCTTCTCAGTGGTCTGCTACACAAGATCAGGACCCAAAAGTTGATATTCACCAGTTTCATACCAACATAGGGGAGATCTACAACGTCTACCATACAAAGCTTCATAAGGTGCCATGTTAATACTGTGTTGATAGTTGTTGTTGTAGGCAAACTCTATCAAACTCAGATGCAGATCCCAACTTCCTATAAACTGAAGGACACATTCCCTAAGCAAGTCCTCCAAGGTCGGTATAGTCCTTTCTGATTGTCCATCAATCTGAGGATGAAAGGATGTCCTAAACCTTAACTGTGTGCCTAAGGCTTTATGAAGTCGTTCCCAAAAATGACTCGTAAACTGGGGACCTCTGTCAGAAACAATGGTAACTGGGACTCCATGCAGTCGCACTATCTCATCTACATATAACTGTGCCAGCTTCTCAGTAGAATAGGTTGTTTTGACAGGTAAGAAATGTGTTGTCTTTGTCAACCTATCAACTATTACCCAGATGGAATCATAACCTTTGGCTGTTCTGGGCAGACCAACCACAAAATCCATGGTTACATGATCCCACTTCCATTGTGGTATAGGCAAAGGCTGCATTGTTCCTGTGGGCTTCTGGTGTTCAGCTTTAACTTGCTGACACACCGGACACCGCATAACAAACTCAGCAACATCCTTCTTCAAACCAGGCCACCAATACATATCTTTCAAGTTATGATACATCTATGTGCCTCCTGGATGCATAGCATACATAGAAGAACGTGCTTCTTCCAAGACTAACTTCCTTAAGTTATCCACATCAGGCACTATCATTCTACCATGATAGAAGGCTACTTGGTCATCTGAATCATGGAAACCTTCTCGTTTCTCGCTACCATATTCTGATCTAATATGTTGAACTACCACATCAGCTTGCCGTGCCTCCTTAATCTGCTATCTCAGAGTAGGTTTTATGTGCATCTCAGCTAGCAATCCAGATAACAATGATACTTTTAACTGTACATTGTCTTGCCTTAAAGAGATAAGTATATCCCTCCTAGAGCACACCAAAGAATTCAGTTATGATTTATCTAGGGCTAGTGTTGTTGATTTCCTACTTAATGCATCAACAACCACATTGGCCTTTCCTGGATGATAATCAATTGTACAATCGTAATCCTTGATTAACTCCATCCAGCGGCGTTGCCTCATGTTAAGCTCATGTTGAGAGAAGATGTACTTTAGGTTCTTATGGTCTGTGAAAATCTGGAATGTCTCCATAAAGATAATGTCTCCAGATCTTCAAAGCATGTACTATAGCAGCTAGTTCTAGATCATGTGTCGGATAATTCTCATCGTGTTTCTTAAGCTGTCGAGAAGCAAAAGAAATCACTTGTTTATCATGCATCAACACACATCCTAGTCCATTCTTAGAGGCATCACATAAAACTATATACCCTTTCCCTTGCTCAGGTAATACCAACACTGGTGCACTAGTCAACCTCTCTTTCAACAGCTGGAATGATTGTTGACACTTGTCATTCCAGGAAAAAGGAACATCCTTTCTAGTCAACTTGGTTAAGGGTAAAGCTATAGAACTGAAGTTCTTAATGAACCTCCTATAGTAGCCTGCCAACCCTAAGAAACTGCGAATCTCCGTCGGTGTCTTCGGCTATTCCCATTGCAGGACAAATTCTACCTTTTAGGGTCAACATGAATACCTGAAGCATATATTACATGTCCAAGAAAAGAAACTTCTAGTAACCAGAACTCACACTTGCTAAACTTAGCATATAACTCATGCTCTCTTAGCAAGGTTAGAGCCTGACAAAGATGTTGCTCATGTTGTTGAGCATCTCTACTATAGATCAGAATGTCATCTATGAATATGACAACACATTGATCAAGAAAAGGTCGAAAGATTCTATTCATGAGTTCCATAAATGCAGCTGGTGCATTAGTTAGCCCAAATGACATAACTGTGAACTCATAGTGACGATACCTTGTCCTAAAGGCAGACTTAGGTATGTCACCCTCCTTAATACGCAGCTGATGATATCCCGACCTCAAATCTATCTTTGAGAAGACTGTTGCACCATGCAACTAGTCAAATAGATCATCAATCCTAGGCAAAGGATACTTGTTCTTTATAGTTACTTTATTTAACTATCGGTAATCAATGCATAATCGCATTGACCCATCCATCTTTTTAACAAAGAGGACCGGAGCACCCCAGGGTGAAGTGCCTGATTGGATGAAACCCTTCTCAAGAAACTCTTACAGTTGTTTCTTGAGTTCTGCCATCTCAGCAGGCGCCATCCTATACGGTGTTTGTGCTATTGGTTGCGTGTCCGGGACTAGATTAGTCTCAAAATCAATCTCTCAGGGCGGAGGTACACCTGGAGGTTTTTCAGGAAATACATCTTCAAATTCCCGGACTACAGGAACTTCAGTAGGATTAGAACTCTCCATGGTGGTATCTACCATATGGGATAAGAATGCATAACATCCTTGCCTCATCAACTTCTCAGCTACCATAGCTGACACAAGGCAGGTTGGAAGAATCTTTCTATCTCCTTGAACGATCCATGAGTCACTTTTATCAGTGAACACAGCTTGCTTGGACTCACAATCCAAAACAACCTTATACCTTTCTAAGGTATCCATCCCAAGGATTATATCGAATACATGCATCTCAAGTGGTATAAGATCCACTTGAATGTGATGTTCAGAAAAGAAAAGAATGCAAGGAGAACACACTTTCCGTTACACAGCAGATCCCATCAAAGGAGTTTATAACAACAGACTATCTTCTCTATGAGTGATAGTCATGTTGCAGTCAAAAATCACTCTTCGAGTGATAAAGGAGTGTGTATCACCCGGATCAATTAAAACATATATGATGCAGGATGTAGACATATCAGAATAAAATAGTCTCATCTGACCTGTCACAACCTGAGGGTTGATCACTACATCAGGTGGATTCATCGCATAGAATCTTGTTGTCGCCTGTGGTTGATTTGGTGCTCAATGACTGGATGCCGATGATCCAGCGTGGGACGCTTGTCCACGTCCTCTAGCACCACTTGGAAACTGTCTCCTTTGAGAACCTTGCTGACTCTGCCTTTGGGGTTGAGTCACGCTTGTCTCTCGGGCTCTGCAATCCTTCATCAGATGTCCCATCTTTCCACATATGAAACATCTTCTCATCCCTTGTTGTGGCCTGGGTGGTCCTGTAACAGACACAGATGTTGAGCTATGGGCTCCTTCTAGTGGTAAACTTCATCCTCTACCCCTATTTGACGTCCACTGTGTCTGGGTACTGAATCTAGGTGGTAGTGTAGGCATAGAACCTCGGTTTCTTAAAACCCTTGGATGAGGATCCTTGGAACTGGGGGTACACCTTCTTGTTCTTGGTCTGTCTCTTCTCAGTCACATACCTCTCTATCCTTCTGACAGACTCCACAAAAGTAGCAAATCTTTCCCTATTCTCCAGGGCAGACACATGGGTGGTCAACTCAGCATTTAATCCCTTCTCAAAATGCCGAATCCTTTCTTCATCAGTGGTTGCCATATGCGAACAGAACCTAAAAAACTCCATGAACTTAGCCTCGTACTCGCTAATGTTCATTGGTCCTTGTCTTAACCTCTCAAACTGAGAGATTTTCTCATCCAGAAACGGCTTAGGAAAGTATCTGTTGACAAATTCTCATCAAAATACTTCCCATTCAATCTCCACACCTGGCCTTTTTCCCTCCTCAATGGTCCACCAGTGACCAACACTCCCTTTGAGAAGGTACACAACATGTCTAACCTTCTCAGCTTCTGGGATGTTCAGGATTCTAAAGGCCTTTTCTAAATCTGTTAGCCACATGTCAGCATCTGCTGGGTCAGCGGTCCCAACATATTATGTGGCTCTAACCCGACGTAGTCATTCAAACATCTTGCCGGCTCCCTATCCCTCAGGGTGGGTAGGTGCCCTAGGTGCAGGTATGGGCATTCTATCAGTCATATGTGTCATGGCAGTCATGAACTGCCCAAACATAGCTTGGAAGGTGGGATTCCCCATGTCGGCTGGATTGAACTGGGGTGGTTCAGGCACATGCTCCTCCCTTCCTTGGTCTCTTGCACTTCCTCCGGGTGCAGTGACACTACTTTCAACAACATGTTCATCATGTGATCCAGACATCTTTAGTTTTCTCTTCTCCTCCTATATGAGCAGAAGACACTATCAGATAAACTGGAAGATACTATAACATACTCATCAACCTTAGTCCTATGTCTCTGTAGACTCAGCGAACCTAGAGCTCTGATACCACTAAATTATGACGTCCGTCTCGTGAAAATAGGATTAACTAATGCGGAAGCGAATGATTAGCAGTGGAATTACTGAAAATCACTAAAGAAAATTAAACTTTTTGCAAAGAAATCCACAAACTGTAAAACTCTATCATAAGGAACCAAAGTAGGTTATTTACATGTTGATTCATTAGTACATCTCTGTATCATCTCATCTCGAGAGTCATAACATTGACTGCCCTGTTAAACTGTACATAAGTAGTATACAAAAATCTCGAGGCATCAAGCCAAAAATCTCATATCTATATCAAACCATCTACTGACTCCTAGGACCTGAGAGTACAGAGACGACACATAGGACTCTCTATATATAAGACCTATCAGACATACAGTGTCTCCACCTGTGGGTCACTGTTGTCCTTGCAGTTGTTGCTGCTGCTGTGACTGCTGTTGCTGCTCACCCACTAAAGGGTTTCTTCTTCCTCGACGTCTACCTAAAAAGTTGAATTCCACGGGGGTGAGACAACTGAAAATTGTCCTAGCGAGAGATATAAATCTCTTCCAGAAACATTGTTATTGTAGATATTAAAATAACACATGGCAATAGAATTATAAATATTCAACAGCAGGTAAATCATTGAATAAGATATGCAGAGTAGTATTCTCTATGCAATCATTTCAATTATATAACTGATTAAGTAGCAAGTCATTCATTTAATAAGGAATACGAAGAACATGTATATCCTTTATCTTTCTAAGATATAATAAACAAAGTATCATCAAACATTGATTCTCGTAATTCAACCCTAAGCAAATATGATACACGGCTGATTACATTTTACAATCATATTTATGCCCTGAGGATATGAGGTATACCGCTCATACTCCAACCGACCATTGCGAAATCGAAATCGGTACCATACATAGGCCATCAGAAGAGCCGGATTTCTATGACCTCATCTTCCTCAGTTAGTGTGAGGAACAACATGCAGGACATCTTGTGCCTCTGCTATAAATATATCTTTCCAGAGTATACTAGCAACTTCGCTATTAGAGTTACAGTGGCATGCTGTACTCTCTTCGCAATTGAGGGATTTCTTGTTTATCTCGCATCGATTCAGCATTAACATCATCATCGGGAGATTTGTGATACATCTCCCGTCATATACATATAATGAAGGACTGAGAGATTTAGTGTTTATCTCACATCAATTCCTCCATTAGGGCATAAAGATATTCGCACCCATTACCCCCACATGCTCAAAAGTATGCTCTCCAGGAGTTCCCTTAGGAAAACCTGTTTCACCATCACCTAACTGCTGACGATGATGGATCTATGGTCAGGGCTCTACATGATATCATTACACTTGATTATTTAAGTACATTACAACATTCTTTTAACATCAGGCATGTTTACATACATAAGCCATTATAACAATTGTTGTAAGGAAAGAGTATTATTTTACCAAGTTCATTTCACAGCTTTATTAACATTGGGAACTCAATTCCCCTATCATCTCATCATTATGATTCAAGAATGTGGGTGTTCAAACCCTTAGATCATCAACATACTTGTTACCACTTTAACAGGTAACTTAATGTCATCAAGTCATGTAACAGTGTAAACATGATAATTGCATTGCATGTATTTCACATGGCTCTTACAACCTATCAATCTCTTTTGTTATCTTTTACTAGGCAACATAACATATCAGTGCTTACCAAGCTCATAAAGTACTTTCAATAAACAAAGCATCATATCTCTTACCTGGCTATGCTCAATATTTCATAAATCTGCATGATTAGTACAGATGATAACATATACATCCACTTCATATCAGCATAATGTAAGACAATGATAGCATTATTATTCAAGGGTTTCACCACTATGCCCTTACCAGGGTTAGGGTTCCCTTTTCAATTCAATTAGGGTTAATCATCCCCTCAGCTCAATTAGGATTAATGACTCATCCTTTTATTATCAAATCTTAGAGCTCTCATGCTATAGAATATAACCCAGAATTAGGGTTTCACACTTCCATTTACCTTATTAGGAATTAGGGTTTACTATTCACATCACATCACCCTAGATTAGGGTTTACTATTCATATCTCATCACCCTAGATTAGGGTTTACTATTCCCATCACATCACCCTAGATTAGGGTTTACTATTCACATCACATCACCCTAGATTAGGGTTTATAACCAACAACCCATAATTAGGGTTTACTATTCACCCCAAGTAGGAGTGAGCATCAAAGTACCTTGAAATAAGGTTTATCAAGTCATCTTTACGAAATAAGATCAAACCATCAACATGCATTGAGATTACTCTCATTAATACCCTCACTTAGAGTTATGATTCATTAACCATCATAATTAGGGTTTCATGATCTCATTATGAAGGATAATACCCTAATTAGACATTCATTCATATTAGAAGTCCAATACTTAATTATCATCCATGTAGGAAATCTTCTCTTTCATCTTCTAGAGATGATGTTTACTTCAGTCTTGATTAGGTTAAGTCAACTCACTCTTGAGGAAGAATTAACATCATGGGTTATGTCATTGTCACCGTGACCATTAAGGCTTAATTATTCAAAGGGTACTAATCACCTCATCCCATTAAGATGTAATTACTATAATCATCTTTGATTACATCATGTATTAGTCAACTAATCACTTTGTCCTTTAACCACTTTAAGTACCCATGTGGTTTTGGTTAATTATTCACCAAACGGTTTTGGCCTTATAGACCCTAAACGGTCTTGACCAAATCAGACCTCAAACGGTCTTCCGCAAAAACATCTAAACGGTCTAAGACCATTTAGACATCCAAACGGTCTTGAACAACCAATGAAACCATTTGCTAAAGTACCACCTTGAAACCGTTTAGTAAAGTAGGTGGTGAAGACCGTTTGCCCAAAGTTGACTTTTGAAACCGCATGAACTCAATCGGTTTGGAAACCGCATGAACCTAAATGGTTTGGGATCGTTTGGTCCCAAATGGTCTTGAGACCGTTTGGTCCAAACCTCCTCAAAACCGCAACAACCAAAAAGAGTCTCAACCAAACAAATCAATTTACGGTTTCCAATGTTGGTTCCTTCCACCATTGAATTCATGTAACCAATCATCAATTGGACCAATCACCATACTTCAATTGAGTTAATTAGGTCAACCTTCAACTTATTTGACCCTCAATTGACCCTCAATTGATCATCAATTAGGGTTTGAATCAATTGGATTAGGGTTTGGAATCGATGATCCTTCAACATTAATCAATGTGAGATTGGTAACTTTGAAACCATTGAACCTTCATCCAAATTGAACATGACCTGACCCCAAACGGTCTTGTGGTCGTTTGGATGACCTCCAAACGGTCTTGAGACCATTTTCCCATGTCCACATCAAAATCCAAGTCAACCAATTAGGGTTTGGTTCATTGGAATGCTCACCAAATCAGCAATTGATTACTCTTCAACTCAATACCTTTAGATCTCCAAACACCTAACCATAGTCAACCCTAGACCTCCAAACGGTCTTGGGTGACCCCCAAACGGTCTTGGGATCGTTTGGATGACCTACAAACGGTCTTGAGACCTTTTTCCCATCACATCATCATCAACCATGTCATTCAATTAAAGTTTGGATCCTAGGATTGGTCACCAAATCAACAATTGATTATACATCAACTTAATATGTTTGGACCTTCAATTGCTCAACCATACTTAACCATAGACATCCAAACAGTCTTGGGTGATCACCAAACGGTCTTGAGACCGTTTTGGTAATCCCCAAATGATTTTGAAACCGTTTGGGTCGATCAACCCAAAACATCAACTCATTCCAATGCAAAATCAGCACTTAGCCGATTAGGGTTAATACCATATCTTTGGATCTTAAAACACTTAACCATATCCAAACCTAGACCTCCAAACGGTCTTGGGTGACCCCCAAACGGTCTTGAGACTGTTTTGGTGATCCCCAAACGATTTTGAAACTGTTTGGGTCAATCAACCCAAGTTTCAAACTCAAACACTTATGAAATCAGCACTCAACCCGATTAGGGTTTTGGTGATTGTTGGACCTTCATCTCATGAACCACTTAGAGTTAATCAATTATATTTAGTGGATCAATAACCAAAATTATTAGAAACAAATTCCCAAATGGTAAACCATGGTCAAAACCTCCAAACGGTCTGAAACCGTTTGCTCTCATGCGGTTTGGTGAAACCGTTTCATCTCAAACGGTTTGATACCGTTTGCTCCCAAACGGTTTGGAAAACCGTTTGATTAACTTAGGAGACCGTTTGACATGGAATTTTTCTTGGATAAACATCTAGGATGATGTAATTATTGTCCTCCTTAGAACAACCAAGAACAGCAACTGTTTCTCATGGGGATTTCAGCAATGAATCAAAAGAATACCAAAAGAAGAAAAGTAACCAACTAATATTGAAGTAAGGAGTGCAATAACAATGATTAGGGTTTGAGTTATAAAACCCACCTCAAATATGATCTCCAAGATCCAAGATCCACGTCTCTAATGGTGGATGGAGTTCCTGCAACTTCCCAAGGTCCGTTCTTGAGCTATTGGATGAAAAAGATAGCTAGAATTGGAAATCGGGTGAAGAAAACCAAGAATCAAGCATTGCTTTAGGGTTTCCACCATGAATCTGAGGTAGAACATGATCAAAACCTTACCAACAGGTTCTGTTCATCCTTCTCCTATTCCTAAGCTCTTCCTTGGTCGGCCAAAGCAAAGTCATAAGAGAAAAACTAAGGAAAATTCCTTATGTGTATTGGAAAACAAACATGTATAAGGGATTTGTATGGGATTTTCAAGGAAACAGAAAATGGATTATTTTCTTTTAATCCCAAAATAATTTCCATCAAACTCCCCTCCATTTATTGGACACGAAGCCATCTTCATTTTCTTGCAAAACTCCATCATTATCCAAGAATTAATGGAAAAGGAACTAAGCACCTTAAAGAGTTTTATATTAATATCCATCCTTTTAGTGGATATTACTTTTTATTATAATAATGTGAGTGGCTTCCACTCAACCAAGATCTTTTTGTGCCATAGCAAGTCACAAGCTCGTACAACACTATTGAAAACACATCCTTAAACTTTTGGTTGAAGGACCCCTCAATTAATTTATTTCTTTTTGCATTAAATTAAACTAAAGTTCCATATATGCTTAAATCTTGATTATTTTAATGTCAAGATTCTCTCTCCTCCAAGATATCTCAAATGAGGCGCCCCTCTCATTTTCTTTTCTCTACGTGATTCCAAGAAACATGAGAGACCCTCTAGATGTGATATATTGCATATTGAACCCTAGATTTTGGGTAAATTGCACATTACACCAAAACTAGGTTTTAATGCACAAAGTTTGCTCTACAAGCTTTATCTTGATGCCCAAGCTTGTAGAAACCATACCACTACATCATATTCATTCTTATGATGTCTCAACATCAGAGGAACATCTTATCATGTGGAATTTGCAAGTTAACCCCTCAACTTGGGTAATTTGCACTTTAGCCCAAAATTAACAAAACAATGTTTCAACATTATTCAAAAGGGACTGAAATTGAAATATAAGTTCCTCAAAAGCCTTAATTGCTTTTCAAAGGATATGAGCAAGCATATAATAATCTTTATTAAAAAAACACCTAGGGTTAGTACATAACCCAGGTCAGGGATGTTACAAATTATCCACCCCTTATAAGGATTTCGTCCCCGAAATCATTAACAAAACATTCTAAGAAGAAAGAGTAGGGTATTTCCTCCTCATTTCTTCCTCTAGTTCCCATGTAGCTTCTTCAACACCACGATGATTCCAGAGGACTTTTACAAGACTAATGTCTTTATTCTTTAGCTTCTTGATCCTTCTATCAAGAATCGACATAGGTCCTTCAACATAGGATATATCATCGTTCAATTCTACTTCCATAGGCTGCAGAACTGATTCTGTGTCAGGATGACATTTCCTTAGCATGGAAATGTGGAACACTGGGTGTAACTTTTGCAGCTCAGGTGGTAACTCCAGCTTATAATCTACCTTTCCAATCTGTTCAATGATTGGATAAAGCCCCATAAATCTTGGAGCTAACTTTCCTTTTCTTCCGAACCTAAGAACTCCCTTCCAGGGTGAGACCTTGAGATACACTCTGTCTCCAACATGGAATTCTAAAGGTCTACGACGCTTATCAGCGTAAGATTTCTGTCTATCCTGTGCAGTCTTTAGCTGTTGTTGTATTATTTTAATCTTCTCAGTGGTCTTCCGCACAAGGTCAGGACCCAAAAGTTGATATTCACCAGTTTCATACCAACATAGGGGAGATCTACATCGTCTACCATACAAAGCTTCATAAGGTTCCATGTTAATACTGTGTTGATAGTTGTTGTTGTAGGCAAACTCTATAAACTCAGATGAAGATCCCAACTTCCTATAAACTGAAGGACACATGCCCTAAGCAAGTCCTCCAAGGTCTGTATAGTCCTTTCTGATTGTCCATCAGTCTGAGGATGAAAGGTTGTCTTAAACCTTAACTGTGTGCCTAAGGCTTTATGAAGTCGTTCCCAAAAATGAATCATAAACTGGGGACCTCTGTCAGAAACAATGGTAACTGGGACTCCATGCAGCCGCACTATCTCATCTACATATAATTGTGCCAACTTCTCAGTAGAATAGGTTGTTTTGAAAGGTAAGAAATGTGCTGTCATTGTCAACCTATCAACTATTGCTAAGATGGAATCATAACCTTTGGCTGTTCGGGGCAGACCAACCACAAAATCCATGGTTACATGATCCCACTTCTATTGCGGTATAGGCAAAGGCTGCATTGTTCCTGTGGGCTTCTGGTGTTCAGCTTTAACTTGCTGACACATCGGACACCGCATAACAAACTCAGCAACATCCTTCTTCAAACTAGGCCACCAATACATATCTTTCAAGTTATGATACATCTTTGTGCTTCCTGGATGCATAGCATACATAGAAGAATGAGCTTCTTCCAGGGCTAACTTCCTTAAATTATCCACATCAGGGACTATCATTCTACCATGATAGTAGGCTACCTGGTCATCTGAATCATGGAAACCTTCTCATTTCTCACTACCATATTCTGATCTAATCTGTTGAACTACCACATCAGCTTGCTGTGCCTCCTTAATCTGCTGTCTCAGAGTAGGTTTTATGTGCATCTCAGCTAGCAATCCAGATAACAATGTTACTTTTAAGTGTACATTGTCTTGCCTTAAAGAGATAAGCATATCCCTCCTAGAGCACACCAAAGAATTCAGCTGTGCTTTATCTAGGGCTAGTGTTGTTGATTTCCTACTTAATGCATCAACAACCACATTGTCCTTTCCTGGATGATAATCAATTGTACAATCGTAATCCTTGATTAACTCCATCTAGCGGCGTTGCCTCATGTTAAGCTCATGTTGAGAGAAGATGTACTTTAGGTTCTTTTGGTCTGTGAAAATCTGTAATGTCTCTCCATAAAGATAATGTCTCCAAATCTTCAAAGCATGCACTATAGCAACTAGTTCTAGATCATGTGTCAGATAATTCTCATCGTGTTTCTTAAGCTGTTGAGAAGAAAAAGAAATCACTTGTTTATCTTGCATCAACACACATCCTAGTCCATTCGTAGAGGCATCACATAAAACTATATACCCTTTCCCTTGTTCAGGTAATACCAACACTGGTGCACTAGTCAACCTCTCTTTCAACAGCTGGAATGATTGCTGACACTTGTCATTCCAGGCAAAAGGAACATCCTTTCTAGTCAACTTGGTTAAGGGTAAAGCTATAGAACTGAAGTTCTTAATGAACCTCCTATAGTAGCCTGCCAACCCTAAGAAACTGCGAATCTCCGTCGGTGTCTTCGGCTGTTCCCATTGCAGGACAGATTCTACCTTTCTAGGGTTAACATGAATACCTGAAGCAGATATTACGTGTCCAAGAAAAGAAACTTCTGGTAACCAGAACTCGCACTTGCTAAACTTAGAATATAACTCATGCTCTCTTAGAAAGGTTAGAACCTGACGAAGATGTTGCTCATGCTGTTGAGCATCTCTACTGTAGATCAGAATGTCATCTATGAAGACGACAACACATTGATCAAGAAAAGGTCGAAAGATTCTATTCATGAGTTCCATAAATGCAGTTGGTGCATTAGTTAGCCCAAACGACATAACTGTGAACTCATAGTGACCATAGCTTGTCCTAAAGGCAAACTTAGGTATGTCACCCTCCTTAATACGCAGTTGATGATATCCCGACCTCAAATCTATCTTTGAGAAGACTGTTGCACCATGCAACTGGTCAAAGAGATCATCAATCCTAGGCAAAGGATACTTATTCTTTATAGTTACTTTATTTAACTGTTGGTAATCAATGCATAATCGCATTGACCCATCCTTCTTTTTAACAAAGAGGACCGGAGCACCCCAGGGTGAAGTGCTTGGTCAGATGAAACCCTTCTCAAGTAACTCTTACAGTTGTTTCTTGAGTTCTACCATCTCAGCAGGCGCCATCCTATACGGTGTTTGTGCTATTGGTTGCGTGTCCGAGACTAGATTAATCTCAAAATCAATCTCTCGGGGCGGAGGTACACCTAGAAGTTCTTCAGGAAATACATCTTCAAATTCCCTGACTACAGGAACTTCAGTAGGATTAGAACTATCCATGGTGGTATCTACCACATGGGCTAAGAATGCATAACATCCTTGCCTCATCAACTTATCAGCTACCATAGCTGACACAAGGCAGGTTGGAAGAATCTTTCTATCTCCTTGAAAGATCCATGAGTCATTTTTATCAGTGAACACAGCTTGCTTGGACTCACAATCCAAAACAACCTTATACCTTTCTAAGGTATCCATCCCAAGGATTATATCAAATCCATGCATCTCAAGTGGTATAATATCCACTTGAATGTGATGTTCAGAAAAGAAAAGAATGCAAGGAGAACACACTTCCTGTAACACAGCAGATCCCATCAAAGGAGTTTCTAACAACAGACTATCTGCTCTATGACTGATAGTCATGTTGCAGTCAAAAATCACTCTTCGAGTGATAAAGGAGTGTGTAGCACCCGGATCAATTAAAACAGATACGATGCAGGATGTAGACATATCAGAATAAAATAGTCTCATCTGACCTGTCACAACCCGAGGGTTGATCACTGCATCAGGTGGATTCATTGCATAGAATCTCGCTGTCGTCTGTGGTTGATTCGGTGCTCAATGACTGGGTGCCGATGATCCAGCTTGGGACGCTTGTCCACGTCCTCTAGCGCCACCTAGAAGTTGTCTCCTTTGAGAACCTTGCTGACTCTGCCTTTAGGGTTGAGTCACGCTTGCCTCTCGGGCTCTGCAATCCTTCATCATATGTCCCATCTTTCTACATATGAAACAACTTCTCATCCCTTGTTGTGGCCTGGGTGGTCCTGTAACAGACACAGATGATGAGCTACAGGCTCCTTCTAGTGGTAAACTTCATCCTCTACCCCTATTTGACGTCATCTGTGTCTGGGTACTGAATCTAGGTGGTGGTGTAGGCATAGAAAAGCTCAGTTTCTTGAAACCCTTTGATGAGGATCCTTGGAACTGGGGGTACACCTTGTTCTTGGTCTATCTCTTCTCAGTCACAGACCTCTCTATCCTTCTGATAGACTCCAAAAAAGTAGCAAATCTTTCCCTATTCTCCAGGGCAGACACAGGGGTGGTCAACTCAGCGTTTAATCCCTTCTCAAAATGCTGAATCCTTTCTTCATAAGTGGTTGCCATATGCGGACAGAACCGCAAAAGCTCCATGAACTTAGCCTCGTACTCACTAATGTTCATTGGTCCTTGTCTTAACCTCTCAAACTGAGAGATTTTCTCATCCAGAAACGGCTTACGAAAGTATCTATTGACAAATTCTCGTTGAAATACTTCCCATTCAATCTCCACACCTGGCCTTTTTCCCTCCTCAATGGTCCACCAGTGACCAACACTCCCTTTGAGAAGGTACACAACATGTCTAACCTTCTCAGCTTCTGGGATGTTCAGGATTCTAAAGGCCTTTTCTAACTCTGTTAGCCACATGTCAGCATCTGCTAGGTCAGCGGTCCCAGCATATTCTGTGGCTCTAACACGGCATAGTCATTCAAACGTCTTTCTGGCTCCCTATCCCTTAGGGTGGGTAGGTGCCCTAGGTGCAGGAATGGGCATTCTATCAGTCATATGTGTCATGGAAGTTATGAACTTCCCAAACATAGCCTGGAAGGTGGGATTCCCCATGTCGACTGGATTGAACTGGGGTGGTTCAGGCACATGCTCCTCCCTTCCTTGGTCTCTTGCACCTCCTCCGGGTGCAGCGACACTACTTTCAGCAACATGTTCATCATGTGATCCAGACATCTTTAGTTTTCTCTTCTCCTCCTATATGAGCAGAAAACAGTATCAGATAGACTGGAAGACACTAGAATATACTCATCAACCTTAGTCCTATGTCTCTATAGACTCAGCGAACCTAGAGCTCTGATACCACTAAATTGTGACGTCCGTCTCGTGAAAACAGGATTAACTAATGCGGAAGCGAATGATTAGCAGCGGAATTACTAAAAATCACTAAAAAAAATTAAAACTTTTTGCAAAGAAATCCACAAACTGTAAAACTCTATCATAAGGAACCAAAGTAGGTTATTTACATGCTGATTCATTAGTACATCTCTGTATCATCTCATCTCGAGAGTCATAACATTGACTGCCCAGTTAAACTGTACATAAGCAGTATACAAAAATCTTGAGGCATCAAGCCAAAAATCTCAGATCTATATCAAACCGTCTACTGAATCCTAGGACCTGAGAGTACAGAGATGACACATAGGACTCTCTATATACAAGACCTATCAGACAGATAGTGTCTCCACCTGTGGATCACTGTTGTCCTTACAGTTGCTGCTGCTGCTGTGACTACTGTTGCTGCTCACCCACTAAAGGGTTTCTTCTTCCTCGGCGTCTACCTAAAAAGTTGAATTCCACGGGTGTGAGACAATTGAAAATTGTCCCAGTGAGAGATATAACTCTCTGCCAGAAACATTGTTATTGCAGATATTAAAATAACACTGGGCAATAAAATTATAAATATTCAACAACAGGTAAATCATTGAATAAGATATGCAGAGCAGTATTCTCTAGATTAGGGTTTATATTCACATCACATCACCCTAGATTAGGGTTTATAACCAACAACCCATAATTAGGGTTTACTATTCACCCCAAGTAGGAGTGAGCATCAAAGTACCTTGAAATAAGGTTTATCAAGTCATCTTTACGAAATAAGATCAAACCATCAACATGCATTGAGATTACTCTCATTAATACCCTCACTTAGAGTTATGATTCATTAACCATCATAATTAGGGTTTCATGATCTCATTATGAAGGATAATACCCTAATTAGACATTCATTCATATTAGAAGTCCAATACTTAATTATCATCCATGTAGGAAATCTTCTCTTTCATCTTCTAGAGATGATGTTTACTTTGGTCTTGATTAGGTTAAGTCAACTCACTCTTGAGTAAGAATTGACATCATGGGTTATGTCATTGTCACCATGACCATTAAGGCTTAATTATTCAAAGGGTACTAATCACCTCATCCCATTAAGATTTAATTACTATAACCTCAAACGGTCTTGCAAAAAAACATCCAAACGGTCTAAGACCGTTTCGACCTCCAAACAGTCTTGAACAACCAATGAAACCATTTTCTAAAGTACCACCTTGAAACCGTTTAGTAAAGTAGGTGGTGAAGACCATTTTCCCAAAGTTGACTTTTGAAACTGCATGAACTCAATCGGTTTGGAAACCGCATGAACATAAACGGTTTGGGATCGTTTGGTCCCAAATGGTCTTGAGACCGTTTGGTCCCAAACGGTCTTGAGACCGTTTGGTCGAAACCTCCTCAAAACTGGAAGGACCAAAAAGAGTCTCAACCAAACAAATCAAATTAGGGTTTCCAATGTTGGTTCCTTCCACCATTGAATTCATGTAACCAATCATCAATTGGACCAATCACCATACTTCAATTGAGTTAATTAGGTCAACCTTCAACTTATTTGACCCTCAATTTATCATCAATTAGGATTTGAATCAATTGGATTAGGGTTTGGAATCGATGATCCTTCAACATTAATCAATGTGAGATTGGTAACTTTAAAACCATTGAACCTTCATCCAAATTGAATATGACCTGACTCCAAACGGTCTTGAGGTCGTTTGGATGACCTCCAAATGGTCTTGAGACCGTTTTCCCATGTCCACATCAAAATCCAAGTCAACCAATTAGGGTTTGGTTCATTGGAATGCTCACCAAATCAGCAATTGATTATTCTTCAACTCAATACCTTTAGATCTCCAAACACCTAACCATAGTCAACCCTAGACCTCCAAACGGTCTTGGGATCATTTGGATGACCTAAAAACGGTCTTGAGACCTTTTTTCCATCACATCATCATCAACGATGTCATTCAATTAAAGTTTGGATCCTAGGATTGGTCACCAAATCAGCAATTGATTGTACATCAACTTAATATCTTTGGACCTTCAATTGCTCAACCATACTTAACCCTATACCTCCAAATGGTCTTCGGTGATCACCAAACGGTCTTGAGACCGTTTGGGTGATCCCCAAACTGTTTTGAAACCGTTTGGGTCGATCAACCCAAAACATCAACTCATTCGAATGCAAAATCAGCACTTAGCCGATTAGGGTTAATACCATATCTTTGGATCTTCAAACACTTAACCATATCCAACCCTAGACCTCAAAATGGTCTTGGGTGACCCCCAAACGGTCTTGAGACCGTTTGGGTGATTCCCAAATGGTTTTGAAACCGTTTGGGTCAATCAACCCAAGTTTCAAACTCAAACACTTATGAAATCAGCACTTAACCCGGTTAGGGTTTTGGTGATTGTTGGACCTTCAACTCATGAACCACTTAGAGTTAATCAATTATATTTATTGGATCAATAACCAAAATTATTAGCAACAAATTCCCAAATGGTAAACCCTGGTCAACACCTCCAAACGGTCTGAAACCGTTTGTTCTCATGCGGTTTGGTGAAACCATTTCATCTCAAAAAGTTTGAAACCGTTTGAGCAACTTAGGAGACCGTTTGACCTGGTATTTTTCTTGGATAAACATCTAGGATGATGTCATAATCTTCCTCCTTAGAACAACCAAGAACAGCAATTGTTTTTCATGGCGATTTCAGCAATGAATCAAAAGAATACCAAAAGAAGAAAAGTAACCAACAATTATTGAAGTAAGGAGTGCAATAACAATGATTAGGGTTTGAGTTATAAAACCCGCCTCAAATATGATATACAAGCTCCAAGATCCACGGATCTAATGGTGGATGGAGTTCCAGCAACTTCCCAAGGTCCGTTCTTGAGCTATTGGATGAAAAAGATGGCTAGAATTGGAAATCGGGTGAAGAAAACCAAGAATCAAGCATTGCTTTAGGGTTTCCACAATGAATCCGAGGTAGAAGATGATCAAAACCTTACCAACAGGTTGTGTTCGTCCTTCTACTGTTCCTGAGATATTCCTTTGTCGGCCAAAGCAAAGTGATCAGAGAAAAACTAAGGAAAAGTCTTTATGTGTATTGGAAAAAGAACATGTATAAGGGATTTGTATGGGATTTTCAAGGAAAGAGAAAATGGATTATTTTCTTTTAATCACAAAATAATTTCCATCAAACTCCCCTCCATTTCATGGCCACGAATCCATATTCATTTTCTTGCAAAACTCCATCATTATCCAAGAATTAATGGAAAAGGAACTAAGCACCTTAAAGAGTTTTATATTAATATCCATCCTTTTAGTGGATATTACTTTTTATTATAATAATGTGAGTGGATTCCACTCAACCAAGATCTTTTTGTGCCATATAAAGTCACAAGCTCGTCCAACACTATTGCAAAAACATCTTTCAACTTTTGATTGAAGGGCCCCTCAATTAATTTATTTCTTTTTGCATTAAATTAAACTAAAGTTCCTTATATGCTTAAATCTTGATTATTTTAATGTCAAGATTCTCTCTCCTCCAAGATATCTCAAATGAGGCTCCCCTATCATTTTCTTTGCTCTACGTGATGACAAGAAACATGAGAGACCCTCTAGAGGTGATATATTGCATATTGAACCCTAGATTTAGGGTAAATTGCACATTACACCAAAACTAGGTTTTAATGCACAAAGTTTGCTCTACAAGCTTTATCTTGATGCCCAAGCTTGTAGAAACCATAACACTACATAATATTCATTCTTATGATGTATCAACATAATAGTAACATCTTATCATGTGTAATTTGCAAGTTAACCCCTCAACTTGGGTAATTTGCACTTTAGCCCAAAATTAACAAAACAATGTTTCAACATTATTCAAAAGGGACTGAAATTGAAATATAAGTTCCTCAAAAGCCTTAATTGCTTTTCAAAGCATATGATCAAGCATATAATCATATTTATTAAACAAAACACCTAGGGTTAGTACATAACCCAGGTCAGGGATGTTACACTGATCTTGTTAGGGATCTGAAAGCGAGTTCTAGGGTTCGAAGGTTTGAGGTATGTTGTATCCCCTATTACTCAATGTTGAGCAATTCACCTATCTTATCTTTATTTTGAATTTAGCTTACACATATGTCTATTCTCTTGTTATCATGGTTTGTGTGAACTATCTTGCTTGTTGTGGACTTGGATATTTTCTTGATATCTTATCTTGTGACTTGTTGCAAGTTGGTCTCTTATATTGGTATGTGCCACTTTGGAGTGGATTTTATATGGTTTGTGTTGTCCATTGTGTGATGGCAACCTTTGTTTCATCTTTTGACTAAACTATTTACTTGCCTCTATATTTACATGCAATGTGAATCAGTAGTACTAGAATAATGTAAATTACTTTGGTTTTTGGGTGTGTGCCCTTTTTGTTTATGGGATGGTGGTGGTGGTGCCCCATACCCGAGTTTCAAGGATGTGAAACCTTGTGTCAACTTTTATATATATTGGGAGTTTGACGGTGAGTCATTCTCTATCAGGTTTTCAAGGATGTGAAGCCTTGGACGCTTTTGTGTTTATATTTTTCTAGGACTATGCTTATCTCACATGCATGCTGGTTTGATGATTGGTTGTGGGGTGTGTGCCCTACTACCTATCTATGTGCTTTTGTTGCAAAAAAAATTATTTATTTATGGCAAGTATCCTCTTTTATCATGTTATGATATTTCTCTTCTTTAATGCCCGTGTGGGTATTCCTTATCTTTTGCATGGGAAGCACTTATAATTTATGTCCCTATTTGCCCTATATTGCTCAAATTTTCTTTAGTATACACATACCAGCTTTTTGCTGATGTATTTCTTTTCTCATCTCTTTTGTGGGGTATGCTTCCAACCCCAGGTTAGATCAAGGAGAGTGAACTTCAACATCAACCTTGTAGCTGAGCTTTGGGAGACTTGAAGAGGTGGTTAGATGACCCTCAGCTTGGTCCTTGGCTTTTATGTTTATTTTTCCTTTTAGATACCTATATGTGGTGAAGTGTTATATCATGTTATCAAGCTTTGTAAATTGTTAGATAATATTTCTTTCCGCATCTACTCATTGTGTAATAATACTTACATGTTTAATGAATTGATCTCCATCCCTTTGGCAAAAAAAATTATGTGGTGTTTGGTTCAAGGGATGAAGTATTTTATTTCTAGTAGAGGAGTGGTTTCACTTCTTTACAGCATGGTATCAGAGCCACTAGCAGTTGGTTATCTAACTATTTCAAACTCATCTCCCTTAGGATGTTTACCTTTATCTTAGGTTTCTTATACCTAGTATCCTTGCCTTGTGCAAGAAACCTTATGACTTTCGGGTGATCATGTAGGGTTGATAGGTTAGAGACATGAGGACCTAAAACTCAGCCCTAGATGGTATGACTTCTAGCTAGATAAATGAGAAACATAAAACTCAAAAACTTTCATAACTAAAAGATATGTGGGTAGTCTTAATACCTTGATGATGATTAGCTTGACTTGTTGAGATGAATGCTTTTAAGGGGTGGTTGATAAGTTTTCTTATAGATGTTTTGATTTCAAGGATGAAATCACTTTAAGGGGTGGTGTGTTGTAACATACCAGAAATAGAATCCTACCCTAATAGTTTTACCCTTTTGTCTTAGCCAAACAAGGACAAGCTAATACATGTAATTAAGACAATAATGGAACATAAAATGTGACACCTCAAGTATATAAGGTAATACATAATAACTTTGTACTTAATAATGACTTGTTTGGATGATAATTAGAAATTAAAGAACTTAACCGGATAAATATTTTGCATATATTCTTAATATAGGGTTATATGCACAAATGCTTTAGTTGGGTTTTTAATAATGGGCCTAAAGTGCAAATTGTACACTAAGTAATAAAAATAATAAAATATTTCATCCTAGAACTTTCTAGTACTTTTTAGTATATGAAAAAGGAGAGAAATCTCAAAATACAGATAAAAGAGATAATAAGGACAATAATTGGAGATAATATGGGATATAATGGATTAAAAGAGGATAATGAGGAATATGTTGTTTCAAAAATCACAAATAGGAAACCAAGAGATAATTTGATATGAAAATTCGTTTTTTTATCTAAAAGGAACTTAAAGTCCAAGTATCACCTAATTTGGAAGATAAATGCATATATTAAAGTCTTCATTAAAAGAAAATAAGAGATAATCCAATAAGGTGAAATAAAATATCTAGCATCCTCAAATTGGAAAACTAACTCCAAATTCGTAATCTATATATCAAAATGAGTCTACGTATGAATTTGTATTTAATTGCATCGATGATTAATATTTTATTTTATTCAGGAGAGAGAAAATGACTTAAAGACCAAAAATATTAAATATATGTTGAAAAAAAATAATTAATGACAAAATTGTGTTCCACACATTTATTATTGATTATAGGCCATGTTTTAAATTTTTATAAAGTTTCTAGATGCCTCTAATAAATTAAAAAGATAAATAAGTGGTAAAATTTAAATGAATTAAATAAAATAATAAAGTCTTCAAAAAATATAATAATGCAAAATCAGTGTTCTACAGGTTAAAATAGACCTTTGGATGAATTTTGAATCAATTTGGAAAATATTTGATAAGAAGATAAATTCAAGAGAGAGAAAGTGTGCAAAACTTTCAACTCATTATTTAAAATAACAAACAACTTCAACAAATGGAAATAATACCAAATTCGTGTCCAACATACTTTATATGACTTGTTGGTCAAGTTTAATAATTTTTGGATAATCTTAATGTCATTAATGAAGGAGGAAAGAGAAAATAGTAATTAATTTATTTGACACAATAAAAGTCCCCAAAAGGCAAAAATAATTTCAAATTCCGATTCTACACGTCAAAATAAGTCAAGGTATAAAGTTTGGTTAATTTTGAATTCATTTGCACCCTCAAATAAGTAAAGAGAAAAAGTTAAATGATTAAATGATAACTTTAATCCTAATTCGTTTTGGCAAGTGATTTATGTATGTACATTGTGAGCCGTCTAATCAAATCTTAACAGTGGAGATTTTATCTCCTACCTTACGTAGGAGTATTGTTCACCTGAACAGTATGCGCGCGAACCGCTATTATTTCTTCACGGATATCTCGAACCACGGTTAATCATTTCTCTCGATTTTTCTTCTGGCATGATCGTGTGTTGATTCTGCATCTTTTGGTTCATAAATCGCTAACTATGGTCGAGTATTTTGCAAATGCCCAACTTCCCTTCCTTATGTATCTCACGGCCACGTCGGATTTGACTTATACCCTAACCTCATCTATATATACCTCTACCCTCACGTGCGTCGACACTTGTACAACTCGCCTATCTTCTCAATTTTGACTTTCGTCTCCGTTTTGATCCCCACTGAGAAGCCGAAGTCCCTGACCTTATGGCCCTTACTGCTCCATGTACACATAATCTTTGTCCAAATTAAAGGCACGGTTGAGTTCTTCTTTGCTTTAGCTTTCACACGCATCTTTCAGTTTTGAGTTTGACCTTGAATTGCAAAAATACCCAAAATCTTCCCCAAGCAGCAGTAAGTGTGCGGGATGCTGGAGGTGGAAGAAGGGTCGGGTGGATTTTTATGGTTTTGCCCCTGGTCACTCTCTTCTTCTTCTTCTGTTGCAAACGCTTTTGCCTACATGGCACTTCCCGATTGGCTAATTTTAGAAAAATCATATCTTTTTACTCATTTATCCAAATTTATAACCAAAATATGTTTTTGAATCGGGAGAACGAGATCGATCTAAAAAAAATAATTTTGTGGTCAAATTTTGAGTTTTTCGAATATGTATTTTTCGAGTTGATTTAATTAACTAATAAATATGGAAAATACTCTAAAAAGTCAGTAACTCGAAAATATACAAATATATATGTTATTTTGATCAGAAGAACATAAATAAGACAGTAGTGATGTTTTTAGAGTCTAATTCGATCATTTGTGGAAAAATTGATGGTTTTGAGGTTTTAAGTCTTTAATGAATATACGTATATCTAATACATAAATATGATGATCATATTAGGGGAAAGTGGACTCTGATCTTGTTAGGGATCTGAAAGCGAGTTCTAGGGTTCGAAGGTTTGAGGTATGTTGTATCCCCTATTACTCAATGTTGAGCAATTCACCTATCTTATCGTTCTTTTGACTTTATCTTACACATGTCTATTCTATTGTTATCATGGTTCGTGTGAACTATCTTGCTAGTTGTGGACTTGGATATTTTCTTGATATCTTATCTTGTGACTTGTTGCAAGTTGGTCTCTTATATTGGTATGTGCCACTTTGGAGTGGATTTTATATGGTTTGTGTTGTCCATTGTGTGATGGCAACCTTTGTTTCATCTTTTGACTAAACTATTTACTTGCCTCTATATTTACATGCAATGTGAATCAGTAGCACTAGAATAATGTAAATTACTTTGGTTTTTGGGTGTGTGCCCTTTTTGTTTATGGGATGGTGGTGGTGGTGCCCCATACCCAAGTTTCAAGGATGTGAAGCCTTGGCTCAACTTTTATATATATTGGGAGTTTGACGGTGAGTCATTCTCTATCAGGTTTTTAAGGATGTGAAGCCTTGGTCGCCTTTGTGTTTATATTTTTCTAGGACTATGCTTATCTCACATGCATGCATGTTTGATGATTGGTTGTGGGGTGTGTGCCCTACTGCCTATCTATGTGCTTTTGTTACACAAAATTTTATTTGTTTATGGCAAGTCTCCTCTTTTATCATGTTATGATATTTCTCTTCTTTTATGCCCGTGTGGGTAGTCCTTATTTTTTGCATGGGAAGCACTTATAATTGATGTCCCTATTTGCCCTATATTGCTCAAATTTTCTTTAGTATACACATACCAGCCTTTTGCTGATGTATTTCTTTTCTCTTCTCTTTTGTGGGATATGCTTCCAACCCCAGGTTAGATCAAGGAGAGTGAACTTCAACATCAACCTTGTAGTTGAGCTTTGGGAGACTTGAAGAGGTGGTTAGATGACCCTCGACTTGGTCCTTGGCTTTTATGTTTAGTTTTCCTTTTAGATACCTATATGTGGTGAAGTGTTATATCATGTTATCAAGCTTTGTAAATTGTTAGATAATATTTCTTTCCACTGCTACTCATTGTGTAATGATACTTACATGTTGAATGAATTGATCGCCATCCCTTTGGCAAAAAAAATTATGTGGTGTTTGGTTCAAGGGATGAAGTCTTTTCTTTCTAGTAGAGGAGTGGTTTCACTTCTTTACAACCCTAATGGGACAAGACAATTAGGTCGAAATGACATAATAAACTAAATAACAATAATTTAAACACATATTTTATTATTAAGCTCTAGGTAATTTGTATGTACATCCTAACAATCAGCTAATTACTTTGAATGTCCCCTATCCATCATTGAGGATCTTAGGTTTTCCATGCCTCCTTAAGACCCCACCACACCTTAGTTGTTGTAAGTAGTATTCGCTCATCCACATACAACCCACATATAAACAATAGGCATGTTGTGGGTACTCGGGTCATAACATGTATCATATCTCATGTTCAATATTACCGAAATATCATCATATCACATAGTTCTCATTCACATTGGTAGAACTTCCATTCACAATAGGAGATACAACCACGATGACACTTATATAAATGAAATATATAAGTGTAGTGAGGGGGTTATATCTCATAAGTATTACCAATAACCTATTTGTAATGGATAATATATAATTTTGAGTATCTTCTCACAATCTCCAGACTGCAACATCCATACCCATTTGGTTATCTCGGCTTTCAAACATTGTTATATAGTATATGGCACTACATAAATTAGGGTTTCAATAAATAATTGAGCCAATTACTGATCTATCATATAACAAAGGGTGGAATTTTGAACGTGGTAATAATGTATGCACAAGAAAGGCATTAGAAATAGAAATTTCTGAATTAGCATGCACATATACATGCATACTTCCACCATTTTGTTAATACATGGACATATCATGATAAGGGCTCAAGATACATGTTTTATTGTTGGAATACCTTCTTTAAAAACAAGAAATCTCCATGCAATTTTTTGTTCAAAAATTTTAAGATTTGATCGTAAATGGTAGAAGTAGTGAGAAAGCCTAAATAAGCCATTGTAGGTAAATGTACACATATATTCGAAATTTTAAGAAACATGGTAGTAAAAAGGTTAGCATTACGTTCAATAATAGTAAGTAATAGAAATAAGGATGATAATCCTACAGTTCCCCAAATTATAATAGAAATCCCATAAATATATATATATGGATGTCGATTACCATACACTTAGTGAGAGTTCATGGTTTCATGTAGGATTTACATATCAAATAATATTTTCATAGGATAAATCACTCGTCTTGTATGAAGAACACAATATCCATCTAGAAGGTATGAAGCCCTAGGTCTAGCTTCGCCAAACAGTCTAAAAACATCCACTCTAGCAAGCTTTAGCTCCAACTAGGAAACATAATGGAAATTGGGGAAATATTTAGGTAAAAAAGGGGGATTTTCATATAGAACATGGGAGCACTTCATCCAAGAGGATAACATAGAGAGAAAATAGAAAAAATGAGAATAAAGTTAGGGACTTATATGGATTCGTCTAAATAAGGTTTAGATGATGATTCTAGGCTTTAATCCTCCAAAAGCAATCTATATCACCCACATGCATCAACATACACAACCTAGCCCCCCTCTAGGGTCGTACTCATGCAGGTTTGAAAACATTATGTAGCTCCAAAATAATCCAAATGAGCCCTTTCTTATAGGATAAAGGTTGAGAAAATTGTAGTTCATCCCAAAATAAGTGCACATCAGACTTCATCATCATATGAATTGGGCATACACATGACATGCCACCCCCACATTCGAATATGCATCAGTCGCTTACTAACACACACCAAGTAGCCATTATCTCAAAGTGGTAACATCAAGGTCCTCCATTTGATAGAATTGATCATTCAACTTCTCCCCATGTGGCTACATCGATATGGCCCTAGGCACACATCAGGAAACTAACTTGGTACTTGGCCCCATTGCTTTGGATATTTATCCCTAAAGTGGCCCTTTTAAAGGATCCATCAAAGCTCAAAGGCTGATAACCTTGCATCAGTCGATGTAAGTGCAAAGGTACTTTCTCTAGTCCCCAACTTAAAAAAATTACATCTTCAAAATTTGAACATATATCGTTCGCATCATTTATAACATATGTGCACAAAATTGCAAGGCGTGATGTTCCATATTAGTTATTCCAAAGTAATCTCATAAATCATGAATAAAGGAAACAATCTAGATTAAGGGAAATCTAGGTCCAATTCCTTACACAAAAAACAATAATGTATGACCTTTTATTAAAATATCTAATCACATCATCATTTGTGGATGTCATATATAATTATGATTGGAATCTCTTAGAAATATATAGGGATTCATTGTCATACAAAGAGGTCTTCATTTCTATTATTATTGACTAGAGGCTCTCCTTCTCAAGTTCATCATGGCTCCTTGTGGGCGATATTAAACTTAACTAGATTCCTCCATGAGAGATCAAACCACTATATAATATACCATCCAACATGAAAACAATTAATGACGTAATAAACTCAAATGTCCTTTCTAACTACCCATTTTCAAACATTTTGTACACTTGGTATAACCTCATATGTTCATTGCTACTTGTAATATTTAGTTGATTCAGGAGTTGGGAGCTATTCATCATCCCTCCTTATTATTCAAACTCAGATATCTTAGTTAAGGAAACTTCATAATTAAACTTGATACAAAATCCATCTTATGGGCCCCGAACCCTTTATATTGGAGAACTTTAAGTATTCTCACCCAAAGTTCAAATAAGTTATCAAATTTACTTCAACTAAACTTCCAACAACAACTATATATTGAGAACACTGATAAAAAACTTTAAAAAATCTATAAGTGTATTGAAACACGGGATCCAACACCTTTGTCTTATTATAAATAGCCACTAAATCATTATACTAACAAAATAATAAGTGTTTTAACAGAGTCCCTAACAACAATAACTCAATTATTGAAGTTTATACATAGTCAATCATTAATCAAATACAAGATAACATCCTCACTGAAATGTTGGAATCAAGTATCAAATCTATATATGAAAAAAGAAGGTCATCCCAACACTAACTTTTTCTACAAATAAAATATCTACTATTAAAATAAGTAACACCATATCAAAAATTATTCATTTAACCAACCACATATCATTAAAATGTCTTTTAAACCATCTAAAAACCTCCTAAGGAAATACTCAGACAACAAATTATATTCTCATACACCCTTAACAATGATTTAACTATCTTGTTCTACATTGTCACACCCTCACAATCACATTTCATCTAAGATGAAATCTAGGATGTTGTTATATTCTTAACCCAAATAAATCCTAATCGCATGATATCTTCTCAAGCTCCTTTAATACTAAATGATTGCCAAACATCATGAGAGACATCCTAGATATCTTGAAAATTATTACAAACAACTAAAACAACTATCATAAAGTTTGTAGAAAAAATGTCATACATATGAAATTAATTCGAAAATAAGACAACCTATTCACATAACAAAATATAGGACATTAGTCTTCTAAAATTCATCTAAAAAATAATTTTAAGGTTCTAAAACCTTAATCATCACCTAAAATATAGAATATAATTTCATCTAGCCAAGCATCCTTTATTCAAGGTCTTAGAAGATAATTATGGCTCCTGAGAAGTCGATGATATCATTAATATCCACCACAACTCTAGATTACCTCTAGATATCCTCAAACAAGACATTGAAAAGGCTTTTAATAGTAGAAAATGGCCTTTTCTTTGGAAAATCCTTGAAGGTCATAATTTCTCCCCTTCTTGTATGTCAAGGGTTAAAAGTTGTGTCACAATAGCTCCATTTTTATCCTTATCAAAGTTTCTCCA
Source organism: Alisma plantago-aquatica (assembly GCA_963693085.1). Lineage (NCBI taxonomy): Eukaryota > Viridiplantae > Streptophyta > Magnoliopsida > Alismatales > Alismataceae > Alisma > Alisma plantago-aquatica. The sequence continues at coordinate 543,123,167 of OY856413.1, read as the reverse complement.
AGCGTATTGACACCCCATTTTGGTCATTCAATCAATTACCCCAATCAAATCTTCTCTCTACCTAATGATGGTACTTATCTGATTCATTCAATATTTTTTCATATTCTTCCACCTATTTAATCCATTCAGTAACCTATTTCCACATGTAGAGGTTCACAGATAGAAAATTCCTTTTTCTAGACTTAGATGTAATTTGTCCTTTTATGAAGATATATAACACCTATCTAATAATTTGACAAATTGAATTACTTATAAATGAAATTATTCAATCCAGTCATGGTGGGAATTTCAATTGCTTGTTTATCTCTATTTGAAAACCAATGTTGATATTTGAATGGAAATTATATTCAATTCATTTTCATACCTTTTTTATCAAGAAAAAGGAAAAAGGAAGACTTGTTACAAGTTTTCATATCTCTTGATCTTCTCCTTTTTAATTGGAGTTTTATTGCCCAAAGATACAATCTCACCAACTGAATTAAATTTTCAATTCTGAGAATTATTCAAAATTTCTCATAAGTTTATAAATTCAAATAAAGAGAAGATAGATATTTCTATCTATGGGCACCCTGGTGGATCGTATCAGTCCACAATGGTGTCAATTGGCAGAATCTCCAGATTCACCTATTGTACCTCTCAGTAAGACAATCAATCACGGGACACACATGGTGTAAAACTATTTGTATTTCCTAACTTACTATAAACACAATCCAATTCATTAAATCTCTTTCGTTATGATGAATCCACTGTGCCTCACAAACAACTATATGTATGTCCCATAGACAACACCAACCTTCACCCCATTTGACTCTCCTGAAGCTAAAGAGTGAATTACATCATCTTGTCTGGACTCCTGACTTGTTCTTGTATAAAAGAAAGTTCTTCTATGTTATTGATTTCAATACACAGGTAGGATGAAGAAATGTTAATGAGGCATCTAGGGCCCCTACATCTACTGCAACTTCTCTAATTGTTCATCTTTCTACTAGTTTCTGAACAATATCATGTATGCTTTAATTTCTTTAACTACTAATCTACTTGTTCATCATGCAAAATTCTCATTCTAGAACAACTAGGTCTTTCTTTCTCATGATTGTCTCCTCTCTTTAACAGAACAACTACCATGACTACATTGTTTTAAATTAAACTAGTATTATCATTCTTTTCTAGTCACATCATTCTTATTTCTCTATTTACATCGTCTTGCCATGCCAACCTTATTTACATGTTTGCTTGGTTACTTTATATAATGCATCTTACATTTGATTGAAAATCTCTATAATGAATTTAGAAATCATGTAATTTGATATCATTAACATCATAAATAACACAAATATCATGATTTCACTTTATCTAACTGACTTTAAATATTTTTTCTCTCTATTTTCAACGTCTCATTGATATCACCATAGGAAGGATCTATATCGTGGGATAAATTGAGGTGATTGGGATCCCTTAAGACATTGGAGTCTTTTGGGATGATGATAGAAAGTTCCACAATCATCCTAAGGCCTTAAAGACTTGCACACCTTTAATCATGTTTTATCTTTTTGTTTTTTCATTAACCCCACACCATTTCAAATCGAACGTTATAACAAGAATCAAGATTTTGCACACAGTCCCAACTTTTTTTTAACAACATAGGGTGCCTAACATCTTCTTGGGTCGTAATAGGATTTTTTGTTACAGTATTAGCGGCTACATTTTGCTTGTCTTACCTACCCTGGGATGGAGTCTTTTTCCCTCACATATAAACGATCACCTATAGTTTTGCTCACAAAATAAGATGGTGATTCCAAATTCCTTATCTTTTCTTATTTTCTTAAATTTTATAGCAACAATGTGAGATTATCTTGCTATATATTTTTCTTGATGGGTAAAATAGTGTAGAGAATTCATTAAGGAGTTCAAGACAATTCAATCTTTGTTTGTGTTTCTTGATTTTCCTTTTTTGATTTGTTTTCTATGTAGGCTTCCATTTTGCTTCTCTTATTTTTCTAGTTTGCCCAATTATGTACTAGAACCTCCATAGTGTACCAAATGTAGACACTGGGATTAAGGTACAATTGGGATCCTAGTAATCCAACATGTAATACATGTAGACAATGAGGAAAGTACTCCAAATATTGTTCTCCAGAAGTGCAACAACAATCTCATGAGTATGTTTTTGAAAGAAAAAATACATATGTAGAACTAGTTATCTGAGGAGAGTCATTCCTTAAGTGTGTTATCAAATGGAAGTCATAGTATCCAAGTGGATCTTTAGTTACTTAATATACAGACTTTATGTAAGCATGATCATGAATTGCTTGGAATAATAGAAGTTCAAACTATATTGCTTCACCAAGAAAGTTGAACTTAATTATGGGGAAAATATGTGGATCTTCATAGGAGATCAAAAAATCTATTTACATGCATGGTATCTATGATGAAAACTAAGAAGATGTTAGAAAATAGATGCCAAGGGATCTTAGCACATGTGATTGATAGTAGAGTAGAGAACTCTATCTTTTTAGCGTCTTGAGTAGTTTGAGAGTGTGTTCATGTCTTTCTTAAGGAACTATCAATATTTCCACCATTCAGGCCGATTGACTTTGATTAAACTTGCACATGGTTCCTTGTCAATTACTTAACTGTCTTATTGGATGGCACCATATAAACACATGGAGTTTAAGAAGAAACTACAAATTTTTCTTGATAAGATCTCTATAAAATCTAGTACCTCATTTTGGGTCAAATATGTGTTACTTGTGATGAAAAATTACTAAATAGTGTGATTATGTATTGATTATAGACAAATGAATAAAGTTAATATCAAGAGTAAGGACGGGTTTCCTAGGATTGATGACCTATTCAATCGACGAAGGGGTGTGATTGTATTTTCAAGGATATACTTAAGGTCATGCTATCTTTGGTTAGGAATCAATACTAAGAATGTGCTATGGATAGCATTATGTATTTCCTATGATCATTCAGGATGATGAACGTCCTTGTAAATTTCATGGATCTGATGATAGGGCATTCTATCACTTCTAGATCAACATGTGGTAATTATAGATGATATTTTGATATAGTCCACATACATTGAATTACATGAACACCGCTTATAGGTAGCACTCCAATGTTATGTCAAAATTTTCCATACACTAAGTTTAGTACACATTACACCTGGTAAAGGGATTTATGTCAATCCCAATAAAGTGTAATAGGTATCTTGTGGGAACAATTGATGATGCCTATCAAGGTTTGTAGCTTTCTAGCATTTGAAGTCTATAGTATGATTTTTACTCAGAACTTTAATGTTATTGACATGCCTCTATATAAATTGACCATAAAAGAGCACATTTTGTCTGGATTACGTAGTGTTAGAATAGTTTCCAAACACTACAAGAGAATGACCTCATCACCAATTTTTCAATACCACAGGATGGGAATGGATATTTTATCATTTGTGATGCACAAGGAAATGTCTAGATTTTCTGTAAAAAAATGGTAGAGCTATTTCTTATTATTTCACTCAATTGTCAAATAATGGGGAGAACTATCTAAAGCATGACCTATAATTGGTGATAATTGTCTTATATCTTAAAATTTGACGTTTTAACATATATAGTGAACTGTTCCAAGAGTTCCCATGTCACAACAGTTTAAAATACAAGCTTATTCAGAACGATCTAGATCTTGGGAAATAGATATGGCACTGAGATATCAAAGACTATTGTTGTAAGATAGTATACCACCTTAAGGATAGAAATGTGTTAGTAAATGTACTTAGTAAAAATTCATCATCTACATCAACAACCAACTCGTACCATCTTACATGTAGAAGAAAATATATGTTGTTGCATCTAAAAGAGATGACCACTCATCTAGACATATAGCACAAGAAGGAGCACTCCTAGATCAACTACAGTAAAACCTTGTAACATACTAGATTTTGGGTACTAAATCTATTTTGAGCTATTATTCATATTTTTCCTAAACTTGAGTTCAATTTCAATCTAGTCCTTCTTTTCAACTTGCATATGATCTATTTTGAATATCATGTCCCTTAATGCAAATTAGTCTCCTTCTATGTTTCTTGTGCTAAATAAATTCTCGCTATTTATTCGAGAGAATGATTACAATTTAGTCCTTAATTTAAGTATTACTTGTCATCTTTGAACATCTAGTTTAATTTGAATCTTTGTGACCATCTACCTTAATTAGACCCCAAATTCATGTTTTGCTCTTGATTCAATAACAAATGGCTTTGGAATCAATTTAAGATATTATTTACAAATTAGATATTAACTTTTGACTGAACTTAATAGACCTATCAGAACCATTAATTGAAGGATTAACATTTTGTTTAAGTAGTCCCCTGACTAATCCACAACTAGTCAAAGTTTCAATATGTTTAGACTTCGTTTGCCCCTCAAGTAAATGAATAAACGTTTACCATAGTATTTACATGGCCCCCTCACTCAAATACTTAAATTTTATTAATTCCAATACAAGTGCATTACCCAACCCCGACGCAGATGTGCGTCTTCCTGACACAGGGAAACGGGCACCCTAATGGCGCCGTCGGTTCTCCCTTCTCCCCGACCATCTCCTCATCACCCAAACTCCTTTCAACCCTAGAAACTGCCCGCAACCCTGGTCGTCTCCTGCCAACAAGAAAACGACAAACATCAGTTACAGACTCGCCTCGCTATGACTTAATACTCCTCGCCATCCCAGCGCCGGATAAACCAGACCCGCCAAAGCAGGAATCCCACACCATGATGTGAAGGATTCACTACAATCAACTGTGGAGGCGCAAATAAGCCTGCGGACGCATCCTCAGGGCTCTTTCTCTCGAGACCCTAAACTGGCGCCCCTTTTTCCTTCATGTTCCCCGCCACACCTGTGCTACAAATTCCTCACACCTTCACTACGCCCCTACTGCTTCATCCCCATAGCGCTAGCTGCTCTGCCATGATTGTATTGCCACGCCGCCGTGATGATGTTGTTCCTCGCCGGGATTGCGTTGCTCATTTGTGGCGCCGCCACACCTGTGCTACAAATTCCTCACACCTTCACTACGAGCTCACACGCCCACAAAATAGAGTCGCCGACGAACTGATCAAACCTGACGCCGCCTTCCTTTCTTCTATAACTCCTGTCATAGCAAACCTGCAACACCTCCCGCAACCAACAGATCTGATCCCACCAACTGAAACTCGCCACCTTCACCACAATCTCAGCGGCACCCAGGGAGTCTGCGAGATGCGGACGGTTGTTCAGAGTCCCAACTTACAACCATGGAAACCCCGACCCTTCCTGACATCGTCCACGTAGACTCTAGATCTCGCTGCAACATGCTTCGTCCAACCTGCAGATTTCAGATCTCGCCACCTGCCTGCTACTATCGATCCTCCTAACCACCGCCCTCCTCACAACCGGTCGACGCCCTACGGAACTCCCCGGCCTTCCTCAGATCTTGCTAGCACCCACGTGACCACCACCACCGCACAGCAGCAACGACCTGCGGTCTGAGCAACTGTGAGGATCTTCAAAGCCACCATAGACCTGCAAAAATGGTCGACACCCAGCTGCAACTTCCTCCTCCAACTAATGCTTGACCCTATCAATCATGTCGCCTCCCCAAATAGTCGATAACCTAATCCCATGGCGAGGAATGTAGATCAAACACCTCGTAGATGTCGGCAGACCTGGTAGAGAAACTACTGCGACCCTGGATGATTGGTGTCGTCAATCCATCTCAGAGTGGTGACTTGATCACCTCTGATCAGTTCCAGAATATGTGTCAACCTATAATAGCTTGTTGAGCCTCCTCAAGCCACTTAGCCATTGTAATAGTTCAGATCTCGACTCCAGGAAGTGGGGAAGACAGGGAACATCCGAGCATGGCAGCTGAAGGACCCATCAATACCCCAAAGATGATCAACGACATGATCGTATGGGATTTGTTCCCTCTCCTCCATGAATAGATAACTTAGTATCTCCTCCTGTACATCTACAATTCTCATAAACATTAGATGAATACATCAATTAACAAACATAAATATTGACACAGGAGTGAAAATAATAATAAATTACAAGTAATTAGTGTATCTACTAAAAAGAAATCAATCAATTAGGACTACTGACTACCCAGCTATGTATACGTATGTGTTAATAAGCATACAAGTCATAAACTAATAACTTCAATTATTGTGAAAGCTCTTTCCATGTTATAAGTCCAAATCCAAGAAATATACATGCTAGCCTACAGTTGAATACAAGATTTGTATTTATGAAACCATGTTAACCTAAATCAACATATTTTATGGAAACTTGGAAAAAACACAAAGGAAAAACATAGTTGATCTTAGATAATATCATATTTCAAAATAAAACTTGTAATGATGCAAAATTTCTAGATTATCAGGGAACTTCTCCCTACATGCATTAGAAGATGTATAATTACATTCTTAGGTGCATCCGAAATGTAATTATTAACATATAAGTAAATTGGGATTGTCTTTGTTATAAATAAATCCACTAGTTACCTTGGTATTAAGGAATACTATAGAATTATGTGATGCCTAAGATACATTACTATCTGTATACATATAGGCAAGCTAGATCTAAGTACAAGTGTATGATTAACATAAGTACATGCAATTATATTGAATTAGACCTAAATTTTCTAGTAAGTGTATATTAGTAAAGGAACACCTTTCAGCCTAATGACTAAATAGAATGATATAAGGAAGAACACAATTTTAGAATTTCATCCAGAGAAAATGTGATAAAACAATTTGAGCATGTAATTTTGATTTTATATATAACCTAGTTGAAACCATGGAAATGAAAATAATGGAAAACATACTAACACTCCTAGATGGAAAATATTGAATATCATTAATACCAATAAAATGAAATTTGAACAATAATTGACTCCAAACCATATAGTAATGGATACTTTTCTACATTTATAGGTTTCTCTCTTGATTGTCTCTTGATGCTCCAAACATGGAAATTTTGCATTTTGTTTATCTTCGACTCAAAGGTACGAAATTTCTATTTATATTTGGAAAGTTATTTCCCTCAATGATTGCATGCATGACTAGATATGTTGGTTGACCCAAATTGATTTTATTTACCTTAGACTACCTCTTTGAAAAGCCACCGACACTTATTCCTGGAAAATAGTAGCACATTGTTTAAACACCAAAAAAGGATAGGTTAGAGCCCCAAGTTTAGTTGAATTACACTTCCATGCCTCTGCGCAGAGTTAAAGGACATAGGATCCCTCAGTATACTAGGAATTTCAGTTGGTGTGTTGTCGTTCTCTGTAGGAGAGAACACATGACTTACCCAACAACTAGACATTGACATGTGTTAACTGTTGAAAATTGAATGACTAGTTTCAAAACTTAGATATTGAATATTGTTGATTTTGAAAATCCATTGCCACCTTTTGATACTGGCATATATTGTTCATTCCTTTGCATTTTTTCATAATGATTCTTTTTAGATAGGTTCATATTATTTTACTTTCCAAATACCGATCTTGTACCAACTTTGCTTACCTCAATTTCCCTTATTAGGGCTCATGTGTGGCTTTGTTCCCTCTGGGAACTCATGGGTAGGTGTTCAGAGAAGATCTAAAAGAGACACGCAAGAGTTGCTAACTATTGAAGAGTAGATTGGAATCTGTGACTAATTTTGTAATCTTATGTAAGGCTTACATGACTCTGATGTATAGCATGATTGTAAAAAAAAGATTTTGTTCATATTTTTATATATTATTTATAAATATTCGATCATAAGAATCCGGTCTTCACAAACCTAATCTAGTAAAATGTAGTGTGGATTTTGAGTAATACATAATCACGCAGAAGATGCAAGAGGCAAGAAAGAACAAAAGCTAGGAAGATGAGATATATCGATGGTTTTAAAATGTTGTGGAGGGACCATGGAGTTGAAAATTCCACATGGGAACTATAAAATGAGATGGGAAGAGTTCACCCTAAGTTTTTGTGATATTTGAGGATGAGCTTTTTAAGGGAGGGAGGATTTGTAACAACACATTTTGAGGTTAAGTATAAATGTGGATTAGTATCAATAATTATGTATAATCTCTTTCTTTTGAGAGAAAAAACCCAAATTTTTATAACAGAACATGAATGAATGAATGGCACAAATTAAACCCTCATTTGTGCATAAATTTATTTAACAAGTAATAAATAGTAATAAGACCTAATTTGCATGTTTCCTGTATGAATAATGATATATACACCAATAGATTACCATGTGATGAAAATGTTTAAATTGACTTTTAACCTAAAAAAGAAAATGAAATCTAAAATATTGAGAGCATGTGAAAGGTACAAAGAAATGAACATGGAAACATCTCTTAACTCCATTTATAATGTAAACAAAGTAATGGTATATTTTTTAAGAAAATAAATGAACTTAGAGTTATATTAGGGCTAAGAGATCTTGAAAGGGGTAAGAGAGGTCTAAGTTTGTCTTTGTAGAGTCAGGCCAATAGAATGGACCAATTCTAAAAAGGTGAGATTCAAACTTGAGGCTATTGTAACCAAAGTGGTCAATGTCTGTAATATTTGACAAGTTTATAGAGAATTTGGGTCCATAAGTCTAAACAAATTCCTACAAGTCAGACAGAGTTGTGGGCATTCACCTAAAAGTTTTTTATAACGACCCAAATAATGCCACTTTGACCCCATCAGCCTAGAATTTGGGTTTAATATCTAGAAAGTCAAACAACTTATAAGTCTACAAAAACAAAAAATATATGTTTATGAGTGAAGTCATAATGTGTTGATATCTCCCAAATTGTCCACTTTTAACCCAAGACATATGTTTCTATGTTCTTGACCATGTGAAGACTTATATCAAAATATTCATCCTAGAAAAGGATCTAAGGTGGAATTTGACAAGCTGAAGTAGGTCTGAAGTCAAGAATACCCGGTATTTTTTGTGATAGGAATTTCTAGTAAGTTTATTACTCTTCTGATTCTATTATCCTATAACCTCTCTTCTACCCAACATGTCATCCTCCTTCAAAAGTGGAGCAAGAAAACATGTATTTCATTCTTTTCTTATTTAATCATCTTCTTCAGGTTAGTAAGGAGCCTCAAAGTGAGGTTTAATTGGTTAAGTTATTACTGGCATGTGTGTATGGATTAAGAAATTCCTCCAACTACCTATATCAAATGTGAGTAGATAACTACAAGTGGATTTGATTATGATCAAAATTCACTGCCTTCCACCTTAAACCAATGAAATTGACAATTATAGCTAATAGAGAAATCTACATAAGTGTTTCAAGGAAATATCTCATGGATAATTCTTATTGATGTTGTTGAACATAGATACATGGAAATTAATTTAATTACTATTTACTTATCTATTCAGATTTGATATATGTTAATTGATGAATATTCCTTAAATTGATAAAGATCAATTAAAATATATTAATTTCATTATGGATGGGAGTCGAGGTTAAATATGAAAAAATATGTGGTTCTTGGTATACATTATGTGAAATAGGTGTGAATAAATTTTTATTTGATTATATATTTCTTTGCTATTGGATCGGATTTAAGGTTTCTTTCTAATGTTGATTTTCTACTTTAGTGAAACCTTAAATTTTTTGGTAATGGTGGTTCATATGAATTACTTCAAGACCTTATATGATCTAAATTCTTAAATATGCGTAACATATTGAACCTAATATCACTTAGCTAAATGCTTGGAACACTGTGAATATTCCTTGATGTTCACGATGGGAAGAGTAAATGAATTTAACTTAATAGAAGAAGAAATAAAGTAGATTAGATCATGAGGACTAATTTGTTGGGAATTAGGGGGGAACTTGCATGACTTTTGCATACCTCAAATTCACTAGGAATAAATCCCAATTTTCACCTCAACCAATTGTATGACAACTCACCTGCAAGCAAAAGGATCTTATCACGGTATAGTCAAAATCAAATCCAAAGGATAATATATACAAGAACTATTTGATCTAAGTAACCAATAAATAACTTATACTTATAAAAAACAATTAGTTGGTTGATTAATAAAAGATTAAAAGAATATAAAGGATGAACTAGATCTACTTATGAATGGATGGAAACACCAGGGTGGATGGTTTTACCACCTCTACCTTTGTTATCTCTCTCACTACATCATAAACAAACATAAACCACTAGACATTGAGGTTGACTACATTTATTCCATTGGAGTGAGGATTCAACCTATATGGATATCACTTTACACTCATTGTCGCATTACCTAGAGTTCATACTCATTATCACATGTCCAAATTTCTCATTAGGGATTAAATAAGAAACAGTCAATACCCTAGATCTTGGGTTTAGAGTTCTGTACATCCAAGATCTAATTAAAAAGAAAATATGTTAGATGAGCACATATGCAAGAATATAAATGATTAGTTCAAAACATAGCAAGGTTGATACAAAGTGTTTATATATATATATATATATATATATATATATATATATATATATATATATATATATATATATATATATATATATATTACAGAAGAACAAAAATTGGTTGCATGGATAGTCTCTAACCACAAACAAAGGAACTACTCACTTTTGATGGTTGAGTCTAGATCAACAATGCGAAATAGAAAGAAAGTCATCATCACTAAGATAATGGGTATGACATTCGTGGTGTGAAAATTTTTAAATTTTGTGCTGGACTGGAAAAACAACAAGGTAGTACCCTAGATGTTTGATAGGTCACCTTATTATTTGTAGTTATATCTTCTTTTCTCTTATGAAGGTGTAGTGGGTGGATCAATGGATGGTTACATTAAACTTATCTCTCTTAAGGTCTAGCATGGGTATCTGAGACAGTGGTCTACTTCTCCTTTTGGAAATTGAGGGAAAAAATTCAATGGAGCTCCATACAACATGATGCAACACTTCTATGTGGAGAAGAGACACCCCTTGAAGAGACCTTAGTAGGTGTGCACTACAACTTGTGCATTGATACTTATGAAAATATGAGTGGTTCTCATTTCACACAATATTCCCTTCAGGTAATGTGAGGGTGGTTTATTGAGTGTGTGGAATCTGTGTGGGGCATTAGGTAGTGATCCTAGTTAGGCATTAGCTTTTTCATGTGGTTGACTTGTCAATGCGAGAGCATCAGTGCAAACTATAAATGTGATCCATGGATGTATCCTCATCTATGTGGCAAAGTGTATCGAGATTTACCGTGTTGGGATGATCATCGATTTGATCTTTATTGTCTTGGAATTCTATTGAACAAGATACATCACCGCAAGCCACCTACAAGAAGAACTTCCATCAGGAGATGCAATGCATGGTGTTTGTCTTTCGTTAGGTAGTAGTTGCATCAGGATGTCAAGACCTATTGGGGTTGACCGTGTTGGTCAACATACTTGGTTGTTACAAATATTGAAGGATGTAGTGTTGGGGTGCATTGGTTAATGCTGATTATGCGATGGTCAATTTTGCACCTTGGTCTACGGCTCTCTAAAACATGGTCAAAAAAAATTCAAGACCATCTTCCTATGTTGGTATGTAGATATCAATTCTCAAGCATGCCATGAAAGTCAGTGTATTGTATCAAAAACCTACAGAATTAGCCTAAATATAAAGTAACCGAATTGAAGTTTCTTCAAAAGAAAAATGTGAAATCCAAATAAAAAACTAAACCAAAAATGTGAGTAAAAAATAAGATGCATATGCATTCATCAATTAACCCCAAACTTCAATGTTGTTTGTCCTGAGTTACACAAAATCAGAACCAGTCACCAACAAAATACTTTCAATCTGTGTGATTCCCTCACCTTCATATCATGCTAGTATCCCTACCTCCTGATATGTCCAAGCTCCCTAACTTATCAAGATAATTGAAGACATAAATTTATGTCTTAATTCTTGATTTTTTTCCTAAAAACATTTAGTCACCACTATCCCTATACCATGAATGTATAAGCGTTTCATGAGAGTTCATACAAAACCTTATAACAACAAGTATGCATACAATTTGATCCATTCGGGTTCATTAAAAGGATGTCAAAATGAGACACTCATGATATCCTAGGTAGAAAATGGGGAGGAGCATGTATATAAGATACAAATCTCTCCTCTATTCCACATGATATTTCATTTTTCTTTTTCTTTTTTCCTTCAAAGATTTATAAGATTATTTTTGTGCATAATGGTATCTTTTGTTTATTTTTATTGATTTTTCCTATAAAATCCTAGTTTTCTAAAACATATAAATAATTAAAAAGAAGCTCAAATCTCATTGGGATGTCACAAACATGATAGCATTGCATAAAAATGTAATCTCATTTAATCAACTCAGGAAATAAATGCAATTCTCATGTCTCAAGTTCCATAACATAAAAGTTTAACTTTAGACTAAGATAAACAATACATAATCCTCAAATTAAATGAATTTTGAACTAAATGACATAGGATAGTTGATACCCCACCCGAGATAAACTCCTTAATCATCCTTGAGATGTATGATCCTTGATTGTTCTCTCTTATTCTTTCCTCCTATGGACATTGCATCCCCAGCCATGCATGCAATAAAAGCCATGTTAGTGTAAGAGGAATTGAATATTGTTATAACAAAATAATACTTGGAAATAAGTAAAAACATAAAACAAATTGAAAATTACATCTTGGATTCATATGTTATCATCTTGGTGGTTAGTTATAGTGACCTCTACTCTTATGCACTAACTATACTAATAAGGCTCGTAGCTCAGTTGATGTTCCATTTAAACTCATGATGTACACTGAAATGCCATAACTTATGCTCTGATTGAGCTTGTGATTGCACATAAGTGCCACTATGTTTAATTTAAACTCATAAGGCCTTAAGGCTCAACATAACCATTTACATGATTTATTATTAACTTTTAATAATTTACTTTACTTAATATATAATGTGAACATGATAGATTATTGAAATATCATTGAAATCATTATTGAATAACTTTTATGGAAAATTTATGCAAGTAGTATTCTACTTGAAGTACATTGATTTGCATGTAATATGTCTTGTTCATCATAATAATCTTCATGCAGTTGAATACTAATACTTATTAATCAAAGTGCATGGTCCTACTTACTTCTCTTTTAGAGAAGATCCTAGTTGTTCTTCTTAGGTTGATAAAACCCTACTCACTTTCTTGGGGTTGATAAACCCTAATTAACCTATTATAACAATTAAAATTGATTAATATCCACTTTAATTTCTAGGGTTTCATTGTTCTTTATAATTCAGATGAATTCAGAGTCAAAACATGCATCAAAATCACCTTAGGAATGTTCCTTGTATTTTTATCGATTGGAAATTTTTATGTAGTTTCTGACATTGGATGAATTTGATATAATTTTTATGACTATCCAATCAAAAACTCAAAATTAGATAAATCACTTTAGAGGACCAAATCTGACTCACATGGCCCTTGCTCACTTGGCCCAGTGGCTCAACACCACGTGGATAGCGGGGACCTTGTGCAAGGCTTTCCCAACAAAAAGTATGGACAAGAATGCACATAATAAAGCATGACTTTGAGAAAGTCAATCAGGGTAAAACTATGAAATAAAGCCCACAAGTCATCATTCTCAAGCATAGATCATGTAAGGAATGAGGTAAAGAAAACACAATCGAGATGTAAAAGCCAAAACTCAATTTTGTTCCTGATTAAATAGAAACAAGAGCATCGTGAGTTCCCTTAGGCATTGTAGATTCTAGCAAGCCTGCCTTGACTCTTTACAAGTCAAGGAATACACAAAATATCTACCACCATGGAAGGATAGAGGAGGAATAGGGGAAACCTATCAGAACATGTTAAAAAACACCAACATAGAGAAAAAATGAAGTGTGCCTGAGTTCATACTGAATCATGAATGTGATCGGGATGGAGCACAAGAAAAATGATGCTACGATCACCAAATTAACTATGTGATTGGCATAACAATAACCAAGCATGAAAATAAGAAGGGGGGAAAGTGGTATACCTTTATTCAGGTTTGGAGCCAAAACTAATGACTAGATCATGTTTTCAATGGCTAAGGGAAACATCGTGTGTCTTCCCTCGAGTTCATAGTTATTTGGGTTTCCTTGATGGTGAACTAACCTCCATTATGACAAGGGGCTTAAGATTTGGATTTGTGGGCTAATGAATACCTTCTTCGAGATCCAAGGGTATCCCTAAACAAACTAGGGTAGATACTTATATAGGGGATGGATCGGAGGAGCACATGAGGTCAGAGGAGTTCAAGAAATAGTGGAACTATGAAGGTCATGATGATCGGTGATTCTAGGGTATGAAACCCCATAATGTTTGTGATGTTTTGTAATGGAAAGATGTGGCAAATATTTCAAATGAGTTTCCTTGAATTGAGACCTAACAAAGAGGGAAAGAGGGTTGGCATTGTGAAGTTGGATGTTTTCTCAAGGACAGTAGTGCCCCACTACTAGGAGAAGTTGGGTAAAGTGGGAGACTTCCCCTCTTGTGATGGGATATAAGTCCATGGGTCGACCTAGGTTGGAAAAACCAACTAAAGGGGTTGTGTGAAATATGACTTAAATGTGCATCATGTTTAATGAAAGCCATAATTATATGAATCTTATAAATGAAATCAAATAATGATATATCTTGGTGTGTTAGATCTTTAAACTCTATAGTAACTTTTTAGAATCATTAAAGGGGACAAAAGAGGTCAAATCAACTCAAATTTTGACAATAAATGTATGTTAGGGTCTTGATCATTCTTGGACTATTACTTTCCTAACTTGAAATTCAATTAATGAGGGAGTACTTTAAAGTACATATTGATTGATCAAAGTACTTAAGTTTGTTGAAATATATTTCCTTATTAATTAGTTGCCAATTTAGTATATCTTTAACTCATATCATGAAATCAATTTCTATTTTTGAAGTATTTCCCATTATGTGATGATTGTAGGGTTATACAGGAAATACAAAGAGTGGAAGTTATTTCTTTTACTCACTATGCATAAAGAAGGAAATCATTTGATTTTCTCTCTCTTTATATGATACTTTGGATGAACTATTTAGTATTTGTGTTAATTTCAGAAAGGTTTAGATTTAGTAATTAATTAGTGTAAATTTTCTATTAAACCCTACGTTTACTTTGGTTAAACTTTGGGATGTTTACCCATCTTAATTAGATTTCATCCTCAAAATTTTATAAGACTGTTTTCCTTAGCGTATGACTTATTTTCAGATTGTGAGACACATATATGACACAAACACTTCCATCTAACTCAATCTAGGGTTGAACTTGGTCATATCTTGTTCATTATCTTTGCTTTATCCTTAATGTCATGGGATTCAATTTTTAGCATGGGTCTCTACTATCCAATTGCATTAGGTTTAGGTGGTTACCCAATTTACCTCTTCCATATCAAATCTCTTAGTGGAACCTCCAAAGTGATGACCAAGCATAAATTTAAAAGTGTGAGAACTCATCGTGCTACTATTTAGTGTCTTAGTAGCATACATGTCCCATACCACATATTCTAACAAGAAGAAGAACATATGTAAAAAATAAGTATATGTGTTCTTGGCATTTCCTCTAGAATTCTCAATTGGTTGGCCACCATTGAGAAAATAGAGGACATGCCACTAGATATGATAGTGTAAATTTAACACAAGGATCTAAATTGGATAAAATATTATCCCTAGGACATGTTTCTTCTAATTATTCCTCCACTAAACATTCCTCGAAGCCAAGGGATATACATCGTCAATCATTGACTTCATGTCCTCTATACATTTGTTTTCTATCATAAAGTAAGGATTTAAGAGCTACTTAGCAAAACATGAAAAAAGCCTAGTGGAAAAATATATTCTTAGTTCTAATATCATATTGTAACACCCCAATTTTCTAAAACATATACATTGCTAAGAGGAAAATAATTTTTCATTGTCATGTCATAAAAATGATAATATTGCATAAAAATATAATATATTCAATCAACTCAAGAAAATAATTGCAATTCTCATGTATCAAGTTTCACAACATAACATTTAAACATTAAACCAAGCTAAACTAGTACATAATCCTTATATCAAATGAAATTAAACTGAATTCCATAGGATACTTGGCACTCCACTAGGTTTGAACTCCAAAACCATCCTTGAGATGTATGCTCCTTTGTTATGCTCTCTTATTCTTTCCTTCTATGCACATTGTGTTGCCAACCATGCATGCAATAAAAACCAAGTTAGATTAAGCATAATTAAGTTTTTTTATAATAAAATAATATCTTGGCAATAAGGGAAAACATAAAACTAACTGAATAATTAATTTTAGATTCACATATTATGTTCTTGGTGGTTGATTATAGTGTCCTCTTCCCTTACACACCATGTGTGCTCATAAGGCATGTAGGCTCAACTCATATTCCAGTGGAACTAATGATCTGCATTGAAGTACCAAAACTTATGCTCCAATTGATCTTATGATTGGGCATAAGTGCCACAATGTTCCATTTGAGCTAATAGGGCCTGAAGGCTCAACATTAACATGATTAGGAGAAAATATTACAACCAATTACATGATTCATCATTAACTTGGAATAATTGACTTTAGTAGGATTTCACGTGAACATGACATAGATTCCTGAAATAACGTTGAAAGCATAAGTCAATAAATTTTATGGAATACTTATGCAAGTAGCAATCAACTTGAAGTACATAGCTTTGAGTATAATTTGTGTTGATTGTCATAATAATTAGAAGGTGATTGAATACTAGTATATAATATTCAAAGTGCATGGACCTTCTTATCTCTCTTTTACAGAATATTCAAGTTTCTCTTCTTTGGTTTATAAAGCCCTACTCACTTTCTTGGGGTTGATGAACCCTAATTACCCTGTTAGAACAATTGACATTCATTAATAATTAATATTCATTTTAATTTCTAGCATTCCATTGTTCTATATGAATTTTGAGGAATTCAGAGTCAGAACATGCATTGAAACCACCTTGTATTGTTCCTTATGTTTTATAAATCCATTGGTTATTTATATGTTTAGTTGACATTAGATGAATTTTTTATGATTTTTTAAGATTTTAAAATCAAAAAATCAAAAAAATGATGAATTACTTTAGAGAACAAAATTTGACTTATGGGACCCTTGCTCACCTGTCCCAATGGCTTGATGTTTCTTGGATAACGGGGATCATGTGCGAGGCTCACATAAACAAAAACTAAGGACAAGAATTTCCATAAAAAGTGTGATTGTGAGAAAGTCAATTGGGGAAAAACTATAAAATCAATCCCATGATTCATTGTTCCCAAGTGCAGAGTGTGCAACAAACTAGGCAAAGAAAATACAGGGGAGATCTACAGCCCAAAACTAAATTTAATTCATATTAAAGAAAACCAAGGGCACCATGAGGTTCTTATTGCATAGTTGATTCCAACAAGCCTGACCTTGACTTTGTACCTATGGAAGGGCAGTTGAGGAATAGGGGAAACCTATAGGAACATGTTCAAAACACCATTACAAAGAAAAATTGAAATGTGCCTAAGTTCATACTCAATCCACAATGTTGACTAGGGTGGACACAAGAAAAACAATGCAAGGATCACCTAATTGACTCTGTGATTGGTAGAATAGTAAGCAAGGATGAAAACAATAAGAGGGGAAAGCGATATACCTTTATTTAGGGTTGGAGTGAAAATCAAAAACTAGAACATCTTCTTGAGGGCTAATGAAAAGGTTTGTTGCTTCCTTCAAGTTCGTTACGGTCAAGGTTGCCTCGACAATGAACCAACCTCCACTATGACAAGGGGCTTGATGTTCAAAGATGTTAGGGACTTTCTAGGCTAACGAGTGCCTTCTTTGGGGTCCATTGGTGTCCTTAAACAAATCAAGGTAGATACTTCTGTAGGGCATGGATTAGAGGAGCACAGGAGGTCAGAGGAGTTCAAGAAATGATGGAATCGTGACAATAATGTTGATTGGGGATTCTGGGTCATAGAATCCCATCATGTTCGAGATGTTTCAAAATGGAAAGGTGTGGCAAATGTTTTGATAACTTTGCTTTAACTGAGCCCAGTGAAGAGGGAAAGAGGGTCGAGATTGTGAAGCCAAATGTTTTCTCGAGGAAAGAAATGTCCCTCTACCAAGAGAAGTCGAGTGTAAGTGGAGATTTCCCCGCTTGCAATGGGTTCCAGTTCCTAAGTCCAACTTGGATTAGGAAAACCAACTAAATGGGTTGTGTGACAATTATTTTAATGTGTGTCACATTTATTTAAAGACCAAAATCACACAAGTTGATTAACTAAAATCAAATAATGATATATTTAGGTGTATTAGATCTTTAAACCATATAGGAACTTCCGAAAATCATTAGAGGGGTCAAAAAAGGTCAAATCAACTTCAAATTTGTGACCATAAGTGTATGTTAGAATATATATCAATATTGGACTATTAGTTTCCTAATTTTGTAATCAATTAATCAGGGGTTACCCTGAAGTACATATTGATTGATAAAGTACTTTAATTTAGTGAAATAGGTTTCCTAATCATTTAGTGGCCAAATAGGTCCATCTTTATATCTCAATATCATTTTCTTTTTGTTAGGGATATCCCATGATATGATGATTGTAGAGTTATGAAGGATAGAGAAAGAACGAAAGTTATTTCTTTTACTCATTATGCATAAAAAGGAATATAATTCATTTTATCTCTTTTATCATATTTTAGATGAAGTATTTACTATTTGTGTTAATTTAAACAAGGTCTAAGATTTTTATTTAACTACCAGAGAT
Organism: Alisma plantago-aquatica; assembly: GCA_963693085.1. Taxonomy (NCBI): domain Eukaryota; kingdom Viridiplantae; phylum Streptophyta; class Magnoliopsida; order Alismatales; family Alismataceae; genus Alisma; species Alisma plantago-aquatica. The sequence continues at coordinate 543,104,319 of OY856413.1, read as the reverse complement.
TTTCTATTAAATCTTAATATTACTTTTAATTAAATTTTGGGATGTTACAACCCCTTACATAGAGAGGATACAGAAAAAGTGGAGAGATATGAATAAGTGTTTTTCACCTTGAACTTAGGCTTTGGATCTTTTTTGGGTTTTTTTCCTTTTCTTTATGGTTTATGGAATGTATATAGATGGAGGAAGAAGTGTACAAGAGGGTTTGGATCATTATGAAACTTGATTTACAATTTTTTACATCGGGTGGTTCTCTTAGTACCACTATGATCAAATAGTTACATGATTGGGAATGAAATGATGATTCTAATTATTTCACTAGTTTTATAATAACAATATGCTTAATCTCTCTCATTTCCTCAAATATGTGCCATCTTTTCTAGGGAACATGATGTTAAGGTGCTACGCCATGTAGGGTGATTTCTAGCAATTGGTTAGTTGTAAAATCTAATCACTGTAAGCTTTTCTTCAAACAAGGGGAGTTAAATGATGAACACATACATGGATACAAATAGATAATTTAAATATATGTAGGCTATGCAAATGTCTTTGATTAGTCTAAACATAATAAATTTGAAGAAAAAATATCTAAATGCAATGTAGAAATGCATGATCAAATCTTAAGTCTTAAACAAATAGGTGTGGACGAAAATTAGAATATGTACCACCCACCCTCCAACCTGAACTTAGACATATTATCATTAATGAGAAAACACTAAAGCTGAGATGGTGAAGGAGAATCCTAAGGTGCCTATTGTAGGTTGTGGTTGTTATTTCTTCAGCAAACTATCATCTACCTACATTCAAACTTATGGTTTTATCATGGGATGCGCTATTTAACTATTAGAACAATGATGTTGAAATTTGAATAGTAAATGTTATTTTATATTATAAAAAGGGAAATAAAAAATGGTCAGGTTTTACGTCAATGGATTGATGTCTATACTTCAATGTTATCAAGCAGGTAGGAGAAGCATGAGTGGATGGTCATCTTGCATGTCATCTATCACAAAATAGAGTTTGAGATGCTAGTTGGTAACTTCAAATTCTCCTATTCTATCACTCCAAATAGTGACAACCTTGTGTGGAAATTGTTATTCATGATGAAAGGCATTGATCATTTGGTCCTCAACTTCCTTGGAGAAAGGCTAGATAGGTGAATCGTGTAAAAGAACTTGATCTCTAACTTGCATATCTTTCCTATTTAAGTGGTCATCATGCCACATCTTGGTGTGTTCCCTGTAGATGTGTGCATTTTCATATACCATTAGTTGTAGCACTTATATCTCTTGTAATTGTAGCCAAAAATTGTCTCAAATGTCAAAACTAAGTTGTTTGATTCCATGCAGACCTTGTGCTAGAGATCCATATGAATGTTACAAGATTTCCCATAGATCATACAAAAAGGTGTAGCTCCCAAGGGAGTCTTGTAAATGGTTCTAGGCCAAGAGTGTGTTTTAGTTTGTAAGTCCAATCCTTCCTCGTCCTATCAATTGTCTTCTCTAGAATGTTTTCAATTTGATGAGACCTCCACTACATGGATTGTATGCGGGTGGTATGGAGTAGACACATAATGAGATACATCCTACTTGTAAAGGAGCAATTTTATGTTGTTCTTGAGCAAGTGATAAACTCCACATTAACATTGTAGGGGACTCTAAATCAAGGGAATATGGCATCTATGGATAGATTAATGACTGTCTTAGAGTCACTAAGAGAATTTGGGGATGGGTTCGACCCACATGGAAACATAATCACCAATGGTGAGAATGTAAATGAAGTTAGATAATGAGGCGAATGGACCCATGTAGCCTACACCCCAAACATCAAAGATCTCACTTTCTCATGAAAATTAGAGAGAAATATTATCCTTCTTGGAGATATTGTCAGATTGCTAACCTTGATCATAATATTAAAAAATTATGAGCATCTTTGCATATAGAGGGGCACACTATCCCACATCAAAGAACCTTAGCATCTGTCATGTTGGATCTCATGTGACTCCCAACTAGACCTAAATGGCATTCCTCCAAAATGAAATAAACCACCTTCTTAGAGATGCACCTATGATATAGGTCATCTAGATAGATTCAGAATAGATAAGCTTCATCCTAATAGGAATGGTATACATATGACAGAAACTTCCCCTTCATGTTTCAAATGTAGTCTGGATGAAGAATTCTCACATCTAGTAAGTTAAGAAAGTCAACATACCTTGGACTAAACATGGTTACTTTCATAAAAATTATCTAGAAGGGAATGATAGATAGGGAATTGGTCATTGTATTGTATCTACAAACAGATGAGATGACTTGAAACTCTTATAGTAGGAAGAGTTATTTGATCACCCTGGGTTCACATTCTTAGTTGAGTTTAAATACTTGATAATGGCGTGGTCAGTGTAAACTGCCACTTGAGAGCTCACCAAATAGGAGCAAACTATGTCAAATATGTAGACAATGGTGAGAAGAACCTTTTTAGCGGTTGCATAATTCCTCTACATGTCATCTAGTGTCTTTCTATTTTAGTAAATGACATGATGCTTCTTATCTACATGACCCCCTAAGACTATTCCTATGGTGTAATCACTTGCATCACACATGATCTTAATGGTAAGAAATTGGTTTGGAGCATGGATGATGGGGGTACAGACTATAGCTTCCTTTAGGGTGGTGATCTCATCATGTATTCTAAGTCAAAGATGAAGTCATGCATACTTCATGAGAAGGTTATTCAGTGGCTTGGTGATCTTACTAATGTCTTTAATAAACCTCACTTAGAATCATAATGACCTATGATATCCATGAAATTATTTGACATTGGATGGAAGGGCTAGTTTGGTGATCACTTATATCTTCACCTTGTCGACCATGATGCCTCAAGAACTTACCTGGTTGCCTAGAACAATGCCCTCCCTCATCATGAAGTGTTATTTTTCCCAATTAAGCACCAGATGTGCTTCTTGACAATATTCAAGGGTAGAGACACATGATGAATGCATGCTTAATTAATATCCATATATATATATATAAATAATCCATGAAGACTTCCATTATTGTCTGGTTAAAGTTAGTGAAGATGGTAGACATGCATCGTTGAAAGGTGGAAAATGGGTTGCATAGTTCAAAGAGCATCCAATGGAGAACATATCTTCATAAAGGACATGTGAATGTCATATTGTCTTTATCACTAGTGTGAATGGGGAGCTAGAGTACCAATCCAAGATATAGAAGAACTCCTCCAGTGCAAGTCTTGTCATGACTTGGTTGAGGAAGGGAAGTGGGAAGTGGTCCTTCCAAGTGGCATTATTGAGCTTCCTAAAATTCATATATGTGTGCCATCTGGTCACGGTGTGGACATTCATCTCATTCTAAAAATTGTAGTGCCTCCCTTCATTGCCAGCACTTGTATAGGGCTCACCCAAGGTGAATTAGAAATGGGATAGATTATCCTAGCATGAAGCAAATTTGTTACTTCCTTACCCACCATTGGCTTCATTATTAGGTTCAGCCTATTTTGGGGCTTTATGAAGGTCTCATAGTCATGGATAATTTTAGTTATGTGCATGTAGAAGGGCTAACTAACTCCAGTCATATATATCATCGTGTGTCCTAGTTTTATCTGACTCTTCCTTAGTTTAGTCAACAATCTTAGTTTAGTCAACAATGTGTGCTCTTGCTTAGTGGTGAGATTTGCATTGATGATGAGTGGGATGACCTTTGGGTTGTCTAGGAATACATTTAACCCTTGGGTAGAGGATTCATTTTTTGGGCAGTGGGTGTCTTGAGTTCCTCCTCAATGATAGATATGGCTTTTAAATCTTCAAATATGGCTCGGGGTCTTCCTCTACACTGTCTAGGTGGAGGAGATATTGTTCCACCTATTGCTTGTCTATTTCATGGGATTGTGGGTCATTGAGGGATGTCTCCAGAATTTCATTTGAGGTTGGTGGTTGCATTTTTTAGATGCATCATTGTATCACTATAGTCAAGAAGGTAGACTTCTTCTTAGATGGCGGGCCCTCTAAGACTTCAAAAACCTTGAACTTGAGTTTGTCTACCCCACGCCTTAGAGTCAATGTGTTGGATTCAACAATGACAATTTCCCTAGTTGTAGTGAGGAAGGGATGAAAAAAATATGAGAGGATAACAGAGATATTCCTTGATGTCCATCCTAAAAAAATCATAGTGGATGTAAAAAAAATTCCCTACTTTCATCAGGATGTCCTCTATGATACTTGGTGTCTTAGCCATGGAATGGTATATGACACGAGTGTAGATTTACCCTAAACATTTGTTATTTCAGTCCTATGCCTTTAGTTAACTTCCAAAACTTAAGAGGGTGACACCACAACTAAAGACTTGTGTCATTAGTTTCTAGAGTAAGAGACAACCAATAAAATAGACTCAGTGTTGATTTCTATGATAGGTAAGTCGATGTAAAAATAAATATGTGTCCTTGGCTTAAAAGAAATAAACCGATGATGTGATCTTCTATCAGTAATAAATAAGATTCTTCTTGGGTTATATTCATCAGTTTTCCTCAAGGAAGTCGACCACATAAATCTGTGCCACTAATTACTGTTTAAAAAAAATCGACATTGTAATGTAATGTCATCAATTTTTTACTGATAAGGATGACTTTGTTCTTAGTTTTGTAAGAACATAAGATGATAAAAAAATGTATATTTACATCACTGATTTTTTTAATACAACTAACGCCACAATTTTGTTTTTATGGTAGGTCTGTAGACCTATTGTTCGATTGTTCAGTAGAATCGAGCATGTAGTTCATTAGAACTGCAAGCTCTACAATTGTTCAGCTAAACAATAGGCTAGAAGTACCAGTAAACCTTGCAATAACAAACACATACAAGAATTCACATCCACACTTTCTTCCATTCAAATGCATATATGCACACATACACAATTTGTTCACATGCACATATGCACACATACACAATTTATTCACACCTATGCAATTCCATTCTTATCCACATCTACAAATACAATTTTCATCTTATTTTTTTCTATTTTCATTCATCCACACACATATGCACATATACACACATCATTCACATATGCACCAACAATTCACTTGCATTAAATTTGACATTGCAAAAAATCATTACCATCACATGTCTATAGAAAGAAAGACATCAATTTTAAAAAACATTATAGCTTATTCCAATCAATTATAAAGTTGACTTTCTTAAGGAAGGACTATACCCACTCTTATCATATCTCATCCAACTCTTTTAGTGTATAGGGCTTTATTGTGTAAAACAACTACAAAGAGAATGACATAATTCAAGGCTGGTTTGATTTTTTTATATTATCAAATGAGACTATTTACTTATGATTCAACTATATATAATACCCTTTATATACAGTGGATGTCTTGTGATGCATGTTTGACAATCTAGTCCATATACCGCATCACATAGTATTCATATGCCCAATTATTATATTTATAGGGCACTATAGATTTACAGTTATGAAAAATATTAATAAATAAAAGTAAACATGGTTCGTAAACATATGCGTTGGAGTTAGAAAAATACCTTAACATTCTTCCAAGATATTAATTTTTATCTTCATATCCTCAGACTTGTTTGAATGCTTTTATACCCCTATAAGTTAAAGTGATACATTTAATTGCATTAGTAAACATCCATGTAAAGATGCAAACATTAATATATGTTGACGGATAAATAAGTTTACTTATGCTATGATTGGGACTTTTAGTGTGTGTCCCCCAGTCGGTTTTTGCTACATAAAAGATCAGGATACAGTTAGTGTCTCATGGGCAATTAACAACAACTCCCAGTGCCTATTACCATGTGAAAAGAAGGCAAACAAAAGAAAACACAAATTCCAGAACAACTATAATTCATAAGTTGAAATTATAAGCAAAGAGTCTGAAACTTACACAATACTACAAGGACCTATAATTGTGTTCTTTCCGACATTATAAAAATACTTAAATATAGTAGAGAAGTAATTAGCTACAGGAATTTAGTTTCTATGTATATATCTAATCAAAGATGAAACTAGAAATGTCATATTGGTTAATGCAAATTGTGCACTCACCATATGTAAGTAGTTGCAAAACATATGTATGGATTAATATATTACAAAACAATCAAATATATATTTTCACATGTATAAAATGAGATATTTAGCCATAAGATCTTCGCACATCCAAAGTTCTATCGTGGTTGTATTGAGCCAATCATAACTAAATGGCTCCACAATATCTGCCAAGAACGCATTAGTATCATGATTTTATTGTGCAGTATTCCTCTGAATATGGACCATCAGAGTCGACCCTTATTCTACAGTGTCTAACCATAGTGTCAATTCCTTTAACTTAGGACATAGCGAGTCAAATAGGTCATGCATAATACAAATGGGTGTCAGAGACTTTAGAGGAGGAACTATAGGGGGCTTCTTAGATACTCGGGTCTGCATGTATCCATATTTTAGTTTTATTTTATATACATAAATAGAAAAGAATCACAAATATAATTGCAATGTAAATTTATCATATATTCTCATAGAGAATCCCGACTTTGGGCCACACAACCATGTTGCCTTTTTCATCTCCTATCATGTTGTGTTTGGAGTGGCCAAATTCTAATTGTGGATAGGCTAGGCGGATAGTCACACAAAGTGCATTATCAGGTATGGGAGCAAAATGAACATTGTCACCTGCAAGGTGTGGGAACACCTTGCCAAGTTCCACAAGACTGAAGGAAGCTTCTAAACTGCAAGATGGAATTTTCTCAACACCTACAATTATATATATATATATAGTTATATTGTTATATATACTCAAACACAACATATAAATTGACTTATAAGACTATTATATCACAAACAAACTTACACATGGCATTCGTGAAGGGTACATGGGATTACTCCCAATCACATCATCAGAAGAGTGGAATGACACATGTTCTATCTGAGGAGGGTCCATGGGAGTACTCCCAACCACCTCATTTGAAGATAGGTGTGGATAAGGTACAGTCTGAGGAGGTTGAGACTGAGCAGAATGAAACTGTCACTTTTCTTCTCCTATTCTATATACTACTATGTCATCTACTTCATCTTGGTATAATTTGCCTTTCTTGAAAGATATGTGCTTTCACTCTGATGTGCCAAAAAAGGATCTTATCCCAATACTAACTCCATCAACCCTAACACGGTCAGGATGTTCTTGATCTGGAGTAGCCAAAGAAATAGTCAATTCATCTCTTTGGCCCTCACTGATGAACTTGAATCATCATCAATAGTAATTGGTCAGAAAAACATAACAATCAAGGTCCAAAATGAACATGTGTGTGAGAATTGGATTCTCCATTTTTACAGCCACCTTAGTGGTTGTAGGGTTGGGTATTTCTCCAGACCAGCTTGATCTTACACCTATCCACTCCTCATGGTGAAGTAGAAGAAGACATGTGTTCCCTCTATTGGCAACGCCATGTGTAACCAACTACACCCAACATGTGGTCGTGCACATTCTTTGCATACCTATCTTTTTAGCAATGTGTATAGCCTAATTAATCCAAAGCATATGTTAATTACTTAGTACAAAATTATTTGATTAATCATAATAATGCATTTTAAAGGAGGCTTAATATCTTGAATTCATTGGTTTTCCTTGAAGTAAGAAAGGTCCTAGGAACAATCTTATCAAGATAGGGTCATTGCTTCCCAGTGGAATTTTTCTTCCTCTTGTTGCTCATTATGTAAGCTCTTGTCGATTCATCCTAAAATTCATTAATATCCTCCCACAATGTTGCAACACATTTTAATGATACAATTTTTCATCAAGGTCAAAAGTTCCCTACAAAAGTTCATATACTACTTTTCGAACTTTGAAATAGAATCCAAAAATTTTTAAAAACAAAATTGTTCATATATCTCACAGTTATGTCTTTCCAAATGAGGTATTTAATGGAAATATCAACTTTATGCCAAAATTATATTGTTATTGGCACTTTTCAATGAACGGTAGCCCCTAATACTTCCTGAAAAAGTATGATTCATCCCGATGGGATTTCCTACTGCATCAAAGTCAATGCCCAACTTTGGACCTTTATCCCCTTTGCATTGATAACTTTTTCATCAAAGTGATACCTCTTTTATGTACATAATCACGCTTCTCATCAGTAACACCCTCACAATGCTCTCTAATGGATCTCATCATCATGGTGGTCATCTTCAAATAGTCAAGAAATACATATAAGTGACAAAGAATGTGAAATGCACATCTAGCATATGAAATATATAAAATTGTGATAGAGAATGTAAAATACACATCTAGAATATAAAATAATATGTAACTTACTGGGCTCATCCTAAAAGTTCTTATCCTCACAATCAAATACCATTTAAAAAACGTATTATTAAAAAAGAAGCACATATAAGTGATAAAAATGTAAAATGCACCTCTACATAATAAAACAATATATAACTTACAAGATCATCTTGATAGTTCTCATCCTCACGATCAGACTCCATGTGGAAAATGTCATATTCAAAATAGCCAAGAAACATGCCAATTGACATAGAATGTATAATGCACCTCTATATAAAAAAACATAACTATGATAGAGAATGTAAAATGTAAATATAGCATATAAAATAATTAATTGATAGATAATTTGAAATACATACCTCTAGTAATGGTTGGATTGTTGATCAACTTATATTCCTATTTGTGTCTTTGCATGTATATTTATCTATGTTAGCTTCAACATTTACACTTAGCAAGCCAACTTAGAATGGACTGGAGTCATCATATTAGTCACAGTACTCTTTTTCATCTATATGATCTGCAATGAACTACCTTTTCTCATGAAGAAACATAGTCTATTTTTCATTTGTAGGATCATCAATATAGAATACTTGATTTGCATGTGATGCCATGATCAATGGTTAATCCTTCTCACCAATCTTCTCAAAATTTACTAATGTGAAACTAAATTCATCCACTACAACTCTTTTGTTGTTATCAACTAAATGTCATCTAAAGATGATGTAATGGAATCCTTTATTACCCTAAGTCCATACTCCTAATGTCTACACAGCCAAAAGCTAGTGGACCTGGGCGTCCATCCCTAGAATGTATCATACAACATATGCATGAATAAAACCATAACCAAGAACAAGGTAAGAGATAAGATATCATACAAGAAAGTCAACTAGTACCTAAAACAAGAACATAGTCCCATGTGTCACACATAAGAATTCCATTTGCATGTTATTAGATATCACCAGAGAAGAGCATCATATTGTCATAATAGAGCAGAAGCATCAATCTAGCAAGATTTGTAGTGTACATATTACCTAAAATCATAAAATGGGTAGAAATCACCACAATTGTGATAAGTATGTTATACAATACATAAACTTGCATGTTTAAGATAACATATATGTTTGGAAAAACTTGATATAATGGTAAGAAAGAAATAAACAACACTAAATACTTTCTTATTAACAAGCAACGTGATTTACATGCATTTCCATTATACTAAACAACATTAAGTGCCATTTGACCTGCTTCTTGATGCAACCCTATTTTAGGGCCTCATCTTGTGTATTTTTGCATCTCAATCACATCTAAACATGTTTTAATGCAAGTTAAATCCCTCAATATGCATATTACTATCAAATGCACTTATGGACGTTCTTTGCATGTTTTTTAGGTACTTGGACCACGTTGGACGGATGACTGAGATAGAGGGGCCCAAAGAAGACCTCAAAGCTTCCCCAACCTACCCTCGGTGGCCAAGAATCAACCTAGGCAAAGAAGTCCATGGATTTCAAAGAATGGAGCTCAAATTACTACTGAAGACCCCAGTATGGCCGTGGTGCCAAAGAACGGTTGTGCTCACTAATACAAAAATCACAAGTTGATATCCCATTTTGACATGTTATCGCAACTCCTCCAAAATGGCCATGGTACCCAACACGGTCATGCCAAGAAGCCCCTAAAACAGCCGTTCTACCAAAAACCTGAATGGGCTTCCTAAAGAGAACAACCTCCACTCCACCTCGCCCAGCACGGTCGTTCTACCTAGCCCCCACCACGTAGCATGACCGTGCTACCAGCCTTCATTTCACCACTTCCAACCTGACATTTTTCACTTCCCACCACGACCATTCTCCTCCATCACAACCATTCTGACCTCCACCCACCATGGTCGTTCTGTCCAGAACGGTCATTCTGCCACCTAAAACCTAGTTTTTTCTGCACTGGATTTTCAACAATACCCCCACTTACCCTAGTGCTTCCACCACCACCTATATATACATGGGTGGTGGCCACAACACTAGGTTAGCTTCCCTATCCACTCCTTATCTACTCTAGAGCATTAATTACTCTCTTCCTTGCATTTAAGCCATTCACCTACCTCACACCTTCCATTTCCACTCCATTTCCACCATAGAACCCTAGTTTTCAAGGTTTTCTACCATAATCCCCCATATTTCCATGCTATTCATCCTTCTTGGAGGAGGTGCCACATTCTAGAGCTACTAGGAGGTGAAGGAGGAAGATCTACCATGAGCTCCATGGATTTCTACCTCTTTCTTCTCTTTTATTTTCTCTTTTATCTAGTCATGTGTAGCTAAGCCCCTTGTGATGGGTTGTTTGGGGCTAAAATGTTACTTTGATACCATGTTGGGGGGAAATAACTTGTAATGAACATATTTCCATGCTATGATGATTCGCTCTTGCTTCTATCTCATTTCCATTATCTTACTTGTGATTTGTGCTTTTAAGCATGGATTACTTGTTGTATGATGCTTAAAGACGCCTAGCTACTAGGTGAAAATGGTTTGTATGTGGCTATCTTAGGAATTGCTCCTAGGTCTAATTGGTGGATCCCTATCTAGCACCCTTTGTTCCCACATACAACTCCCTTCTCCTACAAGTAGGTGTAAGATTTAAGTAGCTAGTGTAATAGTGATTAGTGCAATTGTCTAGAGTTTTCTAAAGGTCAGATGGTGAGTAACATGAGGTGAAACACCCTCATCTCTACCCCCATTCCTACCCTTGGCTCTCAATTTCCCTAATACCACTTACCCTATAAACCTACACTTTCCAAGTTCTATTAGAATTACACCTAGCCCTAGTTCCCCAACTAGTAGCATAGGGTAGATTCAAATAGCACTTGCCTTGTTGTTTGGTTTGGCAATCTAGACTGAAGATATAAGACTTACATGCTATGTTAACCCCCCAACTAATTCATAGTTTCATTCCCAAACGGCCCACCTATCCATATCCTTCCTTGAAACCCAGCTAGTCCTCTTACCTTGTTAATGCCCATTTAGTTAATTTCCTTTGTTGCTTCTTAGTTAATTGCTTCATTCTTGCTAGATAGGTCTTGCTTAAGTATGTAGTGCTCTTTGGAAATTGTTAGTGTTAATCTTGTTAGCTAGTGAGAACCTAGGTTCTTGCTTGCTCTAGTTCTTAACTTGTATGTTAGTTGTTAATTTGAATTGCTAAGTCTAGTGTAGCTTAGTTGTAATTCCTCTTGCTCTTGCTCAGTTAATTGGTTTGCCTAGATTCTTAGTCTTAATTTGCTTAGGGTAATTTAGGGTTTTTGGTAATTTAGTTTCTTTCTAGTTGTTCATTGCTTGCAATCTTAGCGTAACCAACCAAAACCAACCTTTAAACCCTAAAAACCCTACACTCTTCTTTAGGAACATAGCTATCTTAACTTAGCTCTAGTGCCCCCTCTCTCCCTATGGATTGACCCCCTTTGCTTTCATCTCACCTATACTACAACATGACCACGTGCACTTGCGGGAGCATATTTTAGTATTGTGAGTGAACCTTCTTTGGAGCCTTATAAATTTGAAAGATCTCACATGCATGGAAAATCACACCAAGCTTTATGGCATCGTTTTTTGAGAGTAGAGGCACTCGGCCTACCTAGTTAGTGTAGCTTAGCTTTTCCTACTACCCTCATCATTGCTATTCTTTATTCTTTGTTTACTTTTGCATACTAGCCATATAACTTGGCTCTTGTTGCTTGTTTGTGTATTACGCAGGTGATAGATGTGCATGAACACTACACGTTTGGCTTGTATTGACTTGTTTCCCTATGACCCAGAGATAGGTAGAAGAAGACACCAACACCACTGCAAACAACACCAATCAGCTTAAATGGACGGCCCTAGTCCTAATGGTGAATCTCAACCACAACCCAACTGCCCTCTCCATGAGTACTTCACCCTAGGGAACTACAACTCTCCGATAGCCACCCTATTTGACCAAATGTTTGGTCAATAGTTCTCCATTCCACCGGCCCTTCTCGGACTCCGTAAATAAGTGAAACCACCTTTCTACTAAAAATTTAATGAATAGACACTCCAGTCCAATCACACTTCAAAGGTATGCTTGGAGTGGGTGTAAAATTTTCAAATCTTTATTAATGGTATACAAAAATACCAAAGTATAGCAGCGGAATAGAAACATTGACTATACTCAATTTCTCATAAGGTTACTGAAGAACTTCTTTACTTACATGTAAGGGTACATCATAAGGATCCATGTAGAGGGAAATCTAAACCACATCAAGATTGTCTCCAAGCTTTAACTTCTTAAGCTAAGTCCATAACTTTATGCCATGTCCACCATATCCTTCACCTAGGGTTAGAAGCATACCCCAGTAAGAAGAGAAAATAGGACACATTAACAAAGGCTGGTATGTGCATACTAAAAAGAAAATTGAGAAATATAATGAAATAAAGGAACATCAAATATAAAAGGCTTCCCATAGAAAAGAAAAGTACCACCCAGGTGGGTATTAAGAGAAAAGATCACAATAAGAATGATACTTGCCATAAAAACAAATAAAATATTGTGACATATATACATCCACAACCATGGTGGGAAATGAAGTGCAAGTAGGGCACACACCCCCACAATCATCATCAATATCATGCATGCATGTGAGATAAACATAGCCCTAGAACTATATAAATAACAATGGTGGCCAAGCCTCAAAAACTTCAAACCTGATAGAGAATGGTATACTTCCAAACTCCCAAATATATAAAACATGGGTCAAGAATCATACATCTTGAACCTGATGAAAAATGGTCCAAGAATCATACATCTTTCCCTTGGGCATTAGGTAACCTTTCCATCCCAAAAGAGCAGGAAATTACACATCTGCTCAGGCAGGAAATTACACATCTGCCATAAACAAAACCAATGCAATTACACTACTCTAGTGCTACTGAATCACATAACATGTTAAATGTAGAGGCAAGTAGAAAAGTATGATTAGAATTATACAAAGTTGACATATCACACAATGGACAACACATGCATCCCATGCAAGTGGGAACAAGATATCACATATCCACAAATAAACATCCACATCATAGTGGACACATATCATCAAAAGCCCAACATGCACCAATGCAAAAGAAAAGAGTCCAAGAGAATATCCATGATCACAAAATCAGTAACAAATTAAAGTAGTTCACATGAACCAATATTTCCAAAAGAAAAGGCATATGTGTAGGATATTGTCCATAGGACCAAGAGAATGAAGAAATATAGGTGAATTGCTCAATATAGAATAATAGGGGATATAACATACCTCAACTTTAGAGTATATTCTATCCAAAGCACTTCTAGATCCAAGCCTAGGTCTCCAAGAGCCTATTAAACACATGTAGTTTTATGTCAATTTCATGTACATTATCCAAACCCTAAAAACCACCTCTTTTCATTATGTGAATTAGGTTATGAAAATTGGTCCACATTTTAGTTTATGTTATTACGAGTCCAAAACATATTTTAGTATATTTTTCTTACTTATATATATGTAGTTATGAAATTTACAAGTTATTATATATTTAGGTAAATTCATTGAAAATACATATTTTTAAGATTGGATTTAGGCAAAAAAATGAACACCAAAAGATAGCTCTCATTTTTCTGAATCCAATGGTTATTTATTTGTAATTTTTGGCCGAACAAATAATTAGTTACGATTATTTAAAGCTCGATCAATCAGAAAATCAATAAAAACCAAGTCATTAAAGAAATTCACGAGAGGAGGAGAGTACTTGGGCCCATGCTTATTGGCCCAATCACTAATGTCCATGTCTACTATTACACTCACATCCCATGATTACCACTAATCATGAGATTAGGGCATAAGTTTGAGGATTATACTTAATACAAAGTTCACTCATTTTTTTCCTTTAATTCAAACTCTTTGTTTTCTCACATTCAATCACATAATCAAACTTACAACAGAATTAAACTTTGATTAGTCTAATATGATCTCAACATTAATGATACAAATCCATACATTCATTCTATTTCTCACACTTCCACGTACATACAACATGATAACCAGATATATACTCTATTATTAAAGAAACAAAGTTACACATTACCATTTACAATTCTCTCTCAACTGTATACAAGGACCTAGAGTGATAGGGACTTACTAAACATAACTAATCTCATGCAAAACTCCTATGGAAGATCTACTCTGATGTGTGACATCTTCAGTCCATGAGTTATCCCTAAAAATTGTGAGTATAGGGGTGAGCCTACTCACTCAGTGAATGAATACTTCATAGAAATAGTTTAAAGCACTTATATAATTATAAATATGTTGAGCAACTGATATCAATTATAATAGTAGTATTATTTTTAGAGACTAATCATTCACAAACATAAATATGTCAAGATACTCTATATATCTACAAGAGTGATTAAATATATGAACATGCTTCATTAATCTCAAAGAGAACCAATAACTCAGAAACATACAAAGGATACTTAATAACTACACACACTTGTTTAACCTCTCTTTCATCTTATTATGCCCTAAACCCACATGAGGTGTACCACAACATGTGAAAGAATCGTAGCAAGCTACGATCTCACTATACAAGGCTTAGAAGCATGCTCGGGTTCCTAAGCCTGTCACACCAGTAAGACCCCGTCTGCAGCGGTCCTTAGCACGTATACCTCTCGGTGGCTAATGGGAGCGGCCAAAAATCTCAGATTCCACCTCTCAACCTGGGTACTTAGCCGGTGAGTCAAATACCTCAGGCTTATTGTGCATCAGTGGACCTACTGACCACTGATCACTACAAGATGTAACGTAGGTACCACCGACATCCCCAGTTTGTGTTGGGTACCACACAACTGTAAGGAGTCTACCCTACTGGTCAAGACCCCCGCACCCTATTGGAGCACACCAACTTACCTCGATCTAAACAACCTCCAGTCGAGAAAACTGTTTCCTCTCCACAGTGTAGGCCTCATCCTGTGAGGATTCTAAATGTCTAATTCACTCCTTAAATTCACAATTCAATCATTACATCAACATATCCTAGTTTATCTTTGTAAATCATTCATTTTCATAGATCATCTGATCAAATTTACCACAACATAACTATTAAGCATCACCACATCTCATATTGAGAACATTAATATCACAATACCTGATTCATTTAACACCCTATCCTTAGGGTTTCATTTACCTCATTCACTTAACACATGACTCACATAAGGATTTAATGTGTCATAAACATTCACTGAATAAAGATTGCTTTCAATAAGTCACTGAATAAAGATTGCTTTCAACAAGTCACCCTAAATAACATAGGATGCCAAAATTACATTTAAAGAACAACTGTTGTGAAACTGTACTCGAATCTTTCTTAGCCTTTCTTTCTTATAAGAAACTCTTTAAAACTTATATTATAATATTTTAGCTTATGCCCTGATCATATGCAGTGTACTCTACATATAAAGAATCGTAACGAAATACGAACTCACCGTATAAGAATTAGCTGACACACCAGGGATGCTAAGCCTGACGAGGTCACTGGTCTGCAATAGGAAAATGGCTCTCTGGCCTCGGCATACCTATGGGCCGTAAAATTGGACTCCTCCTTTGACCTGAGCACACAGGTAGAGAGTCAAGCCACCTATTGGCTTTTCTGTACTCTAGTGCCACCAGGACCTCTGGTTGATGTTGGACACTACATGTTGTATTTTAAGGAGACTTCCACTAGGGCTTCATCCCCCATACCACCAGTTAGTATGTTCCGACCCCCGTATACTGGACACTCCCAGGGTTAGGTCGTTTCATCCCTACGGCGTAGACCTCTCATAGGGAATCTACGGTGTTCAGGGCTCCTCCTAAGTCTATTATTTTATTATTCTTGGAAAGCTCTTACTATATTGTATCTTTCTCTTACTTATACTTGTCTCTGGTATCTCTATGGTACCACGTATATTTATTTGAAGTTTATAATACAACATGTATATCATTCTAGTCTTGGTAGAGTAGTATATTCAAAACATTGTGATATTCTAAGTAATCATCATACTATACATACAGGCAGACTAAAATTCTTAATTAAACAGAATACATGTCAACTTGGCACTTTATGCACTAGAATCAAGCAATTGAACTTCTTAATACACTGATAAGAGTTAATTACTTGATATACGAGTAATCATCATTTGCACCTGTAAATTATTTGTGCTTTCTTGGAAAACGTGCACATCAACCCTAATCCTGAGTTGTGCATCACATAACTTAATTAAGAGTTAATTATTTATCATGGAAAGAATTATTAATAATAACTGAGAATTTCTAATGATATCTTTGAGAAACATGTCAATTCATATTAATACTAAACTACGCACAAAGTAAGTCGTGCCACTGTCTTCAATCTCTTAAACTGAGCAAACTAGGATTTTATCAACTGTGTAAATTCCAACACTCCAAATCGTACAAATCATTAAATAAACTAAGATCATGCAAAACATGAAGAAGAGAAACGTGTAATAAAAAATCAGGCAACACCAAGACTGCCTGTCACTTGGGTAATCGATGTTACCCATGAAAAACATAGATCTAACCGAAATCATCCGTTTCTTAGAGTTAATGCTTGCTTAGTGGGTGATATTCTACTCACAGAGAATCGGGGTGGTTGAAATTCAACTAAAATCCGCCCAAAGCTCGCTTTTGGGCATCCGCAGGGTCGTCTTCAACCTTGGTTCAGCCCTGGATCGGACCTGCTGCAAGCAGCAGCTCCACACGCACAGGAAGGAGAGGAGATCGGATGGTCTTCACTACTCGGGGTTGTAGATTCGATCTTGGGCCTCAAGGCTGGACTCAATGGGGGCATTTTGTGGTGCTTCTTGTGCCAGATCAGCCCCTGGCCGGTGCCACAAGCTGGTCGGCGCTGCTGCTGGCCGGCACTGCTCAAGCAGGTCGAGGTCGGGGGTGGTTGGGGTGAGGAAGATAGGAGGAAAGGAAGAGGAAGACGATGCAAAGCTAGCTCGGCTCAAGGAGCCATAAAATCACCATGCCCTCTCCCTCTGCTGGCTGATCGAGCGCAGCTGCTCAAGCGGTGCTTTGCACTGGTTGGGAGGTAAGGGATAAGGGAATGGGGGCTAATATTAATGAATAAATTGCAGTCTAGGCCCAAGGAACTTTAAAGTGTCATATCTTTTACCTCAGAGGTCCGATTCAAGCAATTTCTTTTGCAAACTTTCAAGCATGAGATCCACTACAACCTCAAAACATGAAGAAATACTAACTATCATGTCTCAACTTGATCAAAACACTAATATTATCATGAACACTTATCTTAACTTAATCAACATGGTGATTCACTAATCACTATACTTACTAGTTAAACTCGGAGTGGGCCATAAGAATCTCCCTCCCTTATAAGAATTTCATCCTGAAATTCATAAAAGAGAAAAGGAAACTTTTTACGCATATCTGACTCAAGATCCCACGTGGCTTCCTCTAGGTTGTGGTTCCTCCACAAAACTTTTACTAACGGTATCTCTTGATTCTTAAGCTTCTTAATTTTCCGATCAACTATTTGTACTGGTCCTTCAACATAGGACACATCTTTCCTGAGTTGTGCAGGTTTTGGGTTTACTATCTTCTCTGTACCAGGGTAACACTTCTTCAACATCGATACATGTAACACATCATGTAAATTAGCTAACTCAGATGGCAAATCTAACCTGTAGGCTACAGGTCCAATCCTCTCAATGACAGGATATGGGCCCATAAACCTAGGAGTCAATTTGCCTCTCTTTCCAAACCTCAACACTCCTTTCCATGGTGAAACTTTCAGATACACTTCATCATCAACCTCAAACTTAAGAGGTCTACGCCTCTTCTCAGCATAACTCTTCTGCCTGTCCTGTGTAGCTTTCAGTTGTTCTCTGATCACTGTAATCTTTTATGTAGTCAAATCCACTATCTCTGGTCCAAGAATCTCTTTTTCACCCACCTCATACCAACATATGGGTGATCTACACTTTCTGCCATATAGAGCTTCATACGAGGCCATACCTAGACTGGAATGGTGAATATTTTTGTATGCGAACTCTATAAGGCTCAAGTGTTCTTCCCAACTTCCCCTGAACTATAGGACACATGCTCTCAGAATGTCCTCAAGAGTCTGAATGGTCCTCTCTGACTGACCATCTGTCTGCGGGTGAAAAGTTGTACTGAATCTTAACTTTGTGCCTAAAGCATGATGCAACTGATTCCAAAACATGGATGTGAACTTAGGATGATATTATTGAAACTGGGATACCA
The DNA here is from genome assembly GCA_963693085.1 of Alisma plantago-aquatica. NCBI lineage: Eukaryota > Viridiplantae > Streptophyta > Magnoliopsida > Alismatales > Alismataceae > Alisma > Alisma plantago-aquatica. Next base: position 543,085,682 of record OY856413.1, on the reverse strand, counting down.
TGCATCCTGACTATCTCATCCACATATATCTTAGCCAATTTCGGGTCATCAAAGGTTGACTTAATAGGAAGAAAGTGAGCAGACTTAGTCAGTCTATCCACAATCACTCATATCGAGTCACAACCTCTAGATGTCTTGGGCAACCCTACCACAAAATACATTGTGATATGTTCCCACTTCCACTCTGGTATAGGAAGAGATTGCAAGGTACCTACAGGTTTCTGATGCTCAGCCTTAACCTACTGGCACACACTACACCTAGACACATACTCAGCTATATCCTTCTTCATACCTGACTACCAGTACAACTCCTTAAGATTCCTGTACATCTTAGTGTTTCCTGGATGCATAGCATACATCGATGCATGCGCTTCCTCAAGAATCTGTTCTTTCAAATCACTGTCTCCAAGTACACACAACCGGTCATGCTGATACAACAAACCATCATCTGAAAACCTGAACTCTGGTCTTTCCCCCCTGTCATGTCCTGCATGATCTGTTATAACTCACTGTCACTCTGTTGTCATTCCTTGATCTGGTAGGCTTGACTTGCATCTGTGCAATAAAACCACTCTGTTCTCTCACTCCTAAGTCTAAGATCAACTTCCGCATCTCTACTAGTAGGTCTCTCCTGAAACATGCCATAGAGAATACATCAGCTGTTGAACTTGACTTCCTGCTCAGGGCATATGCTACCACATTCGCTTTTCTAGGATGATAATCTATCATCACTTCATAATCCTTGATCAATTCTAACCATCTCCGCTGTCTTAGATTTAGATCCTTCGGGGTGAAGATATATTTCAATCTCTTATGATTCGTAAACACCTGGCACGCCTCACCATAAAGATAGTGGCACCATGTCTTAAGAGCATGAACTACTGCAGCTAACTCCAGATCATGTGTCGGGTAATTCTCCTCATTCTTCTTAAGCTATCTAGATGCATAAGACACTACTTTGCCTTCCTGCATCAACACACAGCCTAAACCTCTCCTTGAAGCATCACAAAACACTGTGTAGCCTTTATCTACCTCAGGCAGAATCAACACTGGTGTTGTAGTCAACCTCTTCTTCAAGATCTAAAAAACTCTTCTCATAGTTATCTGACCAGACAAATGGTGCATCCTTTCTTGTTAAGCGTGTCAGAGGTGACGCTACAACACTGAAGTTCTGGATGAACCTCCTGTAGTATCATGCCAATCCTAAGAAGCTTCTGATCTCAGTAGGATTTTTAGGCTGCTCCCACTGTAGAACAGACTCGACTTTCTTAGGGTCAACACTTACTCCATCTCCTGAGATGACATGTCCAAGAAAAGATACTTCAACTAACCAGAACTCACACTTACTAAACTTAGCATATAACTGGTGTTGTCTCAACAATTGTAACGCTATCCTCAGATGCTGCTCATGTTTCTCATCATCTCTGCAATAAATCAGAATGTCATCTATGAAAACCACTATGAACTGATCCAAGAACGGCTTGAAAATCTAGTTCATCATATCCATGAAAGCTGTTGGGACATTAGTCAGTCCAAACAACATGACCAGAAACGCATAATGCCTGTATCTTGTTCTGAAAGCTGACTTAGGAATATCTGAAGCCTTTATCCTCAACTGATGATATCCAGATCTCAAGTCTATCTTAGAAAAGATCATCACTCCACGCAACTAGTCAAACAGATCATCTATCCTTGGAAATAGGTACTTATTCTTGATAGTGATCTTATTCAATTGTCTATAGTCTATACATAACCTCATAGTACCATCTTTCTTTTTCACAAACAAGACTGGAGCTCCCCATGGCGAAGAACTAGGTCGAATGAAACCCTTATCCAGTAACTCCTGTAACTGGATCTTTAGTTCCTTCAACTCTACAGGTGTCATTTTGTAGGCTGGCAGTGCTACAGGGTGACTACCTGGCAACACCTGGATCTCAAAGTCTATCTCTCTTTTAGGAGGTAGACCTGGCAACTCATCTGGGAAAACATCTGGGAACTCACAGACCACTGGCACATCCCATAGGCTGACTGTGCTCTTCTCTGCTCTGGTATCTACTACATGTGCCAAGAATGCCTCACAACCTTTCTGCAACATCTTATCATCTACAGTGTCTGATATGATACACGTAGGCAAAACTTTCCTGTCTCCAGAAAAGACACCAAAAAATCCACCCTGTTGAAAGACAACCTCCTTCTTCCAACAGTCGAGCTGAAATCGATACATCTCTAGGCAATCCATACCTAAGATAACTTGAAAAAAGTTAATATCTAGGGGTATTAGATTAACCACGATGGTGTAACCACCAAAGGTCAATAAACACCTGGGACAAAACTTTGTCAACAATGTTGGTTCACCTAATGGAACCCTCAACAACAAATTCAACGGTAACTCCTGGGTTAACAGGTTAAGCTCACAAACTAAAGAACTCTGTATAAACAAGTGAGTAGCACACGGATCTATCAAAACTATAACTGAAATGCTATTAAAGAGAAGCATTTCTCCTATAACTACTCGGGAAGAAACAATACCTTCTTGTTGTGTCAGAGAGAAGAAGCATCATGAAGCTCTTCCTCTCCCACGATGTCCTCATTGTCCTTCCCTTCCATTGGGTTCTCCTCCTCCTCGAGAACCTAAATCTACTGAAGAACTCACTCCTCTAGTTGGAGCCTATCTCGGAACATTCTGGTATTTTGACTGGGAACCCTGTGTTGCCACTTGCTGAAACTGGGGACATTGCCTTCTGAAGTGTCCCACCTATCCACAGATGTGACAACCCTGAAAATATGCACCCCAACACTGACCGGAGTGTGACTTTCCACAGATATCACACATCGGTATCTCTCTCTTTGGCGGACCTATCACTGACACTGAAGATCCCGAAGACCTAGTTGGAGATGTCCATGTTGACTGTGTATTCCATCTTCTGGAATTGGGCCTTCCTCCACTTGATGAAAAACTAGATCCTTGTCTACCAAAACATCCAAGTCCTCGTCCTATCTTTGAAAAGAAACCACCACCTCCTCTGTGTCCACTACTAGTTTGTCCTCTTCTAAAGTCTCCAGATCTCTTTCTATTCTCATAATGCTTATCAGCATTCACAGACTCCTCTATACGTCTTGCTGCCTCAAGAAACTCTCTGAAGTTCTCCCTTTCTTTTCGGCCAACTACAGATATACTATGCTAGATTTCGGGCCTCAATCCATCCTAGAATCTTTTACACTTTTCCACGTCGTTTGGGACGAGCTGCGGGCAGAAATTTACCAACCTGGTGAAATATGCCTCATACTCTCCCACTGACATATTCCCTTGTTTGATGTTCTCCAGTTGTCTTCTCTTCTCATTTAGAAAGGTAGGTGGGTAGTACTTAAAATGGAATTCATCAACCAAATCCTTCCAAGTCAATACCGTATTCCTCCTTTTATCTTCCACTCCACGCCACCAGAGCTCTGCATCACCTTTAAGCAAATAAACTATGTGATTGATTTTTCTTTCCTCAGACAGCTCCAACATACAAAACACTTTCTCTAATTGTCTCATCCATTCATCTTCCACTACAGGGTCCATAGTTCCAAAGAATTCGGTACCTCCAAGCTTCTTAACCAGCTCATAGGATCTCATCAGATCCTTACTGCTCGAGATAGAAGCTCGCCTCTCCATCTTATACTTTTCCCTGGTCTCAAGAAACATCATGTACATTCTTGATGCCTCATCCACATCATCTCCACCACCTAGACCCATCACCTGAGGATCAGGTCCAATGTGGCTCTCAGCTTGGTCCTCATGACCACATCCTCTTCCTGCCATATGCAATAGTATAACAGAACACTTCCTGTTAGAAAATTGTAGTTAGAAGGAAAACACCTAAATCCTAATCGTATTGGTCTCTTATCGTCCCCTGACCTTGACTTGGAGTAACTATGTACTCAACCAAGGCTCTCATGACCTTACTCTAATACCAAAATCACTGTGACGCCCCGATCCTCGTGTCATCTCTAATGACCCCAAAGATCAGAGAGTCAGCCTTGGTAAACCACCCTTAACTTTTTTTTCTTTTCTTAACCACTTAAAATTAACTTAAAGGAAAATCGTATAACTTGGAATAATCTAAAATCTTACTATGACCTAGAGATAGGTAGAAGAAGACACCAACACCACTGCAAACAACACCAATCTGCTTAAATGGACGGCCCTAGTCCTAATGGTGAATCTCAACCACAACCCAACTGCCCTCTCCATGAGTACTTCACCCTAGCGAACTACAACTCTTCGATAGCCACCCTTTTTGACCAAATGTTGGGTCAATAGTTCTCCATTCCACCAGCCCTTCTCAGACTCCATAAAGAAGGAAAACCACCTTTCTACTAAAAATTTAACGAATAGAACCTCTAGACCAAACACATTTCAAAGGTATGCTTGGAGTGGGTGTAAAATTTTCAAATCTTTATTAATGGTATACAAAAATACCAAAGTATAGCAGTGGAATAGAAACATTGTCTATATTCAATTTCTCATAAGGTTACTAAAGAACATCTTTACTTACATGTAAGGGTACATCATAAGGATCCATGTAGAGGGAAATCTAAACCACATCAAGATTGTCTCCAAGCTTTAACTTCTTAAGCTAAGTCCATAACTTTATGCCATGTCCACCATATCCTTCACCTAGGGTTGGAAGCGTACCCCAGTAAGAAGAGAAAATAGGAGACATCAGCAAAGGCTGGTATGTGCATACTAAAAAGAAAATTGAGAAATATAATGAAATAAAGGAACATCAAATATAAAAGGCTTCTCATAGAAAAGAAAAGTACCACCCAAGTGGGTATCAAGAGAAAAGATCACAATAAGAATGATACTTGCCATAAAAACAAATAAAAGATTGTGCCATATATACATCCACAACCATGGTGGGAAATGAAGCGCAAGTAGGGCACACACCCCACAATCATCATCAATATCATGCATGCATGTGAGATAAACATATCCCTAGAACTATATAAATAATAATGGCGGCCAAGCCTCATAAACTTGAAACCTGAAAGAGAAAGGTATATTGCCAAACTCCCAAATATATAAAACATGGGTCAATAATCACACATCTTGAACCTGATGAAACATGGTCCAAGAATCATACATCTTGCCTTGGGTATGAGGTAACCTTTCCATCCCAAAAGAGTAGCAAATTACACATCTGCTCAAGCAGGAAATTACACATCTGCCATAAACAAAACCAATGCAATTACACTACTCTAGTGCTACTAAATCACATAGCATGTTAAATGTAGAGGCAAGTAGAAAAGTATGGTTAGAATCATACAAATTTGACATATCACACAATGGACAACACATACATCCCATGCAAGTGGGAACAAGATATCACATATCCACAAATAAACATCCACATCATAGTGGACACATATCATCAAAAGTCCAACATGCACCAAGGAAAAAGAAAAGAGTCCAAGAGAATATCCATGATCACAAAATTAGTAACAAAGTAAAGTAGTTCACATGAACTAAGATTTCCAAAAGAAAAGACATATGTGTAGGATATTGTCCATAGGACCAAGAGAATGAAGAAATATAGGTGAACTGCTCAACATTGAATAATAGGGGATATAACATACATCAACTTTAGAGTATATTCTATCCAAAGCACTTCTAGATCCAAGCTTAAGTCTCCAAGAGCCTATTAAACATGTGTGTAGATTTTATGTCAATTTCCTGTACATTATCCAAACCCTAAAAACCACCTCTTTTCATTATGTGAATTAGGTTATGAAAATTGTTCCACATTTTAGTTTATGTTATTAGGAGTCCAAAACATATTTTATTATATTTTTCTTACTTATATATATTTAGTTATGAAATTTACAAGTTATTGTATATTTAGGTAAATTCATTGAAATCACCTATTTTTAAGATTGGATTTAGGCAACAAAACAAACACCAAAATATAGTTCTCATTTTTCTGAATCCAACGGCTATTTATTTGTAATTTTTGGCCAAACAGATAATTAGTTACGATTATTTAAAGCTCAACCAATCAGAAAATCAAGAAAAACCAAGTCATCAAAGAAATTCACGAGAGGAGGAGAGTACTTGGGCCCACGCTTCTTGGCCCAATCACTGATGTCCATGTCTACTATTACACTCACATCCCATGATTACCACTAATCATGAGATTAGGGCATAAGTTTGAGGATTATACTTAATACAAAGTTCACTCTTTTTTCCTTTAATTCAAACTCTTTGTTTTCTCACATTCAATCACATAATCAAACTTACAACAGAATTAAACTTTGATTAATCTAATATGATCTCAACATTAATGATACACATCCATACATTCATTCTATTTCTCACACTTCCACGTACATACAACATGATAATGAGATATATACTCTATTATTATGGAAACAAAGTTACACATTACCATTTACAATTCTCTCTCAACTGTATACAAGGACCTAGAGTGACAGGGACTGACTGAACTTAACTAATCTCATGCAAAACTCCTATGGAAGATCTACTCTGATGCGTGACATCTTCAGTCCATGAGTTATCCCTAAAAATTGTGAGTAGAGGGGTGAGCCTACTCACTCAGTGAATGAATACTTCATAGAAATAATTTAAAGCACTTATATAATTACAAATATGTTGAGCAACTGATATCAATTATAATAGTATTAATCTTTTCAGAGACTAATCATTCACAAAAATAAATATGTCAAGATACTCTAGATATCTACAAGAGTGATTAAATATATGAACATGCTTCATTAATGTCAAATAGAATTAATAACTCAAAAACATACAAAGGATACTTAATAACTGCACACACTTGTTTAACCTCTCATTCATCTTGTTATGCCATAAACCCACATGAGGTGTACCACAACATGTGAAAGAATCACAACAAGCTACGATCTCACTATACAAGGCTTAGAAGCATGCCCAGGTTCCTAAGCATGTCACTCCAGTAAGACCCTATCCGCAGCGGTCCTCGGCACGTCTATCTCTCGATGGCTAATGGGAGCGGCCAAAAATCTTAGACTCCACCTCTCAACCTGGGTACTCATGCGGTGAGTCAAAGCCATGAGGCTTATTATGCATCAGTGGACCTACTGACCACTGATCACTACAACATGTAACATAGGTACCATCGGCATCCCCCTTTGGTGTTGGGTACCACACAACTATAAGGAGTCTGTCCTACTGGTCAAGACCCCTACACCCTATTGGAGCGCACCGGCTTACCTCGATCTGGACTACCTCCAGTCGGTAAAACTATTTCCTCTCCACAGTTCAGGCCTCATCCTGTGAGGATTCTACAGTGTTCAGGGCATCTAAATGTCTAATTCACTCTTTAAATTCACAATTCAATCATTACATCAACATATCCTAGTTTATCTTTGTAAATCATTCATTTTCATAGATCATCTGATCAAATTTACCACAACAGAACTATTAAGCATCACCACATCTCATATTGAGAACATTAATATCACAATACCTGATTCATTGAACACCCTTTCCTTAGGGTTTCATTTACCTCATTCACTTAACATGTGACTCATATAAGGATTTAATGTGTCATAAACATTCACTGAATAAAGATTGCTTTCAACAAGTCACTGAATAAAGATTGCTTTCAACAAGTCACCCTAAATAACATAGGATGCCAAAATTACATTTAAAGAACAACTACTGTGAAACTGTCCTCGAATCCTTCTTAGCCTTTCTTGCTTATAAAAAAACTCTTTAAAACTTATATTATCATATTTTATCTTATGCCCTGATCATATGCAGTGTACTCTACATATAAAAAATCATAACGAAATACAAAATCACCGTACAAGACTTAGCTGACACACTCGGGATGCTAAGCCTGACAACGTCGCTGGTCTGTAATAGGAAAATGGCTCTCTGGCCTCGGCACACCTATGGGATGTAATATTGGACTCCTCCTTAGACCTTAGCACACCGGCAGAGAGTCAAGCCACCTATTGGCTTTTCTGTACTCTAGTGCCACCAGGACCTCTGGTTGATGTTGGACACTACATGTTATATTTTAAGGAGACTTCCACTAGGGCTTCATCCCCCATACCACCTGTTAGTACATTCCGACCTCTGTATACTGGACACTGCCAGGGTTAGGTTGTTTCATCCCTATGGTGCAGACCTCTCATAGGGAATCTACAGTGTTCAGGGCTCCTCCTAAGTCTATTATTTTATTATTCTTGGAAAGCTCTTACTATATTATATCTTTCTCTTACTTATACTTGTCTCTAGTATCTCTATGGTACTGTGTATATTTATTTGAAGTTTATAATACAACATGTATATCATTCTAGACTTGGCAGAGCAGTATATTCAAAATATTGTGATATTCTGAGTAATCTTCATACTATACATGCAGGAAGACTAAAATTCTTAATTATACAGAATACATGTCAACTTGGCACTTTATGCACTAGAATCAAGCAATTGAACTTCTTAATACACTGATAAGAGTTAATTACTTGACATACGAGTAATCGTCATTTGCACCTGTAAATTATTTGTGCTTTCTTGGAAAACGTGCACATCAACCCTAATCCTGAGTTGTGCATCACATAACTTAATTAAGAGTTAATTACTTATCATGGCAAGAATTATTAATAATAACTGAGAATTTCTAATTATATCTTTGAGAAATGTGCCAATTCATATTAATACTAAACTACGCACAAAGTAAGTCGTGTCACTGTCTTCAATCTCTTAAACTGAGAAAACTAGGATTTTATCAACCGTGTAAATTCCAACAATCCAAATCGTACAAATCATTTAATAAACTAAGATCATGCAAAGCGTGAAGAAGAGAAACATGCAATAAAAAGTCAGGCGACGCCAAGACTACCCGGCACTTGGGTAATCGTTGTTACACGTGAAAAACATAGATCTAACTGAAATCATCCATTTATTAGAGTTAATGCTTGCTTAGTGGGTGAGATTCTAATCATAAAGAATTGGGGTGGCCGAAATTCAACTGAAATCTGCCCAAAGCTCACTTCTGGGCATCCGTAGGGTCGTCTTCAACTTTGGTTCAGCCCTGGATTAGACCTGCTACAAGCAGCAGCTCCACACGCATAGGAAGGAGAGGAGCTCGTCCGGTCGTCGCTGCTCGTGGTTGCGGATTCGATCTTGGGCCTCAAGGCCAGACTCAATGGCGGCATTTCGTGGTGCTTCTTGTGCCAGATCGGTCCCTGGCCGGCGCTGCTGCTGGGCGGTGCTTCTCAAGCGGGTTGAGGTTGGGGGTGGTTTGGACGAGGAAGAGAGGAGGAAAGGAAGAGGAAGACGACGCCAAGCTAGCTCGGCTCAAGGAGCCATAAAATCACCCTGCCCTCTCCCTCTGCTGGCTGATCGGGCATAGCTGCTCAGGCTGTGCTTTGCACCGATCGGGATGTAAGTGATAAGGGAAAGGGGGCTAATATTAATGGGTAAATTACAGTCTAGGCCCAAGGAACTTTAAAATGTTATATATTTTGACTCGGAGGTCCAATTCAAGCGATTTCTTTTGCAAAATTTCAAGAATGAGATCCACTACAACCTCAAAACATGAAAACATAATAACTAGCTTGTCTCAACTTGATCAAAACACTAATCGCATCAGGAACACTTATCTTAACTTAATCAACATGGTGATGCACTAATCACTGTACTTACTAGTTAAACTAAGAGTGGATCATAACATTTGCTGTAGGTAGAAGATGAAAATCAGAGGTTAAGTCAAACCTCAGATTTATTGAATTAGGGATTCCGACAAGGGGAAATGAGGAGAAGGTAGAATCAATGGTTAAAACTACTAACCAAGTCGAATCTATGTCAACCCTTTTGGATTTCCATCGTTTTTCACATTCTTCCCCAAAAATTGCCTTGTAAATTACCTTCTAGGTCTCCCTCTCATTGAGCAAAGAGTCGGAGATGATAGATGATCGAATTGTGGTTCTAACGCACTTTGTTTTGTTGAAAACGAACAAGTATAGCCTGAGATATGATCATTTTATGATTGGTTGTCCTGGGTGGCATCCATCGCGGTCGCGACACAGCATCGCGGTCGCAACACACGATAGAGCGTCACGGTCGTGGCACATGACACAGGGTCATAGTCGCGGTACTCTATATATGTTTACTAAAAAGGACATAATTCTCTCATTTTAACTCTGATTTGGTTCATTCTTTTATTGTTGGATTCATAATTGAATTATCTATAATATTACAATATTATTTTAATAATATTCTTAAATGAAAAATATTTATTAATTATTTTCTTTAATGTCATTAACTCTCTTCTTGCATACATGTATGTGTTAATGCTATATTAACTCCAACTCAGATCGTTATAGTATACTTAAGCCATGATTATGAGTTGCCCAAACAAGTATTTAGGGTTACTAAAGTTAATATAAGGAACAACATAGAATATTACTAACAAAAATATGACAAACATTAAGATTATCTTAAATCTCCAGGATCACCAGCAAAGCTAGGAACGACTTGTAACAATCCTCCTCCTCTAATAAAAATTTCATCTCGAAATTTTGAAAAGAGGAAAGGATACTTGTTAAACATCTCCGACTCCACTTCCAAAGTAGCTTCTTCTACACCATGATTCCTCCAAAGAACTTTTACTAGGGGTATCTCTCTCTTTTTAAGCTTTCAAATTTTGCGGTCTTGAATTTTATTTTCAACATTGAGTCATTTATTTCTCCTCTAATCACAACAGATTTTTAAGCAAGCCTTCTCAATGATAGAAGAAGAATTTTCTATGTCACAATCAATAATAGGAAAGAGAAAGATAAACAACCATTTTTAGTCATGTCATACCCTGTTGAGGTGTTACCTCAATACTGGTAATCTGATCCCACTATCATAATTCACACGACTTAATATGTATTGTTGTTCTGTATTACCTCTGAGTCATAAAAGAGAGTTCACCATGTTATTTTGAATTTTACTATTGTGCTACTCAAATAGCAAAGCACTAATGAGTTGTAAGACTAGATTCAACAACAATTGTACAACTGAAATTATACATAAAACCAATTTACATCCCTTAATATACCTTCAACAAATTAAACTTCTAAAAAAATCACATATTGTTGAAAGCTATTTATTTTCTCTGACTTCTCTTCTTATGAATTACAACTTCTTCTTACTTATCCTTCTCATTTTGGTTATCTAGAACAAACATCCCTAGCATTGAAACATTCAAGGTAAGAATAGATTATTCATCATTCTTTCTATCACTACAAGAATTTATTTTAGATTACACTTTGCTCATGTTGCAGTTCTCCTTTTGTTCAAATCACACTTCTTATATTTCAAATCTATTTCTTATCCTTAGTTCATACTCATTTCCATATTGTTTATCTATCTTTCACATTTGCAACCTTTAAACCCATGAATACTATAACTGCTATTTTCTTCTCATATTGATGATCTCAGGATTTTATTTTATAGAGATGTTCATGCTCAAGGTCAAATCACTATTGACATCCCTTGAACTACTACAACTCTAAACATTCTAGGGTTTGATCATTATTAGTAACATGGTGTTATAGTGACATGATTTTACTCTCTTATTATGATATGCAAACCTTAACTCTCTTGAGGTTTACTAAGGTCTTCTTTATCTTTACCACTTGGATTTTCTTTCTCTTACTTGACCATTTAGAGAGATTACATTCTCAATTTACCCTGCTAGGGTTTCATCATCATATTATGTGCCATTATTACATTCACTAGATGTCTCTACCATGGTGGTTATGCATCATATATGATTCATTTTCTTATCACTTCATTCCCTCATTGCTTTCATTAAGTAATATATGAAAGAGAAGATGATTCTGAGACTTAGAATTCTTATCTTCAAACATTCCCTTAATACATTTCTCATATGGAGCTCTACCAACTAAGCTATATCCCCCTGAGCCAAGTGGAGCATGCATGAAGGAGTCAGATGCTTTTTTTATTTCAACATTTTTTATTTGATTCTAGGTTTAATTAGTTATCAAAAAGAATACTTGACTAATTAGCACTTGCTTGAATCTCCTAACCTTTTTCTTTTATAATATATATTAGTCCATCATGTTTCAAACCCTTCCTTACTTTCCATAATCCTCTTACCATATACTTCTCTTCCACTTGGCATCTTTAACTTCTAATTTTCTCTTATGATCATGATTCTTATTCATGTGTATGATCATGTATACCATGTTTCACATATTTCTTTTTATCCTTCTACTAATGTGAAGTTGAAATTCTAAGTCAATAATCTCTCTACTAGTTTCACCTCATGTTTAATACATTACATATCCTTCATTTTAAATCAAACGGCTCATGCATTGGTCAAACTTAGTTTCTCTTTCAATCAAGTTTTGCCTTCCTGAATATAGTCTACCTTTGTATGACTTATTCATTTATTAAGCTACACTTTTGTTCTTCTTTTAGAAATTAGGTTGTTGTTTTATAGAGACTTGGAATCCAAAGGTATTAAGGATGAATGTATTAAACTTCATAATAAAGGTATACATTCCATGCTCTCAATTATATCATAACCCTCATTCCTTAATCAAGCTCATCATTTCTAACATTTCTCTTTGTTTCAACTAAGTTTGTTATCCTAGTCTTATGATTTACATGTTCATATAATTTTGTTTACTTTAATGCTTCTGAAGACTCTTTACTTCTATGTACTTATCATATACTTAACTCTTTTCTTATATTTTTCCTTTGCTTTGTTGTACATAAAAGCATTGTACTCAATTATATGATCCATTCCTCATGATTAATTCTTACTATCTTGGCCCTTACATACTTTTCTCATATCTTTTCCACATTTCATATTTAGAGTTCATGTAATACTAATCATTAAACTTAATATGAACCTTATGTCATGTTCCTTTATTCCCAACTAAGGGTTTTTCATATGAGGCCCCAAAGTTGGATCTCAGATATCTGTTCCAACTGATTCTTAGCTATTCTAATCTTTCCCATATGTTTTAACATATTAGTGTATGTACATTCTCACTATGATGTGGGTCTAATTTATCCATAGTCTACTCTTATTATATTTTCAATAGAAGTCATTAGATCCCAGTAACGCACCCTGGCAGTCGGACCAGGCCGAACTTGTAGTCCTGAAGCCAAGAGCTACTCAATATTAACTAACTCCTCAAACATGTGGAAAGAATATCCACTTAGGGAAAACTCATTTAAACATAACTTCTGGTCTACTTGATACAAATATTAACTGAATCAACTTCATGATACGCAACCATCCAAAATAACCATACATATTCTACAAACAGATAATATGAATTCATACATACAAGAGCATTTCTATTGATCTCCAATCAAAGAAGCAATATAAAGCAAGAGTTGTATCACATTTTATGTTTAATCTCTTACTCTTTCATTACTTTCCGGTCTCCTAACCCTAAGATTTCTAGGGTTTCTCTCTATCCCATCCTTCCTCTGCATACTTTGCCAGGGCATCCAGAGAAGAATAGATAGCATAGCTTGATATTGGTCAACCTAAGTATTCAGATACCGGGCCAGGGTATCTAAATACTCAGACCTCCTAGAGCTATAAACACATCACCTCCTATCTGCCACACTTATAACTCTAACTTTCTATCCTAATGGTCCCTGACAACTCAACCTAAGCTCTGATACCAACCTGTTACAACCACATCCCATGATTACCACTAATCATGAGATTAGGGCATAAGTTTGAGGATTATACTTAATACAAAGTTCACTTCCAAAATTTTTCCCTTTAATTCAAACTCTTTGTTTTCTCACATCCAATCACATAATCAAACTTACAAGAGAATTAAACTTTGATTATTATAATATGATCTTAACATTAATGATACACATCCATACATTCATTTTGTTTCTCACACTTCCACGTACATACAACATGATAACCAGATATATACTCTATAATTAAGGAAACAAAGTTACACATTATCATTTACAATTCTCTCTCAACTATATACAAGGACATAGAGTGACAGGGACCGACTGAACTTAACTAATATCATACAAAACTCCCGTGGCAGATCTAATATGATGTGTGACATCTTCATTCCATGATGTATCCCTAAAAATTGTGAGTAGAGGGGTGACCCTACTCGCTCAATGAATGAATACTTCATAGAAATAGTTATAGCACTCTTATAATTACAAATATATTGTTGAGCAACTGATATCAATTATAATAGCAGTAAGCTTTAAAGAGGCTAATCATTCACAAACATAAATATGTCAAGATACTCTAGATATCTATAAGAGTGAATTAATATATGAACATGCTTCATTAATCTCAAAGAGAACTAATAACTCAGAAACATACAAAGGATACTCAATAGCTGCACACACTTGTTTAACCTCTCATTCATCTTATTATGTCCTAAAACCACATGAGGTGTACCACAACATGTGAAAGAATCACAGCAAGCTACGATCTCACTATACAAGTCTTAGAAGCATGCCCGGGTTCCTAAGCCTGTCTCTCGAGTAAGTCCTCATCTGCAGTGGGCCTCAGCACGTATGCCTCTCAGTGGCTAATGGGAGCGGCCAGATATCTCAGACTCCACCTCTCAACCTGGGTACTCAGGAGGGGAGTCAAATCCCTCAGGCTTATTGTGCATCAGTGGACCTACTAACCACTGATCACTACAACATGTAACATAGGTACCACCGGCATCCCCGGTTGGTGTTGGGTACCATACAACTATAAGGAGTCTTCCCTACTAGTCAAGACCCCCGCACCCTACTAGTACGCACCGGCTGACCTCGATCTAGACTACCTCCAGTCGAGAAAATTGTTTCCTCTCCACAGTGCAGGCCTCATCCTGTGAGGATTCTACAGTGTTCAGGGCATCTAAATGTCTAATTCATTCTGTAAATTCACAATTCAATCATCACATGAACATATCCTAGTTTATCTTTGTAAACCATTCATTTTCATAGATCATCTGATCATATTTACCATAATAGAACTATTAAGCATCACCACATCTCATAATAAGAACATTAATATCACAATACTTGATTAATTGAACACCCTATCCTTATGGTTTCATTTACCTCATTCACTTAACACATGACTCGCATAAGGATTTAATGTGTCATAAACATTCACTGAATAAAGATTGCTTTCAACAAGTCATATACAATCAACATATGTGTGAAATCCTAGAATTGAGCTTAAATAGGGTTTCCATGCCATTCACTGAGATATCATGCATCAAGAATAACATTGAATAAATAAATTTTATGATGTCAAGAAAAGCACTTCAAATGGATTTCATAATATCTATTCGCAAATTTCCAACTTTCCACTCATCGTCACCCTCTTTACTGAGATATCAAGCAACACTATTCACATCAAACAAAATCCGAGATAATATTTGACATATATGTACTACGCATTCAGATAGACAATCTTTCATAACCAATGAGATTCAGTTAGACAAATTTCTCTATTTAATTATACAGCAATTTCAATCATAGCCGAAAACCCTAAATTTCTGTATATTCATGTAACCTCTACAATTACTTTCAGAATTCTCATTTATATGGATTGTAACCATTTCTAATGTGATTTCATAATCTTAAATTCATCACAATAGAGAAATAATCCATTTCATATCATCTTGCAAAAGCTAGATCAAAGGTGCAGTTTAGGGTTTGTACTCACTTACTAAGCAATTGAAGATTGTTGATAACTTATCTCATTTTCGTGCAATATAATATTTAAAGGAAATACCCACTCACCCTAAGGTGTGAAAACACCTTAAAAATTCAGCCCATCTATGAAAATCTCGAATCCATATCAAAACCTTAACAAGTCTGTGGTTTCTTCTTCCTTTCAACCCTAAAGAAGGTCTGTTGTAGGTAGAAGATGAAAATCGGAGGTTAATCCAAACCTCAGATTCATTGGATTAGGGATTCTGAGCAAGGGGAAATGAGGAGAAGGAAGAATCAATGGTTAAAACTACTTACCAAGTCAAATCTATGGCAACCCTTTTGGATTATCGTCATTCTTCACGTTCTTCCCCAAAAATTGCCCCAAAAATCACCTTCCAGGTCTCCCTCTCGTTGAGAAAAGAGTCTGAGATAATGGATGATTGAATTCTATTTCTAATTGATATTTTTTCATTAAAAATGGATAAGTATAGCCCGAGATATGATAATTTTACGATTGGTTGTCCTGGGCGGCATTCGTCATGGTCACGACACACGATGCAGCGTCGTGGTCGCGGCACTCTGTACATGTTTACTAAAAAGGACATAACTCTCTCATTTTAACTTCGATTTGGTTCATTCTTTTTTTTGTTGGATTCATAATTATATTCTCTACAAACGTACATTTTATTTTGATAATATTCTCGAATATTAAATTATTTATTAATTATTTCCTCCAATGTCATTAACTCTCTTCTTCCATACATGTATGTGTTAATGCTATATTAACTCCCAACTCAGATCTTTATAGTATGTTTAAGTCATTATTATGAGTTGAACAAATAAGTATTTAAGGTTACTAAAGTTAATATATAGCACAACATAGAATATTACTAACAAAAACATGACAAACATTAAGATTATCGTAAATCTCTAGGATCACCAGCAAAGCTAGGAACATGTTGTAACATTGCGGTCAAACCCATGTTGCACCGGTCCACAGAGGATACAACACTCGATCAAAAGATGGTATTATCCTCTTTCGAGAAAATAAGAAGGAAGGGACGAGGAGGGAAATTTTGGGAAATAGTATGGGGGATTCATCCCCTCTGTACGTCCTCGCCAACCATGGCTACGAAGTAGGTTACCTACTCCCTGATTCAAATTGGGGAAAACGCAATATGGTGACCAAATGAGAAATCATCCACACAAAAACAAAGAACGGAGGGTAAGGAAATATACCTGGAAGGGAATTGGAAGGAAGAATACCAGACGAGGAGGAAGTCTCGGCACCGGTGAGCTCTACTCTACAAGCTAGTGTTTGCAAATAGGAGAAGTTACAGTGAAATTGGAATGACCAAAAGATTTCTTAGTGCCCAAAGATCAAGGGGGTAGGGGTATATATAGGTGTGGTTGGGAGGAACCCAAAGTAGGCAAGTCGCTCACGAAGCTTCTTGCCCCAAAATTGGTAAATTGCAAAAATAGGAAAGTAGGGCTCATGTGATACCTTGTTGGAAGCGGAATTATCTCTCGAGTTTAGGGCAACAAAAATTTTGAGAACCTGTCATGATTCGAGGAAGATATCAATGAAAGACATGGACAGAAACCCGGTCGTACTGTTCATGCTCGCGCCTCTCCTACCCGAGGTAGAAGACGAGTTGTGAGTCATCCGATCAGAAAATTAACAGCCCAAATCTCTTGCTACAGCACAGAAAATTAAAAATCGACGCGTGACATAATGTAAATCAGAATCTATAGTCGGACAATGAAATCGATTAAAGTGATACATTAATTATTTTCATTTTCTCTCTCCTCTTTTGAGGGTGCAAACGAATCCCAAATTAAGTCAAATTTGACACCCAACTTATTTTTGATATGAGGAATCCGAATAAGCAATTAGATTTGCCTTTTGAGAACATTTG
This sequence comes from Alisma plantago-aquatica, assembly GCA_963693085.1. NCBI lineage: Eukaryota > Viridiplantae > Streptophyta > Magnoliopsida > Alismatales > Alismataceae > Alisma > Alisma plantago-aquatica. Next base: position 543,068,018 of record OY856413.1, on the reverse strand, counting down.
ATGTGTTAAATAAATCAAATCATATTTTCTCTTTCCTCATGCATTAATGACTTTAACGTTCTCCAAACTTTATGAAACTTCAGACACAAGTCATATTTAATGTGTTGGATACAAATTTGCCATCAATTTAACATGTTGGAGTTGTTTGTATAATTATTTAATATTTTGAAGGTTCTACACACTTTCTCTCTCCTAATTTCACCTGTTAAGCAAACTTTCTCCAATTTGGATGAAAATTCATCTGAAGGATATATTTACTATGTAGATTCCGAATCCAAGATTATTTTCCTCTTTTGAAGTCATTTATTATTTTATTTGATATTTTGGATAAAACTTAGACCTTCTCTTTCCAAATTGAATTAAATTAATTATTATTATGTGAATACTGTGAAACTTGACTCCCAAGGCAATTGGGACCCAAGGAACATGATTTTTAACTTAGATTTCACTTTTGGGGTTTCTTTTAATGAGTTATGTCAACATTAATATTTTTCATCATTCCTTTCATATTATTTCATTATTATTAGTAATTCTTATTCAAAAACTTATATTATCACCAAAAAAGTTATCTATGATCATTTGCATGGAATTTTATATGATTCATCATTTACCTCATGTGACATATTTTATGTGTCCATTTATTGGTCTAAGACTAATGTGAGAGAATTAGGTTACATTAGGGTGATTTATACATGCATTATCTCATTAGGGTTGTACTAAGCTCTTATTAGATCTAACCCCAACCTTGTTTGTCTAAGTCTAAGAGATCAAACTTCTAGGGTAGGGTCTAAGATCTGGTATGTTACAACACTCTACCCCCTTAAAAGGATTTTGTCCTCAAAATATATTGATTGACACATCAACAACCAACTACTCTCCACCCCTTAAAAGGTTTAACCTAGCAAGTAAAACTAAACAACATTTAGGGTTACCAACATATCTTTTAGTTGTGAATGTTTTAGAGATTTATGTTATCCATGTATCCATCTAAAAGTCAGAACCAACTAGGGTTGAGATTTAGGTCCTTGTGTCTCTAACCTATCAACCCTAACAAACAACCCAAAAAAGTCATAGGGTACAAAGGTAGGTCAACTACACCTTAATATCATTCCACATATCCCTAGTCACATCACAAAGCCAATCTAGGATTTGCACTAGGTTTAGGGTTTCACTACCAAAACTTCTCAAAATCTTCATTGTGACTTAGTTCAAGAAAAATTTGATAAAATCTAGAAAATTTTGTACATATAATAGTATATTTCAAAATAAAAAAATTGGCGATGAAATCTATTCAAGGTGAAACAAAATATGGATCCAAAATTGATTGCAGAACCAAGTCACAACTTTCCATAATAAGATCTCCTCATCCTACTTAATACTCATCCATAAAACCTAATTTCATCCTAAAGTCAAGCCCCATAGCATATAAAGATTTATGTCACCAAAAACCTATTGGTAGGGTATGATCATCTAATCCTCATCACATTAGGGTTCACTACGCATCAACCTTTCATCATATCATGGACAACTTAGGAAACATCTAGGGAAAAATCTCACTTAAAGGGTGACTATGTAAATCAAGGTTTCTAATATGGGAGACAAAATTGAAATAGTTAGATTCTGACTACCATGGGCTCTGATACCATGTTGTAAAGAATTGAAACCACCTCTCTACTAAAAATTTGAAGAATAGAACCTCCAGTCCAAACACACTTCAAAGGTATGCTTGGAGTGGGTGTAAAATTTTCAAATCTTTATTAATGGCATACAAAAATACCAAAGTATAGCAGCGGAATAGAAACATTGACTATATTCAATTTCTCACAAGGTTACTAAAGAACATCTTTACTTACATGTAAGGGTACATCATAAGGATCCATGTAGAGGGAAATCTAAACCACATCAAGATTGTCTCCAAGCTTTAACTTCTTAAGCTAAGTCCATAACTTTATGCCATGTCCACCATATCCTTCACCTAGGGTTGGAAGCGTACTCCAACAAGAAGAGAAAATAGGAGACATCAGTAAAGGCTGGTATGTGCATACTAAAAAGAAAATTGAGAAATATAATGAAATAAAGGAACATAAAATATAAAAGACTTCCCATAGAAAAGAAAAGTACCACCCAAGTGGGTATCAAGAGAAAAGATCACAATAAGAATGATACTTGCCATAAAAAGAAATAAAAGATTGTGCCATAGATACATCCACTACCATGGTGGGAAATGAAGCACAAGTAGGGCACACACCTCACAATCATCATCAATATCATGCATGCATGTGAGATAAACATAGCCCTAGAACAATATAAATAACAATGGTGGCCAAGCCTCATAAACTTGAAACCTGATACATAATGGTATACTGCCAAACTCCCAAATATATAAAACATGGGTCAAGAATCATACATCTTGAACCTGATGAAACATGGGCCATGAATCATACATCTTGCCCTGGGTATGAGGTAACCTTTCCATCCCAAAAGAACAAGAAATTACACATCTACTCACGCAGGAAATTACACATTTTCCATAAACAAAACCAATGCAATTACACTACTCTAGTGCTACTAAATCACATAGCATGTTAAATGTAGAGGCAAGTAGAAACTATGGTTAGAATTATACAAAGTTTCCATATCACACAATGGACAACACATGCATTCCATGCAAGTGGGAACAAGATATCACATATCCACAAATAAGCATCCACATCATAGTGGACACATATCATCCAAAGTCCAACATGCACCAAGGTAAAAGAAAATAGTCTAAGAGAATATCCATGATCACAAAATCATTAACAAATCAAAGTAGTTCACATGAACCAAGATTTCTAAAATAAAAGACATATGTGTAGGTTATTGTCCATAGGACCAAGAGAATGAAGAAATATAGGTGAATTGCTCAACATAGAATAATAGGGGATACAACATACCTCAACTTTAGAGTCTATTTTGTCCAAAGCACTTCTAGATCTAAGCCTAGGTTCCAAGAGCCTATTAAACACGTGTAGATTTTATGTCAATTTCATGTACATTATCCAAACCCTAAAAACCACCTTTTTATCATTAAGTGAATTAGGTTATGAAAAATTGTCCACATTTTAGTTTATGTTATTAGGAGTCCAAAACATATTTTAGTATATTTTTCTGACTTATATATATTTAGTTATGAAGTTTACAAATTATTATATATTTAGGTAATATCATTGAAATCACCTATTTATAAGATTGGATTTAGGCGACAAAACCAACACCAAAAGATAGCTCTCATTTTTTACATCCAACGGCTATTTATTTGTAATTTTTGGCCCAAATGATAATTAGTTACAATTATTTAAAGTTTGACCAATCAGAAAATCAAGAAAAACCACATCATCAAAGAAATTTGTGAGAGGAAGAGAGTACTCAGTCCTTCACTTCCTGGCCCAATCACCGATAGCCATATCTACCATTAAACCCATGTGGCATCAGTCCACAGAGCATACAACACTCGATCAAAAGATGGTATTACCCTCGACCGAGAAAATAAGAAGGAAGGGACCAGGATGGCAATTTCAGGAAATGACCTGGGGGATTCATCCCCTCTTTAGGTCCTGCCCAACCATGGCCAAGAAATAGGTTACATTCTCCCCAATTCAAATTGGTGAAAATATAAGATGGCGACCAAACGAGAAACCGTCCACATGAAAACAAATAACGGAGGGTAAGGAAATATACCTGGAAGGGAATTGGAAGGAAGAAGACCATAGGAGGAGGAGGTCTCACTGTCGGTGAGTTCTAAGGGAGTAGGGGTATATATAGGTGTGGTTGGGAGGAACCCAAAGTAGGCAAGTCGCAAGCGAAGCTTCTTTCCCCAAAATTGGGAAAATCATGAAAATAGGGAAGTAGGGCTCATGTGATTCCTTGTTGGAACTAGATTATCTCTCGAGTTTAGGGAAACAAAAATTTTGAGAAACTATCATGATTTGAGGAAGATATCAACGTAAAACATTGACACAACCCCATCATACTATTCACTCATGCGCCTCTCCTACCTGAGGTAGAAGATGAGTTGTGATCCGTTCGAACAGAAAAGCAATAGCCCAAATCTCTCTCTATAGCACAGAAAAATAAAAATCGACGCATGACATAATGTAAATCAGAAACTATAATCGGACAATGAAATCGATTAAAGTGATACATTAATTATTTTCCTTTTTCTCTCTCCTCTTTTGAGGGTGAAAATGAATCCCAAATTAATTCAAATTTGACCCAACCTATTTTTTATATGAGGAATCTGAATATGCAATTAGATTTGCCTTTTGAGAACTTTTGATGTGTTAAATGAATCAAATCATATTTTCTCTTTCCTCGTGCATTAATGACTTTAAGATTCTCCAAATTTTATGTAACTTTCCACACAAGTTATATTTAATGTGTTGGATAGGAATTTGCCATCAATTTCACATGTTGGAGTTGTTTGTACAATTATTTAATATTTTGAAGGTTCTACACACTTTCTCTCTCCTGATTTCACCTATTAAGCAAACTTTCTCCAATTTGGATGAAAATTCACCCAAAGACTATATTTATTATGTAGATTGTGAATCTAAGATTATTTTCCTCTTTTGAAGTCATTTATTATTTTATTTTATATTTTGGGTAAAACTTAAACCTTCTCTTTCCAAATTGAATTAAATTAATTATTATTATGTGAATAATGTGAAACTTGACTCCCAAGGCAATTGGGACCCAAGGAACATGATATTTAACTTAGATTTTGCTTTTGGGGTTTCTTTTAATGATTTATGTCACCATTAATATTTGCGATCATTCCTTTCATATTATTTCATTATTATCACTATTTCTTATTCAAAAACTTAATATTATCACCAAAAGAGTTATCTATGATCATTTGCATGGAATTTTATATAATTCATTATTTACCTCATGTGACATATTTTATGTGTCGATTTATTGGTCTAAGACTAATGTGAGAGCATTAGGTTGCATTAGGGTGATTTATACATGCATTATCTCATTAGGGTTATACTAAGCTCTTATTAGATCTAACCCCAACCTTGTTTGGCTAAGTGTAAGAGATCAAACTTCCAAGGTAGGGTCCATGATCTGGTATGTTACATACTCCCTTCCCATTTACTATGGGATAGAGAATGAGAATCCCTACCACCACATAAATGTGTTTCTTGAAACTTTCTCTACATTTCGCACACGTCTCTACTGATGACTCAATCCTAAGAACCCTCTTTCCCTATTCTCTAAAAGAAAAGGCTAAGGAGTGGTACATGTCCAAGCCTAAGTTAGTAGCATGGAGTGCGGTGAAGAATGAATTCCTCAAGAAGTTCTACCCAATCACCAAGTTGACTCAGATGCGGAGATGCATTACCTCCTTCACACAAAAGAGAATGAACCCTTCCATGAATCTTAGAAAAGGTTCCAAAATCTCTTGTGTGACTGCTCCATCATGGAGTACCTTTGTGGGAGCTTGTTCAAATGTTCTACACCAGGCTGGTTGAGCTGAGTCAGACTACTATCGATTCCTCCTGTGGAGGTACATTCATGGCAAAGCAACCAGAGGAGTCTTGGCCCCTATTTGAGCATCTTGCTGAGAACTCTAGCCACCAAGCTTCAAGTAAAGGGGATCACTATGAGTGGAACTACATTCCTCCTCCCCCTCCCGTAGCTCCAGTCAAAATAGAAGACAACCCCCAAATGATGAAGATGATGGATGATATGATGAGCATGATGAAAAACCAAGCTGGAAGTTTTGCTAGCCAATCTAAAATGGTAATTGATGTTGTTGATGAGAAGTGACTGCTTTGCATGCTTTTAGAAATCCGAACAATCCAGGTCCTATGTCCAACTCTTATACTCCAGAATGGAGGAACCATCCTAACTTCTAATGGAAACAACAAAGTGAAGAAGGGAAAGGACATCTAAGGCAACATCAAGGATCTAAGTACAGCTCAAAGTTTGAAGAGAAGGTTGTTGGATCAAGGGCTCTAGAGGGGGGTGAATAGAGCTTCACAATTCTCACAAAAAGGATTAGACCACCAAATTATATTAAGTACAGAAATTTAAACAAATAGTAAATTTGATGTCTTAGCTAGCAAGCACAGCAAGGATGATATATAAGGAAGAGCAAGCACTTGGATAGGTGGTTTAGAGTGGTTCCATGTCCTAACTAGGAGCAATGTCAGTCCACTACCTAGAGGTGGTTAATCTCTAGGATTTGTAATCTTGGTACTCTTATATTCCATCATAAGATTACAAGACACAACAACCACACATCCAAGAGCTTAGTACCTCAAGCAATGATCTTCAACCTATAGAAGGAGCTTACCCACTTGAACCATGGAGTCTTCAGACATCAACATGGACTTACCCACTCCTTCAAGTCTTTAGCCTTCGAGGGACTACCTATCTTTCTTGAGTGCTTTCCTTGACTATCTCCTTCACTCGGAGATCCGGAACACCTTGCCTTCTTCAACCTTGAAGAACAACAACCTGTTCTCCTTCACTCAGAGAAGATCTTCAGCCTTTTCTTTGATAGGAAAGAGGGTAGGAATATGGTGGAGGAGAGATTTACATCAATACATGGAGCATCTCTCTTACAAAGGAACCTATCTCACTCATACTCACAAATGTGACTTGAAGGTAGAGAGATAAAGGAGCTCAAAGGGTTAGAACACTCTCAACTAGGCTAGGACCAAGCATGTAGTGAATGAGCAACCTTGGAATGAACTCCAAGAGGTCCTATTTATAGTTGAGGGTGCCCCCTTTAAGTTGTGGGACACTTAGATAATTAGAATTTCTCATATCCCAATTCATCTCAATCAAGATTTCCCAATCAATTAGGGTTTTCACATCAATTAGGGTTCTCCCATCAATTAGCGTTTCACCATCAATTAGGGTTTTCACATCAATTAGGGTTTCACAAACCCATTTTCAAAGACTAAACCCTAAATCATGCTTTATTCAAAATTATCACATTACATATTGCATGTTACCTATTCATGTATGAGTTTCTCTTTCCTCCTTTCCTAGGATATTGATTACTCCATACTTTATTGGGTTAGTTCAGCCCTTCATTGAAGTACATACACCTATGATTATCATAGTGTACTTATTTGTATTTAAAAGCACCAAAGGATGAGTACTCTAATTCCATTAATCGCTTAAGTACCCTAGAGGTACTCCCCTTATAATCAACATTAATATATTATGTGCTTTGTGCTTGATTCACACTTGAAAAAATGAAAAAGAGTAGAGAGTAGTGGATTGCATGCCTAATTCCTCATGTGAACTCATTCTCACCAAAAAACATCACAATAATTGCATTATCCTTGAACTCCTTGATTGAGTTGAAAGAAACATTAAGTTGGAGCATACTTGAGGATAAGTATGTTTTAAGTTTGGGGTGGTGAGGAAGCCCTATTTTAGGGCTTCATCTTGTATATTTACATCTCAATCACATCTAAACATGTTAGAATGCAAGTTAATTCCCTCAATATGAATATTACTATCAAATGCACTTATGGACATTCTTTGCATGTTTTTCAGGTATGTGGACCACGTTGGACAGATGAGTGAGATAGAGGGATCCAGAGAAGACCTCAAAGATTCCCCAACCTACCCTTGGTGGCCAAGAATTAACCCAATCAAAGAAGTCCATGGATTTCAAAGAATAGATCTCAAAGTACTACTGAAGACCCCAGCACGGTTGTGGTGACAAGAGATAACTGTGCTCACCGATACAAAAATCATAGGTTGATATCCCATTTTGACATGTTATAGAAACTCCTCCATAATGGCCATGCTACCCAGCGTAGTCATGCCAAGAAGCCCCCAAAATGGCCATGCTATCAAAAACCCAAATGGGTGTACTAAAGAGAACAACCTCCACTCCACCTCTCTGGGTAGCACGACCATTCTACCTAGCCCCCACCATTCAGCATGGTCGTGCTACCAGTCTTCATTTCACCACTTTCAACCTGACATTTTTCAATTCCCACCACAACCATTCTCCTCCACCATGATTGTTCTTATCTCCACCCACCATGGTCGTTCTGCCCAGAATGGTCGTTCTGCCACCAAAAACCTAGTTTTTTCTGCACTGAATTTCCAACAATACCCCCACTTACCTCAGTGCTTCCACCACCACCTATATATACTTGGGTGGCGGCCACAGCACTAAGTTAGCTTCCCTATCCACTCCTTAGCTACTCTAGATCATTCATTACTCTCTTCCTTACATTTAAGCCATTCACCTACCACCCACCTTCCATTTCCACTCCATTTCCAGCATAGAACCCTATTTTCTAGGTTTTCTACCATAATCCCCCATATTTCCATGCTATTCATCCTTCTTGGATGAGGTGCCACATTCTACAGCTGCTAGGAGGTGAAAGAGGAAGATCTACCATGATCTCCATGGATTTCTACCTCTTTCTTCTCTTTTCTTTGCTCTTTTGTCTAGTCATGTGTAGCTAAGCCCCTTGTGGTGGGTTGTTTGGGGCTAAAATGTTACTTCGATACCATGTTGGGGGGAAATAATGTGTAATGAACATATTTCCATTCTATGATGATTGTCTCTTGCTTCTATCTCACTTTCCATTATCTTACTTGTGATTTGGGCTTTGAAACATGGATTGCTTGTTGTATGATGCTTGAAGACACCTAGCTTCTAGGGGAAAATAGATTGTAAGTGGCAATCTTAGGAATTTCTCCTAGGTCCAATTAGTGGATCCCTAGCTAGCACTCTTTGTTCCCACATACAACTCCCTTCTCCTACAAGTAGGTGTGAGATCTAAGTAGTTACTATAAAAGTGATTAGTGCAATTTCCTAGAGTTTTCTAAAGGCTAGATGGTGAGTAACATGAGGTGAAACACCCTCATCTCTACCCCCATTCCTACCCTTGGATCTCAATTGCCCTAATACTACTTACACTAGAAACCTAGACTTGCCAAGTCCTATTAGAACTACACCTAGCCCTAGTTCCCCAACTAGTAGCATAGGGTAGATTCAAATAGGGCTTGCCTTGTTGTTTGGCTTGGCAATCTAGACTGAAGATATATGACTTGCATGCTATGTTAACCCCTCAACTAATATCATAATTTCATTCCCAAATGTCCCATCTATCCATATCCTTTCTTGAAACCCACCTTGTCCTCTTAGCTTGTTAATGCTAATTTGTTTCTTCTTAGTCAATTTCTTAGTTCTTGCTAACTAGGTCTTGCTTAAGTAGTTAGTGATCTTTGGATCTTACTAGTGCTAATCTTGTTAGATAGTGATAACCTAGGTTCTTGATTGCTCTAGTGCTTAACTTGTCTCTTAGTTTTTAATTTGAATTGCTAAGTCTAATGTAGCTTAGTTGTAATTCCTCCTTGCTCTTTCTTAATTAATCGTTTTGCCTAGCTTCTTAGTCTTATCTTGCTTAGGGTAATTTAGGGTTTTTGGTAATCTAGCTTCCTTCTTGTTGTTAATTGCTTGCAAACTTAGTGTAACCAACCAAAATCAACCTTTAAATCCAAAAAACCCTATAGTCGGCTTTAGGAATGTAGCTATCTTAACTTAGCTCTAGTGCCCCCTCTCTCCCTGTGGATCGACCCCCTTTTCTTACCTCTCACCAATACTATAACATGACCCCATGTGCTTGGGGGAGCATATTTTAGTATTGTAAGTGAACCTTGTTGGGGCCTTATAAATTTGAAAGATCACACGTGTGTGGAAAATCGCACCACTTCCCAATGGAAGGGTCCATGAGTATGCCTTGTGCCCTTAACCCAAGAATTTAGGCAAGTGCACCAAGTTTTTATAATGGACAAATTCAATTATATTCAAGGTTTGTTCAAAGTATTTTAAGAAAAATGAACATACTAATCATATAAAACAAGTAGCTCAAACAAGTATATACAACCAAGAAATTTAAGCATGCATACATACAAGCAAGTACAATACCACTACTCTGGCCAATAGGAGGATAAATATTACCTTGATTAGATCACAAGATTAACCACAATTTAGAAAACCTTAAATAGCAAGCTTGACTAGATCATGGATATTGAGTAATCATAGATATCCTGACCTTACAAATGAGTATAGTTGGATTAATATCAGCAAGATTAGGTTTCTTTAATCATAATTATGGTGGTTGGATGTGTCCCCTAGATCTATATACTATATCATGCATCATTGATTTCAAGATCTCAAACTAGGACGTGCATGTTTGTAATCAAGCTAAATCATACAATGTGGATTCATTTAGATATTAGGGTGACACATCACTACCAATATTTGAGGTCATAATATTAAGGTTGTATGATCTTTAATAGAGCAATTATAATATTTGAGCATCTTGGTGAACATAAGCATCACATTAACTTTACTAGTCATGTTGATTTATAATCATGCAATATTATCATCATTAGAGTACATATTGGGTCTACTTGAGTTACGTGTCATAAACATCACCAAGCTACTGATTTAAGATTATACTATAGCATATATATTTATTATGGAAAGATTCATAAGACTAGAAACTAGTCATCAACATGCATGCTAGATAGGATTTCAACTCAAGATTAGGGCATTTAATCATATTAGGGCACATGCATGATTCACAAGTTATTTGGGTGCATAAATCATGATAAGTTATTGATTTAGGAGTTCACATGATCATATTAGACATAGAAGACCCACATGTGATCTATGGTTGAGATTCAACCTCAAAGTATCCATAAAGGCATGTTTCAAGGTTCAAAGTATATCATCAAATCAAATTAGGATGTTGGCATAGACAAATTCAAATATTAGTTTAACATGGATAAAAAATTATTGATTTAGGTCAAACATGAGGATTTGAGACACATTCAACGACGTAAAGCATTAAAGAAGTGATCTTTAGCATATCGGTGCATTTTAGGCTGTTTCATCAATGTAAGACAATTATTGTGTGCAAGAATGGACAAAATTCAGATCATGATGCATGAAGGTGTTTAAGAGACAAACATTATGATAACATTAATACTTGGGACATAAAGCATCAATATCATGCATTCAAAAGTGATACACACCTCAAAAAGACATCAAAAATATGCTTTAGTGGATATCAGTAGAGGAGCAAGCAGATTTATAAGTTGGAAGTATTTTTATTTCAAATGTCTCATTTACCTAATTAAAATGGTAAATTGGAAGTCCTATTTTGGTGATAGGACCATAGAGATACAATTTATTGAACATTACCTAGAATAGATCTACTCTGGATCATTTGATGGACATCTAATGGCATGGGAGGTGTTGCAGGTTAGGCATGCCCTTGTGTGGATGCCCAACTGCCAAACCAGGGACTGATGGTGCATGTTGATTGCATCTACGTGATTCTCCTGAGTGCCCCAGGGAGGTGACACTCATCTCCCATTCATTGTCCATCCAATCCTAGAACCACACACTGCCGCTCAAGCTATGAGGGTGGAAACCCCACATCGCGGTGGCTTGCAGTAGCTTATCTCACCGCCAAGTGCACAGGGATGCACTCCTCGTATTTGTGGGACATGGAAAAGGGGTTGTTCAAGGTCTCCTTGGGGCCAAAACATTGATCTTGGCTTCAGATCTCCATGAGGTGGCTTGAATAAGAAATTCCCAAAAGGGGCAAGGGTGGCGTCTGCCATGGCTAGAGTAGAAAGAAGGAGAGGGAAGAGGGGTCTAGGACTCACAAATGAAGGGCAAAAGAGAGGGAAAAGAAGGAGGGAGTATTATCAAATACAAATGGGGTCTCAATTGCTCTAAAAAGAGGCTTAAACACTGTGGATTAGAGGATAGAAAAAAAAGTTGCTACAGTAGAAGTTGTCCTATATGGACTAAGCTTGAAGATGACCATCAGCTGTCGGATGGGGGGGTTCTGTGGGTGTTATGGAACCATTTGTTACCCAAATCCTAACTCCAAATGATTAAAAAGTCAATGGTGATAGGACCTAGGCTACCATTCCTAGAATGGTATTATGAATGTGTGAATGTGGAAGTGTAAATATTTGCATACTTGAACAGATAACAAGATAAAAGCACCAACATAGTCCCAACATTCAACAAGATATATTAAGCAACATTATTATATTACAAGATTTCATATACATATTCAAGAGCACAATTTTATAAGTCTACTTATGTATACTAGGGATCTTACAACAAGGACACTTGGCATAGCTCACCAAGCCCATCAACTTCTAGCCATCTCTAAACCTAAAAAATACGTGAAACAAGGTGGGTCAAGCACACTAGGTATTGAGTATAGGGCTAAAAGATATATATACATAAGTTTTTCATAATTTGAAAAGGTTGACATAAGTAAACAAGAATAAACAAGTTAAGTACTTAGTAAAGAGAGAGCCCATATTTTATGTCATTTTACTCCAATTATACCACCCATATCATGTGTCATAAGGCCTTTGATCAACTTCCCATTGGAAGGATCCGTAAGGGTGCTCAAGATTAGCTAACCCTTTTATACATGAGGGACCTCAATAACCAAAGTCATTGAGCAAAACCCTATTTCAACAGTTGTATAATGGAGTTCTATATTATGTGTGCAAGTTATAAAACAATGAGGAGAGACCGGAATTGAGTACATACTAGAATACTAAATGGAAATATTTGATAAAGTAGACAATCATACATATGTATCACATTTCAAGAAAGAAAGCCATAGTCATATAATTATTAAAGCCCATACCTGATTTAGAGATTTCATAACCTATCCTTGACTGTATAGCCACAAGCAACACCTGATTAACAACAAGATTGTATACATGTATTAGTGCTTCATTTTAGGGTTTTGGTTAAGTTAGGTTGCAAGTTGTTTATTAGTGCATTTGATGATCTCTTAGTGATTTATGGTCCATCATTAGGGTGTGGTTCAAGTTTCAAGTCATTTCAATGTCCAAGTCGCTTACTTGAATTTCAAGGTCTAAAGACTCATAAAAGGGCAAGAGGGGCCATAGTTCATCAAGTCAAGAGGCCCAAGCATAAAATATGGATTTAGATCAGCAACATCAGTTCACAATAAGAACTTATCAAGATTATGTGGAAGTCCCCAAGATCTATGCATTGAGGTCCAAAATGTCAACATACATTCAATCATTCACGTAGTACACATATGCCATCAAGGTTAAACAAGTGATTTATGTGAGACATTCACATACAATTAATCACAATGATTAGGTATGCCATGATTTATAATGGAAAGATAAGAGAATCAAGGTCTAAATCATATTTGGGGTGCAAGGAAGACAAGCAAGAGACATAAGTCACATAAGGCAAAAACTAGGGGATTTAGAGTCCCAAACACCAAAATTTACAAAGGAGGTTGGCCTTATCCAATTAGTCTTAAGACTTCATAAAATTACTGATTTGAAAGAATTACAATAATTGAGTGCATAAGTTGGGTCAAGCACATCATATGATCCAAGGTACACCATATGTTTCTATAGAAGTGGCACACACATGCATTAGGTGTCATATACATCAAACATAGTTAAAGGACCTTAGGGATGATATTAGACTCATAAAGAAGTAAAAGGTTAGTGATCTTCACCATTAGGATGACTATAAAAGTCCATTAGATACAAGACTAGCAATCTAGATTAAGATACATCAATAAAGTATCCTATTGGCTCTAGTCATGCATTAGAGTTAACCATAGGGAAAAAAGGGGGAAAGGGGTTGCAATGTGACCAAAAGCACCAACAAGTTACTGATATGACAATTAGAAGTGTAGGGAATCAATAAATTCATGCTTTAACATGGTCATGCATCAAGAGTACCCAACATAGTCAAATATCCTATTGTTAGATAAACAAAAGAACTATGAGTATAATCAGGTCATGAAACCAAGTCTAGGTTGTAGATTTTTTCGAGATGATCAAAATATATTGGATTCCATATTTTGGTTAAGGGAGTTGGGAGATATCAATTTTTAAAGATTCACATTAGAACCATATGAAAAGTGTGACATTACCATATTATTTTGGGGTTGATGAGGACCCTTGATGTTCGATCTGATGGCCACATCTCATTCCACTCCTACCATGTGGCAGGGTCACTAGCTTTCTGCTCTCACCATAGCCAGACGGTAGCGTGACGCCTCCTGTCGTTGGCCACTGTAACCTCACCCCAGGGCCCCATGCTCAAGACCATGTGGCTTCCAGCCACTGGTCGGCTGAGGTCAAGTAGGCATTGACCGGCCCCATGAGAGAGAGTCAAGATGGATCGTGTGATCCCTGTTTTCTGCCCGACAAACAGGGTCGAAACATGGGCCTCCGATCTACTATGGTGCCTAAGTTGGGTGCAAGGGGGCAACATTGGGGTGGATAGAAGTGATGGGTAGCGGCAGACATGAGCCCAGAGAACAAGTGGAAACCCTCTACTCTGGCACCCATCAGACTACTACTTTGGCCTCTCAGGGCCACATCAAAGCAGGGGACATGGAAGCATGGTGGTTGCATAGCAGCAAATCTAGTAAGGGAGGAGAAGGTAAAATAAGAGGGATGATGGTTAGAGAAGGGGAGGTTTATAAAGGAGCACATTAGGTTTTAGTTCATCTTTAGTTCCCATCCATTACCAGATTCAGGTGGAGGCTAGAGAAGCTTTTTCCAATCCCATGTTCGTTTCCTGAAGAGGAAGGGGAAGAGCAATGAAGCCATTGGACCGTTGGATTAGTGGCTCCATGGTGGACCTCTTTTGATCCGACGGTGGTGAGCATTTGCGCCCACGTACCCAAGTTAGGCCAACAGATGGGCAGTGGGCAAAATGGGCCCATTAGGCTCAAATCAAAATCAATAATTAATTAAAATATGTGCAAATCGAGTTGAATTCAAATGATCATAACTTGGACTAGGAACCTCTGGTTGAGGCAATGTTTACGATGTTGGATTCAAAATTGAATACTCTACAACATGGTATATATATAGGAGAGAAAAATGTCATAGTATGAGATTCAAAATTAGATGTGAGAAGGTGACATGATAAAGCATGATACTTAGTCCGATTTCTCAAATTAAAGCCACATATCATGAGATTAGTCGTCGAGGTGATCAAATTGAGATATAGAAACATCCATAATATGGAACTAACATTGTAGTTTAGTAATATGACACTAAAAGAGAGAGAAGGGTACAAGATAGGCGATAGAAAAGTCAGGTTGTCACAATGGGTTATGATCCAAAGGCCAAGATTCATTGAAACACTAACAAAATCAGATGTTGATGTGTACAGATGAAGGGGGCACCCACCTTGGCAGGGTTGTGGCTCACATTGGGCCCAATTAGGCTAAAAAAAGCTAAATAAATGTCAAAACAAAGATTAAAATAGCAAAAGTTCAAATGGCCATATCTTGTGATTCATGACTATGATTGAGGTGGTTTTTGGGTCATTGCATTCTTAATGGAATCTGTCTACATCAAGAAATACATTTGATAGCAAGGATAGTTTATTTATTGGTTTAGTTTTGATTGCAAGTTGATGATACATAATGAGCAAGACACTTAGTTCAAAACTTAAATTAGTCACATATAGGTACAAAGGGATGTTTAATCAAAATCAATTCATCCATTGAGCATAAAGTGACTTAATGTCATCAAGGTGTGGGTGAGCAAGGTTGTTGAGTTTAATAAAACATCTAATCAGTCAATATGTACATAAATCAAATGAGAGAGAAAAGTGCAGGTTATCAAATGATCCCCACCATAAAAGCAATTTTGTCCCCAAAATTAAATCAAGTCCTCAATTGAGATTGAGTTTTCTTATTCAACATTAAAATCATCATAATATTCTCATAAGGAATCATCACCACTTACAATGTCATTCGCATTCCAAAATCGAGCAATCAAGCATCATGGCCAACACATAGTCATATTGATCATCAAAATAGGAAGGTCAAATGACTCACCAATTTGGAGAGATTATCCTATATATAACAAAATTTGGAGAGATCACATTTTAGGTAAAAGGAATAGAGTTCTTTGAATTGAGAGTAAAGCATGACTTTCATGCCCAACATTTATGGTTTTAGCTTCTACATTGTCCTAGGTGGGGCTATACCTCCATGATCAAGATTCATACTTCAATAAATTGGGAGAAACATCATATTTCAACGTCGTGATTTTGAACTCAAAATCGATGGAAGGGCCCACCCTAGTCCACATGGATCTTAACCCTAAGTCATAAATTGAATTAGTCGACATCATCATCGTCTTACATTTTTGAGAATTGGGAACATGGATGTCATTAACCATATATCGAGGCTGACATCAAGATCCAAATAGGGTGATCATTGGAGTCAAATCAATATCAACATCATTAATCATGAGTCAAGATTTCATTATTCAACATTGAGAGTCAAGTTTGGACATCAAGGTCATATGTCCAAACATTTTTAAAGTTAGGTTTATATTACTACCTTAGACCTTAGAGTTGACTTAGGTTTCTACCCTTCCTAAGGTTTTATTCAGAGGTGATACACATTTTACTTGAGGTTTTTCTATCAATATTTGAGTAGACTATTTTGTGTATAATTCTTTAACCTGGATTTTCTCCATCTCTAGGGGCTCATGAAAACCTTCCCTCCTGGGCTTTCTCTTCATGGTGACCTTCCCTCTTGGGATTGGTCTTTACAGTGACTTCCCTCTTGGGATTGGTCTTAATGGTGGCCTTCCCTCCTAGACTTGTCTCATTTGTGACTTTACCTCCTGGGCTTGGTCTCTTTGCGACCTTCCCTCCTGGGCTTGGTCTTCATGGTGGTCTTCCCTCCTGGGCTTGGTCTCTTTTTGACTTTCCCTCCTGGGCTTTCTCTCTTTGTGACCATCCCTCTTGGGCTTGGTTTTCACGGTGGCCTTCCCTCCCTGGCTTGTCCACTTGGTAATTTTCCCACCTAGGCTCGATTGCATATTGTTAGTCACTTCCTTAGTGACTTTTCCTTTTGTCCCTCAGAGATGGCATAATTGGGTTCAAAGAATCATACTCATTATATGTGCTTTGATGCTTGGTATACTTAATCCTTCAAACTATAGGTGACATTTAAGGTTACATCAATTCTTAAAACGATTGGTTAACTTGTCCATGTTGGGAGAGCATCTATTATCAAATCATATTTCATAAGATCATGATAACAAAGATCAAGATCATAACAGTGTTTACTTATGTGTTACACATTATCCATATTTTGATAATGACAACCAATTCCATTCATATGTATGTAATATGTTTGTTTGAGATTCATTTTAGGCATCATGTACATGAAAAGGATTAAATCTATCAAGCCCTAGCTTGTTCTAGTTCAAGCAAAAAGCAATGCAAATGCACTTTTGTGAAAAACACTTCAAATCACCTTAGATTATTTTTGTAATCATTTGTATTGATAATATGACTTGTAAATAATATGAGAAAAAATTAGGAACCCTTAATTCGAATGTTTGATCACATAAAAGTCATTTTCCAAAATTCATTATAGGTTGTTTATCAACCGAGATACAAACTCAACCGATCCCTTGATAGATTTTGAGAATTCATTGGTTTGGTTGAGTTTCACATTAATAGAACTCGATCGATCTCTAAACTCAAAAAAACTATTTCAAGCGATCGGTGAGTTGCACACAGGACAAACTCGATCGATGTTTCAAATTTGCTTTGTCACATAGTGCAATCGGCCGAGTTACCTAATGAAAACTTGAGCGACTGCATTGTATGAAAAATGCAGAAAAAGTGATACTAACCATTGGAGTATTGCACAACTCAAAATTATATATGTTGCAACAATCCAAATGGCTAGAAAATGTTCTTAAGTGTTCCTACCCTCTAGTGGACACTCCCAACTATAAATAGGACCTCTTAGAATTCATTCTAAGGTTTGTTCATTCATGCTATTTAAGGTTCTTTCTATGGTTGAGTGCATCCAATCCACTTGAGCCCTTTTCTCTCTTTTGATTACACTTCATTTCATCCATATGAGTGAGATAGGATATGTGTGAGAGAGATACTTCATTGTATACTAGTAAATCTCTCAAAGCTTTTCCTTATCCAACCCTTTTCTTCAAGATTAAGTTGGCGAAAGCTTCTCCAAGTGAAGGAGAAGGTGCAACCTTCTTCAAGTTGTAGAAGAAGGTGCAAAAATCTTCTCTGAGTGAAGGAGGAGGACAAGGATGAAGATTCAGGAGTAGAGTGGGTAAATCCTTCAAGGATAAAGACTCGTTGTAAATAGGGGATATCCTTGGTGAAGGTATCCATCTTCTTGCAAGAGTGGATAAGACCTTGGTGAGGTAGAAGACTCTATCTCTGGATAGGTAAGACCTTGGTTGTAAGGTTGTTGGCTCCCTTGACCTCAAAGGGAATCTGGGTATCCTTGTCCTGGAAAAGTAAGGTCAAACTATATATCTTATAATGGAGTACAAGTATACATAGGTTACAAAATCCTAGGGCTTGACTTCTCTAGGTAGTGGACTGACTCACTCCTAGTCTGGAGAGTGGAACCACTCTAAATAGCTTGTTTAAGTGCTTATTTCAATCTCTCTCATCCTTACTATGCATGTTTAGATTGCCATCAAATTCTCCATTTGTGATTGTGCCTAGTTGAAGTGACTTGAAGGTCTAATGAATTTTGTGTAGTGTTTTCAGCTCTATTCACCCCCTCCTCTAGAGTCCTTTGATCTGACAAGTGGTATCAGAGTCACAGTCTTCTTCAACACATCTCCCACGAGACAAGAAGATGGGAGACAATCTCCTTGGGTACCTCAACCTAGAGCGAGGCTTCTCCATGAGACCCCCGATCTTTGACGGTACAAATGTCCTCTATTGGAAATGATAGATGTAGTTCTATCTTCAAGGGATGAACTACGACATGTGGAAGGTGATGGTTCTTCAATACAAGGATCTGGCGGGTGATGTAGCTACTTGGGATGAAGCTACACTCAAGAAGGCATTGCTAAATTTCAAGGCAATAAGCATCATCTATGTTGCCCTCACTCCCTCCAAGATCAATCGGATATCATCTTGGAATACAATCCATGAGATTTGGAACAAGTTGTGCATTACCTATGAAGTCACACAACAAGTCAAAGAGTCAAAGATCTACATTCTCAATGGACTTCTTGAAAACTTCAAGATAGGTAAGAAGGAAAGAGTGATCGAGATGTATATAAGGCTCAACACCATCATCAATGGGCTTGTTGCTTTGGGCAACACCTTGGATAGAGGGACTAGCAACTCCAAGATCCTAAGGTCTCTTCCCTAGAGATGGGAACCCAATGTGACTACCATTGAAGAAGTTAGAAGTCTTGGTGACTTATCCACCAAGGATCTAATTGAAAACATTCAAGCTCATGAGCCAAGACTTTACAAGAAAGAAGAAGATGATAAGAAAGAGGAGAAGGAATCAAAGAAGATCAAAGACAATGCCTTCAAATCTAAAGTGGAGGCAATGATTTTCCAACAACATCTTGCTTGTCGGTCCTCTCCTCCCTCCTCAAGTGAAGATGATGGCCCTAGTGGTCATGAAGCAAACTACTCAAAGGGCAAGAACTTTAAGGGAAAGTCTACCTCATCCTCTATTCCTAGATGCTATGAATGTGGTCAAAAGGGGAACTACAAAAATGATTGCCCCAAGGCAAATAAGGCCTACCAAAAAATCAAACACAAGAAGAAGGATGACTACAAGAGGAAAGGCAAGTACAAGAGGAAGTACAAGAAGGATAAAAGGAGAAAGGATACAGCACATTCCACATGGGAAGAGTCTTCATCAAGTGACTCAAGCTCCAATGAGGCAGAATGCCACCTTGCTCTCATGGCCTCTACAAGTGAACACATTGGTGAGGTAAGTTTGCATGAGTTATAAAATGGAACTCTTATTGACATGCTTAATACTACCCACTCTTCTTATTCTGAATGCAAGTCTAAAAAGAAGAGGTTAGGTAAGATCATATATGATTTGTATACTAAAATTGACATTCTTGATCAAAATGGGAAGTTGCATCTTGATAGAATTGATTCCTTACAAGGGTAGTTTCTTGATCTTGAGTTCCAATACAATGGATCTGGAGTATAGAATGGCATCTACCTTAAAAACATCAATAGTCTTAAGGAAGAAAACCAAGCCCTGGTAGATGAGCTTGCTTTACTTAAAACTAAAAAATGATGATCTTAAGCTTACTTGTGATGCTACCAAGGATCTTAAGACCTAGTAGAGGATCTTTCTTTACCTTAAAAAGCTTGTTATGCTTAGAACTTAAAATGATAGATTGATTTCTCAAGTTAGTGATCTTTCTTCTAGACATTTATTTCCTAGTTTGAAGTTGCTAGTCTTACTTTAGCAAAAATATTCTTATCTTAATAAAGCCCTCTGTCTGGAATCCGACTTACTTCATGCACAAGATGATCTTGCTAGCTTGTATTCTAATGTCATTACTCTTAGTAATGATACTAACAAATTAAGAGCTTCCTTGCAGAAATTCTTTAAAGGAAAAAAGTCCCACAATGAAGTTATAGATCACTCTACCAAACAAGATGACACTTGTGGTTTTGGATATGTAGGGGGGTCTCCAAAGAGCAATAAAAAAGGAAAAGGTAAGAAAAAGAGTAAGGAACCTCCTATCTTCCATGGAGAGTCATCTAGCTCTAAGAACCCTATGGTTTGTGTGCATTGCAAGATTGATCACCATTACACTACTTATTGTCCTTATAGAGAGTAGGGGACCAAACCAAAGATAAAATGGGTCCCCAAGCTAACACTGGATCCCACGGTTTGAATTGGGCACCACAATCTTCCTTTTTTGTAGGTAAAAGGAAAATGGATTGCTGATAGTGGCTGCTCAAAGCATATGACATGTGAAATCATACACTTCAAAAAATTCACAAAGAAGAAAGGAGGATCAGTGACATTTGGTGACAACAATAAAGGTAAAGTGATAAGTGAGGGTGATGTAGGTCATTCACTATGCACCAAGAATGTTCTTATTGTGGATGTCTTACATCACAATTTAATTAGTGTTAGTCAATTGTGTGATAATGACTATCTTGTTCTTTTTACCTTACTTGAATGGTTGCTTCTAGATTCCCTCTCCTACAATGTTAAATATAAGGGAACTAGAAATGGTAATTGCTATATTATTTTTCTTGACTCTATTAAGCCTATTGTTGGTAGATGTCTTGTTGTCAATTTGAATGATATTCCTTTGTGGCACCATAGGCTTGGTCATGTAAATATGCATCAAATGAAGAAGTTGGAAAAAAAAGAATTTGGTAAAGGGACTTCCTAAATTGGATTTTGAAAGTGATGAGGAATGCCAACCTTGTACCTAAGGAAAGAAAACCAAGTCCTCCTTCAAATGAAAAGGAGTCCTTAGTACCAAAAGAGTTCTTGAGCTTCTCCACAATGATCTATTCGGACCAATGTGTATGCAATTTCTTCGTGGTAGCAAGTATTGTCTTATGATTGTCGATGATTTCTCTCAATATACTTGGACCTTCTTTCTTGTTTCAAAAAGGAATACTCTTAATGCCTTATTGACTTTTTGCAAACAAGTTGAAAATGAAGCTTCTTTCTGAATCGTCTCTATCTACAATGATCATGGGGGAGAATTTGAAAATGACTTGTTTGAACATTTTTGTGAGAAATCTAGGAATGCTCATAAGTTTTCTTCACGTCAAACAACACAATAAAATGGGGTTGTAGAGAGAAAGAATAGGTCACTACAGAAAATGACTAGGACTATGCTTCTAGAGTATGACACTCCAAAGAAGTTTTGGGTCGAAATTGTTAGTACTTTATGTTTTGTGCAAAACCAGGTTTTCACTCATCCATCTTTGAAGAAAATCCCCTATTAGCTATGGTGTGGTAGAAAGCCTTCTATTGATTTCTTTAATGTTTTTGGTTGTCCTTGTTTTGTTTTGAACACTAAGAATTCTCTCGACAAGTTTGATCTGAAGTCTTACAAGGCTTTGTTTCTTGTCTATAGCACTACCAACAAGTCTTATAGAGTGTTTAACATTGAATTTTCTAAAGTAGAAGAATCTATCAATGTTATATTCATTGAGACTAACCCCTCTATTTCCAAGAATATTATTGATGATGATGATGCAGATGAGGTTATTCCTTATTTCAAAGAGCTCAACTTTGTTGATAAAGGAAAAGATGTGTTAGTTGATGAAGAAGACAAAGAAGAAGAAAAGAAGGATCCTCCCAGCTTTTCAAAGTATCATCCTAAAGAGCTCATCATAGGTAATCCTTTTGAAAGGGTGAGCATGCAAGCTGCATTTAACAAAGAACAAGCTGACAGCGCCTTCATCTCTCAATTTGAGCCAAAATATGTCAAAGAAGTTGTCAAGGATGATGAATGGATCCTAGCCATGCAAGAAGAATTAGAATAGTTTGAGAAGAACATAGTGTGGACTCTTGTGCCATGACCAAGTGATAGAAAGATCATTTGAACCAAGTGAGTCTACCGCAACAAGCTTTATGAAAGAGAAAAAGTGGTAAGAAATAAAGCAAGGTTAGTTGCTCAAGGCTACAACCAACAAGTAGGTAATCATTTTGATGAAACATATGCACTTGTAGCTAGACTTGAGTCAATTATAATGTTGCTTGCTTTTCCTAGTCATAAAAATTTCCTACTTTATCAAATGGATGTTAAAAGTGAATTTTTGAAAGGTACAATTGAGGAGGAAGTATTTCTTGCTCAACCTCCAGGCTTTGAACAGGATAAATTGCCTAACCATGTTTATTTGTTACAAAAATCTCTCTATGGTCTCAAACAAGCCCCTAGAGCTTGGTATGAGAAACTCAAGAACTTTTTTATAGACAATGGCTATATCATGGGAAAAGTCGAGTCTACCTTGTTTCTAAAACACATTTCTAGCAATTTCTTGATTATTCAAATTTATCTTGATGATATTATCTTTGGCAGAACTGATCTTGATCTTTGCAAGGAGTTTAGTTCTCTTATGTAGAGTGAGATCGAGATGAGAATGAAGGGGGAGCTTCCTTCATTGGTTTTTAAATTAAACAAATGAAAGATGGGAACTTCATCAACCAAAGAAAGTACACCAATGAACTACTCAAGTGCTTTGGGATGGAGAACACCAAGCCAATGGACATCTCATGTGAAACGCTGCCAAGCTTGACAAAGATGATCAAGGAGAAAAGGTAGATGAGAATCTTGGTAGAGGTATGATTGGAAGTTTACTTTATTTAACTGCCTCTAGACCTGATATAATATTTAGTGTTGCCTTGTGTGCTTTCTTTCAATCAAGTCCAAGGAATCACATCTCATAGAGGTTAAGAGGATTTTGAGGTATCTAGCCAAAACTCAAAATTTCGGACTATGGTATCCCAAGTCAAGGGACTTTAACTATTTATAGTGATGTTGATTATGCAAGTTGTTTGATTGATAGAAAGTGCACGTCACACTTTCTTCTTCCTAGGACCATGCCTAGTTTCTTAGTTCTCTAAGAAACAAAACATTGTGGCTTTCTATACTATCAAGGCTGAATACATTGCATCTAGGAGTTACTGTGCCTAAGTCCTATGGATGAAGAAAATGCTCCAAGACTTTAACATTCATTTTGATGCTTCTCCTATCTATTCTGATAATACTAGTGCAATTAACCTGTCTTACAATTCTAAATTGCATAGTAGAGCTAAACATATAGAAGTCCATCGTCACTTCCTTTGTGACCGCATTGCAAAAAAGGATATTTATATTACGCATGTGGATATAGAGAATCAGCTTGTAGACATTTTCACTAAACCTCTCGCTAGAGAGAAATTTACTTTTATTACATTAAAATTGCTTATAACTGGTGTTGATGATATTGACATGCAATGTATCTAGATGCTATCATGAATGAGTAATCAAGGAGACTTCCTCTCCCCGACCCCTCATTGACCTATGAAGTCCCGACACAGGAGGAGTAAGGTAAACCAAGTGTGCAACCCATTAGTTCTGGCACAAACCATGTCAAACATAAATCCCAATTCTATTCATCCCTATGAGGATTCAAACCTGAGACCTCTGTCTATGTTCATGGTCCAATAAATAGTGAGCTACACCCTTGCAGGGTGCTAGATGCTATCGCACCTATTTGTTTCTTGCTTAAAATTGATCATCTCTTGACTGCAAGTGCTATAGTTGACATGTTTTCATGCCTTGTTTCGCTTGTTTTTCGGGGGGGGTTGCAAATGGAAATTTTATTGCAAAATAGTACCCTATGATGAGTGAAATGTGCCTCAATATGTCCAAAATACATGGAAAATTTATATAGCACCCCAGAGGCTTGGTATTAAATTTTCTAAGGTTTGTACTAGTTGACCATTTGGTCAAGTTTGTCCTGATAACAACTCGACCGATCGCCATCCTAGGACTTAGCTGATTTTCCTGTTCAGTCGAGTTTCCAACCCACCAAACTTGACCTATCGTGCAACTAGACCAAACTAAAATAGGGTATCAATGGACTTTTCTCCCTCTCAACTAGAGAAAAATTGACTAATCTCGAGCTTCAATGCTTCAATTCACGAACCCTAGGCTTGACCTTCCCTTCCCAGCCTCCATTTGGCCTTCCTTACCTCTCCCTACCTCAACCTAGGTGGCTAAGCAACCTAATCATGGTGTTTTCTTTCTCCTTTAGTGATCCCTTCTTCTCCATCTGCCCTAACATGGCATCAAATCACAGGAAAAGAGCTACCCCAACTGGAGCTCCATCTTCTTCCTTCGCTCCTTACCTTGTATCCTTTGATGGCACCTCCTTCATATCCTCTCAAGATTTGAATCACTATAAGGAACTCTATCCTAGGAATACTTTTCCATTTTGAGTTTTATATGAACCTCATTTCACAATAGGTGAGGTAATCAAGGAGGTCACTAAGGTGTTTTCGGCCCATCACCTTAACACATTGTGTGTAAAATGCCTATGCTTCCCAAATTCCATCTATACCATCACTAAGGCGGTCCATGCGTTTTATGTTATCTCCAATGGAACTACACCAAAATTGTGCCACCACCCCATACCCAGGTAGTTTTGACTTCTATGATAGTCGATATCAAAATTACCATCTCTAAAGATTCTCTAGATATCTTTTTCAATGGTACTGAGGTTACTGACTCATAGACGTCTAAATACTCTAAGTAGAATGACCTACTTGTCCCTGAGGCATTCTAAAAAAGCTATGATCTTACACTTCCTAACATTCATAAGTTTTTCAAGAATTCTAATGAACCCTATAGGAAGAAGTTAACCCTATTTGATATCAAAAAATGTCATATTACATTGGTGGTAAACTACAAAATCCATCCAAAGAAAAATCAAACAGAGATTGTAGAAAACATCATTGTAGTAATCTTTTATTTTTTGAAAGATATTGGAGTCATGTGGTATCTCTATATTCTTCATCATATGACCTACTTTGATTCTGGGAAGAACTCCTCTAGAACCCATCCCCCTTATCCTGCCTTGATCTGTGGTCTCTTTGACTTTGTGGCTCAGAAGTCTCTTTTCCATGATCTCCACTATAAATCTAGACAAAAAGGAGCATCCATCAGTGAGTCTAAAATCAAGAAGACTTTTCTTCCTACCTCCCCTACCACTCCTGGAGCCTCCACCTCAACCCGGGCCCCTCCACCACCACCCCATCATGACCGCACCTCTTTTTCTATATCCAATGAAGCCCTCATGGGATACATGATTCATCAAAAGGTGTACAACCTTCAGGTTCAGGATCATCTTCCCCATGACCTCTTCCAGATCATGTCACACATGAACCTTACATGCATCCACCACTACCCTACCTACCAAGTGTACCTCAGCAATGATTATGCCTCTTATGTATACAATTAGTTCTACCTTGACCCCCACCTCCTATTGCTTCTGCTACTACCCCTGATACTGATGGTAGACCTACCCCTACCCCTGGTTCTTTTCCTCTATTGGCTCTTCCTGATAGCCCCTTTGCTACTCTACTCATTGGTTATGATGGAGTTGATCCTCCTACCTTTACGCAAGCAAATGCATTACATGCATGTGGCATGCCATGGGGTAAGCAGAATGCTCATTGGCCTGATCATTCTTTTGGACCTCCTGCTGATGAGGAAATGCCAAACCAGGACACTGAAGCTGAGGCTGGGGATGTTGAGGATACCTGTAGCACCCTCCTTAAGTACACACATGTACATAGTGTAAGAAACACTGAGTTATCCATATCATGTGCACTCAAGGGGGCATTACATAAAACTGGCATTCATAACAATGATATAATCAATCACATAAACTGAAGCATTAAAACATTCTCATGATTGTTCTTATAAAAGTAACATAATGGCTATCATACGGAAAACTAACTTAACATCTTGATACATAATTTGTACTCTAAAGTTCTAAACATGGAAACATATAACTGAGTATATAAACATGAGGATCATCTTATATTTGGCACCCCACCAGATTGAGTCATGTTCTATCCTTGTGCTTGATTCTCTGTGATCTACTCTACTCCTTCTCTCACCTATGGACATCTCATCACTAGCCATGCATTTGAAAAATGGTTGTTAGCATAAGTATGACATATCTCTACTTGAATGTTGGGTATATGAGAGAACACCATCATGGAGGTATGAAAACTTTAATTGCATATCTTACCTAAGATCTTAGAATATTAGAACACATAAATCATTATGCCTAATATGAGAACATGTAAAGGTACTGATCTTAATAAATATGAATACTCATGGGCATGAACCACTTACCTTTTACACTAAGGTATCTTCAAGGTAGTTTTGATTCCTTGTTCCATAACTTAGTCACTTGGACATTATTAATGTTCTATAAGTCATGTGCATTCCTTCTTTTAATTTTCTAAACCTCCCACCCATCACCCTAACCTTCTAAACTAAGTTAGGGTTCTTATTTTGACAAATTCAGACTCTATTTTGAAACCAAAATAAAGTCATAGAACTAAAGGTATGTCAAAACTTGCATTGTATAATCAATATGTACTATCATGATCAAATAAGCCTCATTAGCCACAATAGGTACTATTATATGTTCATAATGAATATTGATACAGATACAATAGAAAATCATAATCACACATATATATAATTTATATAATTCAGTTAAAATAGAGATAAACATCCCAAAAACAATGTCTCATTATCATTAAGAACATATGTAAAGTAATATCTCATTATTAATTAAAAAAACCTCATATCCAACCACTTTAGTCTAAAATTAAATACCTACGCAAAAAATGCATGAAAATTTTCCAAAACCTCAAAAATAGTAAACTACCATGTATTAGAGTTTCCCACAAAACATCGCATCATTTCATAGTCAAATTATGGGTGATATACCCAAAATACCTTTATTAGGTTATTATCAAAAACCTAGGTAACACATCAAATAATCAAGATCCCCATCAGGTTAAAATACTCAACATATGTAGGATATAATAATTTCAAGATATTTGACACTCATATATATTTATAAACGGTAAAACACCATAAAGATATAGAATTGGTTACATAAATACTATTAATTAGTAAACTTCTTTAAACTAATTCCAAACAATTTTACTTAAATTGTAGACTTCATTCACTTTCTACTGGTATCCTACTTGTTGAATTTAAATAATGCTAACCATAGATTTGAAGATTTTAATTAAATACCTTTTCAAAGAAAACATGTTCGTTGGTCCGAGATACAAAGGCCCAAATAAAATCTGGCCTTTAGTTGATCAAGTGAGTCCTTGCTCAAATCTCAAGCAGGGTCCGTAGAAAGTAGTTATGCAAGCCCAAACCTCATCTCCTTCCCCTTCATGTGACGGCCCCATTACCTACATGTGAGAAGAGCTCAGCTACATAAGAGACGCAGTGGCTACTCCCTCTCTCTATGACCCTACTCCTGATCACTGTCCTCACTCCAGATTCTAGTAGTTCTTGAAGCCCCAAGAAGAGCCCTAGAAAATGATTGCAACTCCTCTAAGTGGCCAAGGCAGTCGCCGCTAATTCAACCTTTTCTTTCTACAACATGGTGTCCATCTATGGAATCACCACTGTGGAGGTATGGGGATATCATTCCTTCATGTCTACATCATTGGCAGTGTATCATCTCAAAGGATGAGTGGGAATCAATGATCCTCGACTATCTTGGACTGGTAGATCCAACAAAATAGAAGGATAAAACCTTCATTTGTGATCAACTAACGTGTGATATTGAGGTAGAGACAAGCTTGGATGCTGCTCTACACAACAGGACCTCTGTCATACTTCTCAAGTGTCTTATGGACTCTAGCAACCAGGATTGATTGGGTTGGGGTCTTCTCACTGAAGTCCCATACAAACCTGCTTCAATTGCTAGATCTATAATCTGGGGCCACAAAGATCATCTTCAGCATCCTATCTCTATCTTCTTTAGTTTATCTTTCATGGATCGAGGTGTCGTGTCATACTCAAACAACTTCCACCAAGCCTTCTAATCAGAGTGATAGGAAGGGAAGATTTCACCTTCGTAGCTTCATCCTCTAGCTCCTCTAGGAAGTTTTCAACCCTTGGTTAGGTCAGCAAGGGAGGTGGGATGATTGGTCTTTTTAGGTATCATCGTAGGCTAAGGGCACCCTAAACTACTTCTTGAAATGTATCCTTCCCTAAATAATATGAAACAATGGTGTATATATTTATCCCAGGGTAGCAATCTTGTTAGGTCTCCCCATCCATACTGGTATGTTTGCAGTCAGGTCTCTTACAAGGTCACGGTATACACCCTAGAATCCTTATTGTGCAGAAGTCTAGATCAACTCAAATAAGTCCTTTATGAAGTTTGGAATCTACAAGATATCTAATAATATGTATGTTATCATCTATTGGTCATTATCTCATGCATTGGCTTTAAATTTCAAATCCAATCCCTATAGTTTTGTACTTTAACATGCATATGACCAAAGGAGAGAGAGAACTCAAATATTATGTATGTGTCAAGTATTTTTACTTATGGATTTCATTATACACAAATTCCATTGCATATATTTGAATAAAAAAATATTTTGTCATAATGCAATCAAGAATAAGAATACCATGTTTTCAATGTACACAGTTTGACCCATTACTTTAATTAATCTAAGAGCTTATTACCATGATTTTATAGACTAATCATGGTTGTCTAACACCTCAAAATATTTTCATGTGTCATATTACCCATGAATATCCACTATGATCATCAAGTGAAGGTCTTGTGACAATAATGAACTACTAAATTGAACTGAATACTAACTACATGATTAAGTATCTAGATGATCTGATCACTTGATCCTTGAATTTTTTTTCATCTTGTATTTTGATGATCATGAGGTATATTGGTACATGTTGATTCCACTTCCTAATAAATCCTAAAATTTAGTATGTTACAATTCTACCCACCTTATGGGAATTGCATCCTTGAAATTTGATTTGGCTACCCACCTCGGGGTTTTGCATATTTTATGCATACTAACACAAATTATCTTAAAATGTCATTACATACTCAAGGTGACAAGGTGTGACCTTCTCATGACTAAACATCTATGTATAACCTCAATACTAAATGCAACATGTGGGTATACTGCTAATGAATCTTAGAATATATATCTCATCATTATTGAGTTGGAAAACTACCTTTCTTACCTCTTCTCTAGGGTTATGTATTAGGGGTTATGGTTCTGCATTGGATCTTACTTACTTATCTATTACAAAATATCTACCCTTTGAATGCATTCATTGTCTTAATATGTTTCTAATTAGAGTTAGGTGATAATATGTCTCGAACTTTTTTGCAAACTCCCTTTTCTATGCCACCTTTGGATACATGTTGGACGATCATATATTCAGAGGTGACATATTTTATCATGCTTATCTTAGCACCTTCCTAGTGCACATGTCCCATACCAGACAAGACAAGCATGATAATGTAAATAATATCCTCTCTACAAAAACCCATGAACTTATGCCCATACTACAAAAATAAGAGAGAGCATTCTATATATAATTTTAGAGTTAACACAAAAGTCTAAAACATCTAAGCACATCACCCTAATCCTTGTCTAAACTTTTTTCTCCTATCTAAGCTCTAATTCGATTTCTAATATATTTCACTTACTTCCTCCATACATAGGGATAATAGTTATCTTTTAAAATATGTGCTCTACTCTAACTTAAGTTCTTATAGGGTGATCTTAAGTAAGAACATGAGAATTCATCTAGTGGTCAACTATAATGTTGCTCTGATACCATATTGTGTAGTACTCCCTAAGTACACACATGTACATAGAGGAAGAACCACTGGATAACTCATGCACTCAAGGGGGCATTACATAAAAGTGGCATTCATAACAAAATATAAGTAATCACATAAATTGAAGTGTTAAAACATTCTCGTGATTGTTCTTACAGAAGTAACATAATGGCTATAATACGGAAGACTAACTTAACATCTTGAGACATAATCTATACTCTAAAGTTCTAAACATGGAAACATATAACTGAGTCTATAAACCAGAGGATCATATATAGTTAGAAGACGTATAACTGAGTTTGTAAACTAGAGGATCATATATAGTTTGCACCCCACCAGATTGAGTCATGTTCTATCCTTGTGATTGATTCTCTATGATCTACTTTACTCCTTCTCTCACCTACGGACATCTCATCCCCACCCATGCAATGGAAAAATGGTTGCTAGCATAAGTGGAATGAGTATTCTATATGTGCAAAACTAAAATATCAAGATATTACAAAATATTCTTGAACATTATAAACATGAAACTAACATTAGACTCTGTATAAAATCTAAAACATAAGTATAACTTCTCTCTTTAACTTAGTTCTTACCCTCTCTAGAGAGATGTACTCTAGTGCCTAGGTCTCATGACCCGCATGTAGGTACATGTGTCACATAACATGCATTCCGAGGCTGAGTTATGTATCTAAATTGGCCTGCACTCTAGTGCCTGGGCCACATGACTTTCACAAAGGGCATGAGTTATGTCACTTTTTTCTTAATCTCTTTAATTATACTTATAAATGATATTATGTACATTCTATAAATTAAGATAACTTTGATTTATGACTTTTATCTATTTGTGGCCACCATTATATGATAAGTCCTCCTCTGTGACACTAAAGTATCCTATATGGTGCAACGCACCGCCTGTTTGCACAATGTGCCCTCTGTTGACACTAAAGTGTCCTCTATGGTGCAACGCACCCTCTATTGACACAATGTACATCTGTGACACCCACAGTGTATGGCGCAGTGTGCCCTCTGAATCATCCTGGGACTCTCTAGGGAGGAAATATAATATAATATATTAATATTTTGGTGGCATGTTCTATCTCTGTTCTTAATTCTAATTTCTAAATCTTAATCTCTTATCTCTGAATTGATTCTTAATTGCTATTTTTGTATCTGATCTATCATCTTTGTATCTATATTTGTAACTCTATTCTTTGATTCTAAACTGAATCTAATCTCTGAATCTAAAATATAATATTTTATTGTATAGATAAATCTTAATCTGAAGTTTTGTTTGATCAGATGACATAATTAAATCCAAGTATATTGTGTATGAAACTTGAGTCTAAAGGCTTAAGAAAATAATCTAAATTGAATATAAAAATACTAAGTATATGAAAGTAACTTAAATATCAAATATCTCAAGTATGATTTATGACAAGATAACTAAATCTCTTTACAGTCTCATTAAATATGATCCCAACATGAATTTAAATATATTCATATGAGCTTAATTGTGAATCTTAAAACATGAATCCTATAAAATCTTATCTTGAAAACTTATTCATGACTTAATTCATCCTAATCTTATAATGTTTTCATGAACTCAACTCTTAATACACTCCGATCTTAATATAATGTTCATCTTGAGAACTTGATCATGTCTTAATATGTCCAAAACTTATATTCTGATATCTTACTTAGCTCTTAGATCTTAATCATTATAGAAAATCTTAGACCTCTATCTTTGTGAGAAATCTTAATAGTAGGTTTCTACTTGAAATCTTAATTACATGATTATTTCACATAACCATGAAAGTATGGCATATCTCTATTTGAATGTTGGTAATATGAGAGAACACCATCATGGAGGTATGAAAACTTTAATTGCATATCTTACCTAAGATCTTAGAAAATTAGAGCAAATAAATCATAATGCCTTATATGAGAACATGTAAAGATACTGAGCTGAATAAATATGAATACTCATGGGCATGAACCACTTACCTCTTATACTGAGTTATCTTCAAGGTAGTTTGATTCCTTGTTCCATAACCTAGTCACCTGGACATCATTAAAGTTCTATAAGTCACATGCATTCCTTCTTTCGATTTTGTAAACCTCCCACCCATCACCCAAACCTCCTAAACTAAGTTAGGGTTCTTATTTTGACAAATCCATAATCTATTTTGAAATCAAAACAAAATCATGGAACTAAAGGTATGTCAAAACTCACATTGTATAATCAATGTGTACTATCATGCTCAAATATGCCTCATTAGCCACAATATGTACTATTATATGTTCATAATGAATATTGATTGAGAAAAAATAGAAAATCATAATCATATATATAATTGCCATAATCAGTTAAAAGTAGAGATAAACATCCTAGAAACCATGTATGATTATCATTAAGAACATATGTAATGTAATATCTCATTAATAATCATAAAATACCTCATATACAACCACTTCAGTCTAAAATCAAATACCTATGCAAAAAGCATGAAAACTTTTCAAAACCTCGAAAATAATAAAATACCATGTATTAGAGTTTCCCACAAAACATTGCATCATTTCATAGTCAAATTATGGGTGAAATATCTTTATTAGGGTTACTATCAAAAAGGAAACACATCAAATTATCAATATCTGACTATATTATTAGATTAAAATACTCAACATATGTAGGATATAATAATTTCAAGATATTTCACACTCATATATATATCCATAAACTGTAAAACACCAAAAATATACAGAATTGGTTACAAAAATATTATTAATTAATAAACTTCTTTAAACTAATTCCAAACAATTTTACTTAAATTGTAGACCTCATTAGCTTTCTACAACTAACTTGCTTGTTGAATTTGGATAATGCTAACCCTAGATATGAATATTTTAATTAAATACCTTATCAAATAAAATAGGTATGTTGGTCTGAGATCCAAAGGCCCAGATAAAATCTATCCTTTAGTTGATCAAGTGAGGCCTTACTCAGATGTCAGGCAGGGTCTGTGGAAAGTAGCTCCATAAGCCCCAGACCTTGTCTCGTTCCCCTTCACGTGATGGCCTCGTTCCCTGTGTGTGAGAAGAGCTCAGCTACACAAGAGACTTGACAGATACTCCCTCTCTCTACAACCCTACTCCTCATCACCGTATTCGCTCCATACTCCAGTAGTTCTTGAAGCCCCAAGAAGAGTCCTAGAAAACGATCGCAACTCCTCTAGCAGCCATGGCAGTCGCCCTTGATTTAGCCTTTTCTCCCTGCAACGTAGTTGCCATCTAAGGATTCTCCACCGTGGAGGTATGGGGATATCTTTCCTTCATGTCTACATCATCGATGGCATATCTTCTCAAAGGATGATCGTGAATCAAAGCCTTCCGGTCATTGTGATAGGAAGGGAAGTTGTCGCCTTCGTAGATTCATCCTCTAGCTCCTCTAGGCAGTTTTCAACCCTTGGTTAGGTTAGAAAGGTAGGTGGGATGATTGGACTTCCTAGGCATCGTCATAGGCTGAGGGAACCCTGAACTACTTCTTGAAATGTCTCCTTCCCTAATAGATATGAAACAATGGTGTGTATATTTATCCTAGGGCAACAATCTTATTAGGTCTCCCCTCCCATATTGGTACGTTTGCAGTCAGGTCTCTTATAAGGTCATGATATACACCCTAGGATCCTTGTTGTGTGGAAGTCTAGATCAACTCAAACAAGTGTTTTATGAAGTCTAGAATCTGCAAGATATCTAATAATATGTATGTTATCATCTATTGGTCATTATCGCATGCATGGGCTTTAAATTTCAAATCCAAAGCCTATAATCGTGTACTTGAACTTGCATGTGACCAAAGGAGAGAGAGAGAGCACTTAGATATTATTTATGTGTCAAGTATTTTTACCTATGAATTGCATTATACACAAATTCCATTGCATAGACTTGAATCACAAAACATTTTGTCATAATGCAATCAAGAATAAGAATACCATGTTTTCAATGTACACAGTTTGACCCATTACCTTAATTAATCTAAGAGCTCATTACCATGATTTTATAAACTAATCATGGTTTTCTAACACCTCGAAATATTTTGTGTGTCATATTACCAATGAATATCCACTATGAACATTAGGCAAAAGTCTTGTGACAATAATGAACTAATAAATTGAACTGACTACCAACTACATGATTAAGTATGTAGATGATCTGATCACTTGATCCTTGAATTTTTTTCATCTTGTGTTTTGATGATCATGAGGTATATTGGTACATGTTGATTCCACTACCTGTGAAATCCTAAAATTTAGGATGTTACAATACCGAGGATGATGGTTCTAATGATGGTTTTATTGGTTCTTCTTGTGACGATGGTGAGGCTAACATTATTGCTTCTTCTAGACCATCTGATGATGACGAGGACTACTAGCCTGAGGATGAGGAAGATGATGACCTAGTTGATGGAGTAGATAGTGTATATGCTTAGTTCGATAGTCTTTAGAGTGATCATATATATCTTTTTGTAGACTATCATGTATTAGACATTTGGGCACTATATATCTGAGGCATACTATTTTATCATCTCATCATTTCTTGATGGTTTGTAGTTTTATTCCAAGAGGACATGTTTAGTGTTGTAATCTTAATCTAATGTACCCTCAACTCTTTTATTGCCTATATCTTATGAGTCAGTGGTATGTTATCCCATATTTTGATTATAACGTTGGTTTGCTTATTTCTCTCTGTTTTGTCTCTGTTTGTTGTGTGCTATATATGGTTGCTTGTTTAGCTTGTTCCTGAGGAGAAGACTTGTTCTTTTAGCTCTTCTACCCACTGCCTTTTTAATATGAGGAAGGGGAGAAATAACCTCAGCCATATTTTTTTATTGCTTATATGATCCTTTTCTTGTCAATTATTTGCATATCATGTGACTTTCCAGAGGACCATATAGTAGATATATGTGCTATGGTTATTTGTGGAAAAACTAACCATGCAGGCATAGGTAAGCATGAATTGATGGGGAGCAATTAACATTTTTCATTCACGTATCCCCTTGCAATTCACAAGGTGAAGGTTTAACTTTCATATCCTTTTCAATATGTTGAGGAATGGTTTGTCATTGTCAAAAAGGGGGAGAATGTTCACCTAGTGTTACACATTGTCCATATTTTGGTAATGACTTAACCATTCCATTCATATTTATCTAATATGTTTATTTGAGATTTTTCAAGCATTATGTACATGAAAAGGATCAAATCTATCAAGCCTTAACTTATTCTAGTTCAAGTCAAAAGCAATGCAAATGCACTTTTATAGAAAACACTTCAAATCACCTTAGATGATTTTTGTAATCATTTGTATTGGTGATATGACTTGTAACTAAGAAGAGCAAAAATTAGGAACCCTTGATTCAAATGTTTGATCGCTTACAAGGCATTTTCTAAAATTCATTGTAGGTTGTTTATCAGTCGAGATACAAACTCGACCGATCCCTTGATGGATTTTGAGAATTCCTTGGTTCAGTATAGTTTTACATTAATAGAACTCAACTGACCATGCACTTAGTAAAACTAATTTCAAGCGATTGGTTGAGTTGCACACAAGAAAAACTTGACCAATACTTCAAATTGGCTTTGTCGCATAGTGCAATCATTCAAGTTACCTTTATGAAAACTCAACCGATTGCACTGTACAGAAAAAGTAGAAAAAGTGATTCTAACCATTTGAGTGTTGCAAAACTCGAAATTATATTTGTTGTAACACCTAAAATGGATAGAAAACATTGTTAAGTGTTCCTACCCTCTAGTGGGCACCCCAACTATAAATAGGACCTCTTGAAGTTCATTCCAAGGCTGCTCATTCATGCTATTTAAGGTCCTTGCTATAGTTGAGTGCATCCAGTCCACTTGAGACCCTTTCTCCCTCTTGATTACACTTCATTTCATCCATATGAGTGAGATAGGAATGTGTGAGAGAGCTACTTCATTGTATACTTGTAAAGATCTCAAAGCTTCTCCTTTCCTGGCCCCTTTCTTCAAGATTAAGTTGGTGAAAGCTTCTCCAAGTGAAGGAGATGGTGCAAGCTTCCTCAAGTTGTAGAAGAAGGTGCAAAAAGCTTCTCTGAGTGAAGGAGGAGGACAAGGATGAAGATCTGGGAGTAGAGTGGGTAAATCCTTCAAGGCTAAAGACTCATTGCAAAGAGAGGGTGTACTTGGTGAAGGTTTCCAACTATTGTGAGAGTGGATAGGACCTTGGTGTGGTAGAAGACTCTAGCTCTAGATAGGTAAGACCTTGGTTGTAAGGTTGTTGGCTCCCTCAACCTTAAAGGGAAGTTGGTTATCCTTTACCATAGAAGGAAGGTCAAATTATATCTCTTATAATGGAGTATAAGTATACATAGGCTGCAAGATCCTAGGGCTTGGCCTCTCTATGTAGTAGACTGACTCTCTCCTAATTTGTTGAGTGGAACCACTCTAAACAGCTTGTTCAAGTGCTTGTTTCAATCTCTCTCATACTTGCTATGCATGTTTAGATTTCCATAAATTCACCATTTGCAATTGTGCCTAGTTGAAGTAACCTGAAGGTCTAATGAATTTTTTACAAGCACTAGTACATTTTTGGCCTCTAACATCGCTTCCGCTAGCGTCACTTATATTAGAAAAACCGACCTAATAAACTAAAACTGAAGCAAGAAGTCATTAGAAAAAATTCGGGTACCGCTTATAGCTATTGGGTCGGTTATGTTAAAGTAATCGACGCTAGAAAAGACCCGCAAAAATAGAAAACCGACCCAACATGCTTCCCGCGGAGAAAAATTGGTTTTCTGCCTTCGCGCGCTGAGCTATGGGGTCGGTTTTTTAAATAAGCGACCCTAGTAATTGAAACGAAAAAAATCGGGTACCGCTAGGCGACTTCTCCGGTCAGTTTTTTAGATAACCGTCTGCATAGCTATACCGCTAGGCCGACTTCTCCGGTCAGTTTTACTGGATAACCGTCCGCATAGCTCTGGACTTCTCGGGTCGGTTTTTAGAATAACCGTCCCTATAGGTGCGATTGTTCGGGCACCGGATATTTCTCGGGTCGCTCATTTTCTAATAACCGTCCCTATATGGGACATGTTGGGTGGGTTTTCTAGTTAACCGACCGCATAAGTCATAACAAAAATCAAAACCCTCAGCCCTCTCTCCCACAGCATCACAAACCGGCCGCAGCTTGCACAACCCTCTCTCCCACAACACTCTTTCGCCGCCCGACACTTCTGGAGATCTCACCTCGCCGCCCGACACTCGGAGTGTCATCGCACCTCTCCGTGCTGCCACACATCATGTCGCGCGGCCTCCAACATTTGCCGCCGCCACCAAGGTGTCGCCCTCTCTCCAAAGACGCCCCCGCCGCCGCTAAGGGTCTCGCCGACGCAACAAGGTCTCGCCGACACTCCAAAGCTTTGCCGCTGCCACTTCAAAGTTGCCGCTGCCGCCATCTCAACCGATTCTGTGAGGACGCCCCCGCCGCAACCAAGTTTTGCCGCCGGCACCTACTCTCTCCGAACGATTTCTCCGCCGCCAAGGCTTTCGACGCCACCACCTCTCCGAACAGATAGGTAAGTTCATTTTCCATTTCAGACTCTTCTTTTAACCTAATGTTGGAGTATCATGGTCTTGGTACGGATATGCTTGGTGCCACGGCCTGTGCTTTGCACGGCCATGCTTGGTGCCACGGCCGTTTTGGCCAAAAATTTTAGTTTTTAAAGGTTATAGTTCACCATGACTGTCGTGAAGGACCACGACCATTTTGAGTATGAAATGGTCAAACTTTTGATTTACTGTTATCTATTATGAAAGAGCATGCATGATGTTTAACTTACTCCCTTCTATTTATATTTGTCAAGAGCACCTAATTGATTATTCAATTTAGTACATATAATGCATTTATCTATGTAAGTACTCTTGATTTGTCAAGAACATGTAATTCATTTTATTTGACTAGTAAACCAACCAATAATAAAAACATGTAATCTTTTATATCTACACTTTATTATCAATCACATATGTAATCATTGTATCCAATCTAGAAATATGAGGGTAGACATTGTGTAGTTTCAAATTGACACTTTAGGGTTTATAGATGAGACCATCGATGCATAAATATGACGATATTACATTTATATATATAATTAGAAACCCGTTCAAAATTTATTCATTAGGAGTAAATTTTGGATAGTCCCCGATATGGGACTGTTTTTGGATATTTAATCTCACTTGGGATGTAACTGTGTAATGTATGTTTAGTTTTGAATAAAATTTTAGTAGTATTTCCTCATTTTTTCTCTGGGTACATATGTGAGTGGTTATTTTCCATTTACATTGATGTACTTGGAGAACTAAGGGGAAATGTTGCTGAAATTTTATTGAAAACTAAACGATACATTATACAATTACTAGTGAGGTTAAATATTCAAAAATGGGATAGGTGGTACACTTTAGTATAAAAGTAATGAATTTCCTATCAAAAAAACCTTACAACTTATAGTATCAATATTAAATGCCCAGTTTGATAATTAATTTTAATGTGATCTAGAAAATGGATCGAAGTTGGATGTCTATCAAGAACCGTTACAGTCCAGAGTTTACCAAAGATGTTGATGAATTTATCAGATTTGCTGAGGAACATAGGAAACTACCTACATATAGGTTCTATTTCCCATGTAGAAATTGTGGTAACAATTTGAAAGTTGATACTATTGAGGAAATTAAGAATCATGTCATATGCAATGGGATCATACAAGGTTATAATGAAAGGTATTGGCATGGAGAGAAACTTAATTATGGATCAGAAAATGTCGATATTAATAGTGGTGACATAGAAGATATAGATAATGATGTTAACAATGATGAACCGATTCAGGATGAACTGATTCATGATGATATGGTTGATGAGATGCTACGTAGCTGTCAGGACAATGTCATTGATCCACCTTCTTTATTTGCAAACATTGTCCATGATGCTGAAAAACCATTGTATAAGGGTTGTACTAAGTTCACGAGGTTGAGTGATGTGATGCGATTATATACTCTTAAAGATCAAAACTGGTGGAGCGATAAGAGTTTCACTTCATTGTTGTCTTTGTTAAAGGAAATTCTTCCTGAAGGCAATGAGCTTCCAATTTCTACATATCAAGCAAAGAAAATAATGTGCCCAATGGGAATGGAGGCTAAGAAGATTCATGCATGTCCAAATGATTGTGTGTTATTTCAGAAGGACTATAGTGATTTGATAAACTGTCCAAAATGTGGTGCGTCAAGGTATAAGATTACAAATTCAGCTAAGGCTAAAAATGGCTCTCCTGCCAAGGTGATGTGGTATCTACCAATAATACCACGATTTCAACGCTTATTTGCTAATACAGAAGATGCGCAAAATTTGTCTTGGCATGGGGAGTTAAAGGTCAATGATGATGGCGTACTACGACATGCATCTGATTCACCACAATGGAAGAAAATTGATTTATTATACCCTCAATTTGGTAAAGAAACAAGGAACTTAAGACTTGGACTATGTACAGATGGAATGAATCCATATGGTACATTAAGCAGCCAACATAGCATGTGGCCTGTTATGATTGTTATATACAATCTTCCTCCTTGGTTGTGTATGAAAAATAATTATGTCATGTTTTCAATATTGATATCAGGGCCCAAGAAACCTGGAAATGATATTGATGTTTACCTTCAACCTCTAATTGATGACCTAACGAAATTTTGGGAAGAAGGTGTTATGACATATGATGCTGCATGTAAAGAGATCTTTACTTTGCGTGCTATGTTGTTTTGCATGATTAATGACTTCCCAGCTTATGGAAATTTGTCTGGATATAGCATAAAAGGATACAAAGCATGTCCTGTTTGTGAGGAAAATACTGATTCAATTCGACTGAAACATGGTGGTAAAATCGTATATCTTGGTCATCGGAGGTTTCTCCCACCAGTGCATCCTTATCGAAGGCAACGCAAAACCTTTAATGGGTCAACTGAGGAACGAAGTGCTCCTAAACCTATACCAGGAAATGTTGTATATGATAGGGTGAAACATATTGTTAATGAATTTGGAAAGAGTTCAAGTAGTCGTACACTCGCATGTGACAAATCTCTATACAAGAGAGGTCAATATTCTGGGATCTTCCTTATTGGAGATTTTTGACAATTAGACATTGCATTGATGTCATGCATGTTGAAAAAAATATTTGTGATAGCATCATTGGTACGTTATTGAACATACCAGGAAAGACTAAAGACGGCATCAACTCTAGAAAAGATTTAGAATTAATGGGTATAAGAAAAGAATTATCAGTTGAGATCAGGGATCGCCGCACATATTTACCACCAGCTTGTTACACTTTGTCCAAGAAGGAGAAAAAGACTTTCTGTGAGTGCTTGTATAATATTAAGGTTCCACAAAGATACTCTTCTAATATTTGTAGATTGGTATCAAAGAAGGATCTGAAGTTGATAGGTCTCAAATCTCATGATTGTCACACCTTAATGCAACAAATTTTACATGTGGCTATTCGATCTATATTGTCGAAGCATGTAAGGTTTGCAATCACAAGACTCTGTTTCTTCTTCAATGAAATATGCAACAAAGTGATACATCCTGATACTCTCGATAAATTACAAAATGATGTAATTGTTACCATGTGTCAGCTTGAAATGTACTTTCCTCCTTCATTTTTTGATATCATGGTTCATCTTGTAGTACATATTACAAGGGAGGTGAAGATGTTGAGTCCAATTTTTTTACATTGGATGTATCCATTTGAACGCTACATGAGTGTTTTTAAAGGTGATGTTCGGAATCGTTATCATCCTGAAGGGAGTATTATTGAGGGTTATGTGGCTAGGGAAGTGATGGACTTTTGCAACGATTTTTTGAATTCCAATGAAACTTCTAGAGATCTAAAAAATGATCTTGTTACTGAGTCTTATTGTGGCAAAGGAACTCTGGGAGCACGAGTGAAAGGAATTAGTCGTGAGTTGTGGGAACAAGCACATTTGTATATTTTACACAACATCGATGAAGTTAGTAGCTACATCACAGAACACAATGATCTTATCAAGAAAAATCATCCGCGATCCAGTTCAATGTGGCTTGCAAGAGAGCATAATTGAACATTTATTAGGTGGTTTGAAGAGAAAGTCTTTAAGCAGCTATCTGAATCACCAAATAATGTTGCTGAGAACATAAAATGGCTCGCCTTTAAGCCAAAAATGGATGTCATGTCATATGAAGGTTATGACATAAACGGATTTTTATATTACACTAAACGTCAAGATGAAAGTAGTGTAGTCCAAAATAGTGGGGTCACTGTTAAAGCTTGTTCGTTGTATTTTGCTAGTGCCAAAGATAAAAGACCACACGAAGCTGAGATGTCGTATTTCAGAATCATTGAGGACATACGGGAAATGGACTATACAAATTTCAGAGTTCCTATCTTTAGATGTAATTGGGTTGATAACAACAAAGGCATTTTAGTAGATGAGTTGGGTTTCACATTGGTGAATTTTGAAAAAATTGGAGAGAAAGATGAACCATTCATCATGGCAGACCAAGCAAAACAAGTATTTTATATT
The DNA here is from genome assembly GCA_963693085.1 of Alisma plantago-aquatica. Taxonomy (NCBI): domain Eukaryota; kingdom Viridiplantae; phylum Streptophyta; class Magnoliopsida; order Alismatales; family Alismataceae; genus Alisma; species Alisma plantago-aquatica. The sequence continues at coordinate 543,026,093 of OY856413.1, read as the reverse complement.
GATGACCCAGCAAATAAAAATTGGTCTGTCATTCTTCATGGAAAAAGACAATTTACTGTGGATCCTATAAATGAAGAAGAATACTACGAAAAGTATGATGATTCTAGCCCATTTTCAGTTGGTTTTCCAAGTGTCAATGTTGAAGTTAACATCGATGACTTATATACACGTCAAGACCATGCTGAAGGAATTTTAGTTGACTAACAATTCAACCAAAACTAGAGGCATGTATTATCATTCAAGCACACATTTTCTTTTATCATGTATACATTTTATTATATATCACCACTTGTTCTTTTATTATCACTTATGTTTTCTTTTATCATGTATATTTGCAGGTTGTTCTAAAATGGCAAGTGAAGATGAACATTCTTATCATGAGCATGAGGATGCTAGTGGTGATGCTAAGAAGAGTAGAGGTCCCACAGTGATGCGTCGGCTGCAAGAGCTTAGGGCAAAAGGGGAGAAATTGCCAATTCAGTTTGAAAGGGGAGGAGCACCTATTGGGAAACACGCTAGTACTTTTAAGCATTATGTAGGGGCAACCGCACGCAGTAAGGTGCCAATAGATATAGAAAACTGGCATGATGTTCCTATTGGCTTGAAAGACCTCCTTTGGAAAGATATATCTGTTAGTTGAATTTTGATACTATATTATCTTGTTTTTTGTTTATTGATTCCAGTTTTTTGTTTTGACATATACTTTTTGAAATAAGATTATTGCTTCATTTGTATATAGGGTGTTTTTCATTTAAATGAAAAAGACCATAGGAAAAGAGTGTTGCAGTGTTGTGGTGTACGATGGAGGGCATTTAAGACCTATATCAAAAGGGATTATATAGATAATCCTAATCAAAAGAAGAAAGCAACAGACGTATATATTTTCATAGATCCTGAGGTGTGGGACAGATTTGTTGCACAAAGGAATTCAGAAGAGTTTCAGGTATACAATTAATGTTTTTATATATGTATATGTTTGCCAAGTTTTAAATTGCAATACCTCATTTTAAATGATCAGGCTATTCACGAGGCCCAAAAGGAAAGACGGGCCAAAAATGTGCATAACCATCACATGGGATCCCTTAGTTATGCCCAGCGCCGAGAACAACTGGAGAAGCAAATCTCTTCTGGAGAAGGGTCTAGCACAACTCAAGTTGAGTGTCCACCCTGTTATAAAATTTGGCTTGATGCTAGAAAAAATAAAGCATGTGAAATTACCAACCCTGCAACTAAGGAGGTGGCACAAAAGATGGTAAGTTCGTCACAATTAAGTAATTATAGAGTAGGATTTAATAATATCTAATTGTTTGTGATTTAATATTTTCATTAAATAGGATGATCTCTAATTGTTTGTGATTTAATATTTTCATTAAATATGAATAGGATGATCTCTAATTGTTTGTGATTTAATATTTTCATTAAATATGAATAGGATGATCTCTATGAGCAAAGAAAATAAGGAAAGTTCGTACCAATTGGACGCATGGATGAACTATCAGTTGCTCTTGGTACGAAAGAGCATCCTGGCCGTGTTAGGGGATCAGGAGCTGGCATAGGATTCAAGACTTATTATGGGCCTTCAGATTCTAGAAGAGGTCGTAAGTTATACATGATGAGGTTGAAGCATTAGTATCACAGAAAGTGCAACAAATATTGTCTTCATATCAACCTATTCAACCTTCTCAACCTCCTCAAACCGTGTGTCTCTTAGATGATGAGGTACAAGCTCGTACTCCAATTGTAGAAGGTCATGGGAGCACTCCCAATGAACCACCACAACAATCTGCAGTAAGTTTGTATATATATGATATATAATATAGTAGGTATCTGGTTTACCATTTTGTATATATAACTTACATTATTTCAACTAGGTTGGTATGAACTGTAAACTTGCAGTGGAGGTTCCAGAGTACAATGTTGTGGCAGCGGGTAAGGTATACAACATCGGTGGTACATTACATTGTCAATCAGTTTCTGATGACATTTGTCGTGTGTCCATCCATCTTGTGTATGACGGAATGGGGGACAAACCACTACCCATACCTTCTTCTGAATATGGTACAGTTGATGAAGTAGAGGGTTCTATGGTGGGATGGCCTAAACACTTGGTTATCATTGACAAGGTATATCTACATGTTTTTTATATTTGACTAGCTACATATATGAACTCGTTTAATATAAGTATGTATTTAATTAACAGGTTTGTAAACCAAAAAGTAAAAATCCTAGTAGTCGTCCTCCTATGCCCAAACCTTCTTTCATTCCAGAAGCCACATTCGATGAATTGGGAAATAAAAGTAAAGGTTTGGCTCGATACTTAGCCAACCAAAGCCCAGGATCACATATGGTGGTCAATTTAACAGAAGATGCAGTTGGGAGGGACTTTGAGAATTTTATTTTTCTTGATGATATTATAGAGTTGTTCCGGTATGATTGGCTAAATACTTCGATATTAGAAGTATGGATAAGGTAAGTATTAATCAATAAAGATTACTCGAATATATACATTTTTAGCTTATTTGTAACATATCAAATTTTTACAAATGTTTTACAACCATTTATATACTGAGATGACAAACTTTGATATAAAGAATGTTGCATTCTTGGTTCCTTCAGTCACTAGTCAAGTGCAGACACAAATGGATGATGTGAATGAGTACTTCAGTACTGCATTCAAATATTTTGGTAGTGTGGGAAAGGAAATTATTCTAATTCCTTTTAACGTCGAGTAAGTATTATAATTTAATAGAATTCTAATATTGACTAAATTATAATTCTAATTTTTGTTTTCAATATAAATTTACTCAGATCTAGACATTGGGAACTAGTGGTGGTTGTCCCAAAATTGATGACTTTCTATTATCTTGACCCAATGGGAAAAACAACAAGGGGTCACAAACTGAGATTGCCAACTATGGAGTAAGCATAAATTTTAGTTTCTATAACATCAATTGCTATGCTTCAACATGATATTTATACTTAGAATTTCTATTTTGACAACTATCGTAATCAAATTGATTGATAGGGGAATAAAGGCTTATCGTGAAGGTGGAGGAATAATACCCACAAAATTAAAGACACTGACTTTGAAAAATGTCAAGGTAACTACTTTGACTGATTAGTCGTATATATGTACAACTCTTACAGTAATGTATTAATGTCAAATTTTATATGTTAACTCTCTTATAGTCTTATTTCTTTATTTGTAAAACTCTGTTTGTAGCAGTTTACTAATATTAAGTTATAATTCTTTATTTGTAGTGTCATATACAAAATAATGACTGGGCTTGTGGCTACTACGTAATGAAGTATATGCAAACTATTTTGAAAGAAGCATCAGTAGACATTCAGAGTATAGATAAGGTAATTAATAAATAATAACATCATAAATTTCCAAGTGAGATTTGCATCATTTTATAAAATATATATGAGCATGTGCTTTTTTTTGCAGATCTTTACAACTCATCCTTACACACTTGATGGGTTAAATGAATTCTGAGAAGAATGGTCAGATGCTTTTCTTAATGAAGTCACTATAGCATTGGATTCAAATTCATAACTTCATTTGTGTATGTAGATTTGAAACTCTATCAAAATTTACTTTTTGTAGTATGACATTAAAATTTAATATCACTTTTAAACTTGCAATCTATCATTGTTGTTAGTATGTGCTATGTGTATGAATGTTAGTATGTGCTATATGTCTCATTTGAATGAATCTATCTTAGACTTGCAAGAATGTTAGTAAGTGTTGTGTATGAAGACTCAACTCAATATATGTGAATAAATTTGTTATGAAACATCAATTAAAAAAGGATTGGACATGAAAGTTTGAAAATGGCTTTGGAATGCATTTTTGGCTTGCATCATTGCATTTGCAAGTCTATTTCTATTGCAGGTTTTGAATTGCGTAAAGCAATTCTGTTTTGCAGGTTGTTGTACTAAAGATTTCTGGTTTTTTAGAATTTTTCTTTAAAAAAAAAGTAACCTCTCGGGTCAGTTATTTAAAAAACCGTCCCTATAGACTTCTTGGGTCGGTTATATACAAAAACCGACCCAGTAGGTTCTATCCCAAAATCTACAGCAATTTGAAGACTTCTAGGGTCGTTTATCCAGAAAAACCGACCCAATAGATACTTCTTGGGTCGGTTATTCACAAAACTGACCCAGTAGGTTCATCCCAAAATTCTATAGCTATTTGAAAATTCTAGGGTCGCTTATGGAAAAAACCGACCCAATAGACCCTTCTTGGGTCGGTTATACAAAAAAACCGACCCAGTAGGTTCATCTACAGCTATTTGCAGTTTTGGGAAGCGTAGGGTTGCACAATGTGTGCACCCTCATATATATAACACTGAGACATTTACAGAGAGGTCCACATATAATATGGAAATAACAAAACAACTAACATAATATATAAAACAGGAATATATGTTAACAGCCATACTTAACAATCTAAAGTTTCTGAATGTGCTACATTAACTTACGGTAGCAAGTACCACAAGTTTTAGTTGTTAAAGTGTCCAAGATGTATTAACTCCGTTTAGGTAACTTCGTGTTTCAAGTAGTAACCCATTCCCCTCACACAGCTACAAATTTTAGAAAGTAGTAAGAGGAGTCTCACACGTTAAGTGGAGATACATTTACTAAATATGCATTTGAGGTTTCTCTTGTTTTGCAAGTGTAAACAACAATAAATTTCATAGTAGTTCTGTTTGGGGTCAGATCTTCCAAAGTCCAAATATTTGTATATGTGGAAGGTAATTCATTTAAGTACATCCGAGTTGGGAGATAGAGCAGTTATCGACTGAGATGGTGACAATGCAAAATATTGAGAACATATGAGATGCGCGTAGAAATTATGGAGTAATTAAGAAGGCCTAAACATATGTTGGAAAAAGTGGGATATTAAATACAAAAGCATTTTTTCACCACTAACTAAAACTGATTTTACTTATAAAGCGCCTACAATCTAGATTATGAGATTGGTACGGCGAGCTAACAAGAAGGGTATGATCAATTTCCCAAGTATTAGCATAGCGCCTGATTCTAGAAATATAGACAAGAGACCAAATAACAATACTGCATACCGTCACAATGCCACCGAAAATCCGTGATTGCCGAAAGACAATGCCTGCCTAGGCGAATTCGTCACCAACCCAGCATATGAAGAATATTGAGTTCTCCTCAGTCTTTTTCCTCAAGCCAGAAAAAGCTAAATAATGCGGTGGCTGTCCCCTGTCCCAGCCAGAGAAGACTGCCCCATCTCTTATAGGTATGCATCTTCAGTAGATATTATGCAGAGAAACGGAGCCACCACTGGTTTGGACCGTTGCAAGGTATATAGTGAAGAACATAGCGAGGCGTGGGAGGGGGAACAGATACTGAGTAGGGGGGGTATACTCTGCTAATAGATCCGAGGCAAAATCGTTGGATTTTGCCTGTTGCTTCCGCTTGTCGGAGAGAAATAGCCGGGGGGAAGGGGGAAGCGGAGCGAAGAATGAAGATGAAAGGCGGTTGCGGTGCGTCCTCATTTTTATATGGCGCTGGGAGCAGCACTACCCGATAAGAAGAGGGTGGCGGGATATTTAAGTTGTACCCTTAGTTTTTCAAGCCCGCCTAAATTATCCCGTAGCGAACACAAATCTACTGGGCCGGAAATTTTAGTTCGTGGCTAATTTCTTTCGGGGCTGGTAGCGAATACTTGGGCTTGTAGCCGTATAGGGGCAGTGCCTCTAGTGAGTTTCCTTTCAGGATTGCTACAATATGTATAACTTTTCGAATTTGGTACTCTTTGACAGGCATAAAACACGGTTGTATATTACTCAACTTGTCAAAGATACTTCTACTAAACTCAAGCAGGCTAGTGACACCGATCACCGCGCCGAAGTTAGTGTAAGTGCCACTTTGAATCCCCCTGTTATGTAATTCTTTTTACCCTGCTGGTATAGTGTGGACGTGTGCTCTATAGATCGGAGCCTGGGCTGCTCTCTGAACGTAAATACTTCTATGGTTACCTTGTATACAACATGGAATCTAGGGTTTCCTTTTACAGAGATGCCTTTGAGGAGGTGTTCCTTTTCAAGTGGAAACTCTTATCTGCTTTATTGATTTTCCTACGCTATTATTTCTGTTATTATATAAATTGTTCAATAGTTGCCTTTCTTTCATGCTGGAAATTCGAATGCTTCTATATATATGTGTATCTTCAAAGATGTAAATTTCTTGTTATGAAATAAGTGGAAAACTGAAAAACTCTGTCCAATTGTTGTTACAGGCTAGTAAGAAGATAGCAGATGCAAAACTGGCTAAAGACTTTGAAGCTATTCTAAGGGAGTTTCAAAAGGCTCAACGTCTTGCAGCAGAGAAAGAAACAGCATATGCTCCGTTTGTTCCTCAAGCAGTCTTGCCTTCAAGGTCCTTTATTTGTTTTAAGTTACCGTGTTCATTTTTTTACACCTAAAGTATTGAACCTATGCCATTATTACCAGCCTTTATTTTCCTTCTTTCGGCACTTTCAGTAAAATTTCCATTCAACAATACACTCATGTGTGACCATTCCTTTCACTGCGGTTGAAATTTTAATGCAATCAATTGTCTCTGCCGCGAATGTCATTAATTGTTAATTACTATTCTTGTGTAAAATCTTGACTTTGTTGGAAATTATCTTTAGAATATGTATAATCATTCTATCCCTCATATTTTTGTCTATTGAAGAAGGTAACCAAGACATGCATTGAACAGTCCACAGACCATTAGTTTAGATAGTCTTGAGGGATTTGATAGCATGGATTTTGCTGATTTTGATTGATATTGGAGTTCTGAGCTGAGTAAGTTTCAGCAGATAAGTTTACAACGGCTGCAATTCAACATATAAAACATCGGAAATGAAAATTTCCTAGTATTGGTAACATCATGTAGGTAGATGACTTTGGCACTCCATTGGGATTATTATGTAATGTTCATAAGGTGGTGAATTTAAACGCTCTGATGTGGAATCTGATAACTATTGTTAATATATCTTTCCTTTATGTTTATTTCATATTTCATATTACTGTTGTACCTACATGTAATTTTCCCTTTAATATAAATAAGAGAGGAGAACCCTATTGGGTTCATCACGTTGCCTAGTGCAACACACAGATCCCGTCTCCCTTACGTTAACATGGTATCAAGAGCAACGTGATCCGACGCCGCTTCCGCTTCTCCCTCTCCTAGCGCCGCCACATCCCCTCCCTCCCTCTCCCTTCTTCCCAACAGGGCGCCGCCGGCCCCTCTCTCTCCAGGCCGCCGCCGCCGCCCGTGCGGCATCTCTGCTCGCCGCCGGCGTGCGGCAGCAGCGGGGCCCCTTCACACTGCCGGCGCCGCTGCTCCTGGCCGGCTAGGGGTTCTCCGCCTTCGTCTCTTGCCGCTGGGCCTCCGGTGGCTCTCTCTATGCTACCGTAGGCTCAGTAGCTCGGCACCGGGGCTTCGTCTACGTTTTTCGGAAAGTTTTCAACAACTTTTCAGTTCATTTTTGGAGGCCAAACTTGCTGTTTGGGGACTTCCGGTTGATCCAACGGCTCTCTAAAGCCCTAACCGGAGGTCTCGTCTCTTCCATCGTGTCTTCCTAATCACATCTCCTTCATGTGTGATTAGGAACTTCTCGCTTGAAGGCTGTCGATGCGTCAGTAACGCCTCCCTTATCCATTTCTTGTTGTGACGTGTATCTCTCCGTCACGGGACGTGTATCTGTCCGTCCACTCAGCCTTCTTTGTGACGTGTATCACTCCGTCACACATATCCCAGTTGCATTATGGAGAATAAGACCTATTATGGAGAGGTCTCGCCTATTCCTATCAAGCTCAATGGGAAGAACTTTTTGCTATGGATGAATGCGGTTCATACTGTCTTGGAATCGCGAGATCGGGCAAAGTTCGTTGATTCTGCACCCCTCGCTCGCACTGACAAAGACTATGCCGAGTGGAAACGTCTTGACAGCCTAGTGAAGACTTGGCTATGGGGTAGCATGGAGCCTTCTATTGCTTCCAGGTTCATGTTCTACTCTACAGCTAAGGAGATTTGGGATGCCGTCAAGCAGCACTATGCTCAAGAGAAGAACGCTCTTCGCCAGTTTATGATCTATGATCGTCTGTTTGCAGAGAGACAGGGTGATAGACCACTTGAAGAGTATTTCGGTGTGATTCAAGCTATCTCCCAGGAGTTGAGCTACTATCATCCAGTGACGGTTGCTGAGCAGATTAAGGATAGAGATGATCTTGTCACTGCTAAATTTCTATCTGGACTTAGCCCCTCATTTGGTTCAGCAAGAAGTGTGATCCTTGCGTCAGATAAATTACCGAGCCTTGCAGAAGCTTTCTCTAGGATTCAGCAGTCCACCTTTGAGTCAGTTGATCCTATTCCTGTTGTTCCTTCTGGAGATTCTCATGCATCTATTGCTGCAGCAGTACGAGGAGGACGACCTGCACCTACACCGTCTGACAGACCTGGCTTGGGCAGAGGACGTGGGACTCGTCCTAGATGTACTTTTTGTGACAAACCTGGGCACTCTGTCGAGAAATGCTGGAAGAAACATGGGAGACCTGCAGCCCCACCTGTTGGAGCTGCCAATTGTGCCACTTCAGACTCTACTGCTGCGAGCTCTAGTTCTTCTGGCATCACACTTACTCAGGAGGAATATGACAGATTTATTCAGGCAACTCAACATTGGAATATGGGCGCCTCATCTTCTTCTACAGCAAACCTTACATCTACAGCGGGTAATCAGGCTACATCTTTTATGGCTTCTGGATCCGCAAATCCCTGGGTGGTTGACTCTGGCGCCTCCCAGCACATGACTGGTATGAGGAGATTGCTCCGCACACTTGACTCATATATTCCTCATCCATCTGTTACTTTGGCAGATGGTTCTGTGAGGAAGGTGGTAGCTAGTGGATCTGTGTCTCTTACACCAGATATTGATTTGAAATCTGTTCATTTTGTACCTGAATTTCCATTCAATTTGCTTTCTGTTGCCAAGTTGATTGACACTGTAAAATGCACAGTAACATTCGGGCCCTCTTGTTTTGTTTTACAGGATCTCAAGAGTTTGAAGATGATTGGTGGGGGGCCTAGGAAAGGTGATCTCTACCTCTTTCCTGGTGATTATCTATCTCGCCATCCACCTCCTGCTCCAGTTTCCTCCGCCATGCTGAGTGGTTCCCCCTTGCTGTGGCATTGCAGATATGGACATCCATCCTTAGAAAGCTTGAAGAAGTTGGAACCAGATCTAGCTCATGTGTCTTCTCTAGAGTGTCAGTCGTGTCAGTTGGGCAAACATCATCGGTTATCATATCCTGTTCGTGTCAATAATCGGGCTTCTAGTCCGTTTGAGTTAGTCCATAGTGATGTATGGGGTCCTGTTAAAAACCAGGGTTATAATGGTTTTAGCTATTTCATTTCCTTTGTGGACGATTACTCTCGCATGACATGGATTTATCTATTGAAAAGTCGTGAATCTGTGCTTTCCATTATCAAACATTTTCATAAACAAATTCAGGTTCAATTTAACTGCAATATCAAAATTTTTCAATCTGATAATGCCCTTGAATATGTTCAGAAAGCGATGAATGAGTTTTGCAGTTCGGTTGGTATGATTCATTACACATCTTTCCCTCACACTCCTATGCAGAATGGCGTTGTTGAGAGAAAGAATCGCCATCTTTTGGATATCACTAGATCTCTCATGTTTGAATCGAATGTGCCTAAACGTTTCTGGTCTGAAGCTCTTCTCACTGCCTATTTTTTGATTAATCGGCAGCCCTCTTCTGTTTTGCATGGACGCACTCCCTTCTCTGTCTTACGCCCTATGGATAAACCGTTTCATGTTCCGCTTCGTGTTTTTGGTTGTACATCCTTCGTTCATAACTTTGATCCCAAACAAGACAAACTCTCTCCTAGGTCTTTGAAAACCTTGTTTCTTGGATACTCTGGTACGAGTAAAGGTTACAAGTGTTATTGCCCGAGTTTGCGTCGTATGTTTGTTTCTAAGGATGTCACCTTTCATGAAACCAGTCCATATTTTGCAAATTCTATGAGCAAGGGGGAGCAATTGAGTGAGGGAGTGCCACCCACAATTCCAAGCGAGCACGTGGCACCACATGTGCCAAGTGAGGGAGTGCCACCTATCATTGTTGAGGACATACCGCATGATCCACCTATCATTCAGCCCTATAACCAGGTTTATCACAGGCGAGGTAGACAGGATCCAGATGAGGCAGCGACACAAGTCCATGAGCCTCCTTCGTCATCTTCTACTCAAGAGATTCCTGCAGAGGCTTCTGACCTTGATCTTCCTATTGCTGTCCGGAAAGGTATACGTTCATGTACTATTAGACATCCCATATCAAATGTATGTTGTTTGTCGCACTTATCTACACAGGCTCGTGCATTTGCTGTTGGGATGGACTCCATTACGATACCAAGAAATCACTTAGATGCTCTGAAGGACAGTGGTTGGCAGCAGGCAATGCAGGTGGAAATCTCTGCTCTGATTGACAATGGCACATGGGATCTTGTTACTTTACCTGCGGGAAAGAAAGTTGTGGGTTGTAGATGGGTTTTCACAGTCAAACACAACCCTGATGGATCTATTGAGCGGTTGAAGGCCAGATTGGTAGCAAAAGGCTACACAGACATATGGAGTGAACTTCTTTGAGACCTTTTCTCCAGTTGCTCGTCTCAATTCTGTGCGGATCCTTATATCCCTAGCTACTACCTTTGACTGGCCTATTTTCCAGCTGGATGTCAAGAACGCCTTTCTTCATGGAGATCTTCAAGAAGAAGTGTACATGGAGCAACCACCAGGTTTTGTTGCTCAGGGGGAGTGTCAGAAAGTCTGCAAATTGAAGAAGGCTATCTATGGGCTAAAGCAATCTCCTCGAGCTTGGTTTGACAAGTTCAGTGCTGTTGTTTTACAGATGGGCTTCTCTCGTTCCATGACTGATCACTCTCTATTTTATTCAAACTCTTCTTGTGGGTCAATCATTATTGCTGTCTGTTGATGATATTGTGATTACTGGCAGCGATTCTACAGGCATATCACGTGTGAAGGAAGGATTACAACAACACTTTCACACAAAGGACCTGGGGAAACTGAGATATTTTCTAGGGATTGAGGTTCTTAGATCCCATGCAGGTATAAATCTATCCCAGAGGAAGTATGTGCTTGACTTGCTACAGGAAACATGTATGACTGATTCTAAGCCAGTATCCACTCCTATGGATTATCACATCAAGGAGATGGACGATGATACTGCATATTTAGATCCAGGACATTACAGGAGAATAGTTGGGAAGTTAATCTACCTAACTGTCACAAGACCTGATATTTCTTTTGTTGTTGGAGTAGTGAGTCAACATATGTGCACACCACGACAGTCACACTGGACAGTTGTATGCAGGATTCTGAGATATCTGAAAAGTGCTCCTGGAAAGGGGATCACTTATTATAAACCAAAGAGTCCTCTATCTTCTTTGACTCTCACAGGTTATGCAGATGCAGATTGGGCTGGTAATCAAGCTGATAGAAGATCCACATCTGTCTACTGCACTTTTCTTGGTGATCATCTGATCACTTGGAAAAGCAAGAAACAACAAGTGGTAGCACGGTCTAGTACTGAAGCTGAGTACCGTGCTATGCTACATGCATGTTGTGAACTACAATGGATCAAATCTGTCTTATCTGAGCTGAAGATTTTGATTCAAACTCCCATGATTCTCAAGTGTGACAATCAATCTGCTATACATATTGCCAGGAATCCTGACTTCCATGAGCGCACAAAGCATATAGAAGTTGACTGTCATTTCATCAGAGATCAGATAAAGAATGGCAATGTTGTGACGCCACATGTCAAGTCTGAAGATCAACTAGCTGATATCTTGACAAAGCCATTAGGTCCAGCAGTGTTCCAGAATTTATGTGGCAAGCTGGGCATCCACAATGTGTACACTCCAGCTTGAGGGGGAGTGTTAATATATCTTTCCTTTATGTTTATTTCATATTTCATATTACTGCTGTACCTACATGTAATTTTCCCTTTGATATAAATAAGAGAGGAGAACCCTATTGGGTTCATCACGTTGCCTAGTGCAACACACAGATCCCGTCTCCCTTACGTTAACAACTATAATTTTGCTCGTGGTGAGCCAAGTTGCAAATAAAAAATTTGGAAACTATTCAAATGAGATGAAGAATTGAAATTCATAATACTGCAGGCAATTCATGAAAGTACGATAAAGTGTGGTACTTTTTTGGGAAAAGACAGGAAATAAGATAAATAAATTTAGCATATAATCTATGTGTGTGTATTTATGTGTATGTTAGCGTCAATGACCTACCAACCTGACATTTATTAATTTGGATAATTAAATTAAATAAATAACAAGTATAAACCTATAGAAATGAACACACAATGCATTAAATAAAAAAATTGCAAGCTTAGAGCTTAATAATGAAAGTATTGTCATATGCTTTCAATCCCAAAGGTGTCAGATGTTGTTTTATTACGATAGATAGCGGAAGATGGATACTAGAGCCAAAAGAGCACTAGTGAATTTAATTGGTCAAAAAACATACAAATCTGATTAACCCATTCATTATGCACGTTAATTCATATTCAAGTACAATTTATTATTATTTTTAAAAAAATCAAGAGTTCGTGGATATAACATACGATGAGGAGAATGTCACAATGACAACACAAAATTTTCAGGAGGTCATCAAATGTTGTAAATCTGTCAGTGAGTGATTGTCTCGGAGGCATTTTATAATTCGATCAATTTGTCCTTATCCATCACGATGTTTGTGATATGATAACTTGTGTTCGACTATTAAGATGATCTTTGAAAGCTAACCACGAGTTTACAAAGTCTTTGTTTCATACTGCTTCTTCATCTATTCTCTTTCCTTTTTCTTATACATATTTCTAATATCTTAAATATTGTCACTTTTTAGCTAGATTCAATGTCGAGCTATACCTTCATTGTATCTTCCTTTGGAGGGGATGCAAATAAGTCAATGAAATATGGTTATTGTATAAGATTTTGTCACACACATGACTAGAGAGTATATTTAATCAGATTGATGTTTAGTGCATTGATTCATAGTTTTCAACTCTATTGTTCCACTGTTACTACTAAAAGATTAGATGACTTCTTCACTCTTCCCTTTCCTTGTAGCACTCGTTTGCTCAGTTATCACATTCTATTGCTTGCACCAAGCTTCGTTTTTTCTATTCTTTTAAAGTAATAAAGGATTTGGCATAGCTGTTAAGGCGGCCATACTCTAGTTCCCGAGAGAGCGCCTAGGCAGGTGCCCAATCTTTTCTAAATGTTTTGCTTTTTATAAAAAATGATGAATTTTATATTTACATTCATATTTTCATATAAGATGCAATTCTTTGTTGGTTAGATCCTTGGTTAGTAACCAAAAGGTCTCAGGTTCAAAGCCACGACAACGACATGGATAGACATCCATATTTTCATATATATAAATATTAAATAATGGCATTATTGCATAGTATTACATAGAATTTAGGCTAAATCAGACCTAACACGACCTAAACTAGAATTTATTGGCCCTAATTTGAAATTATTTATCCAAATTTGATCTAATTTGACCTAGTTTACCCTAATTTGGCGTAAACCAGACCTAATTTTGTATAACATGGCCTAATCAGGCCCAATTCCCCTAAATTTTTGATGACCCAAATGAGGCCAAATTTGGTCAAATCAGACCTAATCTTCCCAAGCTAGAACTATTTCATCCACATCATACTTGTTTTCTCCAAATTGAACCTAATGTGCCCAAATTTGATATAATATGGCCTAAATTAAACCTAATTTTGCATATTATTATGACCCAATCAGACCTAACTTCCTCAAGTTTTCCCTATGTTGACCTAAACAAGTTCTAATTTGGCCAAATTAGACCTAGTCTATTTAAATTTGACATAATTTGGCCTAAAATCAAACCTATTTTCCATAACCATGACTTAATCAAACCCAACTAGCCCTAATTTTCCCTATATTGATTTAAATTACGCCTTACATGGAACCTACCGCCTTAAAATCCGATTTGGAACCTATCTTTTTAAAGTCCTTTTGATGTAGTATGCATTATTGTATAGGTGCCCATTGGTATCACTATTGGTTGTTGCACCACCTGTTCTGTGGATGCAACATGTGATTACTGATTAGCATGTTAGGGTGAGCAATTCAGGGAACCCCTAGGATACTTGGAGTGACACAATTCATGCATGGTATTTTGCACTGTGGGATCTGAGTTTGTAATGATGTTTCCTTTGCTGTCTAATTGGATAGCTATAATTTCACAGTTTGAGATTGTGTAGGATTTATGTAGGTGAAAAATTATCATATGTGGACCTCAAACTTTTGCCCACCACATTGAGCATTGAACCAAATTGATTGGGATTGCATACCCAGTCCCTCTTTATTCTGTATTCATTGCAACTATAGTTGATTCTTCCTTCAAATTCGTCCAACTTTTCCTTTTGTGGTTTTTCTCCCACCTTTGTATTCCTGTGATTCAAAAACCGGTCTATATGGCACATTTGTGGCCACACCTCACTAAGCCAAACCGCGTGTACTTGTGGCCTCAGTGGCTAGTTGGACATAGACAATGACCGCATATTCAGATGTGTTTGAGATGAAATATTTTGTTTTGGAAAATATATTATATTATATTATATGACAACCTCAAATAATCGTATGATTTCATTAGAGTAAATTGTATCAGCAAATTACTCTTGGTCATATAATTGTAAATTTTCAACAAATTCATGTGGTGTAAGCTTAGTTATCAAGGCGCCCGCCTAGGCGGCGCCCTAGGCGCTAGGCAAGGCGCCTCAAACTAGGCGTCCAGCTTATTACATGCATTACGTGGGCGTCTAAGGCCTTTTAGGCCCAAATTAAGCCATTTCGAGGATAAATGAGCATGAATCAAGTCTGGATTTGGTCAAATTAGATCACCTTGAGTCAATTTATGGCTGAAATGGTTCTGATTTAGGCCAAATCAGGTCAAATTTTGGAAAATTAGGGGAAAATAGATCTGATTTGGGGAAATTAGGTCTGATTTGGGCCAAATTGGTAAGTCATCATAGCTTGTTTGTTAAAAATTTCTACTTCCTCATATGTAAGTTGTTCTTGCTTCTTTTTCTTTTCTTTTTTGTCCTTTCTCCTGTATTCTATTCCTAAATCCTACTGCTGCTGCATTTTTGGTAAGTTATTCCTCCTATATCCCCTCCTACTAAATCCTACTTCTGCTGCGTTTTTTTTTTTAATTTTGTTTTCTTCTAATCCTCTTTTACATCACCTATGCTTTGTAATGTTGCTGATGTTGTACTTTTCCTGTTTTATATCACCTGTTCCGTGTGATGTTGTTGTTGTTGTTATTATTATATCTTTTCTTTTCTTTCGCATCCTCCATTTTCTCTCTACTGTATAACAACCTCTTCCCACCTTTCTTTTTCTGTTTTCTTTTATTTCTTTTCTACATTTTGCTGCTCCAATTGTTATTGCAGGCTTGTTGATATTAGTTCCCTTTTTTCTTCTTCCTACTCCATTCTGCTGCTACTGCTGTCATAGCCTCGTTCTGCCATCTATTTTTATTTTTATGTTTCCTACGTGGTATTATATGTAGTATATATGTATAATAAGAAGCAGATTAACATACTGAAAAAAAAAAACGCCCAGAACAGCCTAGGTGCCCCTTGCGAAATGCTGACTGCCTAGCCGCCTTGAAAACTATGGGTGTAATGTCCTTTGACTAAATTGTAGTTAATTCTAAATAAGTGTTGGTCACTTAATTTATATCCTTCAAACGTATCTATGGTCTTCATTGTTTTGTTTTTACTCATGCTTAGTTTTTGCAATTTCATGTTGGTTTATTTCAATTGTATCTATGTTGAATTTGTGCTGGAAGACGGACACATTAAGTGGATCTTTAGTTTGTGTTCTTCTTTGAAGTGTGTGTTCTTGCCATAATAATACTAAAGATTATGCTGTTTGTATGTGTATAGTTACATGTAAACATTTTAATGTGTATATATAAAAATATAATGTAAAAAGCTGTGAATGCCTTGCACATCTGCCCAAGTTTTCATACATTCTATGCAATACCATCTCCATATGCATACTAAATACTGCATTTTGAAACGTTGCCTCCTTAATAAGCCCAGATCCCTGTTGTTATCCATCCACCTACTCGTTTTATCATTTCAATTAAGAATAGAATTGTAGTTTCTCTCATCCTCTGCTCGCGTTCCGAAAACCACATATGTTTTGTCCCTATACTTTTCCGCTCTACTGTCTAATCATATTGTTCCTCCCCCAACACAAGCCTCATCCATTGTCCTTTCCTTCTGTCTTTTCTGATTTAATATTACATGTTTTCTCTCATCCTATCTGACTGATCCTTCTTGACCCTGTCAACCTCCCAAAGCAGATATCATCCAGCCAAGGCTTGTTCTATTCTTAGTACTAGCTGGATCAATCACTGCTACCGTCAATCTTATTTTTAGAAGCCATCACATCCAGTTGCTAAGTGCCCCTTTTCTGTTAGCGACCGACCGAAAGGAGATGAGGCATCAGCTGAGCCACTGGCTGCACTATCTAGTATCTACAAGGAACCATCATTTCACCTTTTCCTCCTGCATTATGCCCCGCTTCAATATATCTGGTCACCATTGACCTCTGTCTGCAATCTTGCTGCTATTTTGTTATTGAGATTCAACTATCTTTAAGCAAGTCTGAAAAATTCAGAAATTCAGGAATTATGTGAAAAGTTGAAGGGAAATGTGGAGAAATTTAATTTAAGTTCAGTCAGCAATTTCAGGAAAGATTAGAATTTGCATAAACTCCTGTCTTTTTTCATCCAAATTAGAAAATTGCAGAACAGCTGCTGCAAGTTTCTGAACTGAGTTTTGTTTGGTCAAGGTTTGGTGAAGCAGTTTGCGTGTGAAGCTGTGTTTGGTGTTGGTTGTGACTTGTTTATATTCACTTCTGCCTTTTTTTATGCTCATTTCTTCCGCCTAATTAGACTGCCTGTGTCACTTTGATGTCTACTCGCTAATTGTTGGCCATCAATTGTTATATACAGTTACACAGCCGGTGAAATAGATGTCGGCTCCGATAAAACCCCAGAACAACGAGCACTTCTAATGGAAGCCAGAAGGTGAGACATGGCCGCAATTATGGTATTTTTACACTTTTGTGCTACTTCCATAAAGCTATATAGCTATTGTTTTGTTTAGAATTTAGGGGCAATGTAAGCAACATAACACAACCACCTCTCAAACGTAACTTTGCTGCATTTATATATAACTTTTACTTGTGTTTCATCCGTAATTTCAACTGTCGGATTGGCATGAAAACGTTCCACAATAGAGAGAGACCTTGTAAGATCCCCGTTAAGCACTGATCATTACATTGAGCAAATGCTGCGAAAGTGATCTTCAATGCGCTTATCTGGGATGGGGCTATCTGAGGCCTCTTATCCATTTATTAATTACGTAACATACTGTATGCAGACCGTTTCTCTATGAATGCTATGCAAGAACTCAGTTTGTAGATGCTTGGTTGTTTCCCTGTTTTTATTGTCTAAACAAATTCTGAGAAAAAAGGTTCCTGCAGGCAAGATGTACTGCTACTGGATAATGAGATTATATTTAATGAGGCCATCATTGAAGAAAGAGAGCAAGACATACTAGAAATTCAAAAAGAGATTAGTGAGGTCAACGAGATTGTTCAAGATCTTGCTTTCCTAGTTCACAATCAGGGAACCATGATAGGTGATTGATGCTAACCCTTTAATATGTTTAATTTTGTTTTGTGGATTTTTGGCAATTGGTGTTGGTTTTTGGCAATTGGTGGTTGTGGATTACTATGACTGGTTGTTGATGTTTTAAATTTATTTTACAAGCTCGTCAGAACAACTTAAATTTTCCTTAGCCATTTAACTAGATTTTTTTTATTACATCTTCAGATGGCATTCAGACAAACACAGAAAGCTCCCATGCGGAGACAGCACAGGCGAAGGCCCAGCTTGCAAAAGCATCAAAATCCCAGAGATCAAGCTCATCATTGGTTTGTTTTTTCACAATGCTTACTAATTTACTAATTGTCTTCGTGGAAGGCTTATTGACAATAAACTGAACATCATGCAGGCTTGCTTGCTCATGTTGATTTTTGGCATCATCTTGCTGATAGTTAGTATTATTGTTGCTGCCTAAATGGTAGTTGCTCTCCTGGTCTTCTAAGAGACTGAAAGGAAAGCTACACGTTTGGAGGCAATTCCTGCATGGATAGTTGGTGGCTGACACAAACCCCTCATGTCATTTAAGCGGTTTGCGAGGTGATGTGAATGAATATATAAAGGATATCCGATTTGTGCATAACATTGTCAGCGGGACTATATATCTTATCAGTGTGCTGTAATTGTGTTTTTTTTCTTTTTGCTCATGAAGCTGTAGTTCTTCGCAAAGTTTGATTTATTTTAGTGGTTTCCGGTGTACCTTGTGTTATGCTTGGTCTCACGCAAACTTTGCAGTTATTTTGGTTGGTGTGGAGAGTGGGTTTCGGTGGAGAGAGTTTGCAGTTACCTTGTTTGTTGTGTGTGGAGAGTCGGCTCCCATAAAAAAAGTCGGCAACTATTAGAGAGATAACTAGAGTAATTGAAATCTTTTTTCAGAAAGACTAGGACTCTGTTTTGGTATCTACCACATGTGTCAAGAATGCTTCACATCCTTGTCGCAATAGTTTTTCAGCTACCATTGTTGACATTAGACAAGTTGGAAGAATCTTTTTATATCCATGTATCACCATTGTCTGTGAACATAGCTTGCTTGGAACCACAATCCAAGACAACTTTATACTTTTCTAGGGTGTCCATTCCAAGGATTATGTCAAACGCATGCATCTCTAAGTGGTATAAGATCCACCTAAATGCGGTGATCAGAAAAGGAAAGAATGCAGGGAGAGCACCGTAGATCCAACTAACGGGGTTTCTAATAACAAGTTATCTGCTCTACGACTAACAATCATATTGCAGTAATGAATCATTTCTCGAGTGATAAAGGAATGTGTAGCACCTTGATCAATCAAAATAGATACAAAACAGGATGAAGACATATCAGAATGAAATAATTTCATCTGACCTGTCACAACTCGTGGGTTGACCACTGTCTCGGGTTGATTAATTGCATAGAATATTGTCGTTGCTTGATGTTGACTTTGTGCTCTGTTATTTGATGCAGTTGATCCTGCCTGGGACGTTTGTCCACGTCCTCGAGTGTCACTAGAAAACTTTTTCCTCTGATGACCTTGTTGACTCTGCCTCGGTGGTTGGGTTACCATTGTGTTTCCAACCGGACAATCCTTTGCTAGATGTCCTACTTGTCTACACTGGTGACAGATTCTATTATCTTGATATGGTCTAAAAGGTCCAGTCACTGACGTTGATGTTGTACTGGTGGTTCTATTTGGAGGAAAACTACGGCCTCTACCCTTGCTGGATGTCCACTGCGTCTGAGTATTGAACCTGGGTGATGTTGTTGGTGCAGAAAACTTTGATTTCTTAAAACACTTGGACCTTTGTCCTTGGAACTGTGTATGCTCTTTCCTACTGTTGGCTTGACGTTTCTCAGTCACAGACCTTTCCATCCGTCTAATTGACTTCACAAAAGTAGCAAACCTCTCTCTATTCTCTAGAGCAGATACTGGTGTGGTTAAATCAGCATTCAAACCCTTCTCAAAATGCCGAATCCTCCTCATCTGTAGCAACCATGTGCTGACAAAACCGTAGAAGTTCCATAAATTTAGCTTCATACTCACTAATATTCATTGGTCCTTGCCTTATACACTCAAACTGAGAGATTTTTTCTCATCCAGGTAAGTCTTGGGAAAATATCTACTAACAAACTCTCATCGGAATTCTTCCCATCCGATTTCAACACCTGGTCTTTTGCCTTCTTCTATAGCCCACCAATGACCATCACTCCCCTTCAACAGATACATCGCATGCCTAACCTTTTCAGTTTCGGGAATATTAAGAATTCGGAAGACTTTCTCCAGCTCAGTCAGCCACAAGTCTGTGTCTGCTAGGTCATTTGTACCAGCATATTCAGTGGCTCCTAACCGTCAAAGCCGTTCAAAAGTCTTGTCAGCTCCATGTCCCTCATTGTGAGTTGGTGCCCTAGGTGCAGGTGGTGACATCCTATCTGCCATATGTGTCATAGTCGCCATGAACTTCCCAAACAGAGCATGAAAACCTAGGTTTTCTAAGGTAGCTTGGTTAAGCTGGGGAATCTCAGGTATTAGTTCTTCTCTAGCCTGATCCTTGCACCTCCTCTTGGTGTAGCAACATTGCTTTCAACAGCATGTTCTTCATGTGATCCGGCCATCTTCAAGTTCTTCTTCTCCTATATGAGCAGAAGTCACTATCAGATACTCTGGAAGACACTAGAATAGACTCAACAACCCTGGAAGACACTAGAATAGACTCAACAACCTTAATCATATGTCTTTGTAGACTCAACGAATCTAGAGCTCTGATACCACTTAACTTGAGACGACCCGACTACAAATTAGACTGTCGCAAGGTGATGATTAATGTGGAAGAAAACATTATCAACGGATTACTGAAAATATTAAAAATTAAAATCATTTGCAAAGAGATCCATTTCCAGGAAACTCTCATAACAAGAACTAAAATATTATATATACATTCTGGTCTACAAAGTACATACCATGTACCTTCTATTCTCGAGGATTACATACTATAGTTACTTTGTTAAATCTACTCATAAGCAATATAAAACCTTGAGGCATTCAATGCCAAAATCTCAGATCGATCATAAAAGCACTAACTACTGACTCCAAGGACCTGAGAGTACATAGACGACACATATGACTCATATCTACATGACACGACAGTCAGTATCTCCACCTGAGATATTACTGTTGTTCCTGATGCTGCTGTCCTTCCCCTGCTGTGTTGTTTCTATCTCCTCGTCCTCGTCGACCTATAAAAATGTTGGATCCCACGGGAGTGAGACAATTGTAATTGTCCCAGCGAGAGATATAATTCTCCGTCAGAAATATTATCATTGAAGATAAATAGTGATAAACTAAGCAGAGGATTCCTTTATATTTAATAAACCAGATGAATCACTGTTTAAGCATAACAGAGCAATAACATCTTCTTAAAGTGTTACATCTATGAATGATAAAGCAATGAAGCATTTATTTAATAAGGAATATGAAGAACATGTATAACATTTATCCATTTAGGATACAATAAGTAATGTAACATCAACCAATGATTTTCGTGTTTCATCCTTAAGCAAATATGCTACACGTCTGATTACATTTTACAATCACACTTATGCCCTGAGGAGATGAAGTATACCGTTCATGCTCCAACTGACCACGGTTACGTAAGCATCGATACCAGACAAGGTTAATGGAAGAACCAGACTCCATCACCTCATCTGTCTCGGTCAGTGCGAAACCACATGCAGGACATCTCGTGTCTTTGCTAAAATAGCTTTCCAGGGTATACTGGCAACTTCGTTATAGAGTTATAGCCCGTAGCATATACTCTCTTCAGGATATGGCCCGTAGCCAATGCCTGGTATTGTAGAGTCATGGCCTATAGACATACTCTTATTGAGATATGGTCCGTAACCATTCCTGTGCATAGGATATGGCCCGCAGTCATTCCTATGAGGCGTAATGATATATTCACTCATTACCCCCACATATTCAAAAATATGCATTCTAGGAGTTCCCATAGGAAAATCTGTTTCACCATCACCAACTACTGACGATGATGGATCTATGGCCAGGGCTCTACATGATAAGATTTCACTTGATTAATTAAGTGCATTACCACATTCTTTTAGCATCAGCCAAGTTTTCAATCATAAATTATTATGACAAATGCTACAAAGAAACATGTAATACTTCTATCAAGTACTTTTCAAAACTTTATAAAATATTGGGATCTCAATCCCTTATCTCATTTCCAGGAATTCTCATCCCTTAACAATATCATCACCATGTTTACTTGATCTGGGTATTCAAACCCTTAGTTCATCTCTGAACATTGTTACCACTTATCAGGTAACTACTACCTCCAGGTCATCTGACCAAGATATTCATGATACTTGTTACACAAGCATCTCACATAGCTCACCAGGCATATTCAACTTCTTGTCCCCTCTCACTAGGCAACAAATAAAATAATGGCTCACAAGGCCCATTAACATCATAGCTCATACATGGTTATGCTCATCATCTCATGATACCTGTATGGTTAGTATGCTTGATAATAACCATATCAATTACATATCAACATTATGCAATACAAAGATAACATCACTATTCCCTCATTAGGGTTAGGGTTTCCCATCTTTATCAATTTAGGTTTCACATAACATCACCCTATATTAGGGTTTCACATAACATCACCCTATATTAGGGTTAGGGTTTCCTATTTTATATTAATTAGGATTTCTCATCCCATTACCTGAAATTAGGGTTAAGGATTCCCATTCTTCTTAATTAGGGTTTCATGATCACATTATCAAAGATAAAACCCTAATTCATACTTGATATCAATATATGCTCATTACATATTTATTATACAAGTATGAGTTTCTCTCTCATCCTCTCTAGGATGCTAGTTACTTCATACTTTATTAATTTGGCTCAACCTTTCCACAAGACACATACACTTATGATTATCATAGTGTATTGAGTTATTTGTATTCATAGGCATCAAATCTCAATTACTCTAAGTGTACTTATTTACCTAAGTACCTTAGAAGTAGTTCCATTGTAATCAACCTTGAGATACTATTCAACCACTTATGGGGTTATTAGTCCTTACATGGTTTGAACCAATTGGACCTTCAAACGGTTTGGACCAATTGAACCTTCAAACCGTTTGAGACCGTTTAGACCTTCAAACGGTCTTGGTCTTAAACCTTCAAACGGTTTGAGACCATTTAGACCATCAAATGGTCTTGGTCTCTAATTCTTCAAACGGTTTTGAATCTTTTACTTTTCAAACGGTTTTGAAACTGTTTCAACCCTAATCCCTCAAACGGTTTGAGACCGTTTAGACCATCAAACGGTCTGAGACCATTTAGTCAATTCAGAGTTGAAACTGTTTGAACCTAAATTAGGGTTTTGAACCCAATTGAATTTGATTGTTTGAAGTTATTAGGTCATGTGACCAATTGATCCTTAAATCCATTGAAACCATTTGGTCTCTAACGGTTTGAAACCGTTTGACCTCTAACGGTTTTAAAACCGTTTGGTCACCAAAATTGAAATGGTTTGATAATGATATTTTTAGAGGTGTGTGCTAAGATGATGTCATCATCATCAAGCTTCAGACCTCCGAATTCTACTGTCATATATATGATGAATTCATCAATTATTCAAGAAGAAAAGAAAAGATCAACATATCATGAGAAATTGAAATCAATAATAACATTGATGGGTTCAAGTTATATAACCCGCCTTCAAAGTAGCTTCAAGCTTCTCGTATCTAATGGTGAAAGAAGCTCCTTCAACTATCCAAGGTCCGTTTCCAACACTTTGGATGCAAAAGATAGCCAAGGTTGAACATTGGATGGAAGAGAGAAGAAAATGAATGTTGAAATCTGATTTCAACCATCAATCCAAGGTTGAAGATGATCATGGAGCTTACCTTCAGCTTGGGGAACATTTTCATCCTACTCCTAAGATCCTTGGTCATCGACCAAAGCAAGGGAAGAAAGTGGGTTTCGGAAATAGCCTTTCAAGTAAGGAGAAAATTGAGTACATATAATTGATTTTCTAGGAGAGAGAAAGTTGGAGAAAATTCATCCACTTTCTTGCCACATGCCCCCTCCCTTCCTTGCCTTCGAAGCCATCTTCCTTTTTCCTCAATTTCCTTTCAATTATCCTTGAACTAAAAGCAACCATTAAGCACCTTAATTATTATAATACTATTATCCATTTTTAGTGGACATTACTTTTTAATTAACAAATGTGAGTGGATTTCTTCACCTACTTAGGATATGTCGGTGCTACTTAAGGCATTTGGACATCCTCCCACTATATGATTTCTCCCATAACATTTTTAGTTGATGGGCACTTCAATTAATTTATATATTTTTGCTACAAAATCATTTCGGGTTTCAATTATGCTTATTTCTTGATTGTTTTATTATCAAGATTATCTCTCCTCAAAAGTAGTTCAAACAAGACGTCCCATTCTTTTTATTTTCTCTAAATGATACCAAGAAATAGTAGGGACACTCTTGAAGTGGTATTTTACATATTCAACCCTAGATTTTGGGTAATTTGCAAATTACACCAAAACTAGCATTCAATACACAAGCATTATTCAAACAAGCTCCTTCTTGAAAGTTAGGCTTCCACAAGCCATACCTCAGCATCATTCTCATTCATATGATGCTATAACACTTGAGGAACATTTATCATGTAACATTTGCAAGGTAACCCCTTAAATTGGGTAAATTGCACTTTAGTCCAAAACAGGTAAAACATTGTTTCAACATTATTCAAATAGGACCAAAATTGAAACATAAGTTCTCCTTTAGCCTTAATTACTTTTCAAAAGATAAGAACAGTAATCTAAATTACTCACTTAAGCAAAACTCCCAGGGTTAAGGCATAGCCCAGGTCAGGGATGTTACATAACATGCAATTCATCTAATGCACTTATGCATAGTCACATGACCCGCTTACCTGGAGCAAGACGAATCCTAATTTAGTCTCCCTGATCTTGAGTCAAGTCTTAAGTTCCTGAATTTATATGATTTATATTAACTATCATTATTAGATCATGAACCCTAATTTGAGTCTTTTAGGAAAATATGGCCAGAGATGATGGAATTAGGCGTTGAAGACACTAAAATCGGAATCTACTCAAAAAATCATTTCCAAAGACTATTTATACATATTTTTCTGACCATCCAAACAATTATTGTGAATTATTGAACTTCAGACCAATCAGAGAGTGAGAAAAATCCAAGTTGGCAATAAAAATCCTCTGAGGCATCAAGGCCCATTCAAGGTGGACCAACCAGAAATGGCCAGTTGGCCCAGTTACCCTCAGTGTGAGAAGCGCGGTCGTCAACAAAAAAAAAGGTTTGAAAACCTGAATTCACCCCTGGGCGTAACCATGTTGTTGAAAAGAGCTCCATGGTAGACTTGACAAAATGCCACCCTGGATCCTTGTTATGAAAAGCTCAATCAGGAGCATCAACTCGAACCAAAAACTCGTCCCTCTCCCTATCACAAAAAGCTAAGGTGCGGGGCACCTTCCCCATTGCCAGTCGAACCTAGCAAGCCCAAAATTGGGTCTTGCTATGGTTTGTGGCCGGAAGATGGCAAGCCTCCCAAGGAAAATAGAGGAGGGTTAGTGGAAATTGCCAAAGCCCACACAAACCACCAATATAAAACTAAAACTTCCTATAAGCTTCAGTATCGGTTTAAAAATCTCCGTGTGAAGCTATTTATGAGGAAATCAGCAGGAGATCCGATGAGAAACTATGAAATTTTAGATCGGAGATGGAAATAGGTAAAGTGGGGGAAATGTGGGATACCTGAAAATTGGGTGAAATCAACGAGCGAGAGGTGACCCACTATGTACAGTAATCCTTTCCATTGTTGCTCATATCCACTCACGGTCAGAACCGCCTGTGCAAAGTCATCGGAGATGGAGGAACAAGGAGAAACTCCACAACTAGGTTATAGGGAAGTTGAGGGCGAAAAAGAAATCAATACATGTTTCTCTGTATCCGTTGATGGTATTCAACACCTTATATATATAGCCTATGGTCTGGGCATATCATCCTCTGATCAAGAGTCTGAGTTACAGGGGACTTGGGGAAAGCTTTTTCGACCCCTACGAAAGTCAGGCTCTCTAAGTTCAGAACATCACGAGGAGCGCAAAACTGGGTCCTGTTAAGATCATGACTGCGCGAACGATGCGATCAGGGCAGAAGAATATCGTGCTATGTCAGAGTCCTGATGGTTCTGGGACTTTGGGTGGGAGAGAAAGTCGTCTCTACCTGAGAACCCGACCCGAGACGGGTCTCAGCCCACATGACACATAATTAGTCACAGACTATACTTAATTCTGTCATTTGAATCAAATACTAGGGAAACTTCTATCTTAATCTTATGTAACTTTCTCCCAAAGGTTTGAGGGGCCAAACAAGGTCACTGAGTCCAAATTTTGATCATATGTTAAACTTTTAGTCTAGAACAATCTTAGATTATTAGATTCAGGTTTTGAACAACTAGTAATCATTATTTCTATACAAGGGTTGTTCTTAACTTACATGCATCAACATTTCCTTTACTTCTTTGCACATTCATAGACAAGGTTACTATGTTCTTAGATTTTTACCAACACTCCCTTGTAATGTCTATATCATTCTTACATGATCATTTTCCTATTTGATGACCCAAGGATGAATTATTACTATAATGTATTTAGGTTTTCATGTGTACGTTATAAGCATTATCTAATTGATTTATCTTCATCATTTATGGTTACTTGTGTCCAATGGGAGGAATTATGTAAATTAGTGTTTATTCTAATTATGACATTCAAATGTAAATTTATAAGTGAGAAATTCATTAAAGCCCCGTAGTTATTTAAATCTAAAAAAATTGGGATGTTACAACATCATATTCTCTCTCTAAACTACACTAGGACAGATAATTTTGTCTAATTAATGTGAAAACTGACATATAGATTAATTTTGGTATTTGGATTTCAAATTAGATTTATTTTTATTTTGAAGACATTTAATAATTTATTTAATATTTTTAACCTTATCTAGGATTTTCTTCTCTAAATTAAATTAGGATAGTTATTATTGTTCAAATAATGTGAAACTTGGCATCCATGCTAACTGGGACCCAATGAACACATTTTTATCATTATATTTGAGTTATGAAATTTCCTTTTGTGAGTGATATCACCATTATTGTTTAGAAAATTTATCTACATATATATTGATAGTCTTCAATTGGTGTCTCATTAATTTTACATTATTACCAAAAGAGTTATATATTATTATACATAAAATTCCACATCTTACTCAATTGCATATTTAGTTCATTAATTCTAATTTAGTTTAAATGATTGCACATGAAAATTCCTATTTGTTATTCTAGTACATGTTTTAACTACACAGTTCCTCTTATTTTACCACTATGTGAATATTAGTTAGACAAGGAAATAAATGTAACACATTTTATGAACTTTTCTACATGTTAGCACATATTTAAGTTATTATGTAAATATGCGATGTTGATTATAGAATATATTACCACATAATTGTTGGGTTTTCGGGGAGGCAGAGAAGGCAGTGGAAACAAAAATTTTCCTCCCCAAACCCAGAACAAGGAAACGCGTCAACGTCTATACAATAGGAAAGGATGGCTTGTGGAATCATACCTTGTCCCGAGGCTTGCTCGACTACAATACCTCGCGGCTTGCGCGATCTTCACCTCCGGTCTTGGACGGTGTCTGTGCAACTCCTGGTCGCACCGGGACTGACGACTCCTGGTCTCACCGGGACTGTCAGGATTGACAGTTGTCCTCCGAGCGGCAAAAATCTCCCGCCTCTGAAGTAGTCCACACAGACCACCTGGAACTCCAATCTCCTTGTCCCACAAGGATTAGAAGGAGTCGCACCCTCCTGTCAGCGTACTAGTTGCCAATACACTCTCCTGCCACCAATTGCTTTCTGCAGTTGTCTTTCCCTTGCTGTGCCTCCCTTATCGGGTAGCACTTGCTCGGGCTCTCTCGGTTACCAAAACCAGAGAGAATGACAACTTCACAGAGCAACTGGTTGCACTGGGTTGTCCTTTGAGAAGCCCCCAATACCCCTATATATAGGAGGGTCATGGGACAGGGTTCTCCATCCCGGGCAATGCGGGACAAAAAGCAGGAGTAGAATGGTTCAAGATTTTCCACAAAACAACCAACTCACAACCTGAATCGATCGTTTCACAACTGAAACGGTCGGTTGGGGACCTGAGCCGGTCGGTTGACACCTCAACCGATCGGTTGGGACCCATGAGCCGATCGGTTCACTTTTGAACTGGTCAGTTCGTGGTCCTGATCAGTTCCCGATTGACTTTCCTTCTTTTGTTTCTAATTGGTACCAAATACCAATTCTTGTTCCAATCAAATTGGGCAAGTGAAACGAAAGGAAAATTCTCACCAATCCTACTTTCCCAACTTGCTCGGTTGCAATAGTTGAACCGATCATTTCAACACTTGAAGCAATCGTTTCACCCTGACCATGAGCCGATGGACTCACAACTTGAGCTGATCGGTTCACCAAGCTGAGCCGATCGGTTCATCTCATGAGCCGATCGTTGGGAGTGCATTGTGCAGAATCAATCAATTGTGGTTTCAATCAATTCGATACTCTAATCAATCAGTCCAACACCTTGAACATTATGATACTGAGCTATCAATTGATTGAGTGTTTAATTGAACAACTAAACTCCTTTAGAAATCAATCTAAACATTGTTTGTGGACAAAACTCCTCTTCCATGTTAAATCCTATGTGTGTGACCCTGGAGGTCCATTTCACGTTGGCAGTGAAAGTCCATAACACTTATGACTTCACAAGCAAAGAGTGATGCCTAGTCACACATCAGTGCTACCCAAGTGAAATAGAAATTTGGAGAACAACTTTCAATCCTACAACCTGTGAATGGTGTTATAGTGAATGTATAATTCCTTTGTCACTGATATCCTGAATGAACTCGAGGCATGGAACAATCATCCTGTCAACGTTCATTCACTTTCTTGATCTCAGAGCAGATTGGAAGAGATATGTATGACATCAATATCACATACTGATTCACACATGCGTGTGCACGCCTATGTCAATCCTACTCATCAAGTGGCCTTGGATATCAAACTCCCTCAGGAGGGACAAATCCCATATCTATCACTCACCCCTCAAAAGCCCCATGTGTCAAAGCCACCCAATCATCACCTTTATAACAACCCATGTTTCAAGACTGCGCTTGATGATGTCAAAGTGTGCCCAACGACATGTGTTGAGTGTAGTGATTTCAGGTCCAAGAATCACACTCACCACCATCACTGTGAGTACTGACTGTGACTACCATGTTATGGTTCCATGTGTCAAACTCACAGTGGGTCTGTCCGGTACACTTATTCTCTAACAAGTACCTATGTGTTTGGTTTGATATCTCTATATCATGACTAATGAGATTCTGTCATCAACCAACACCACAATCTAGTCTTGTGTGCCATTGCTGTCTATCTACCTTCCACAATGACATCTGACTAGGGACATAACAAGAATATACAAACTCTTAGCATCCGTATGATCTCATCATTCAGGTCCTGAACCTGAAGGCATATGTCATTGAGTACTGTCATTCTCTAGACATTCAATCTGTTCTATCACTATCTCATATGATGAACCAAAAAGAATTGGAAGCTTGCCTTTGATGTTTATCAAATCAATCTTAATGTATCCCACCAATCATCCCATGATTGACTCTCAAGGCATACATACCAACAGACTCCCACTTGCACTGTGAGCCAATCACCCTTGAATCATATTCATAGTGATCTTCAAACATGTCCCACATGTTACTATACTCTAGTGCGATCATAGTGAGTAATGGCAACGCCTTGCCAAAATCAGTATAAATTGCATGTCTCACATCTCGTCGTTGTACGTCACACGTATGAGATGGAGTTGCCGTAATATGCGATCTAGTATTCCTTTGCTAACCTTTAGCCACATTGCATGATCAAAGATTCCATACTTGTCATCAATGAGCGGAATATCTATAAGTTCATCTCATGAACTTTCATATCCATATAGTATCCACTGCTGTTCTCTAACACACGGATACTCGACATTTCCTTTTAAACGGCTTTATTGGAACGTTTCCAATTATCAACAAACTTTCACTTTTATATATCTTATATATAATTTGCGATTAATTTTCTGTCCTTAGGGAAGTTTGCATCAATGTAACTCTTTACATCGAACTCTTCCTTATCTCCATAGAACTAGTACTTCACAAGTACTTATCAAGTTCTCATGGTATTCCAGTAACTCTTACTGGAAGTAGACATACATCCACTCGTCATGTCCCACATACGAGTTATCAGGATGAGCACATCATATTGCCATGTCCTACATACAAGATGATGAATGCATTTTGTTCTTGCCATGTCGATACATGCAAGATAATGGGATGATTACATACATGATAGATCCATATCTATTCTTAGTGTTCCCATTCTTCATAAGAATTGGACACTTGGCCTTGGGATACTAACTCCATGTAACATGGACAAGTTTTCTCCCACTTAATCTGTGCATACTGAACCCTTTAGTACAGATTGCCAATGTATGCTTTCTCTTTTCAGGTCAAGAGGTTTTTGAGAACTATCTCTATAGATCTCTATTCCTATCACATAGGAAACATCTCTATCTTCCTTAAAGATAATTTCCACTTTTGGATTTCCATTCTAGAACATTTCCATTTCGCATCAACATGTGGAATGTGAACACACTCCCACTAAATCACAGATCCCTTCTTTATCTTTGACATATTAGTCAAACCCTTTGACTATATCATCAAAGTAAAGATCCAATTTTTGAGTTGCTTGTACTCAATCAATCACATTGATTAGTCTATTGTAACTTATAGACTTGATTTGCATTAGTGGATTCATAAACCTTATAGGTTGTGTCACGTACACATCCTTGTTCTATTCCTCATAGGAATGCGGTTTTAGTATCCATATGCCAAATGTCTTAGTCATTAAGTTGCAAACAACAAACATCATCCTTCTCAAAATGTTATCCATGTGTCTTAACACTTAAGATTCATTTGCACTTATGGATTTCATCCAATGGGCGCTACCATCAAGGTCATACCTTATGGTTCACATGGATGTCATTTAGGATGTAATGGTCATAAACCATAACTCAAAATTCGGTTCCTCATATTCATCTAGATAGTTGACTCATCACATGAACAACTCATCATATAGATAATTGAGGTGTATCTGTCAAGGATATAAGAACTCACAACTCCTTGTGATTCTCAATGTCCTTTATTAGTGTGGGGTATTCTTTTATTAAGAAGAATTCAGTTATTTGATAATCATTCTCTAACTCCTTAGAGTATGATTCCTTCTTGATTTAGACATCACCATGCCTTAATCATGAGTTCACTATGATACACTATCATAATTACTCATAAGGATCTCAAACATTTGGTCCAAGTATTTCATTCATTGATCTCATCAAGAATTAACACTTTACCAAATTCGTACTTCATCTATGATATTCTTGAGCACTTCAAGATATTCATATTGGTATTTCTCTAAACACCTTTTGAAGTATTAGCATTTGTTCCAATAGGTATGTAAATACATCACATGTATTATACCTAATAGGATAATTATTCTCCCACTACCATTAGTGAAGATTGATTAATCATGTCTAAGATATTCATGTCTCTTACTGGTTTTCTAACCAAAAGAGTCTAGATTTATCCATCACATGGAAACTAGAAATGAATTTCTCATGATTGATGCTAATTTGATTGTTTGAGTTATCTATAACTTTTAGGTATCATTTTATCTTATGCATATCAAATACCACAAGATAAACAAGGCATTGCCACAAAGATCATATCTTTAGAAATTGAAACATCTCTTTATTGATTGCCATCATTGTCATACAATATGCAAAAATAAAGTGTTTCTATCTATTGGAAAATATGAAATAGCAGTTTATAACTGTAATACATGCCTTTTAGGCTGAAAATAAACTAAAGTACTCCTATCTATGGCGGCAACACTTGCCCCATTTATTGAGTGCTTTACACTTTACATCTTGGTATCATATACCTCAAAAGTGTTACAAGTTTACTTTCATGACACCTTTAAGTAGAGACGTCTGTCGCCTCCTTCTTGTTTTGTTCTTCCAGATAGAGAGGACAATTCCTTTTCCAATGTCCTGGCTTTTGACAATGGTGGCAATTTCCTTTCTTGGTCACGCCTCCCTTGGCCTTGAGAGCTGAAGACGACTTGGGCTCCTGGCTAGCATTAGAACCTTTCTTAGCTTTGCCCTTGCCCTTGCGCTTGGACTTGCCTTTCTTGCTCGTGATCGCCATCATAGACTTAGGCTTGTCCTTCTTCATCTGTATCTCAGCTGTCCTCAACATGCCCAACAACTCTGAAAGTGGCCTATCAAAGTTGTTCATGTTGTAGTTCACCACAAACTGACTGTAGGATTCAGGCAACGATTGCAGTATCACGTCAGTAGCCAACTCTTGGCTCAGTGGAAATCCCAGTCTTGTCAGGTTCTCCACATACCCAATCATCTTGAGTGTGTGAGGACCAACTGGATCTCCTTCTGTCATGACGCACTTGAATAGTGCCCTTGAGACATTGTATCTGTCTTGCCGTGCTTGATCTTCATACATGTTTCTAAGATGCTGAATCATCTCAATGACACCCATGTTCTCATGTTGTCTCTGCAACTCGTGGTTCATAAAGCACAACATCAAGCACTTTGCATCAATGGCATCATCAGAATACTTCTTGTAAGCATCCCTTTCTGCCTTTGGTGCATTAGGAGCAGGTTCCTTTGGAATTGGAGTATCCAGGACATAGAGCTTTCGCTCTTGAGTGAGAACAATTATCAATGTCATATACCAGTCGTGGAAGTTTGTCCCATTTAGCTTGTCCTTTACAAGGACTGATCGCAAAGAAAAGTGATTGTTGTTTGTTGCCATTTGTACTACAAAAGGGAAATATGCAATTTTAGTCCAAAAATTCATTTTGACTTATTTGATTGATTTGAAAAGTTAACGATATAATTAGGCCTTTAATTAATTATCGTTCCCACTATTTTAGTTCAAATTGATAGCCCTCACCATCAATTCGGAAGATTGCAGCGTACAACCTTCTAGTGGGCAAGATCCTGAAATCCTCTAAGTCATGAACCAGCTAGGGCTGTCACCCACGACTTTGATCTCTCAGGTAGGCAACTCTTGCCAATTGCATCATATGCAACTCTTGATAAGATGTCATATGCAACTCCTTGCCATGATCATCTCCATGCCTTAAGTTGCTAGATCCTATCTAGGTCACCTTGTTAAGTCCGACCCAAAGCAAACACGATGAACATGCACCCTGCTAGGGTAGACCCACACATTCATCCTTCATGCTTCCACGAGATAGACGGTGCACCACGCTAGGGCGTGCCCACACTTGGTCGATCAAGCTTTTCATGTGTGTCGCATTTGGAAGGCATCTAAAACTTAATATTTAATGAGGGATTTGGTTTTATATACATATACATATCCAATCAACACAATATATAGTATGTATCATATACATGCTATATCCCACTAAAAACATGTGAAACGATAAAAGCGATGATTATGGCCATCCTAATGTGATTCCTCGAGCCAAGAGGAATCACGGCCATCTAGGTCTACATCACACACAACCTGTACAAGATGAACTCTGTGTCTTGCCTTTTTGGGTTTGATCAACTCATCACATGACTGATCGGCTCGCCATCAAGTCGGTCGGCTGGGTGCCACCAGTCGATCGGTTGGCTCCTCCAACCGATCGGTTCGCCTGGTCGTCGTGCATCTCATCATGGCCGTCACCTATTCGTCTCGTTCCTCGAACCGGTCATCAACCGATCGGATCACTCCTTGAACCGATCGTCTAGAACGTCAACCGATCGGTTCACGCCTTGAACCGATCATCTCAGCTGTCGTCAGGATGTCCTCCGTTCTTTGACATAACAGGAAATAAAATTCTATCCTATTTTACATTGTAAAAGGAGAAACCTCGAGTTACATTTGAGGGGAGCAAAGGTAGGAAAGAAATCTTGAATTATTTCGAGTTACATCAGGAATAGGAGAAGGAAGATCGGTGCGCAGACCGAGATGCAAGCAACCACATACAACCATACATAGATAGGGTTTATTGGCCATAACCATACTATACATCCACCACAAAACTCGTTTAAGGGCGACGCGTATCGAGTGCATTCATAATACATATCATATATGTAATTTTGGGATTTGTGGATTTAGGATTGGACATGCATAAAGCCAATTTTATTCGCATCGTATGCAATAAATAAAGGTGACAAACCAAAATCGATCATATTGATAATCCCTAAAGTATAGAGCAGTTGACGTGGCTCTGATACCACTGTTGGGTTTTTGGGGAGGCAGAGAAGGCAGCGGAAACAAAAATTTTCCTCCCCAAACCCAGAACAAGGAAACGCGTCAACGTCTATACAATAGGAAAGGATGGTTTGTGGAATCATACCTTGTACCGAGGCTTGCTCGGCGACAATACCTCGCGGCTTGCGCGGTCTTCACCTCCGGTCTTGGACGGT
This sequence comes from Alisma plantago-aquatica, assembly GCA_963693085.1. Lineage (NCBI taxonomy): Eukaryota > Viridiplantae > Streptophyta > Magnoliopsida > Alismatales > Alismataceae > Alisma > Alisma plantago-aquatica. The sequence continues at coordinate 542,991,542 of OY856413.1, read as the reverse complement.
GTCTGTGCAGCTTCTGGTCGCACCGAGACTGACGACTCCTGGTCTCACTGGGACTGTCGGGATTGACAGCTGTCCTCCGAGCGACAGAAATCTCCCGCCTCTGAAGTAGTCCACACGGACCACCTAGAACTCCAATCTCCTTGTCCCATAAGGAATTGGAAGGAATCACACCCTCCTGTCAGCGTACTAGTTGCCAACACACTCTCCTGCCACCAATTGCTTTCTGCAGTTGTCTTTCCCTTGTTGTGCCTCCCTTATCGGGTAGCACTTGCTCGGGCTCTCTCGGTTACCAAAACCAGATAGAACGACAACTTCACAGAGCAACGGGTTGCACTAGGTTGTCCTTTGAGAAGCCCCCAATACCCCTATATATAGGAGGGTCATGGGACATGGTTCTCCATCCCAGGCAATGCGGGACTAAAAGCAGGAGTAGAATGGTTCGAGATTTTCCACAAAACAACCAACTCACAACCTAAACCGATCGTTTCACAACTGAAATGGTCGGTTGGGGACCTGAGCCGGTCGGTTGACACCTCAACCGATCGGTTGGGACCCATGAGCCGATCAGTTCACTTCTGAACCGGTCGATTCGTGGTCCTGATCAGTTCCCGATTGACTTTCCTTCTTTTGTTTCTAATTGGTATCAAATACCAATCCTTGTTCCAATCAAATTGGGTAAGTGAAACGAAAGGAAAATTCTCACCAATCCTACTTTCCCAACTTGCTCGGTTGCAACAGTTGAACCGATCGTTTCCACACTTGAAGTAATCGTTTCACCCTAACCATGAGCCGATCGACTCACAACTTGAGCCGATCGGTTCACCAAGCTGAACCGATTGGTTCATCTCATGAGCCGATCGGTTGGGAGTGTAGAATCAGTCAATTGCGGTTTCAATCAATTCGATACTCTAATCAATCAGTCCAACACCTTGAACATTATGATACTGAGCTATCAATTGATTGAGTGTTTAATTGAACTACTAAAATCCTGTAGCAATCAATCTAAACATTGTTTGTGGACAAAACTCCTCTTCCAGGTTAAATCCTATGTGTGTGCCCCTGCAGGTCCATTTCACGTTGGCAGTGAAAGTCCATAACACTTATGACTTCACAAACAAAGAGCGGTGCCTAGTCACGCATCAGTGCTACCCAAGTGAAATAGAAAGTTGGAGAACAACTTTCAATCCTACAATTCATGAATGGTGTTACAGTGAATGTATAATTCCTTTGTCACTGATATCCTGAATGAACTCGAGGCATGGAACAGTCATCCTGTCAACTTTCATTCACTTTCTTGATCTCAGAGCAGATTGGAAGAGATATGTATGACATCAATATCACATACTGATTCACACATGCGTGCGCACGCCTATTTCAATCCTACTCATCAAGTGGCCTTGGATATCAAACTCCCTCAGGAGGGACAAATCCCATATCTATCACTCACCCCTCAAAAGCCCCATGTGTCAAAGCCACCCAATCATCACCTTTATAACAACCCATGTTTCAGGACTGCGCTTGATGATGTCAAAGTGTGCCCAACGACATGTGTTGAGTGTAGTGATTTCAGGTCAAAGAATCACACTCACCACCATCACTGTGAGTACTGACTATGACTACCATGTCATGGTTCCATGTGTCAAACTCACGGTGGGTCTGTCCGGTACACTTGTTCTCTAACAAGTACATATGTGTTTGGTTTGATATCTCTATATCATGACTAATGAGATTCTGTCATCAATCAACACCATAATCTAGTCTTGTGTGTCATTGCTGTCTATCTACCTTCCACAATGACATCCGACTAGGGACATAATAAGAATGTACAAACTCTTAGCATCCATATGATCTCATCGTTCAGGTCCTGAACCTGAAGGCATACGTCATTGAGTACTGTCATTCTCTAGACATTCAATCTGTTCTATCACTATCTCATATGACTGAACCAGAAAGAATTGGAAGCTTGCCTTTGATGTTTATCAAATCAATCTTAATGCATGCCACCAATCATCCCATGATTGGCTCTCAGGGCATACATACCAACAATAATATGTTATATATATTAACATTACTTGTTAAGGTAGAGTTATATCCTTGTTTGGACAAATCTAAGGAATCAATCTCGGCTTTCTAATCATGAAATAATGTAATATTCTAGGTTTTAGTTTGTTACATAAAATCTATCATCTTAATCTTAATTATTTTGATTTAATCAAATTAACAAAACTTCAACATATACCTCATCATTTGCATTAATCAACCAATCATGTCTCCTGGATTCGACCCTTAAGATATATTATGATAAGACTTGTCCGCTTGTAGGTGTATTTTTGTCTCATTTTTTGTATTTAAAGTAGGATAAAATACACATCAATCATCACAATGTAGATTTTACATTCTCCTACTACTTATGATCTCAAGTAGTGTGAGGATTTGGGCACTCAAGATCCACAATTCTCCATGTTATTCATCCTTATAAATAGTTCTCCTGTATATTACATTTATGAATGGATTTTAAATTCATCTTCTCACATTTGCAAGTTTTCTTTAGTTGACCGTTCACTTTCTCCATGGGATAGGCAATATCGATCATGTAACCGCATACGGGTGCTTAACATTTTTACCATATGTAACTCGATGCCTTACCTAGTTCTCATATCGTGAACCCTAATTATCTTAACATTTTTTGGAGTACTTCAAGGATTTTTGTATTTTCTCGCACAAATACAATGCCATCTCCTTTTCCATGACCTCGTTATGTACTTATGGGTTCAAGATGAGATCCCCCACATTTTCACAGGCAAAAAACAACCTACTAAAACACTTGGTTTCACCTTCATAACAAGCAATTGAGAGGCACATTGCTGACCATCATTAGGCGGACTATTACCAACAAAACTGACTCGAGGCGTGAGTCAACAAAGAGTGTACATCTTTGCAAGGGACACCTACAATGACGCAATCCCAAGATTGTAAATGGATGTGTACAATTTAACTATTAGCAATATAAATTTTCAATAAAGCTTTGTGACCTTCAATCAATGCAAATTTCAAATATAAAATTTTGGATCCAAAATATACCAACTGCATATATTCTAGAACATACTGTTACTACCACTTTATTATAATTACTATTATGGATGGGAAACACATAAATCAGTAGCATGAGCTGAAATGGTTATTATTTTCCCATGTATATTCTACCAGTTTATTTTAAATGAAACAGTTGGTTATGATTGAATCAGATTACCTAATCAGTTTTAGATGTACCATTATGATATCCTAGAGGAAATATCTAGTTCAAATCCAACTACTGAGCTACTCTCGAATCCGATCCGATCCGATCGCACCTCTTTTCCATCGTACGTTCGGATAACACATAAATATTACGTTATGAAGGATCTGGACACTTCGTCAAAAGATACCAAAAACTGACCATACGAGAGACCCGCCAAACAGGACCGTGCCGAACTTGCCAGGACCCCCACGCCTCGAAACGCCATCGCCAGGCCAAGCCATCATCAAGCATCTCGTTCTCGGTTCTTACCCCACGCGCTTATGCTTACCTCCTCCTTTCCCCACCTCTTCGTGAGAAAACCAACCGTCCGGCTGCTGACAACCTGTGCCGTCCCCGCCCCACAGCCGATTGTCGTCGCTTCCGTGTTCCTCACACGCAGCCATCTGCAATTCCCTCAAGCTAATCAAACGCCGTGCGGTCCTCTTCGAGCAAATCCGAATTCCCCAATCCGCCGCGACACTCTGCGTTCCTCGGCCCCCTCGAATTCCCGCGGTTAGGGCTACATCGATCCAGTTTGCTACTCACCCCTTGTGCCTCTATAATCACCTACCCACCGCCTTTCTCTGTCAATCCGGAGTCGGTCTCCAGCGATGAGCTTCGCCGATCTAGAAGCGGGCCGCCCGCTCGGATCAGGGCGTAGAGGCGGCGGCCTGGCTGCTAACGGGAAGCACCAGGACTCCACGCAGGGTGTGGCATCAGGTGTGTTCCAGATCACCACCGCTGTATCCACCTTCCAGCGCCTCGTCAACACGCTGGGCACGCCCAAGGACACCCCCGAGCTGCGGGAGAAGCTGTGAGTGTTAGCATGACCAACGCCTCTTGTTTAATTTTGCTGTTTAGATTGTGGTTTGGGGTGCGTGCGATCTGATCCGATTCGTTCGTCAGATTTCTCCGTGAGTTAGGATACGGGTTCAGCCATTCAATGCTTGAATGCTTGTAAATGTGAGCTAAAAAACGGGTTGGCTGACTTTTCATTGCGAGTAAATGGATTTAGGCGGGTAGTTGAGCTATTGAATGCTTGCAAGAAGTATAGCAGTTAGTACGCAGTCCACAACTTCAGATACTGTTTCCCCTCTTATTACCAAGTCCTCAGATGGATATTCATCTGAACGCATAAGGAGAATGTTACAAACTGTTCTAATGATTATGTCAATGGGATCACACTGTAAACTGGAGAGCAGAGGTTAATGAATACGTTTTGCTATGAACATGCTGCGTTAGTGACAAGTTTCCAAGTCTTAGGATAGGAAAGAACAAGGAAGAACCTTTTTTGCTATAAAAATTTAACTCTGCAGCACTAGGCTTTCGTCTTCTGTGTGCTTACATAATAATTAGGATTGTCAGTTTCCTTTCAGGATTGCTACAATATGTATAACTTTTCGAATTTGGTACTCTTTGACAGGCATAAAACACGGTTGTATATTACTCAACTTGTCAAAGATACTTCTACTAAACTCAAGCAGGCTAGTGACACCGATCACCGCACCGAAGTTAGTGTAAGTGCCACTTTGAATCCCCCTGTTATGTAATTTTTTTTACCCTGCTGGTATAGTGTGGACGTGTGCTCTATAGATCAGAGCCTGGGCTGCTCTCTGAACGTAAATACTTCTATGGTTACCTTGTATACAGCATGGAATCCAGGGTTTCCTTTTACAGAGATGCCTCTGAGGAGGTGTTCCTTTTCAAGTGGAAACTCTTATCTGCTTTATTGATTTTCCTACGCTATTATTTCTGTTATTATATAAATTGTTCAATAGTTGCCTTTCTTTCATGCTGGAAATTCGAATGCTTCTATATATATGTGTGTATCTTCAAAGATGTAAATTTCTTGTTATGAAATAAGTGGAAAACTGAAAAAATCTGTCCAATTGTTGTTACAGGCTAGTAAGAAGATAGCAGATGCAAAACTGGCTAAAGACTTTGAAGCTATTCTAAGGGAGTTTCAAAAGGCTCAACGTCTTGCAGCAGAGAAAGAAACAGCATATGCTCCGTTCATTCCTCAAGCAGTCTTGCCTTCAAGGTCCTTTATTTGTTTTAAGTTACCGTGTTCATTTTTTTACACCTAAAGTATTGAACCTATGCCATTATTACCAGTCTTTATTTTCCTTCTTTCGGCACTTTCAGTAAAATTTCCATTCAACAATACACTCATGTGTGACTATTCCTTTCACTGCGGTTGAAATTTTGATGCAATCAATTGTCTCTGCCGCGAATTTCATTAATTGTTAATTACTATTCTTGTGTAAAATCTTGACTTTGTTGGAAATTATCTTTAGGATATGTATAATCATTCTATCCCTCATATTTTTGTCTCTTGAAGAAGGTAACCAAGACATGCATTGAACAGTCCACAGACCATTAGTTTAGATTGTCTTGAGGGAATATGATAGCATGGATTTTGCTGATTTTGATTGATATTGGAGTTCTGAGCTGAGTAAGTTTCAGCAGATAAGTTTACAACGGCTGCAATTCAACATATAAAACACCGGAAATGAAAATTTCCTAGTATTGGTAACGTCATGTAGGTAGATGACTTTGGCACTCCATTGGGATTATTATGTAATGTTCATTAGGTGGTGAATTTAAACACTCTGATGTGGAATCTGATAACTATAATTTTGCTCATGGTGAGCCAAGTTGCAAATAAAAAATTTGGAAACTATTCAAATGAGATGAAGAATTGAAATTCAGAATACTGCAGGCAATTCATGAAAGTACAATAAAGTGTGGTACTTTTTTGGGAAAAGACAGGAAATAAGATAAATAAATTTAGCATATACCTATATTTGTTTGTGTATTTATGTGTATGTTAGCGTCAATGACCTACCAACCTGACATTTATTAATTTGGATAATTAAATTAAATAAATAACAAGTATAAACCTATAGAAATGAACACACAATGCATTAAATAAAAAAATTGCAAGCTTAGAGCTTAATAATGAAAGTATTGTCATATGCTTTCAATCCCAAAGGTGTCAGATGTTGCTTTATTATGATAGATAGCGGAAGATGGATACTAGAGCCAAAAGAGCACTAATGAATTTAATTGGTCAAAAAACATTCATTATGCTCGTTAATTCATATTCAAGTACAATTTATTCTTATTTTTAAAAAAATCAGGAGTTCGTGAATATAACATACGATGAGGAGAATGTCACAATGACAACACAAAATTTTCAGGAGGTCATCAAATGTTGTAACTCTGTCAGTGAGTGATTGTCTCGGAGGCATTTTATAATTCGATCAATTTGTCCTTATCCATCACGATGTTTGTGATATGATAACTTGTGTTCGACTATTAAGATGATCTTTGAAAGCTAACCACAAGCTTACAAAGTCTTTGTTTCATACTGCTTCTTCATCTATTCTCTTTCCTTTTTCTTATACATATTTCTAATATCTTAAATATTGTCACTTTTTAGCTAGATTCAATGCCGAGCTATACCTTCATTGTATCTTCCTTTGGAGGGGATGCAAAGAAGTCAATGAAATATGGTTATTGTATAAGATTTTGTCACACACATGACTAGAGAGTATATTTAATCAGATTGATGTTTAGTGCATTGATTCATAGTTTTCAACTCTATTGTTCCACTGTTACTACTAAAAGATTAGATGACTTCTGCACTCTTCCCTTTCCTTGTTGCACTCGTTTGCTCAGTTATCACATTCTGTTGCTTGCACCAAGCTTCGTTTTGTCTATTCTTTTAAAGTAATAAAGGATTTGGCATAGCTGTTAAGGCGGCCAGACTCTAGGAGTTCCCGAGAGAGCGCCTAGGCAGGCGCAGGCAGGTGCCCAATCTTTTCTAGATGTTTTGCTTTTTATAAAAAATGATGAATTTTTATATTTACATTCATATTTTTATATAAGATGTAATGCTTTGTTGGTTAGATCCTTGGTTAGTAGCCAAGAGGTCTTAGGTTCAAGCCACGACAACGACATGGATAGACATCCATATTTTCATATATATAAATATTAAATAATGGCATTATTGCATAGTATTACATAGAATTTAGGCTAAATCAGACCTAACACGACCTAAACTAGATTTTATTGGCCCTAATTTGAAATTATTTATCCAAATTTGATCTAATTTGACCTAGTTTACCCTAATTTGGTGTAAACCAGACCTAATTTTGTATAACATGGCCTAATCAGGCCCAATTCCCCTAAATTTTTGATGACCCAATTGAGGCCAAATTTGGTCAAATCAGACCTAATCTTCCCAAGCTAGAACTATTTCGTCCACATCATACTTGTTTTCTCCAAATTGAACCTAATGTGCCCAAATTTGATATAATATGGCCTAAATTTAACCTAATTTTGCATATTATGACCCAATCAGACCTAACTTCCTCAAGTTTTCCCTATGTTGACCTAAACAAGTTCTAATTTGGCCAAATTAGACCTAATTTGACCAAATCAGACCTAGTCTGTTTAAATTTGACATAATTTGGCCTAAAATCAAACCTATTTTCCATAACCATGACTTAATCAAACCCAACTAGCCCTAATTTTCCCTATATTGATTTAAATGACGCCTTACATGGAATCCTACCGCCTTAAAATCCGATTTGGAACCTATCTTTTTAAAGTCCTTTTGATGTAGTATGCATTATTGTATTTAGGTGCCCATTGGTATCACTATTGGTTGTTTCACCACCTGTTCTGTGGATGCAACATGTGATTACTGATTAGCATGTTAGAGTGAGCAATTCAGGGAACCCCTAGGATACTTGGAGTGACACGATTCATGCATGGTATTTTGCACTGTGGGATCTGAGTTTGTAATGATGTATCCTTTGCTGTCTAATTGGATAGCTATAATTTCACAGTTTGAGTTTGTGTAGGATTTATGTAGATGGAAAATTATCATATGTGGACCTCAAACTTTTGCCCACCACATTGAGCATTGAACCAAATTGATTGGGATTGCATACCCAGTCCCTCTTTATTCTGTGTTCATTGCTACTATAGTTGATTCTTCCTTCAAATTCGTCCAATTTTTCCTTTTGTGGTTTTTCTCCCTCCTTTGTATTCCTGTGATTCAAAAACCGGTCTATATGGCACATTTGTGGCCACACCTCACTAAGCCAAACCGCGTGTACATGTGGCCTCAGTGGCTAGTTGGACATAGACAATGACCGCATATTCGGATGTGTTTGAGATGAAATATTTTTTATGTTATTTTATGAATAGGTACTTGTTTTGGAAAATATATTATATTATATGACAACCTCAAATAATCGTATGATTTCATTAGAGTAAATTGTATCAGCAAATTACTCTTGGTCATATAATTGTAAATTTTCAACAAATTCATGTGGTGTAAGCTTAGTTATCAAGGCGCCTGCCTAGGCGGCGCCCTAGGCGCTAGGCAAGGTGCCTCAAACTAGGCGCCCAGCTTATTACATGCATTACATGGGCGTCTAAGGCCTTTTAGGCCCAAATTAAGCCATTTTGAGGATAAATGAGCATGAATCAAGTTTGGATTTGGTCAAATTAGATCACCTTGAGTCAATTTATGGCTGAAATAGTTCTGATTTAGGCCAAATCAGGTCAAATTTTGGAAAATTAGGGGAAAACAGATCTGATTTGGGGAAATTAGGTCTGATTTGGGCCAAATTGGTAAGTCATCATAGCTTGTTTGTTAAAAATTTCTAGTTCCTCATATGTAAGTTGTTCTTGCTTCTTTTTCTTTTCTTTTTTGTCCTTTCTCCTGTATTCTATTCCTAAATCCTACTGCTGCTGCATTTTTTGGTAAGTTATTCCTCCTATATCCTCTCCTACTAAATCCTACTTCTGCTGCGTTTTTTTAAAAATTTTGTTTTCTTCTAATCCTCTTTTACATCACCTATGCTTTGTAATGTTGCTGATGTTGTACTTTTCCTGTTTTATATCACCTGTTCCGCATGATGTTGCTGCTGTTGTTATTATTATATCTTTTCTTTTCTTTCGCATCCTCCATTTTCTCTCTACTGTATAACAACCTCTTCCCACCTTTTTCTGTTTTCTTTTATTTCTTTTCTACATTTTGCTGCTCCAATTGTTATTGCAGGCTTGTTGATATTAGTTCCCTTTTTTCTTCTTCCTACTCCATTCTGCTGCTACTGCTGTCATAGCCTCGTTCTGCCATCTATTTTTATGTTTCCTACGTGGTATTATATGTAGTATATATGTATAATAAGAAGCAGATTAACATACTGAAAAGAAAAAAAAACGCCCAGAACAGCCTAGGCGCCCCTTGCGAAATGCTGACCGCCTAGCCGCCTTGAAAACTATGGGTGTAATGTCCTTTGACTAAATTGTAGTTAATTCTAAATAAGTGTTGGTCACTTAATTTATATCCTTCAAACGTATCTATGGTCTTCATTGTTTTGTTTTTACTCATGCTTAGTTTCTCCAATTTCATGTTGGTTTATTTCAATTGTATCTATGCTGAATTTGTGCTGGAAGACGGACACATTAAGTGGATCTTTAGTTTGTTTTCTTCCTTGAAGTGTGTTCTTGCCATAATAATACTAAAGATTATGCTGTTTGTATGTGTATAGTTACATGTAAACATTTTAATGTGTATATATAAAAATATAATGTAAAAAGCTGTGAATGCCTTGCACATCTGCCCAAGTTTGCATACATTCTATGCAATACCATCTCCATATGCATACTAAATACTGCATTTTGAAATATTGCCTCCTTAATAAGCCCAGATCTCTGTTGTTATCCATCCACCTACTCGTTTTATCATTTCAATTAAGAATAGAATTGTAGTTTCTCTCATCCTCTACTCGCGTTCCGAAAACCACATATGTTTTGTTCCTATACTTTTCCGCTCTACTGTCTAATCATATTTTTCCTCCCCCAACACAAGCCTCATCCATTGTCCTTTCCTTCTGTCTTTTCTGATTTAATATTACATGTTTTTTCTCATCCTATCTGACTGATCCTTCTTGACCCTGTCATCCTCCCAAAGCAGATATCATCCAGCCAAGGCTTGTTCTATTCTAAGTACTAGCTGGATCAATCACTGCTACCGTCAATCTTATTTTTAGAAGCCATCACATCCAGTTGCTAAGTGCCCCTTTTCTGTTAGCGACCGACCAAAAGGAGATGAGGCATCAGCTGAGCCACTGGCTGCACTATCTAGTATCTACAAGGAACCATCATTTCACCTTTTCCTCCTGCATTATGCCCCGCTTCAATATATCTGGTCACCATTGACCTGTCTGCAATCTTGCTGCTATTTTGTTATTGAGATTCAACTATCTTTAAGCAAGTCTGAAAAATTCAGAAATTCAGGAATTATGTGAAAAGCTGAAGGGAAATGTGGAGAAATTTAATTTAAGTTCAGTCAGCAATTTGAGGAAAGATTAGAATTTGCATAAACTCCTGTCTTTTGTCATCCAAATTAGAAAATTAACGGCTGCTGCAAGTTTCTGAACTGAGTTTTGTTTGGTCAAGGTTTGGTGAAGCAGTTTGCGTGTGAAGCTGTGTTTGGTGTTGGTTGTGACTTGTTTATATTCACTTCTGCCTTTTTTTATGCTCATTTCTTCCGCCTAATTAGACTGCCTGTGTCACTTTGATGTCTACTCGCTAATTGTTGGCCATCAATTGTTATATACAGTTACACAGCCGGTGAAATAGATGTCGGCTCCGATAAAACCCCAGAACAACGAGCACTTCTAATGGAAGCCAGAAGGTGAGACATAGCCGCAATTATGGTATTTTTACACTTTTGTTCTACTTCCATAAAGCTATATAGCTATTGTTTTGTTTAGAATTTAGGGGCAATGTAAGCAACATAACACAACCACCTCTCAAACGTAACTTTGCTGCATTTATATATAACTTTTACTTGTGTTTCATCCGTAATGTCAACTGTCGGATTGGCATGAAAACGTTCCACAATAGAGAGAGACCTTGTAAGATCCCTGTTAAGCACTGATCATTACATTGAGCAAATGCTGCGAAAGTGATCTTCAATGCGCTTATCTGGGGTGGGGCTATCTGAGGCCTCTTATCCATTTATTAATTATGTAACATACTGTATGCAGACCGTTTCTCTATGAATGCTATGCAAGAAAGTTTGTAGATGCTTGGTTGTTTCCCTGTTTTTATTGTCTAAAAAAATTCTGAGAAAAAAGGTTCCTGCAGGCAAGAAGTACTGCTACTGGATAATGAGATTGTATTTAATGAGGCCATCATTGAAGAAAGAGAGCAAGGCATACAAGAAATTCAACAACAGATTGGTGACGTCAGTGAGATTTTTAAAGATCTTGCTGTCCTAGTTCACGATCAGGGAACCGTGATAGGTGATTGATGCTACCTTTTAATATGTTTAATTTTGTTTTGTGGATTTTTGGCAATTGGTGTTAGTTTTTGGCAATTGGGGGTTGTGGATTACTATGACTGGTTGTTGATGTTTTAATTTATTTTACAAGCTCGTCAGAACAACTTAAATTTTCCTTAGCCATTTAACTAGATTTTTTTATTACATCTTCAGATGACATTCAGACAAACATAGAAAGCTCCCATGCGGCGACAGCACAGGCGAAGACCCAGCTTGCAAAAGCATCAAAATCCCAGAGATCAAACTCATCATTGGTTTGTTTTTTCACAATGCTTACTAATTTACTAATTGTCTTCGTGGAAGGCTTATTGACAGTAAACTGAACATCATGCAGGCTTGCTTGCTCATGTTGATTTTTGGCATCATCTTGCTGATAGTTATTATTATTGTTGCTGCCTAAATGGTAGTTGCTCTCCTGGTCTTCTAAGAGACTGACAGGAAAGCTACACGTTTGGAGGCAATTCCTGCATGGATAGTTGGCGGTTGACACAAACCCCTCTCATGTCATTTAAGCGGTTTGCGAGGTGCTGTGAATGAATATATAAAGGATATCCGATTTGTGCATAGCATTGTCAGTGGGACTATATATCTTATCAGTGTGCTGTAATTGTGTTTTTTCTTTTTGCTCATGAAGCTGTAGTTCTTCGCAAAGTTTGATTTATTTTAGTGGTTTCCAGTGCACCTTGTGTTATGCTTGGTCTCACGCAAACTTTGCAGTTATTTTGGTTGGTGTGGAGAGTGGGTTCCGGCGGAGAGAATTTGCAGTTACCTTGTTTGTTGTGTGTGGAGAGTCGGCTCCCACAAAAAAAAGTCGGCAACTATTAGAGAGATAACTAGAGTAATAGAAATCTTTCTTGGTTTTGAGTTTCAATCTATACACAATGGGGTGGAGAAGACCAACATGTGTAATGGTGCATAGTTTTGTAGCAATCGAGATTCTTTTTGTTCTCTATCAAAATTATTTTGTAACAATGGGCTCTTGAATTGGGAGCGTTTTCTTTCAAATATCAAGTTTGGTTATTATTTGGTGTAGTTTAGGCCTACAATAGTAGAGTAATTTGATTATTCTTGTGTTTGGAGGCATACCTCTTCAAAGAAAGGGATAATCACTTAAAAGGGAATAATTCAAGATTGGCATGTGATGTTGGGGTGCACATTGACTTAGTTCACAATTAGGTAGAGGCATTGTTAGTCCATGCTCAATATGAATATATATGAATGCCCTCTGGGAAAGATGAGAGAGAAAATTCCTTCTCCTGCACTTATGGGTGTCAACCTTGTTTACCTAGGAGTCACAAAACCATCTCCAAGATGGTTGAAGGGATAGACATCTTTGGTGGTTGCTCGACAGGGAAGTCTGACGTTGCAGGCATATCTGATGTTTTGATTCTTGTTTTGAGTGTCCAATTGCTTGTTCCCATCAACCATGGACTTAGCCTTGGGCATGAAGAAGCACTTCATTTGGATCCATCCAATGGCAAGGATCATATGCAATGAGAACCTTGAGTTTTCCCCATCATCATCAAGTGTGGGATTCCATATGAGGCCCTTATAGTTGCAAGAGGGACACCTGTTATGGAAAAGAAACACACATTCAAGCAACAAGTAAAAAAAAAACTCATGTGGCATAGTGCCCCTTGCATACTACCTTCAGGCCCTGTTTGGTAGGGTGTAAGAAGAAAGTGTACAGTTCAAACACAACCATTTCCAACTTTTTTAGCATTTGGTAGGGTGTAGTCCAGTGTAGTTGGTGGAATTGGTACTACATCTAACTACTCTTTTCCGTCCAAATTCTTGGAAAAGGTACTGCATTAGAAAAATGGGTAGTCGGGTGTAGTGGGCTACATGTGCGTGACTGATACAGCTGTGTGCTCCCCTCCCCTGCCCATCCTTTCTCTATCAACATGGTGGGGACCCCAATTGTGTAGCACACACTCCTCTCCGTGATTTGCTGAACGTGAATAACATGACAATTTTCTGTAATAAATCAACCAACACAGGTCATGTACGTAAATATGAACATCGTCCACATTTGTACCAAACGCCTGGGTTTATATTCTCTGAGTTTTGGGTACATCCTACCAAATACCCTCTATGTTGTTCAAAATATATCCATTTAATTTCCATACTTTTGAAAACACACAATTCACACTTACTACACCCTACCAAACATGCCCTCAACTGACCCTCTCACACATGTATTCGTGACACTTCCTGCATGCCCCTCATCAGGGCATCGATCAACCCAATGGCCATCCTGTCTTTGGTTGAGTAGCCTGATGTCCTCAGTGGGCATGGGTACCTCTGCTAGATCTTTATGTTTGATAAGACACATGGTATTGAACTAGACCAGTTGCCAACCTCATACCTATGATTTTGGTCCGCCTAGTGTCTCTCATTATGGATTGGAAGTAATAGACAACTAACACAATGAACAACAATAACCTCTTTAGAGACATCATCAAGGGTTCATACATCAACATCAACGACTCTAAGAGGGGCATGCACTACTACTTCAACATTCGAGTGACATGCATGCAGATGAGGGCATCGATTTGAAATCCCCGGTGGGTTCTTTAAGGAGGGGGCATTAGTGAGGATGGCATGGCTCAACCTCAACTATATCATGCTTAAGGAGCATTTATGTTGTCTTGGGCTAGTATAACTCTTCTAGTTGACCCAACTATCACATTTGGTAGTTCTCTGAGATCCATTATGGATGTGCCTATGCGTTTAGCGTGTAACCTCCCCAGTCATGCACATAGTCATGATAACGATGTAATTATCTCATCATTTCCAATGCCACTAGTACAAATACTGTGACAAAGTGGGATTTTGCATAAGTATGATGAAATCACTATTTTGCCCTCATTATGCTCACTCCTGATCCTCAATCATTTTTCTTGGCTTCATAATCAATGTTAATACTCAAAATCAAAATATGGTGATCAATGTGGACTTTATACACATTATAACATCACAAGTTAATTACCTTGTCCAAATAAGAAAATTGATCCATCAAACTTCATCATATTGTTCCCAAACTTTTCATAAATATTCTCCACATTTTTGGGAAGCTATGGTCCAAATTTCATTGCAATTGGACATTCCTACTAATTACTACAATTTCTTGAAGTTAATGGGTTAAAACCCCCTTTATTTGCTCTTTTATTGGCTTTGCCATGTCAGCAATCTGTGGGGTGTGTAAAGGGAGGCGAGTCAGGGCCCTTGGATCTGCCCCTCACGGATCACGGTCCAATCTAATGGCCACTGGTCATCTCCTACCTCCTGCAATCAGCGGGGAGGAGTTAAGGAGGATCGAGACTTGCAAACCGATCGAATAAGACCCGATTCGAATTTCTAATCGAGCAAATCTCTTAGTCTCGTGATTTCGCGCTCAACGAGCCCTTGTTTGACCATCTTTACTGTGTCATTACTCCCTCCCCACGAGTTTCTTGTTTGCTCCTCTCACTTCGGCGGCCATAGCAGCCACCAAAGATTGATCAACCCCTAAACCTAACCCTAGTGCTATATAAACCCCCGCAAAGGACCCCCTCCATCATTCTGCAGGAGAAGCCTTCTTTTTGGAGCTTGCACCCAGCCGCTAACACCCCAATTTGCCTCCCCGGCCTCCTTGCTATTGGTGCGCCGCCGCCGCAAAGCTCAGATCGAGCGCCCCTGCTCCTCGCGTCCTCTCCCTATTTTCTGGCCCCCATCCAGTTCGCGGGGCCGAGGCAAGCTCGGCCGGCACCTCAGCCACCTCCCTTGCCCTCTCCTACTCCCAGACCTTCCCCACTCCAGCGAGAACCTCCGCTTGCCTGTATGGCTCGCGCGAGACCTGTGTGAGCAAAGGGAAATGTTCCCCGAACCGTGATTCAGGGAGGAAGACCATCGGTCCATTGGAACAACCAAGCCACAAGTGAACCGGTAAATCATGTCTGAACCGGCCTATTGAAGGATCAAACCAGACCCTGAACCAAGAGAGCCGCCTCGTCTACGTGGCTCAATCTGGGCCATTCATTGTGCATCTAAGGGGAGTCCTTTTTCCATACTTAAGGTATTTCTGCTTCTCTCTGTTCAAAATTCAAATAAATGGATGAATCTTGCAAAAATCATATCTCTTGATTCCTAGCTCCAGATATATTTTTATAAATAGTCTATTTTGATCAGAAAAACCCAATGAACCCATTAAAAATACTTTTGAAACCTGATTCCAAACGATGCTCACTAATATCCCTATATTTGATCTCTTGCTTATTTCATTTATTAAATGGCTCAATAGTGATGTTAATTCTTGGAAAACCTAATATCTGACTCTAATGATTATCCTAAAATACAAATCTAGATCCAATCTAGTTGACTTTTGAAAATGAATAATTAGTGATCTAGATCTAATTACTTGATTCAATCTTGATTATAATCTTTATGAATAATGAGTAATCTTGATATGGATCTCAAATCTTACAAAACCCTTGATATATTTTGACCCATGAATCTAATATTGAATACAAATGATGTTAGTTATCATGATGATGATCTGGAAATGTGATGATGACATGTATAATAATCATAAAGTTAGGGTTAACACATATGATCTTAGAAAACCTAGGTAAGCCATTCACACTCGAATATATTGTACACTTGAAATAATGTTGGACATATTGAAATATTGATTATAAGTGAATGACCCAACCCTAAGGTTGATATAGGAAAGTGTAACCCTAATCTCAAATATTGAAACATGACATTCAGAACATCATGATCTTAATCCTTGATCCTATCTTGATGATTTAGGATCTGACTTGAAGGGTCTACCTATTATTTGTTGATTATACTCGAAATCCTCGGTGAAAGGTACGCTATTATATAACTCCTCCTTAATTGTATTGATGATACTTTTATGTATCTCTTAACTGTATACTTGGCTACTTACTTGGATGAGCTACTGTTCCCTATGATTAGTCTTCCATTTTTCTATACTATATTTTGAAAAAACATGAAAACATAAATTGCATACCCATTATGACTGCCCGTATATTGATAATGATGATGATATTGATAATGTTGATATTGAGTGCAACAACCCCCTCATTTGTAGGTGAGACTTGTACATTGGCCTCCTATGTTTCTATGGTGAGAAGGATCCTAGTGACCTTCCCCATCACGTTGGGGTAACAGAGTCACACAAAATATATAAGCATGCTTACTTGATTATAGCATAATGGGAATTTGTAATAAAAATTGAATCGTCGACTAACAAACATTTTGTCGAATGATATTGGTTTTGGAAATCATTTGTTATTCTTTTGAATATAAGTCCTGCCAAGTATACTCTTTTGTTATAAACCATTTTACTTGATTTTGATAGCGTACCGTGCAATTGCATGATTGTGTCTCGATTTTCTTGATTTTAGGCAATACAAATGGAATATTGCATAAGATCGCTTCCACACTCTACATACTCTGATGACAAAGATAAATAAGATATATCTCCATATTGGGTTAGTTGTTCTTTAAATATCCAGTTTTTCAAGTTATTATTTCTTATTGTATATGCCAGTGTGTTAGATCCTATCGGGCCACTCAGGGACGAGCGCTTCAATCCCTTTACCACTGTCTAGGCAGTGAGATTGGGATTGAGGTAAGAACAGTTCCGTGACAGTTGGTATCAAAGCTTACACACTCCCATATACTTTGAAGTAAATAATTTCTCAAGTCTCTTACACCGAAGAAACCCTAAAGTCCATAATGGTGAAAATTGAGGTGTCTAGGCTCGGGGTCCTGGCATAATTTCTCCTATCCGTCTTCACGGTGGTTGAGATCCCCCGCTCTACCTGGCCTCAGTTCATCCAGAACTGGACCTAAAGGTTCTCTTGTGAAACCCTAGAGAGTCTTCTACCATCTCATATCTTCTTTAAGGACTATCCTAAGCCACCCATGTAGATGAAGATTAGGTAGTCTTCTCATCTCCTCATGTGGTCCTTTCTTGTGACCTTTTACCACATAATGTCTCGATTATGGGTAGCTTATGCATGGGGAAAATGAATATCGCTAAATTTTGAAAGTTGATACCATGATCTGGCCTTAATTTGAAATTTTGATTTTTGATAATTTTGAATCAATTACTCTTGTGTGACCCCTAATATCATGCAAACTCAATTTAGCCAAACTAGACTACATGCTTTCTATGTTGATGTAAATCTTGATATGGTGAAATAAGAAGGATTTATACCTTATTGTTGATAAGGTCCCTATTTGATTAAGCCCATGTTGCCCTATTATTGACTGAACCTCAACCATAGTTGGGAAAACTTTTTCCCTATTTGATACACATCATGATTATGCCATCAAATTATTAATCTTATGACTCACAAAATTATGATTTAAGACTATGATGCAAAAAGAAGTTTTCCTATTGACCATTGATGCCTTTTTCAAACTTGATTTTGATATACATGGACCTAAATCATGCACCAATTTCCAAATTATATCACTACCTTGATCATGAAAGGAAAGGAATGCAAATATTAACTTGACTTTGTAAAATCTTGACATTATTGCCCTATTATGGTCTTGAATTTTGATCTCATGACCTTATGGAATATGATTTAATCATGGATACTCTCCCTATTTAAATAAGCTCAATTGATAATGACTAATGTCGGTAATGTGCTAGATTATGGTAGTAGTTGACTCATGACTCCCGTAACCTATGTCACATCCCTATTATGACTACCTCTAAGTTTTCACCTTGTTGATTATTTAGAGTTTGGAAAGATATTCCCTTCCACCCAATTTTGACTGGTTGACCTAAGCCTAATTGGCTAAACCCATGGTTGATTCTCGATCTTGAATATTGATTTGATAATGATCTTGATATATGACAATATTGACTATAGCTTGTGGTTGACTTCCTAGATAAACCTAGGTGTAGATCATTCATCAACCTTGGATACAATGATAATGAAATCTTGGTATGTTGCTCGAATATTTCTTGAATATTGTTGCTCGAAATTGGATATAGATGAATGATATCCCCTAAGGTCTAAATAGGAATCTAAACCCCAGCTTCAAAACTCTTGACCTATGACTTTGGATGTCCAAAAATCTCGACTCTTGATACTGATATATAATATTGTGACTCACGATTATCAAATCTCAATAATGATACAAATCCTATGATCACACTTTTTGGATATTGAGATATATGACTAATGGTTTCAAAATCCCAAATCTTGAAATTTTGAAATGATGACTATATTGACCCCCTCGATTAATGACTTAGGGTTTAACTCTCATTAGGACTAGGGTGGGACCTCCCATTGATATTGAGTTTTAAAATCATGATATTGAAAGTATGATGTTGTCTTGAAATTGTGGAAATATGAAATCTCAAATCATGGGTGTATAACCCCACCTAGGCCAATGTAGAGGCTAGGACCCTGAGATATTGGGATTGAAAGTCACCTTGTACACTTGATTCAAGGACCCTATTTGTTTGACCTAAAATATGTTCTCTCCAAATTTGGGATCAATATGATGTTTTCCATATTTGTGACTCATATGATGACTTTGAACGATTATGTATTGACCTTAATACTCAATTGCTTGATGATAAATGATATTGATACCAATTTGATTATGATATGGAACATGGAAATCCTATTATGATTATTGTACCACTTGAACTTTGAGGACATGATTTTGATTTTATAGTTGAGAATGTTATAGTATTTGAGGATATGTTTTGAATTCAGATAATTCTAATATTTGAGGATAAGATGTAGATTATGTAGTCCCGATTTTGAGGAAGTTTTTGAATTTTGGGGAAAAAATTCCTTTTTAAGGAGGGAAGGATGTGACAAAGTGGGATTTTGCATAAGTATGATGAAATTACTATTTTCCCTCATTATACTCACTCATGATCCTCAATCATTTTTCTTGGATTCATAGTCAATGTTAATACTCAAAATCAAAATATGGTGATCAATGTGGACTTTATACACATTATAACATCACAAGTGAATTACCTTCTCCAAATAAGAAAATTGATCCATCAAACTTCATCATATTGTTCCCAAACTTTTTATAAATATTCTCTACATTTTTAGGAAGCTATGGTCCAAATTTCATTGTAATTGGACATTCCTACTAATTACTACGATTTCTTGAAGTTAATGGGTTAAAACCCCCTTTATTTGCTCTTTTATTGGCTTTGCCATGTCAGCAATCCATGGGGTGTGTAGGGGGGGCGAGTCAGGGTCCTTGGATCTGCCCCTCGTGGATCACGGTCCAATCTGATGGCCACTAGTCATCTCCTACCTCCCACAATCAGTGGGGAGGAGTTAAGGAGGACCGAGACTTGCAAATCGCTTGAAGAAGACCCGATTCAAATTTATAATCGAGAAAATCTCTTAGTCTCGTGATTTCGTGCTCAATGAGCCCTTGTTTGACCATATTTACTGCGCCGTTACTCCCTCTCCACGAGTTTCTTTTTTGCTCCTCTCACTCCGGTGGCCATGGCAGCCTCCAAGGATTGATCAACCCCTAAACCTAACCCTAGTGCTATATAAACCCCCGCAAAGGACCCCCTCCAACATTCCGCAGGAGAAGCCTTCTTTTTGGATCTTGCACCTAGCCGCTAACACCCTAATTTGCCTCCCCGACCTCCTTGATGTTGGTGCGGCGCCACCGCAAAGCTCAGATCGGGCGCCCCTGCTCCTCACATCTTCTCCCTATTTTCTGGCCCCCATCCAGTTCGCGGGGCCGAGGCAAGCTTGGCCGGCACCTCAACCACCTCCCTTGCCCTCTCCTACTCCCAGACCTTCCCCAATCCAGCAAGCACCTCCACTTGCCTATGTGGCTCGCGCGAGACCTGTGTGAGCGAAGGGAAAGGTTCCCCGAATCGTGGTTTAGGGAGGAAGACCATCAGTCCATTAGACCAACCAAGCCACAAGTGAACCGGTAAATCATGTCTGAACCGGTCTATTGAAGGATCAAACCAGACCCTAAACCAAGAGAGACGCCTCATCTAAGTGGCTCAATATGGGCCATTCATTGTGCATCTAAGGGGCGTCCTTTTTCCATAAGGTATGTCTGCTTCTCTCTGTTCAAAATTCAAATAAATGGACGAATCTTGCAAAAATCATATCTCTTGATTCCTAGCTCCAAAGACTTCTAATAAATAGTCTATTTTGATCAGAAAAATCCAATGAATCCACTAAAAATACTTTTGAAACCTGATTCCAAACGATGCTAACTGATATCACTATATTTGATCTCTTGCTTATTTCATTTATTAAATGGCTCAATAGTGATGTTAATTCTTGGAAAACCTAATATCTGACTCTAATGATTATCCTGAAATACAAATCTAGATCCAATCTAGTTGACTTTTGAAAATGAATCATTTGTGATCTAGATCTAATTACTTGATTCAATCTTGATTATAATCTTTATGAATAATGAGTAATCTTGATATGGATCTCAAATCTTACAAAACCCTTGATATATTTTGACCCATGAATCTAATATTGAATACAAATGATGTTAGTTATCATGATGATGATCTGGAAATGTGATGATGACATGTATAATAATCATAAAGTCAGGGTTAACACATATGATCCTAGAAAACCTGGGTAAGTCATTCACACTCGAATATATTGTACACTTGAAATAATGTTGGACATATTGAAATATTGATTATAAGTGAATGACCCAACCCTAAGGTTGACATAGGAAAGTGTAACCCTGATCTCGAATATTGAAACATGACATTCAGAACATCATGATCTTAACCCTTGATCCTATCTTGATGATTTAGGATCTGACTCAAAGGGTCTACCTATTATTTGTTGATTATACTCGAAATCCTTGGTGAAAGGTACACTATTATATAACTCCTCCTTGATTGTATTGATGATAATTTTATGTATCTCTTAACTGTATACTTGGCTACTTACTTGGATGAGCTGCTATTCCCTATGATTAGTCTTCCATTTTTCTATACTATTTTTTGGAAAACATGAAAACATAAATTGAATGCCCATTATGACTGCCCGTATATTGATAATGATGATGATATTGATAATGTTGATATTGAGTGCAACAACCCCCTCATTTAGAGATGGGACTTGTACATTGGCCTCCTATGTTCCTATGGTTAGAAGGAGCCTAGTGACCTTCCCCATCGCGTTGGGGAAATAGAGTCACACAAAATATATAAGCAAGCTTACTTGATTACAACATAATGGGAACTCATAATAAAAATTGAATCGTTGACTAACAAAAATTTTGTCGGATGATATTGGTTTTGGAAATCATTTGTTATTCTTTTGAATATAAGTCCTACCAAGTATACTCTTTTGTTATAAACCGTTTTACTTGATTTTGATAGCGTATCGTACAATTGCATGATTGTGTCTTGATTTTATTAATTTTAGGTAATACAAATGGAATACTGCATAAGATCGCTTCCGCACTCTACATACTCTGATGACAAAGATAAATCAGATATATCTCTATATTGGGTTAGTTGTTCTTTAAATATCTAGTTTTTAAAGTTATTATTTCTTATTTTATATGCCAGTGTGTGTAAGATCCTATAGGGCCACTCAGGGATGAGCGCTTCAACCCCTTTACCACTGTCTAGGCAGTGAGATTGGGATTGGGGTAAGAAAGATTCCGTGATAGTTGGTATCAGAGCTTACACACTCCCATATACTTTAAGTAAATAATTTCTCAAGTCTCTTACACCCAAGAAACTCTAAAGTTCATAATGGTGAAAATTGAGGTGTCTAGGCTCGGGGTCCTGGCATAATTTCTCCTATCCGTCTTCATGATAGTTGAGATCCCCCGCTCTACCTGGCCTCAGTTGATCTAGAACTGGACCTAAAGGTTCTCTTGTGAAATCCTAGAGAGTCTTCTAGCATCTGATCTCTTCTTTAAGGACTATCCTAAGCCACCCATGTAGATGAAGATTATGTAGTCTTCTCATCTCCTCATGTGGTACTTTCTTGTGACCTTTTACCACATGATGTCTCGATTATGGGTAGC
The DNA here is from genome assembly GCA_963693085.1 of Alisma plantago-aquatica. Taxonomy (NCBI): domain Eukaryota; kingdom Viridiplantae; phylum Streptophyta; class Magnoliopsida; order Alismatales; family Alismataceae; genus Alisma; species Alisma plantago-aquatica. The sequence continues at coordinate 542,968,833 of OY856413.1, read as the reverse complement.
TTATGCATGGAGAAAATGAATATCGATAAATTTTGAAAGTTGATACCATGATCTGGGCTTAATTTAAAATTTTGATTTTTGATAATTTTGAATCAATTACTCTTGTATGACCCCTAATATCATGCAAACTCAATTTAGCCAAACTAGATTACATGCTTTCTATGTTGAGGTAAATCTTGATATGGTGAATTAAGAAGGATTTACACCTTATTGTTGATAAGGTCCCTATTTGATTAAGCCCATGTTTCCCTATTATTGACTAAACCTCAACCATAGTTAGGCAAACTTTTTCCCTATTTGATACACATCATGATTATGCCATCAAATTATTAATCTTATGACTCACAAAATCATGATTTAAGACTATGATACAAAAAGCAGTTTTCCTATTGACCATTGATGCCTTTTTCAAACTTGATTTTGTTATACATGGACCAAAATCATGCACCTATTTCCAAATTATATCACTACCTTGATCATGAAAGGAAAGGAATGCAAATATTAACTTGACTTTGTAAAATCTTGACATTATTGCCCTATTATGGTCTTGAATTTTGATCTCATGACCTTATGGAATACAATTTAATCATGGATACTCTCCCTATTCAAATAAGCTCAATTGATAATGACTAATGTAGGTAATGTTCTAGATTAGGGTAGTAGTTGACTCATGACTCCCCTAACCTAGGTCACATCCCTATTATGAGTTTTCACCTTGTTGCTTATTTAGAGTTTGGAAAGGTATTCCCTTCCACCATATTTTGACTGGTTGACCTAAGCCTAATAGGTTAAACCCATGGTTGATACTCGATCTTGAATATTGATTTGATAATGATCTTGATATATGACAATATTGACTATAGCTTGCGGTTGACTTTCTAGATAGACCTAGGTGTAGATCATTCATCAACCTTGGATACAATGATAATGAAATCTTGGTATGTTGCTCGAATATTGCTTGAATATTGTTGCTCAAAATTGGATATAAATGAATGATATCCCCTAAGGTCTAAATAGGAATCTAAACCCTAGATTCAAAACTCTGGACCTATGACTTTTGATGTCCAAAAATCTCGACTCTTGATACTGATATATAATATTGTGACTCACGATTATCAGATCTCAATAATGATATAAATCATATGATCACACTTTTTGGATATTGAGATATATGACTAATGGCTTCAGAATCCCAAATCTTGAAATTTTGAAATGATGACTATATTGACCCTCTCGATTAATGACTTAGGGTTTAGCTCACATTAGGACTAGGGTGGGACCTCCCATTGATATTGAGTTTGAAAATCATGATATTGAAAGTATGATGTTGTCTTGAAATTGTAGAAATATGAAATCTCAAATCATGGGTGTATAACCCCACCTAGGCCAATGTAGAGGCTAGGACCCTGAGATATTGGGATTGAAAGTCACCTTGTACACTTGATTCAAGGACCCTATTTGTTTGACCTAAAATATGATCTCTCCAAATTTGGGATCAATATGATGTTTTCCATATTTGTGACTCATATGATGACTTTGAACGATTATGTATTGACCTTAATACTCAATTACTCGATGATAAATGATATTGATACCAATTTGGTTATGATATGGAACATGGAAATCCTATTATGATTATTGTACCCCTTGAACTTTGAGGACATGATTTTGATTTTATAGTTGAGAATGTTATAGTATTTGAGGATATGTTTTGAATTCATATAATTCCAATATTTGAGGATAATACGTAGATTATGTAATCCCGATTTTGACGATGTTTTTGAATTTTGGGGACAAAATTCCTTTTTAAGGAGGGAAGGATATGACAAAGTGGTATTTTGTATAAGTATGATGAAATTACTGTTTTGCCCTCTTTATACTCACTCATGATCCTCAATCATTTTTCTTGGCTTCATAATCAATGTTAATACTCAAAATTGAAATATGGTGATCAATGTGGACTTTATATACATTATAACATCACAAGTTAATTACCTTGTCAAAATAAGAAAATTGATCCATCAAACTTCATCATATTGTTCCAAAACTTTTTATAATTATTCTCCACATTTTTAAGAAGCTATAGTCCAAATTTCATTACAATTGGACATTCCTACTAATTACTACGATTTCTTGAAGTTAATGGGTTAAAACCCCCTTTATTTGCTCTTTTATTGGCTTTGCCATGTCAGCAATCTGTGGGGTGTGTAATGGTGGGCGAGTTAGGGCCCTTGGATTTGCCCCTCGTGGATCACGGTCCAATCTGATGGCCTCTGGTCATATCCTACCTCCCGCAATCAACGGGGAGGAGTTAAGGAGGACCGAGACTTGCAAATCGCTCGAAGAAGACCCAATTCGAATTTCTAACCGAGAAAATCTCTTATTCTCATGATTTCATGCTCAACGACCCTTGTTTGACCGTCTTTACTGCTTCGTTACTCCCTCCCCACGAGATTCTTGTTTGCTCCTCTCACTCCGGTGGCCATGGCAGCCACCAAGGATTGATCAACCCCTAAACCTAACCCTAGTGCTATATAAACCCCCGCAAAGGACCCCCTCCATCATTCCGCAGGAGAAGCCTACTTTTTGGAGCTTGCACCCAGCCACTAACACCCCGATTTACCTCCCCAACCTCCTTGTTGTTGATGTGGCAGTGCCAGAAAGCTCAGATCAGGTGTCCCTGCTCCTCGCGTCCTCTCCCTATTTTCTGGCCACCATCCAATTCGCAGGGCCGAGGCAACCTCGGCCGGCACCTCGGCCACCTCCCTTGCCCTCTCCTACTCCCGGACCTTCCCCACTCTGGCGAGCACCTCCGCTTGCCTGTGTGTCTCACGTAAGACCTGTGTGAGTGAAGGGAAAGGTTTCCCAAACCGTGGTTCAGGGAGGAGGACCATCAGTCCATTGGACCAACCAAGCCACAAGTGAACCGGTAAATCATGTTTGAACCGGCCTATTGAAGGATCAAACCAGACCCTGAACCAAGAAAGCCACCTCATCTACGTGGCTCAATCTGGGCCATTCATTGTGCATCTAAGGGGCATCCTTTTTGCATAAGGTATTTCTGCTTCTCTCTGTTCAAAATTCAAATAAATGGATGAATCTAGCAAAAATCATATCTCTTGATTCCTAGCTTCAAATAATTCTAATAAATAGTCTATTTTGATTAGAAAAATCCAATGAACCCATTAAAAATACTTTTGAAACCTAATTACAAATTATTCTCACTGATATCCCTATATTTGATCTCTTTCTTATTTCATTTATTAAATGGCTCAATAGTGATGTTAATTCTTGGAAAACCTAATATCTGACTCTAATGATTATCCTAAAATAAAAATCTAGATCGAATCTAGTTGAATTTTGAAAATGAATCATTAGTGATCTAGATCTAATTACTTGATTCAATCTTGATAATAATTTTTATGAATAATGAGTAATCTTGATATGGATTTCAAATCTTACAAAACCCTTGATATATTTTGACCCATGAATCTAATATTGAATACAAATTATGTTAGTTATCATGATGATGATCTAGAAATGTGATGTTGACATGTATAATAATCATAAAGTTAGGGTTAACACATATGATCCTAGAAAACCTAGGTAAGTCATTCACACTAGAATATATTGTACACTTGAAATAATGTTGGACATATTGAAATATTAATTATAAGTGAATGACCCAACCCTAAGGTTGACATAGGAAAGTGTAACCCTAATTGCAAATATTGAAACATGACATTCAGAACATCATGATCTTAACCCTTGATAAATCTTGATGTTTAGCATCTGACTTGAAGGGTCTACCTATTATTTGTTGATTATACACAAAATCCTCAGTGAAAGGTACACTTTTATAAAACTCCTCCTTGATTGTATTGATGGTAATTTTATGTATATCTTTACTGTTTACTTGGCTACTTATTGGATGAGCTATTGTTGCCTATGATCAGTCTTCCATTTTTCTATACTATATTTTGGAAAACATGAAAATATAAATTGCATGCCCATTATGACTGTCTGTATATTGATAATGATGATGATATTTATAATGTTGATATTGAGTGCAACAACACCCTCATTTGGAGGTGGGACTTGTACATTGTCCTCCTATGTTCCTATGGTGAGAAGGATACTTGTGGCCTTCCCCATCGCGTTGGCGTAACAGAGTCACACAAAATATATAAGCATGCTTACTTGATTACAGCATAATGGGAACTCATAATAAAAATTGAATCGTTGACTAACAAACATTTTGTCGAATGATATTGGTTTTGGATACCATTTGTTATTCTTTTGAATATAAGTCCTGCCAAGTATACTCTTTTGTTATAAATCGTTTTACTTGATTTTGATAGCATACTGTGCAATTGCATGATTGTGTCCAATTTTCTTGATTTTAGGCAATACAAATGGAATACTGCATATGATCGCTTCCACACTTTGCATACTCTGATGACAAAAATAAATCAGATACAACTCCATATTGGGTTAGTTGTTCTTTAAATATCTAGTTTTTCAAGTTATTATTTCTTATTGTATATGCCAGTGTGTTAGATCCTATCGGGCCACTCAGGGATGAGCATTTCAATCCCTTTACCACTCTCTAGGTAGTGAGATTGGGATTGGGGTAAGAACGGTTCCGTGACAGTTGGTATCAGAGCTTACACACTCCAATATACTTTAAGTAAATAATTTCTCAAGTTTCTTACACCCAAGAAACCCTAAAGTCCATAATGGTGAAATTGAGGTGTCTAGGCTCGGGGTTCGGGCATAATTTCTCCTATCCGTCTTCACGGTGGTTGAGATCCCCCGCTCTACCTAGCCTCAGTTGATCCAAAACTGGACCTAAAGGTTCTCTTGTGAAACCCTAGAGAGTCTTCTAGCATCTCATCTCTTCTTTAAGGACTATCCTAAGCCACCCATATAGATGAAGATTAGGTAGTCTTCTCATCTCCTCATGTGGTCCTTTCTTGTGACCTTTTACCACATGATGTCTCGATTATGTGTAGCTTATGCATGGGGAAAATGAATATCGCCAAATTTTGAAAGTTGATACCATGATCTGGCCTTAATTTGAAAATTTTATTTTGATAATTTTGAATCAATTACTCTTATGTGACCCCTAATATCATGCAAACTCAATTTAGCCAAACTAGACTACATGCTTTCTATGTTGAGGTAAATCTTGATATGGTGAATTAAGAAGGATTTATACCATATTGTTGATAAAGTTCCTATTTGATTAAGCCCATATTGCCCTATTATTGACTAAACCTCAACCATAGTTAGGAAAACTTTTTCCCTATTTGATACACATCATGACTATGCCATCAAATTATTAATCTTATGACTCACAAAATCATGATTTAAGACTATGATTCAAAAAGAAGTTTTCCTATTGACCATTGATGCCTTTTTCAAACTTGATTTTGATATACATGGACCTAAATCATGCACCGATTTCCAAATTATATCACTACCTTGATCATGAAAGGAAAGGAATGCAAATATTAATTTGAATTTGTAAAATCTTGACATTATTGCCCTATTATGGTCTTGAATTTTGATCTCATGACCTTAGGGAATATGATTTAATCATGGATACTCTCCCTATTTGAATAAGATCAATTGATAATGACTAATGTAGGTAATGTGCTAAATTAGGGTAGTAGTTGACTCATGGCTCCCCTAACCTAGGTCACATCCCTATTATGACTACCTCTAAGTTTTCACCTTGTTGATTATTTAGAGTTTGGAAAGGTATTCGCTTCCACCCTATTTTGACTGGTTGACCTAAGCCTAATAGGTTAAACCCATGGTTGATACTCAATCTTGAATATTGATTTAATAATGATCTTGATATATGAGAATATTGACTATAGCCTGTGGTTGACTTCCTATATAGACATAAGTGTAGATCATTCATCAACCTTGGATACAATGATAATGAAATCTTGGTATGTTGCTCGAATATTGCTTGAATATTGTTTCTCAAAATTGGATATAGATGAATGATATCCCCTAAGGTATAAACAGGAATCGAAACCCTAGCTTCAAAACTCTAAACCTATGACTTTTGATGTCCAAGAATCTTGACTCTTAATATTGATATATAATATTGTGACTCACGATTATCAAATCTCAATAATGATACAAATCCTATGATCACACTATTTGGATATTGAGATATATGACTAATGGCTTCAAAATCCCAAATCTTGAAATTTTGAAATGATGACTATATTGACCCTCTCGATTAATGACTTAGGGTTTAGCTCTCATTAGGACTAGGGTGGGACCTCCCATTGATATTGAGTTTGAAAATATGATATTGAAAGTATGATGTTGTCTTGAAATTGTGGAAATATGAAATCTCAAATCATGGGTGTATAACCCCACCTAGGCCAATGTAGAGGCTAGGACCCTGAGATATTGGGATTGAAAGTTACCTTGTATACTTGATTCAAGGACCCTATTTGTTTGACTTAAAATATGATCTCTCTAAATTTGGGATCAATATGATGTTTTCCATATTTGTGACTCATATGATGACTTTGAATGATTATGTATTGACCCTAATACTCACTTGCTTGATGATAAATGATATTAATACCAATTTGGTTATGATATCGAACATGGAAATCCTATTATGATTATTGTACCACTTGAACTTTGAGGACATGATTTTGATTTTATAGTTGAGAATGTTATAGTATTTGAGGATATGTTTTGAGTTCACATAATTCCAATATTTGAGGATAAGACATAGATTATGTAGTCCCGATTTTGAGGATGTTTTTGAATTTTGGGGACACAATTCCTTTTTAAGGAGGGAAGGATGTGACTGTTACGACCCCACCTCCCGATAACCCCCAATTAAGGGAGACCAAGAGGTCGAAGCCGCACCCATTAATCCCGGATCAAAGGTTCGACATATAACCATCAACAATTATTAAATTCTAACAGACTATACTGAAAATGGTAATAAAATTTGTCTGTACATACCTTTTGAAAACTTGGATCTCTATATTTCTATCCATGCCGATACTAATCTATCTAATCCTCCTTTGTACTTTAAGTATCACATGTGCCACTTTACTGTTTGTTCTTTTCATTGTACCTAAAACGCCGACAAACAAAACGTCGGTCAGCCGTAGCTGGTATGTGGGGGAAACCAATAATCATTCAATTATCTATAACAATGTATCACATTCAATTATCATTTAACAAACAAGTTTACGTTTTAAGTATAACTACGCGATCCATGTGTACCCTATCCCCTGCGCTGTCCCTGCAGTGGACATGGATACTACCTCCCATGTGGTAGATTCCCATTTTACCCCTCATGACTTCACCTCATAGGTGAATCAATTTCTAGGGCTGAGTCACATGGCACTACCCGTAGGTAGCCCACTCCTTAACTCATGGTATGCTAAGAGTCTCATGGCACTACTCATGTGTAGCCCAGTTTCTAACTCATGATACCCTAGACCTTGCTCTAGGTTATCCTTAGCCTTTGCATAGCCACAGGGGTGGACTCGGATCTAGCTAGTTATACATGTATACTCATAGTGATAGCCATAATCACTTTATAATTGCATGAATTAAATAAACATCCAACAGTTAATTCATGCATTGAGGGAAACATCGATAAAATCTTCGGGAAACTATTCGGTATAGTCATAAGCGTAACCACATACCTGATTTGATGAGTCATGCAGATTATTCAACATTTACTTCATGTATATGCAATCAACCCAATCAACAGATCCAAGCAAGTAATTAAATCATCACACAATTCCTGAAAAGAATATGTACTCTATTTATTACACACTTTATCAGGAATCTATTTTATTGACTTGGATTCACTTTCTAGGGTTTCTAATCCGTATTAAGTATTCATTAATACTCATTAGGGTTTCTTAGATCAAATTCTCAAACTTTACCTCTTTTAGGTTAACAAACCCTAATAGCACTCTTTTCCATTTATATAAACCCTAATTGCTCAAACTATTCATTTAATATTCTTTTATACCCAAAATTGACTTAGGATCATCATATCCCTATTTCTTTACAGATTTGAACAATTAAAATATTTAAAACTCATATTCAACTAATTTAGGGTTTTCAAGCTCGTTAATGCATCTTCATGCACAAAACCCTAAACTAAGCCAATTATATAAAAATATTATCTTTTTAGATCTTATTTTCCTTTTTATTAACAATAGGCTTAAATTATCCATTGATCAATATTAAAACCATCTATCATCAAATCTAAGGGTTTTTCATTAATTAAATCATTAAAGATGATAGTTTCATGTACTTTTCAAATTTGATGCATATTTAAGCACATAAACTCTAAATTAAACTAATCATGTGCAAAGTTCTTCTTTTTTGAACTCAATGTTCCTTTTTACATTTAACAGGTTAATATCAACCCTAATGATTCATTAAACCCTATTTATCACATTAATCATATCAAAGTAGGGTTTCATTACCATTAATACATTAAAGTTCATACATTACACTACTTTTCGAACTAGGATCAGATTCAGGCTTTAAAACCATTTTTTATGGATTCCTTGCATTTTTCTGATCAAAATTCATATATTACTTGTCCTAATCGGAGTTACGAATATCAAGATATGAATTTTGTATGAATTACCTGTTTGAGCCAATGGCACGATGCCACGTCACCTATCTCATGCATGCGCTTGATTTGGAAAACATAATGGAAAGACCGTTGTGCCCTTGGTTAAGTCACGCGCGCTTTAGCCCGCAGAGGGGCAAAATCGTCCAAAACGCCTCCTCTCTTCATCTACCTCCTGCAGCCCGAAGCTGCTGCCCTAGCCGCCGAGATGCAGGCTTGGCGCAGCTTCTTCTCCTCCCCTTGACCCCGACGGCGACCGGAAAAGGGCCCCCTAGCTCCGCCGCCTCCTTGCGCACTCGGAGGAGCTCCTGATACACGGCTGGCCGGCGGGGATCGAGCCCAGCAGGTCTGCCACCACGGCTGACCTGCAGCCGAACCTGCGGCTCCGTGCAGGTGCTAGGGCCAAGGAACGGTGGCCAAGCTCCTTCTCCAGGGTATGGGAGCAACGTGCCCCACTCTCAGATCCATCCATAGCTGCTAGCCGTGAAAACGACTCTCATGTGTTCATGGTTAGGGTTTGGTAGGGAAAAGAACAAGAAGAGGAAAGTGGATACATGCAACTCCTCTGATCTCGTCCCCATAGGGTCTACCCCTTATATAGGGGAGAGAGACGAAGCCCTAGGTTGGCTTGTCTTCGATTCAAAGAATCCTCTTACAACCATGAAACCAAAACCTTCCATGAGAAGAACCTTCTCTCTCTTCTTTATCTTTTTAACATTCCTTTTTCTTTGAGTATTAAGAATTCGAAATTCCTCTCCTTTACTCTCTTTATTTGCCTTTTAATCTATTGATCACGAAATATATATATATATATTTCCTTATGAAAAAACTTCCTTTTATCAAATTTACACAGTTAATGGATTATGTATATCCATTATCTCTTTATTTTATAATTATGGTATTTTCTCTTCCTTTTCCTTTATTGGGACTCCTTGGATCCCAGGATATTCCATTATTTCGAAATTCTCTTCCCAGGATATTTATTATCCTTCTAGATGCATCTTAATGCATTATTTCACATTATCTTGTTTATTTTTTATTATAATATTTCCTTTTGAGAATTTCTTTTTATTTCTCTTCTATTTTCCTCTTTGGCATCCCTTTTATCATAAGAAATATTTGGGATACGAAATTTTCCCAATAAATCTCATTTATGCCTCTTTCCACTCAATTTCCACATTTTCTCATTATTTTCCAATTTCTTTCTTCATAAAGAAATACTTGATTAATCTTTTCTTTTCCTATTGCTTTCTTTTTGAAACCTTGGACTCCTTGGTACCCAAGGAACCCAAGAGGCATGAAATCCTCTTTGGATTTGCCTTCTAGAGGTTTCCACATATTTCTTTACTTAGGATTCAATTATCCATTTACTAATTCAATTTCCTTTGTTATTGTTCCTTTTATTGGGCCCAATAGCCAATAAAGCCCACAAATCAAACAAGAAGGCTATTTTAAACGAAATCCAATTATTCTCAACTAAATATATGATTATTTGTTCAAACATCTTTCATATGAGAAATTATATTTCTCACCACTTGAACCCAAAAATTGAGGTTATAACAGTGACAATGTGGGATTTTGCATAAGTATGACTAAATTACTATTTTGCCCTCATTATACTCACTCATGATCCTTAATCATTTTTCTTGGCTTCATAATCAATGTTAATACTCAAAATCAAAATATGGTGATCAATGTGGACTTTTTACACATTATAACATCATAAGTTAATTACCTTGTCCAAATAAGAACATTGATCCATCAAACTTCATCATATTGTTCCCAAACTTTATATAAATATTCTCCACATTTTTGGGAAGCTATGGTCCAAATTTCATTACAATTGGAATTTCTACTAATTACTACGATTACTTGAAGTTAATGGGTTTAAACCCCCTTAATTTGCTCTTTTATTGGCTTTTCCATGTCAGCAATCCGTGGGGTGTGTAGGGGGGTGGGGGGTGAGTCAGGGCCCTTGGATCTACCCCCCGTGGATCACGGTCCAATATAATGGCCACTGGTCATCTCCTACCTCCTGCAATCAGCGGGGAGGAGTTAAGGAGGACCGAGTCTTGCAAATCGCTCGAATAAGACCTGATTCAAATTTCTAACCAAGCAAATCTTTTAGCCTCATGATTTCGTGATGAACGAGCCCTTGTTTGACCATATTTACTGTGCCATTACTCCCTCCCCATGAGTTTCTTGTTTGCTCCTGTCACTCCGGCGGCCATGGCAGCCACCAAGGATTGATCAACCCCTAAACCTAACCCTAGTGCTATATAAACCCCCGCAAAGGACCCCCTCCATTATTCCGCAAGAGAAGCCTTCTTTTTGGAGCTTGCACCCAGCCGCTAACACCCCAATTTGCCTCCCCGACCTCCTTGCTACTGGTGCGGCACCGCCGCAAAGCTCAGATCGGGCAGCCCTACTCCTCGCGTCCTCTCCCTATTTTCTGGCCCCCATCCAGTTCGTGGGGCCGAGGCAAGCTCGGTCGACACCTCGACCACCTCCCTTGCCCTCTCTTACTCCCAGACCTTCCCCAATCTGGCGAGCACCTCCACTTACCTGTGTGGCTCGTGTGAGACCTGTGTGAGTGAAGGGAAAGGTTCCCCGAACTGTGGTTCAGGGAGGAAGACCATCAGTCTATTAGACCAACCATGCCACAAGTGAACCAGTAAATGATGTCTGAACCGGCCTATTGAAGGAACAAACCAGACCCTGAACCAAGAGAGTTGCCTCGTCTATGTGGCTCAATCTGGGCCATTCATTTTGCATCTAAGGGGCGTCCTTTTTCCATACTTTATGTATTTCTGCTTCTCTCTGTTCAAAATTCAAATAAATGGATGAATCTTGCAAAAATCATATCTCTTGATTCCTAGCTCCAAATAATTCTAATAAATAGTATATTTTCATAAGAAAAATCCTATAAACCCACTAAAAATACTTTTTAAACCTGATTCCAAACGATTCTCACTAATATCCCTATATTTGATCTCTTGCTTATTTCATTTAATAAATGGAACAATGGTGATGTTAATTCTTGGAAAACCTAGTATCTGACTCTAATGATTATACTGAAATACAAATCTAGATCCTATCTAGTTGAATTTTGAAAATGAATCATTAGTGATCTAGATCTAATTACTTGATTCAATCTTGATTATAATCTTTATGAATAATAAGTAATCTTGATATGGATCTCAAATCTTACAAAACCCTTGATATATTTTGACCCATGAATCTAATATTGAATACAAATGATGTTAGTTATCATGATGATGATCTAGAAATATGATGATGACATGTATAATAATCATAAAGTTAGGGTTAACACATACGATCCTAGAAAACCTAGGTAAGTCATTCACACTCGAATATATTGTACACTTAAAATAATGTTGGACATATTGAAATATTGATTATAAGTGAATGACCCAACCCTAAGGTTGACATAGGAAAGTGTAACCCTAATCTAAAATATTGAAAGATGACATTCAGAACATCATGATCTTAACCCTTGATCCTATCTTGATGATTTAGCATCTGACTCGAAGGGTCTACCTATTATTTGTTGATTATACTCAAAATCCTCGGTGAAAAGTATGCTATTATATAACTCCTCCTTGAATGTATTGATGATACTTTTATGTATCTCTTGACTGTATAGTTGGCTACTTACTTGGATGAGCTACTGTTCCCTATGATTAGTCTTCTGTTTTTCTATATTATATTTTGGAAAATATGAAAACATAAATTGCATGCCCATTATGACTGTCCGTATATTGATAATGATGATGATATTGATAATGTTGATATTGAGTGCAACAACCCCCTCATTTGGAGGTGGGACTTGTACATTGGCCTCCTATGTTCCTATGGTGAGAAGGAGACTAGTGGCCTTCCCCATCGCGTTGGGGTAACAGAGTCACACAAAATATATAAGCATGCTTACTCGATTACAACATAATGGGAACTCATAATAAAATTGAATCATTGACTAACAAATATTTTGTCGAATGATATTGGTTTTAGAAATCATTTGTTATTCTTTTGAATATAAGTCCTGCCAAGTATACTCTTTTGTAATAAATCGTTTTACTTGATTTTGATAGCGTACTGTGCAATTGCATGTTTGTGTCTCAATTTTCTTGATTTTAGGCAATACAAATGGAATACTGTATATGATCGCTTCCGCACTCTACATTCTCTGATGACAAAGATAAATTAGATATATCTCCATATTGGGTTAGTTGTTATTTAAATATCTACTTTTTCAAGTTATTTTTTCATATTATATATGCCAGTGTGTTAGATCCTATCAGGACACTCAGGGATGAGCATTTCAATCCCTTTACCACTGTCTAGGCAGTGAGATTGGGATTGGGGTAAGAACGGTTCCGTAACAGTTGGTATCAGAACTCGTAATAAAAATTGAATCGTTGACTAACAAATATTTTGTCGAATGATATTGGTTTTGGAAATCATTTGTTATTCTTTTTAATATAAGTCTTGCCAAGTATACTCTTTTGTTATAAATCATTTTACTTGATTTTGATAGCGTACTGTGCAATTGCATGATTGTGTCTCAATTTTCTTGATTTTAGGCAATACAAATGGAATACTGCATATGATCGCTTCCGCACTCTACATTCTCTGATGACAAAGATAAATTTATATCTCCATATTAGGTTAGTTGTTCTTTAAATATCTACTTTTTCAAGTTATTTTTTCATATTATATATGTCAGTGTGTTAGATCCTATCAGGCCACTCATGGATGAGCATTTCAATCCCTTTACCACTGTCTAGGCAGTGAGATTGGAATTGGGGTAAGAACGGTTCCGTAATAGTTGGTATCAGAGCTTACACACTCCCATATACTTTAAGTAAATAATTTCTCAAGTCTATTACACCCAAGAAACCCTAAAGTCCATAATGGTGAAAATTGAGGTGTCTAGGCTCGGGGTCCTGGCATAATTTCTCCTATCCGTCTTCACGATGGTTGTGATCCCCCGCTCTACCTGGCCTCAGTTGATCCAGAACTGGACCTAAAGGTTCTCTTGTGAAACCGTAGAGAGTCTTCTAGCATCTCATGTCTTCTTTAAGGAATATCCTTAGCCACCCATGTAGATGAAGATTAGGTAGTCTTCTCATCTCCTCATGTGGTCCTTTTTTGTGACCTTTTAACACATGATGTCTCGATTATGGGTAGCTTATGCATGGGGAAAATGAATATCGCTAAATTTGAAAGTTGATACCATGATCTGGCTTTAATTTGAAATTTTGATTTTTGATAATTTTGAATCAATTACTCTTGTGTGACCCCTAATATCATGCAAACTCAATTTAGCCAAACTAGACTACATGCTTTCTATGTTGAGGTAAATCTTGATATGGTGAATTAAGAAGGATTTATACCTTATTGTTGATAAGGTCCCTATTTGATTAAGCCCATGTTGCCCTATTATTGACTAAACCTCAACCATAGTTAGGCAAACATTTTCCCTATTTGATGCACATCATGATTATGCCATCAAATTATTAATCTTATGACTCACAAAATCATGATTTAAGACTATGATGCAAAAAGCAATTTTCCTATTGGCCATTGATGCCTTTTTCAAACTTGATTTTGATATACATGCAACTAAATCATGCACCTATTTCCAAATTATATCACTACCTTGATCATGAAATGAAAGGAATGCAACTATTAATTTGACTTTGTAAAATCTTGACATTATTGCCCTATTATGGTCTTGAATTTTGATCTCATGACCTTATGGAATATGATTTAATCATGGATACTCTCCCTATTTGAATAATCTCAATTGATAATGACTAATGTAGGTAATGTGCTAAATTAGGGTAGTAGTTGACTCATGACTCCCCTAACCTAGGTCACATCCCTATTATGACTACCTCTAATTTTCACCTTGTTGATTATTTAGAGTTTGGAAAGGTATTCCCTTCCACCCTATTTTGATTGGTTGACTTAAGCCTAATAGGTTAAACCCATGGTTGATACTCGATCTTGAATATTGATTTGATAATGATCTTGATATATGAGAATATTGACTATAGCCATTGGTTGACTTCCTAGATAGACCTAGGTGTAGATCATTCATCAACCTTGGATACAATGATAATGAAATCTTGGTATGCTGCTCGAATATTGCTTGAATATTGTTGCTCAAAATTGGATATATATGAATGATATCCCCTAATGTATAAATAGGAATCGAAACCCTAGCTTCAAAACTCTAAACCTATGACTTTTGATGTCCAAGAATCTCGACTCTTGATACTGATATATAATATTGTGACTCATGATTATCAAATCTCAATAATGATACAAATCCTATGATCACACTATTTGGATATTGAGATATATGACTAATGGCTTCAAAATCCCAAAATTTGAAATTTTGAAATGATGACTATATTGACCCTCTCGATTAATGACTTAGGGTTTAGCTCTCATTAGGACTAGGGTGGGACCTCCCATTGATATTGAGTTTGAAAATCATGATATTGAAAGTATGATGTTGTCTTGAAATTGTGGAAATATGAAATCTCAAATCATGGGTGTATAACCCCACCTAGGCCAATGTAGAGGCTAGGACCCTGAGATATTGGGATTGAAAGTCACCTTGTACACTTGATTCAAGGACCCTATTTGTTTGACCTAAAATATGATCTCTCCAAATTTGAGATCAATATGATGTTTTCCATATTTGTGACTCATATGATGACTTTGAATGATTATGTATTGACCTTAATACTCAATTGCTTGATGATAAATGATATTGATACCAATTTGGTTATGATATGGAACATGGAAATCCTGTTATGATTATTGTACCACTTGAACTTTGAGGACATGATTTTGATTTTATAGTTGAGAATGTTATAGTATTTGAGGATATGTTTTGAATTCACATAATTCCAATATTTGAGGATAAGACGTAGATTATGTAGTCCTAATTTTGAGGATGTTTTTGAATTTTGGGGACAAAATTCCTTTTTAAGGAGGGAAGGATGTGACAAAGTGGGATTTTTGCATAAGTATGACAAAATTACTATTTTGCCCTCATTATACCCACTCATGATCCTCAATCATTTTTCTTGGCTTCATAATCAATGTTAATACTCAAAATCAAAATATGGTGATCAATGTGGACTTTTTACACATTATAACATCACAAGTTAATTACCTTGTCCAAATGAGAAAATTGATCCATCAAACTTCATCATATTGTTCCCAAACTTTTTATAATATTCTCCACATTTTTGGGAAGCTATGGTCCAAATTTCATTACAATCGGACATTTCTACTGATTACTACGATTTCTTGAAGTTAATGGGTTAAAAACCCCTTTATTTGCTCTTTTATTGGCTTTGCCATGTCAGCAATTTGTGGGGTGTGTAAGGGGGAGGTGAGTCAGGGCCCTTGGATCTGCCCCTCATGGATCACAGTCCAATCTGATGGCCACTGGTCATCTCCTATCTCCCGCAATCAGCAGGGAGGATTTAAGGAGGACCGAGTCTTGCAAATTGCTCGAATAAGATCCGATTCGAATTTCTAACCAAGAAAATCTCTTAGTCTCGTGATTTCATGCTCAACGAGCCCTTGTTTGACCATATTTACTGTGCCATTACTCCCTCCCCATGAGTTTCTTATTTGCTCCTCTCACTCCGGCGGCCATGGCAACTACCAAGGATTGATCAACCCCTAAACCTAACCCTAGTGCTATATAAACCCCTGAAAAGGACCCCCTCCATCATTCCGCAGGAGAATCCTTCTTTTTGGAGCTTGCACCCAGCCACTAACACCCTGATTTGCCTCCCCGACCTCCTTACTGCTGGTGCGGCACTGCCACAAAGCTCAGATCGGGCGCCCCTACTCCTTGCGTCCTCTCCCTATTTTCTGGCCCCCATCTAGTTCGCGGGGCCGAGGCAAGCTCGGCCAGCACCTCGGCCACCTCCTTTGCCCTCTCCTACTCCCATACCATCGATCCATTGGACCTACCAAGCCACAAGTGAACTGGTAAATCATGTCTGAACCGGCCTATTGAAGGATCAAACCAAACCCTGAACTAAGAGAGCCGCCTCGTCTACGTGGCTCAATTTGTGCCATTCATTATGCATGTAAGGGGCGTCCTTTTTCCATACTTGATGTATTTCTGCTTCGCTCTGTTCAAAATTCAAATAAATGGATGAATCTTGCAAAAATCATATCTCTTAATTCCTAGCTCCAAATAATTCTAATAAATAGTCTATTATGATCAGAAAAATCCAATAAACCCATTAATAATACTTTTGAAACCTAATTCCAACTCTCAGATAGAGAAGGATAGATACCATCAAGCCTTTAGAGTGAGGGATGAATCGACCGTAGGGGAGAGGGACTAATCGACTGACAAAGAGAGGGACGAATCGACCTTCAGGGAGAGGAATGCTCACTGATATCCCTATATTTGATCTCTTGCTTATTTCATTTATTAAATGGCTCAATGGTGATGTTAATTCTTGGAAAACCTAATATCTGACTCTAATGATTATCCTGAAATACAAATCTAGATCCAATCTAGTTGACTTTTGAAAATGAATCATTAGTGATCTAGATCTAATTACTTGATTCAATCTTGATTATGATCTTTATGAATAATGAGTAATCTTGATATGGATCTCAAATCTTACAAAAACCTTGATATATTTTGACCCATGAATCTAACATTGAATACAAATGATGTTAGTTATCATGATGATGATCTAGAAATGTGATGATGACATGTATAATAATCATAAAGTTAGGGTTAACACATATGATCCTAGAAAACCTAGGTAAGTCATGCACACTCAAATATATTGTACACTTTAAATAATGTTAGACATATTGAGATATTGATTATAAGTGAATGACCCAACCCTAAGGTTGACATAGGAAAGTGTAACCCTAATCTCAAATATTAAAACATAAAATTCAGAACATCATGATCTTAACCCTTGATCCTATCTTGATGATTTAGCATCTGACTCGAAGGGTCTACCTATTATTTGTTGATTATACTCAAAATCCTCAGTGAAAGCTATGCTATTATATAACTCCTCCTTGATTGTATTGATGATACTTTTATGTATCTCTTGATTGTATACTTGGCTACTTACTTGGATGAGCTAATGTTCCCTATGCTTATTCTTCCATTTTTCTATACTATATTTTGGAAAACATGAAAACATAAATTGCATGCCCATTATGACTGCCTGTATATTGATAATGTTGATATTGAGTGCAACAACCCCCTCATTTGGAGGTGGGACTTGTACATTGGCCTCCTATGTTCCTATGGTGAGAAGGAGCCTAGTGACCTTCCCCATCACGTTGGGGTAACAGAGTCACACAAAATATATAAGCATGCTTACTTGATTACATCATAATGGGAACTCATAATAAAAATTGAATCGTTGACTAACAAACATTTGTCGAATGATATTGGTTTTGTAAATCATTTATTATTCTTTTGAATATAAGTCCTACCAAGTATACTCTTTTGTCATAAACCATTTTACTTGATTTTGATAGCGTATCGTGCAATTTCATGATTGTGTCTCGATTTTCTTGATTTTAGGCAAATACAAATGGAATATGGCATAAGATCGCTTCTGCACTCTACATACTCTGATGACAAAGATAAATCAGATATATCTCCATATTGGGTTAGTTGTTCTTTAAATATCCAATTTTTCAAGTTATTATTTCTTATTGTATATGCCAGTGTGTTAGATCCTATCGGGCCACTCAGAGACGGGCACTTCAATCCCTTTACCACTGTCTAGGCAGTGTGATTGGGATTGGGGTAAGAACGGTTCTGTGACAAATACCACCTTTAGCGTCAGTTAGAATAGACCTATAACATCAATTTTGTACTGACACTTAAGTGGATGACACTACAACTAAGGTCCTTTTACGTCACTTTTTATGGAAAAGAAAAATCAACGACCTAGGGCCAGTGCCAGTTTCTGTGAAAATAGAAATTGGTGACTCAAATGATGACTCAGAGTGATATTAGTGTTGTCATATCACTCTATGTCATCGGTTCCCTATCAAGAACCGACATAATATTGAAATCTATGGCGTCATTTACCCTAAAATAAATCATTACCATATGTACTTTTTCCTTTTAAAAATTTCAAAACTATATCATTAGTTTCTTGAGAAAATTGATTCTATAAGCCATCTATGTCATTGGTTTGAGAGGAAACTGAAAGTATAGTCTAGCTGGTAGCATGACCATATTGACCAGCACACTTGTGTTGCTGGATGGGTAGAGCGTCTGTGTTGGGTGCCACACACGTGTTAGGGTAGCCGTGTCATCAATTTTACGAGAAAATTGATGCCATAGATCTACAACGTTGATTTTTTTTGTAAATGATCGACACCATATGTATGCTTTTATATAGCAGGTCTATAGACTTGCTGTTTGACAGTTCAACATGATGCAAAACATACAATTATTTAAACTACATGTTTCATCTTGTGTTCAACTTAACAACAAGTCAGCACACCTACAAAACCAACAATTATCATAAATATACACAATTCATCCACCCCACATGCATTTTCATTCTTCAATTTTATTCTGTTGAACACTTAATTCCCTTCTCATGCACATACACAATTAAGAAAACACACATTCAATTTCATTCTCCAATTCCATTCTCATGACATGTTCAAATACAATTCTCATTATATTCATTCCTCTTCACATTCATTCACACAAATACATATATACACACATCATTCATGTATGCACCAAAAATTCACTTGCATCAAATTTTAAATTTAAAAAGAGTCCTAACCACCAATGTATATATAAATAATGACATTAAGGTATAGAAAACTCATATTTTATTCCAATAAAATTCAAAGTTGACTTCCTTAACGAAGGAGTGAGCCCACTCTTCTAGTATCTCATCCAACTCTTATTTTGTATAGGACTCTGTCATGTCAAACAATTGCAAAGATAATGAAATAATTCAAGAGTTTCATTTTACTTTTCATAATATCAAATGAGACTATTTACTTATGATGATCAAGACTATATAGATTAGATTTTGTATACAATGGCTGTCTAGTGTTGCTTGTCTGACAGTCAGATCCATATACCACATAATGTAGTATCTGCATGCCCAATTATCATTTCATATAGGGCACTATAAATTTATAGTTATGAGAAATGTTAATAAATAAAAGTAAGCATAGCTGTCATATATATGCACTGGAGTCAAAAAAACTACCTCAACATTGTTCCAACTTAATTATTTTTTCCTACCTTTCCTTTGGGCTTTTGAATTCTTTTATAGCCTTATAAGTTAAAGTAACACATTTTATTGAATTAGTATTTTTTTTTGGAAAATTGGGTAAGTATATTCCAAAAACCCCAGGAAGGGGACAAAATACAAGTCACACCCTCACATGTGACTACAAGCTCCTAGGAATTGGTTACAACAGATCCCAATTCCTAGCAATAATAGGAGGTACATCAAGACATGATTTAAAGGTAGAGTACATTCTCTTGATTTCAAGAGCAAGCTGGTTGAAGATGACAACGAAGTCAGAAGCGCCACCATTATGCAACCATTTATTGTGTTCAGCCCAAACAAGGTGGACATCACCAGTAATAGCCCAGAGTTCAATGATTTTGGCATGTTTTGACCTCTTACCAAGGTCAGCTAGGAAGTCATAAAGAGAATAAGAGGACCTGATGTTAAGTTTAAGCTGAGCTCGACCCCAAATATATCTCCAAAATTTGCATCCATCGAATAGATGAGCAACCGAGTCATTGTGTTGGCCACACAATAAGCAAGCATGGACAGGAGCGCCTGACCAGGAGCTAATCTTTTCTAGTGTAGGAAGGACATTGATAAGAGCTCTAAAGCAAGTTAGGCTCCACCTAGGATATGAATTAGTAAGTAGTCATATAATGATGCAAACATTAACATATGTTGACAGATATAAAAATTTACTCACCTAAAAATTGTCATTTTAATTGTGTGTTTCCCACTATCTACTTTGTCCCTCAAAGGATCTAGATAATATGTAGTTAGCATATCAGAGACAATTACCAACAACTCCTAATGATTATTACTAAGTGAAAATAATACAAACAAAAGAAAACTCAGAATCCACAATGAAATGTAATTCATAAGTTAAAATTAAAACAAAAAAATTCTCAAAACTTATCCAACATGAAAAGGAGCTATAATCAAGCTCTTTTTTTACATTATTGAAATATTTAAATGCATTAGAGTAGTGATCACTAATAGATATTGTATCTTTATCTACATGGAAAATCAATGATGGAATTAGAAATGCCACATTGGTTAGTACAAATTAACTCTCCACACACCCTATGTACGTACTTAAAAAATATATATGTATGCATTAATATATAAGAAAATATATTAACATATATTTTCACATATATAATGAGGTATTTAGCCATAAGATTTCACCATTTCCAAAGTTATATCACAATTGTATTCAACCAAGTATAAGTAAATAGCTCCACAATATCTGTCAAGAATACACTAGTACCATGAGCTTGACCTGCAATGTCCTCCTTAATATGGACCATGATAGTAAACCCTTCTTGTAAGTCACCTAGCGATAATGCCAACCCCCTGCACTTAAGACCTAGCGAGTCAAATAGTCCC
This sequence comes from Alisma plantago-aquatica, assembly GCA_963693085.1. NCBI lineage: Eukaryota > Viridiplantae > Streptophyta > Magnoliopsida > Alismatales > Alismataceae > Alisma > Alisma plantago-aquatica. The sequence continues at coordinate 542,947,458 of OY856413.1, read as the reverse complement.
TTTGCAATCCAAGCACAAAATTGAATATTTTGGAGGAGTAAGTGGAGGACGAACTGTAGGGTTCGCTTAGGTGATATGATCTGATATATATATATATATATATATATATATATATATATATATATATATATATATATTCTCATATCAATTACCAATTATATACGCAAGTATATAAGAATCACAAATACAAATGTAATGAAAATTTAGCATACATTAGTATAGATAAGTCCTGCTTTGGGCCATGCAACCACGCCGCCGCCTGCATCACCTATCATCTCATGTTCGGGTGGCCATGTGGCAATGGTGTATATTTTTAAGCGTCATAGACAAGCCTTATAGACACACGAACTACATCGACTGGCATTCGAACACCATGAATTATGTCACCTTGGGAGCGGGTAAGCATTTTCCGATGCAATGCCATTGTGTTTTAGTAAAAGACAACACTCCTCAACCCCTACAAGTTTGTATATAGTGTTATATATACCTAAACAAAAACATATTATAAATTCACCTGAATTACTATTATATCATAAAAAGACTTACATTGAGTGTGCCAACCGGCAGGACTATGGGATTACTCCCAACCACCTCTGTTGTAGGGGGGTCCACCTTGTATGAAGAGTAAGGCGACACTTATACATTTTGAGGAGGTTGAAATAGAGAAGCCGTGTACTATCTCATTGTGTCGTCAATTCCCTTTCATGTCTTACACCTTCTCTGCTAACCAGACTCATCTTTTGACAACTTTGCACTTTTATGATCACCCAAAAAATGATCTTATACCAACATAGCCCCAACAACTCTAACAAGGCCATGATGCTCTAGAGTACTCAGAGAAACCGTTAATTCATCCTTTTTCCCTTAGGGATGAAGTTGCCTTATTTTCTTTGCTTGTAGAGCTCTAACTAATCATCATCACTAGTAATTGGTCAGTAAACATAACAATCAAGGTTTAAAATAGCATTCACTCTGAGAGTTGAATTTCATCTTTTTTACAGCCACCTCAAAGGTTGCTGAGTTGGGCTTTTCTCCAAATCGGTTTGTCCTTGCACCTATCCACTCCTCGTGGTGAAGTAAAAGTGTAGGAGTAGCATAAGACTCAGTGAACCCAGGAATAGGCTGCTCAGAAGAAGGAACTTACAGTCTCTTTTGGTGACACATCGCGTAGCCACCTAGACCCAATTTGTCATCCTGTACATTCTTTGCATGCCTTTATTTTCTAGCATCGTGTAATGCCTGGTTAATTCAAACCATATGTTAATTACATAATACAATGAATTCGTAAGAATAATTTTTAAATGAGGAGGCTTAATACCTTGAATTCATATGTTTGTCTTGAAACAACAAACATTTTTTACACATTTGGGTCAAGATAGGCCCATTTCTTAGTGGTAGACTTCTTCTTCTTATTTCTCATTATGTATTATCTTGTCAGATTTGTCCTATAATTCCTTAATACCCTCCAACAATGTTGAATCACCTTTTTATGATGTAATTTTTTTTATAAAGGTCAAAGATGCTTTGTCAAGATCTCATATACTACATGACACATTTTTTAAAATAGAATTGTGAATATCTTTAAAAATTAGAATATCTCACACATAAGTCCTTCCATATGTAGTCTTTCATGGAAGGATCAACTTTATGCCAATATTCTATAGTTATCTCGAATTGTGAGTAATAACCCCTAGATATCACATGAAAATATTGTGATTCTTCCCAATAGAATTTTCTACATCATCAAATTCAACAACCATATTCAGTCCTTTACCCATTGCACTACGAATTTGTTCATCAAGGTGATGTTGCTTCTACGTACACGATCACATTGTTCCTCTGCAAAGCCAGTAAGATCCTTAGGATGCACATCCTCAGGGTGCATGTCCACATGATGTTCATCCTAAAATTGTCAATAAACACATATAATTGATAGATAATGTAAAATGCACATCTATGTAATATTTATGATGGAGAATGTAAAATACACATCTATGTAATAAAACTATACAACTTACATCATCATGGTGCTCATCCTCACAGTGCACATGGTCATGGTGCTCATCCTCACAATCAGACCCATCTAAAATGTCATATTAAAAATAGTGGAAGATGAAATATAAGTGATAAAGAGTATAAAATGTACATGTAGAATATGAAACATATATAACTATCATAAAGAATGTAAAATGCACATTTAGTATTTGAAAAATAAAAGACATGCCTCTAGTATTGGTTGGATCTTTGATCAATTAATATTTCTTTATGTAGTCTCCATGCGTGTATGAGTCTCTGTTAGCTTCAACATTTGGTGTTGGCAAGCCAACTGAGAATGGACCGGAGTCATAATACTTGTCATAGTAATATTATTCATCTATAAGATCTGCAATGAACTACCTTTTCCCATGAATAAAGAGAGACCATTTTCCATTTACAAAATCATCAATGTAGAATACTTGCCTCACTTGTGATATTGGTTCACCCATCTCACCAATTTTTTAAAATTCACTAATGTGAAATCCAATTCATCCACTACAACTCCTTTGCTGTTATCAATCCAATTACACCTAAAGATAGGAACTCTGAAATCAGTGTAGTCAAACTCCCATATGTCTTCAATGATATAGTAATAAGACATTTTATCTTCACATGGACTCTTATCCTTATCACTAGAAAAATAGAATCAATACACTTGAAGTGTGGCCCTACTATTTTGGATGAAACTCTTATCATCTTGACATTTTTTGTAATATGAAAATCTATTTATGTCAAACCCTTCGTAAGACATAACATTTATTTATGGTTTAAAGGTGAGTTGTTTGATATTTCCAACAACATTATTTGGTGTTTGATATAGTTGATGGAAGACTTTATCTCCAAAATACCTAATAAATGTCATATTATGTTGTCTAGTATGCCACATTAACTGGCTAAGGATATTTTGTCTTGATAAAATTGGTACGTTCGGTGATATAAATACTCACTTTGTCGATGTTGTGTAAAACATACAAGTGTTCTTGTTCCCACAACTCATGATTAATTACTTTCACTCGTTCTTCTAAAGTTCCTTTGTCAGAATAGAGATCTTTATTCTTTATATTGATAGGAGTTTCATTACTACTCAAAAATTCATTGCAAAAGTCGATAACCTCCCTAGCCACTTAATCCTCAATAATACTCCCTTCAAGCCGATTACAGTTTTGAACATCACCTTTAAAGACACTCATGTACCATTCAAAAGGATACCTCACATGCAAGAATACTAGACCCAACATTTTCACTTATCTAGTCAAATGGACAAAAAGATCTACCATGATATCAAATAATGAAGGAGGAAAATACATCTCAAGTTGGCACAGGGTGATGACCACTTCTCTTTACAACTTATCAAGATTCTCATGATATAAAACTTTATTGCAGAGAGTGTTGAAGAAGAAGAAAATCCTAGTGATTGCAAACCTTACATGCTTCGACAATATAGGTCAAATATCTATGAGCAATATTTGATACATTAGAGCATGAAAATCATGAAATTTAAGATCTATCAAATTTCATATACTTCATTGATATCAATATATAGATATTGGAAGAGTATCTATGTGGTGCCTTAACATTAAGCACACACTCACAAAAAGTTCTCTTCTCCTATCTAGATAACGTATAACAAGAAGGAGGTACATATGTTTTTTTATAACTTCTGATGTTAATTCTTTCCTTATACACATTTTATGTAGGTCCATTTTGGATTTGATGCCATATTTAGTCTTACTTAGTATATTCAACATAGTATCAATGATGCTATCATAGACATTTTTTTCAAAATGCATGGAATTGATACAATGCCTAACTGACAAAAAACTCTAATAAATAAGATCCTAGAATTATGAACTCTTCTTGAATAAAGTTTTTTTACTCCATGTGGGAATAGTACATTGTGATCTATTACCAAATACATTGACAAATTCTTTTACTCTTACATAAACAACCTCACCTAATATAGGTTTAGGGGCACTTCATTCCTTAGTTGATCCATTGAATGCTTTGTGAAACCTTCGACAAGGATGTACTTTTAGAAGAAACCTTTGATGACCAAGATATGTAGTCTTACCACCATGTTTTAGTCATATTGAATCAATGTTCTCCTCATATACGTGGCATGCTTTGGATCATTTTACATTATATCTAGAAAAATTCCCATATCCTGGAAAGTCATTAATAGTGCAAAACAACATAACATCCAAACAAAATGTCTCTCTACACAAAACATCATAGGTCATCACACCTTATCCCTAGAGTTTCTCTAAGTTGTCAATTAGAGTTTCAATAAAAGCATCAATATCATTGCCAGGTTGTTTGGTGCCCAATATCAACAAGGACAACATGAATACCTATCATTCATACACAACTAGGGAGGAAGATTGTATATAATAATCATAACATGAAAAGTGCTATGTTGTTTGCTTTCCATATAGATTCATCGCATTGTTACAAAGCCCAAGTCTTAGATTCCTAACTTCTTCCCAAAATTCAGGGTACAATTAAACAATTTTCTTCCATTGTGGGGAATCAGACGCATGTCATAGGATGCCATCATTGTTTTTCTTTGCCTCTGCATGCCAAGATAAATTTTGTGCATCTATAGTATTAGAAAACAAGTATTGGAACTATGGTACTATAGGTAGATACCACATCATCTTGATAGGAGAGACAATTTTAGACCTACCTGAAGTCATCATTTTGTACCTTGACACCCCACATTTTGGACAATCTTTAAAATCACTATAGTTCTTTTGAAATAGTACACAGTCATTTAGGCATGAATTTATCTTCTTAGCCTCCATTCCCATTTCACACAACATTTTTTTGAATTTGTATGTTGAGATTGGAAGCTCGTTGCCTTCAAGAAGAATTTCTTTCAACAAACACAACAGAGTCATGATGTTTTTGTCGCTTTATCTATTACTAACCTTCTAAGTATACAATCTCAACACAATGCTAAACTTTGTGAACTTAGTATAAGTATAACAGTTTCTCAAAATTGTGCACAATATTTCTAAATAAGGAAGGTAGATTAGTATGATTTACCCAAAAACTATCTAGCATCATGTCAACCATGTTTATCAGAATCAGTTCATTCACATCTACATTATCATAAAAAATTTCTTCTTCAACACAAGTACTACTGTTGACATCTACTGACCTCATAGTAGGAATCTCTCCATACTAATACCATCATGTATAGCCCTGTACAATCCCATTGAACATGACACATGACTTTTGATTTCTTCAACAATGTTGACTTTCAAGTTGTAACTGCAACTCCTACATGGATAATAGAATCTATATCCAGGTTGTTTCCTATGTTCCTCTAAAAATTCTATAAACTGATCAAAACTAGTATTTAACTATGGAGTGCAGCAATTTGAAATGGACATCCATGATTGATCCATTCTATGATTGCAGAGAAAATGAGTATTGAATCAAGTGTTAGCTAATAAGTCAATTTCAGAATAAATTATGTTCGAATTGAGATGAAATCATTGATTAGTATTCAATATGATGAATGTGCACCACATATCCCGTTCTTGAGCACTTAATCCCACTAGTAGGTATATAATGTGTACTTGATTTCAAGAAATTTTAGTAGCATTTCTCCATAGTTCTCCAAGTACACCAACATGGATGGACAAATATCCACCTACATATGTACCCAAAGAACAAATGGGAAAATGTTATTGAAATTTCTTGGAGAGCGCACATTATACACTTACATGCTAAATGAGATCAAGGGATTAAGAACAATCCCAAATTGAGGACTATCCAGGGCTTTCCCCTAATGAATAAATGTTGGATATGTTTCTAGGCCAACAAGCTTTACAATTTTGTGTTTGTGTTTCAAGAATATTAAGGTTTAGTATTTACATAAATTCACATCACATTAAAATTTAGATAATGATTAGATCTAGTTAACTAGATCTAAGCCAACAGATTCAACATTAGAAACATTCTTGCAATACCCAACATAATCAATTTATTCAACATTAGCATTATTGTCAACATTCATGTAGGATACAATTCAACATCAGCAACATATTCAACTTATTCAACATTAGAAACATAATCTGCATACTGCACTTGGAAAATAAAGCAATTAAGAAAAAAAGAGACTAAGCAGTAAGCAAATAAGCTATTCTAACCAAACAACTAGCATGAGCAATGAAGTTCACTAGGCATGGTGTCCATGATATATCTGACCTAAACCATAGTATGAGCTTCCAATAATGAGAAGGGAGGGGGGAGAGGCTCAAATCACCAGACACAGTTGATGAGAAGTAGAAGGTAGAGGAGGTTGAGGAAGAATGCCTAAGAAGCACCGCTGGTAGGTGGAACAAGTTGAGGAAGAATGTTAGAGGAGGAGCACCAGCGGCATGTGGAGTAGGTTGAGGAAGAACGTCGGAGGAGGAGCAATAATGACAGGAGGAGGAGGTTGAGGAAGGACCATGTAGGAGGAGGATAAGTAGCAACTTGGAGACTGACTCGAGGAGGAGGAGCTACGACAGTGGCTGGTGGCTAGAGGTTCAAATAGAATGGCAGAGATACAATTTTTTGTGAGTATCTCTCTCATAAATCTCCCCTAAGGAGAGAAGAATCTCACACAAAAAATATAGATGGATATGCAACCACATCCTCTAGTCCTAAGTGGATCACATTGTCATTGGATACCCTTTTTGTGATTACCTCTCTTACTTTATCTCCCATGAGGAGACATGAATCTCACTCATTGAGATACATATGGATATCCACTGACCCTGAGTGGGTCATCTTGCCCCTGGATACCTTTTTTGTGAATTTCTCCCTCATAAAATCTCCTTGAGCATAGAGGAATCTCACACACTAAAATGGAGATGGTAATCTAGCCATAGTCTCTGACAGTGAGTAGGTCACTCTATCCCTAGATACCTTTTTTACAAGTATATCTCTCATAAAATTCCCATAAGGAGATAGGAGTATCACACACCAAAGAGTGGATGTACAATCATAGTCTCTGGTCCCAAGTAGGTCACCTTGTCCCTGGATACCATCCTAAATTCACCCCTCTGCTACAAATGACCGTAATACACATGCTCCATCATGGTTCTACTAGATTCATCTCATCAAAAGATTGGAAATATCCTTCTATCTCACTCAATATAGGGGCATGTCTTGCTTCCTTTTAGTGAATCTAACAATTTGTGCTATACATGATCAGACTCTTTCCCACAAAGGAAAATTTTACAATCTTGAGATGATCATTAGCCTTTCTAATATAAGGGTACACCTTTTCCTATCATGGTTTTGGACCCACTTGCAAGGGGTAGTTTCTTTTGAACCCCCACTTGAACGTTGGGGATACAAGAACATGAATGCCATCTTTGGTTTTAAATACCCTTAAGCCTCTTCCCTAAGCAATGGGCAGTTTTTCTACAACTATGTTTTTCCTTTTTGTATAGTTTGACCCCTTGCTACACAAGGGTAAGGTTCTCAGTTGGTCTCTTGGGCCTAATGCCCAAACATCCTACCCTCTCAATAGGAAAGGATACTGCAAAAGTTCTAGTTTTTGGAGGAGATTTTTGAGATGGAAAACACCAATGAATAGTCCTACACTAGTGAAACTATGAAGAGACTTATTAAAACATTCTGAATGAATTGAAGACCAAGGCTGACATAGGGTTCATTAAGTAGTTAGGATAGTATGAAGAACCATAGGATACATAAACAACACTTGACTGTGGAAGTAGGAATACAATAAAAGATAACATGGGTCATCTAGAACCACATAGATAGGTGTTCTCCCTTGTAGATCAGGAACAATTATCATTGCCATACAACTTGCAAGGTGAGCAATTATGCCATCGTAGGAAACTCCAACAAAGCATATGTCCGTACAAGAATAGGACATCTAAGCCTTTGCAACATGATATATCTATGACACAAGTAGTCATTCCACTGAACAACCAATTTGATGATCAAATAAAAGAACCCAATGAAAAATCATAAATCATTCTTTATTAAGATAGAAGGCCAAAAGGTCAGAATACTACAACTCTAGTTCAAAAAAAGAGGTATGATACAATCAGTCCCATGGTGTACCCTCTAGTGACACCCTAGAACTATCCTATTATTTCAGGACTATATGGGTGCCCACATTATCTAGATTGGGTCACAACATTGAAAGTCAAGTGTAGCTTGGAGGTCCAACATACTGATGGTCCCACTCTGATAGAAATCTTGCATAAACTGGGAGACCTAAAGCCAGGATAGTAGAAGTCAACACCTTTAAAAATCACAATCATAAAATCACAAATATTTTTGTTAGTGAAATAAAATCACAAATCTTGATTGACTAATCATGATAAAGAAGACATATTTCCAAAGCCATCGTTAAAAATGAGAGAGAAACATAAAAACCAAGAAGAAGATTCACTCCTTTAAGGATCCCTTTTAGTAAGACTCTCCCATTGATTGAGCACCTTGTAAATTTACCATCCATAAGGGATCCTCGTAATCCCATACCAAGGAACTACAATCCTAACATTCATTGTGATTTTCATCGCACCTCGAGACACAAAATAGGCTCATGCCTAGGCCTCAAGTACAAGATTGAAGATCTAATCAGGCTGGTTTGGTGCAAGTGGACGCTCTTCAAGAAGTCACTTCAAAGTCTATGGCTGAAGGGTCAGCCATAATCACTGAATTGGTTGATAGTTTGCTTGAGCCAAAGCACATCATGAACATACAAATAGATATAGTTATCATGAACCACCCAGAAGCTACTGGGGATTGTGAATGATCTATGTAATTGTTTTTATACTTTAAAAAAAATCAAAAGCAAAATGAAAACCCCAAGAAATGTAGAAAAATCAAAATCAAGTTGAAAAAATCAAAACAAAAAAACCACTTAATTCACTTAATACTCCACTATGTTTATTGTGAACACTATGTTTTTCGTGAACCCTAAAGAAGTGAAATACTAGAACTAATGTATCCATGAAGGAAGAGTCATGACTGTAATTCTAAGGCCCAAATGGTTCAAAAATCTAATTTCACCCATAAAAATCACTCAAACCAATGAAATCCTGAAGCATCTAAAGCTAAAATCACATGACTTTCAAAAAATCATAAGTGTCCTCTTCTAGGTTTTCTTAAATTGGGCACCTCAAAGGTTGTTTGGAACATACCCACAGAGTCAAAACATCTTGAAAACAAATTTAAAGTTCACTACCCATATGTGAACTTAGTCTTTAAACATGACAACAACCCTTCTAATGGGGCATTACAAATACAAGTCGATTGGATGATGAGGAGATTCTAACCCCTTGGGGCATTTTTCATATCCAATAAATCTTCCATGATTAACTTAGCTTGGGGACCACAAATGATAACTTTTGCTAGGACACTTCCATCAATCTGCAATTCAAGTTCCCAATATTAGGCTCTCAGTATCAATGTCCATTAAGTCAATAGATTAACAAAATATACATGAATTGTGAAGCCCAAAGGGTACTCCCACTGGGACATATGCTTGTAATGAATTGCTTCTGCTTAAAATTGTTGAGGATAGAGCCCATGGGGTGTCTCCGATGCCTGGTGCCTTAACCCAACTAGGTGAGGAGTTGTCTCTTATATGCTTTCTACATGACACAATTAAGCCAAACAAGCATGAAATCTAGGACTAGTGGAGCAAAATAATCCTATTTTGAGTATAAAAATCTCCCATTTGACACTTCTGAGTATTAGTTCCCAAAAAAATTAGTAAAAATGACTAAAATATGAATAATAAAGCCCAAAGGACACAAAAAATGTGGATACGTTCTTGTGATAAATTGCATACACCAAGAAGTATTGGGAATAGAGGCCACATGGGTGTCTCTTAAGCTTGGCACATAAACCCAACTGGGTAAGAAACTCCCACTTGAATACTTGCAATATGGCACAACTTGAGTCATACATGTGTGAAATCAAGAGTCAATGGAGAATCGAATCGACCTTATCATCTTCCCCTAGTGCTTAATATATATTTGGTCATCTAGAAGGAAGAATAAGAATGTTCATAGCATACATTGGGCGAGCTTAAACATGCTGGGGGTCTCGAATCACCTTAAACTCTAGTATTGGAAATTAGAACATTAGATGTGTAGGTAGAGGTCATTTACCACCTAATAATATGTAATGATTACTTAACCACTTATTGCATCTCAAGACATGCCCTCCTAGACAACATGGGTACCACCAACTCACCAAAAGGGACTCAATCAAGAAGACTTTGATATCTGTAAGAACCTCTAAGGTCCACATTTTGACACCTACAATTGGGAGTAGCAAATAAAAGATGACTATAATCAACTTATTATAAAATAATGTGATCACATGACTACCAAAAGAAGAATTCAAAGTTTTTGAAATAAAACAATGGGAAAATGCTACAAAAAATTTCAAATAATAATAATCCCTTACCTTAATAAAGATGAATGAGAGAGGGAAATCTCAAATGATAATTGACCACTTTGCCTCAATATCACAGATCATTTCAATATCAAGAAGGACTCCTTCAACAATCACACCATATCTTCACCAATAGTTTCCATCATATTTCATGGAAAATAGATTAAAAGTTGAACTATTCAGTACAAAGATAGAGTCTAGCAAAAGTCTATCTCCAACAACATTTGTATACATCTCCACATAAAGAGTCCAACAAGGCACATCATATTTTGAGTCATTGTAGACCTTACCTGCATTCCAATATAGATATACAACTCCATGAATGGGTCTTACCTCTTATCAGTTAATGTGGCCTCAACTAGGAAAAAACATGAAATTTGTGTGGATAGATATGATACACTCTCTACATGACCGTTACCAAATCAGCAAAGAGAATCTAGTCCAAGAACCTTGTACAAGGACATTTTAGATATGAACACTTATCTCATAGTAGAGCTACCATGATACGGTGTCCATTGATGATATCCATAGAGCAACTTCAAACCTCTACCCTCCAAGCATTAAACTAGTTTTCACAAGGTTGTTGTAAAGTATAACGAGTGATATATTGGACCCTAATTGTAGACTGCTACAGACATTGACTCATTTATAATGAGATTCCTTACCTTCAGAATAGTTGAAACTAAGGAGTTCAAAAGTTAATAAAACTTTGGTTAGATGTTATAGATAAATCATGACCTAGAGTAATCAATCATGTGATTAGTGGGAGAACATATATTTAATATATTTCTTTGATTTAAAAAATCCTACACTCTAATAGGCATCCTTAATTACAGCCAAATCTATGATTGAGCGTTTCCAATCTCTTTTGTTACCTAATCTAGCTTCATTTTCCAATCTCTTATGAACTTAAGTTAATCTATCTTCAACTTCCAATCTCTTTGGGTCCTTGTAACGACCTCACTTTCCACGTCCCCAATTAAGGAAAGACCTTCAAGTTGAGTTCCATTACCTATATTCCTAAGTATCTAGATTTAGCAAATAATAAATAATAGAAAACAATTTCAATTAAATTTCAAATATTATTTACAAAATGTTTTTACATAAAATTGCATTACCAGAACTGTACATTGAGAAGAAGTGTCTATTTAAATCCCCCTTACTTAGATTAATGTCTTCACATGGTTTCATCTTTATCTTCATGTCCCCTTATCATGTATATTGTCATAATCTAAAATGCCAACAAACAAAAAGTCAGTCAGTATAACAAGTTATACCGGTATGTGGGGGAACAAAAATGTTTGCATTTAGTTGTAACACCATACTACAACAAAATTATTGATTTAATAGATCAAACTTTACGTTTTAAACATAATTACTCAATCCTAACATATCCTTGCCTATGTTAGGATTGAGTAATTATGGTAGATCCCAAATAGCCCCTTTTGATCCCAAATATGGTAGATCCCAAATAGCCCCTTTTGATCCTACCCTATGGGTAGACCAAGACATAGAGTTGTATAGTTGTATGATCCTACCCAAAGGTAGACCAAACATCGACTCAAGATAACCTGATGATCCTACCCCAAGGGTAGACCAATAACTAGGTCATCCATCTCTCACATGTACTCAAAGCTACAGAGGAGGACTAGGATCTGAGCTAGTCATGCACATATATTTATGGTGATAGCCATTGTCACTTTATAATTTGCATGGAATGAAATAAAAAAGCAAACATATATTTTCAAACCATGCGAACAAATCTCCAGGAAACCACGTGAAACTACAATGATTATTCTTAGGTGTAGCCACATACCTTGATGGTGAGCCATGCAGAATATGCAGTACATACACTTCAAGCATATTATCCAATCAATAAGCAATCCAAGAAATTAACTTTAATATGCATATTTATAAATCCTAAATTGTCACCATCTTTTCAATCGCATTAAACCCTAATCGGGTCCTAGTTTATGGTTTTGGGTTTCCTTATCATCAAGTTACCACTAGGGTTATGTTTGATACCCATATTCCCATGTTAATTAATTCAATAAGTCAAGAACCCTAATTCATATTAGGTGTTGTCATGATTATCAAATCTACCATATTATTATATCATGAGCACTATCCCAGTTACATCCCATAACAATATTGCAAGATATGGTCATTAACCCTAATTATTCACATGTATGGTTAACCACTTTAGAAACACCAATTATCTTCATCATTATAATGGTCATACTGATTTCTCATCCTATTCAAAAATATTAGATAATAACATCAAAGAAGGGTTTTTTACCATATTCAACATGTTAATATCCAAAACTAGGACTTTTATACTTTTATCTCCACTTTAACCCATCTTTACACTATTTTCGAAATTAAACCATGACTAGACTCTAAAACTAATTTATTTGGATTGATCTCATTTTTCTAATCAAAATGATATATATTTTTGCTATTTTTGGGCATTCCTAGCATTTTCTATGAATTAAGCAAGATCAACAATTATACCTTTAAAGAGGGATGATGTTGTGGCTCCTCGTTGGTTTGCTTTCCTTCAACTCCTTGTCAAGGTGGATAAGTGGGAAATGACCCCGCTTGTGTTACACCCAAGCCAGCTGGTCCAGTCACCTAGTCGAAGCTTATTGTATCATGTCTTTGCCCACACCCGGACTGTCGCCTCCACGTGAAAATGGGGTACTACCGCTGTCGGTGTTATGCATCCTCTAGAACCATGCCTCTCATCTGAGGGTGACGTCCCCCAAGGCTTCTTCCTCACTGACCTAGGCTCTCTCTCTTTAGTCCCTCTTACCCTTATCCTCCATCTTCATGCTGTGAACAGATCTGTCTCCCTCTATTATGGTTTCTCAGGCTCCGTAAGCCCTACCTCTGCACATGTGCCCACAACGTCACGACATGGTGCCAACTTATTCTCCAAGATGCCTCCTTCTCTACCTACATGATCTAGTTCCACTGCATTATGGACCACCACTGCTGGTCACTCCTCTGTCCCTCTCTCCACACAGACACAAACAGATCAGCCGCTACTGTAGCATTCTTGGCACCGACCTCCCTGTATCCGAGGGCACCATCTCAAGGCCTCCCCTTGCGGCTTTGGCCAGTGCTCTACCTGGCGTCCAACCTCCTAGTGGATGAGGGTGCAATTCCCTCATCGTTATAGTGCCATCAACACAACCACATCACCGACTCCATGTCTGACTCCTTACTTGTGATGAGGTCGATGACTGGAACTCACCATCCCTATCGAGCATCGCCACCACAAATTTTTAAATATCAACCATCTTTTTTAGTTCAACACTCATTTGATGAGCTAAAAACCTTTCAAAATTATGTTTTTTCAACAACAAAAGCCTACTAAGTAGTCTCTAAAAGGGTAGATGCTTTTCTTTCCAAAAGGTGCCATGCCTTTAAAGCCCTATTAGGTGAGATATTTCTTTAGTGTTGGTTGAGACTTTGCTCATCAAGCTGGGTTTTCTCATCACCAGGGACCTGTACTAGGACCTAAAGCAGGACACACAACACCTTTTATGCTCAGATTCATGGTCTAGAACTATGCTGTTAAACTATACCATATTGCGCTTATCATGCATACATCTATGGTCTTGGACTATGACCTAAAACTAGACCACAACCTATACCCAATTTTTTATCAATAGGGAGAAGCCAAGACGAGTCTCCCTCATCAAATTCTCATTTCTTCTAAGGTGCATAAACCACTCGAGGAAACCCCTCATCTAGGTGGGATCCAGGGTTGCATGGATTTTACCAAGGGTTTCAGTTTGGGAACCCCCTAGACTAGGATTCCCTAGAGAGAAAAAGTGGATTGAGAATAGTCACTGGCTCAGTAGGGGCTACCTAAATCTTGATCATCCACTTGAAACCTCACCTTCTCTCCTCTTTTGAATAATTCTCTTGTAATACTTCCCTAAGGAACATCATGTCCACCATCTTTACCTTTTCTACAGTCGGTATCTTTGATTAGTTGGGCTTAGACCCATTGTATGTTACCTTGTTTCTATTTAGCCCATGTACACCCAATACTCTTATTTGACTAACTGAAAGTAACTTATTCTACATGGTATTAGAAGTAGGATTCTAACCTTACCCTTTCCTCTTCTTCCTCTTCTCTTCATCTCCATCTCCCTCTCCCACCCTCTGACCACTACCCTCCTCATCACCAACACCCATCGCCACCATCAACCCGCTCCTCTACCTACCACCACCACCCTCCCACCTGCCTACTCCCCTCTCCCTTCTCCCACTTCCCATCTACCAATGGCCAGCCACAACATGGTTTCTCGATGTCTATAGGACAACCCAACAAGGGTCGACCTTCAGGCAACGCTGGCGCAAATCCGGGCCATCATAAGTTGTGGTCATCTCTCTCCATACAATCAATAAGGATTTACCCTCTCTCCCCTATGTTCTTGCTTGTGTACTCATTATGAAAGGTAGATATATATATATATGTGGGGGGGGGTGTGTGTGTGTGTGTATGTATATGTATGTGTGTGTATGTATGTGTGTGTGTGTGATTGTTTGTGTGTGTGTGTATAAATATAAGGGCAGACTCAAAATACCATGTTCTAGTTTAATAAATCACCAAAACAAAAAGGGGAATAGTTTTATTCCCCCCCTCCATATGGTTCCCCTAATCCACATGACCAAGTGATTTTCTCAAAAATTGGGGATTTTATGTTCTTTATTCTATAGTACCACTAATCCCATAGCATTTTTGTTTTCCTACCGAGATCTATTCCGATAGTGCCACTCTTCTTTCTACCAAGTTTAATTCCAGTATTAATGATTTCTTCCTACCAAGTTCCATTACGATAGTGCCACTCCTCCTTCTACTAAATTTACATTGTGATATTATTTTTTTTGTTCTTTTATACCATGCTACATTTCGATACCTTTACTATTTGTTTGTACTATGCTACAATATAATACTTTTCTTTATATTTGTACCATACTATTATCTGATATTTTACTCACCTCATCATGGGTGCTGCGAAAATGACTATCCCTTACCACAATATGTCACACATATTTGCCATTGAACTTAACGATGGAAAATTTTTACTTTTTTTTAGGCTAAATGATCTACTATTATTAGATATGTAAGTCTGCTCTAATGCAGTTCATTACAATAGGAGGAAACGAGCTATAGCTACTAAAAGAAAAGCTGCTACTAGAGCCCATCCGGGCTAGCTTGTGTGCCAACCCATTAGCCTGTCTACGACAGGAAACAAAAGAAATGCCTGTGAGAAAAACTTTAAGATAGGCTATGTCCTCAAGAATGGTTCCTAGAAGTTCTGCCCTTCTAGTACCGGCCACAATTAGCTTGACTACTGCTTCGACGTTCGATTCCAGTACTACATCGGTGAGGTTCATTTCTTTGGATAGTTTGAGTCCTTCTCGAATGGCTAGTGCTTCAACGCATCTTGGATCCTTGAGCGACGGATGCTTTCTTCCTGCAATGCATGTGGCATCTCCTTCAGCTGTCCTCCAAACCATCCCGAGTCTGTCTGCTCCCTGCATGTCCACCGCAGCATCACAATTCAGCTTCGTGACTCCCGCCGGTGGCATGTTCCAGCACTCATGCACGTCCGCAGGTGTTGTGTTGTTTTGTCTACTGGTCGTTTCCTCATGTGATTTAACTAAAGGCAGCAAGGAATTCTTCATTATGAGCGAGTGGCAGACCTTGTTCCTAAAAGTGAAATCATTTCTTCTAGTCCAGATCGTCCATAGTGTTGCAGCCATGTCTTCATTTACAGCCCCTTTTTCAGGCCAGACCGCAGCCATGATAGCTTCATGTATGGGCTTTGTATCCAACTGGAGGATGCGCCCTTGCACGTCCACCTGATATTCCTTCCAAAGTTCCCACCGGATGACAAATTTCTACTTTGTATGAATGTTGTTCAGACATTTCTAGAATCATGGGATAAACTCAATTTTATCACTGAGGATACCCCTACCATACCAGATCTACATGGACTATAGGAAATGTCCATGTTCTCTCATATCTTCGGGGGTGCATGAAGCCTGACATTGTATTCAAGTACATGTGTCACAAGTGCACCAAAATAATATGGGATGAAATGAAGTAGATCTTCACTTATAAGGACAATTGCTTGCGCATCTACAATGCCATCAACAAGATATTATCCAAACAACAAGGGGATCAACCCCTATCTATGTACTATGATGCAATGAAGGTCATGTCTAACTAACTAAACTTTTTCCCCTCGAAAACCTCTATTGAGGTCACCAAAGAGAGAGAAACTCTCCTCATTGGGTGCTTCCCCAATGGGCATCATCCTCTTGCCGTTGTTTGAAAACTACTCACAATACTTGTTTAAAGTTGTTGTCCAATTACTTGGGCCAAAATGACGTCCTGCTATATATCAATCACTGTTTCTAAATTCATAATTTTGATTAAGAACATCACTACCAACGTAATTTGGAGCCTACAGGGTTGCACACATAGGATGCATTGGAATAGGAGTATAATTGTTTTCATGATTGCAAATGTTCCATCACAAATTAATTACTAAAATGTTATGTAAATTACTAGAATAACATTGAAATATAATCCAAGATAATTGAGGCTTAACCGGATGGATTTAAACTGTTGACTTTATATGTTAAGTCTAGCAGCTAACCCAGTGCAATCAATTAAAGTTTACATCTGGATGACCAAAAAATAGTTAATCCATTAATGTGATTAATTGATTAATTAACTAAGGACATGATATTAAAATATTCTTATTGTCATTTCATTGTCCTTGAGTGGCTTAATTGAAATGAAGCTATAGCCTTTTGTTTCCCATGGTTTTTTTGGAAACATTGCTTCCTTTCCTATCCCATTTAAAGGGGCATGATGGTCGGGTTATTGGTGATATGCCCTAAAAGACAATCACATGATGATTGTAATGGAACATCTTGTAATTGATTTGATTATTAATAAGGAAATTCTTGTTATAATTATGGCATCACTATGATATGGAGGATACCACTTGCGAGTTAGAGTAAGAGATGCATAGGAAGTACCCGTCTTTGTTCTCATAGGATTTTGGGGACAAAATCCATGTTAGGGGTTTATGGTTGTAAGACCCCTGACCTTGTTTTTGGTTGAACATGTTTTTTTTTACCTTGATTAGATGCTTAAAACCTTAATTAGACCTTAATATGTGCTTTTATATCATGTGTCAAGCTTAAGTTTCAAGTTTGGCCTAGTTTGGACATTGTTTGAGCAAGTTATGCAAATATGTGCTTATTTTGGACTTTTATGCAATTTACCCATATCTAAGATATTTCTTATAATTTGTCATGTGCTTGTTGTTCCTCACATGTTTTCAGATCATGTTTGATATATGTGTGCTTTGGGGTGCCTTGTTGTCCTTGGTTTAAGTAGTGACACCTAGCCCTGTATGGAGATTAGGGTTTGCTCACATGGATGCCCTAACTCAATGGTAGACCTTGAGTGTTGGGACCCGATGGGACACCTAGTGTTTGTGGTCACTAAGGTTTCATGTTTTCTCTATGGTTTGTGGTCACCAAGGTTTCATGTGGTCTCTAGGGTTGGCAGTTGCCAAGGTTTCATGTGGTCTCTAGTGTTGGCGGTCGATGAGACTTCTGACTCATCTTGGTCACCAACATTCCTAGTGTTGGTGGTCGATGAGTTTTCTTATGTGTTCATTTGGTTTTCTAAGCCACATGTTTGATATGGTTGCATGGATGAGATGTTTTTGACCTTGGACACATGGCATGCATGGCTTGACACCTCTCCCTTCCTTTCTCTCTCACCCTAAGCCTTATTTATACCTCCCTCCTTTCATGCAAACAAGTTCTTTACACACCTAGCTCTCTCTCTTCTTCATTGCTTCTTGGTGATCATCCCCCTTGTTTTTTTGAGAAGGAGGAGCCATGGTAGGATAATCTTGGCTGATCTTGCTTGCATGTGTTTGGATCCACCCTTATTGAGGTCGTTTGGTGCTACCTTACTTTGCTTCTTGGTCTTGGTAAATGAGTTCTGCCTCTTTTCCTTCGTGTTATTGTTTCCCTATTTCTCCTCTCTTCCTTCTTGTTGCATCCATGGTGAATCTTGAGTTAGTGGTTTAAGATGTCTCTTTTCTTTCTTCCTTGACCTAGGGTTTCCTTTCTTTTTTCGGAGAAGGAGCTAGTTTGGCTGAGTGGAGTGCTCAAGCTAGGGTTTCTACCCTCTTTCCTCAAGCTACCTTGCTATTTGGACCTACTTCATCTTCTTTGAGGCTATTTATATAACTTTCTCCATGTTTATTTCTTACTCTTATCTTGCAAGTACATGATCTTGCCCTAAAACATTGTTCCAAGTAGAAAGATGCTACATTTGCCTAGGTTTGAGATTAGATGGTAGATTTTAAGCAGAAATCCTTCTTGATGTACCTCTAAACCTGATGCACATTTCTTCCTTGAATACAAAAACCCTAGACCTTGCATATGTGTGTGATCCTATGTGGTCGCCAAGTTTTGATTTCCATGTTGGTCGCCCAGTTTTGATTTCCATGTTGGTCGCCAAGATTTGATTCTATGTTGGTCGTCAAGGTTTTGAAGTCATGTGGTTGCCAAGATTTTGGACCCTTAGCATTCAATGAAGATTTTTGACTCTTATTGGTCACAAAGAATTCTAACCCTAGTGGTCTCTAGGAATTCTAACCCTAGTAGTCGCCAAGAATTCTAACCCTAGTGGTCAATGAGAATTCCAACCCTAGTGGTCGCCAAGATTTCTAACCCTAGTGGTCACCCATTTCTAACCCTAGTGGTCAATGAGAATTTTTTACTCTGTGGTCGCTATGTTTTCCATGACTCTATGGTCTATGGGTATTCTAATCTGATGAGTGCGAGTCAAGAGTTTTGGTTGTATGGAATCATATGGTTATGTTTGACCTTATGCATTCATAAACCAATGGATATGCTAATAGCTAGGGTATATCCTTGAGTGCTATTTTGTAACATTAATTCAACCTATCTTGTTGAACCTAACCCTAATATGTTTCCATATGAACATCATGATCCCTTAAATGAAATGTTATGTCAAAATTATATGTCACATGTATGGTGATGGTTTGTTGAGTGATGCATCCCTATTTTAGGGCTTCATCTTATGCCTTTTTATATCTCAATCACATCTAACATAGTAGAATGAAAGTTAAATTCCCCAATATGCATATTATTATAAAATGCACTTATGGACATTCTTTGCATACTTTTCAGGTACTTGGACCATGCTTTGGATGGATGAGAGAGAAGGAAGGAATTCTACGAGTCCTCCACTCATGGAGGGGTCCAAAGAAGACCCCAAAGCTCCCTCAACCTACCTCTAATGGCCAAGGGTCAACATCAAGCAAAGAAGTCATTTAACCATGAAGATTTAAGTTGATTTTGCTACTGAAGACCCCATCACAGCCGTGGTGCCAAGGAACGGCCGTGCTGGCTAATGTAAAAGTTAGAAAATCCCAAAATTGCAAGCTACAACAACATCACCACCACAGTCATGCTACCTGGCACAGTCATTCCATGAAGCCCTCAAAACGGTCGTGCTGCCCAGCACAGCCGTGCTGCCATAAATAAAAAAGGGTGTGCTGAAGGGAACGACCTCACCTCCAATTCACTCACCACGACTGTGCTACCCAGCATGGCCATTCTACCTAGCCTCCATTTTACCACCTCAACCTATTATTTTCCACCTTCTTAGAATGACCTTTCCATACCACCATGTCTATTCCTACCCCTACCCATCACAGCCATGTTGTCCAGCACAGTCGTGCTACTACCTAAACCCTAGCATTTTCTACACTATTTTTCCAACAATGCCCCTTCTTACCCTAGTGCTTCCACCACCACCTATATATACATGGGTGGCAGCCAAAACACTAGGTTACCTACCATTACTCCTATCCACCCACTCTTGAGCATTCATTTCACTCCCCTTGCATTTATGCTCTCCATCAACCATTTCTACCTCATTTGCACAATAGAAACCTAGTTTTCTATGTTTTCTACCATAATCCCCTTCATTTCCATGCTCATCATCAACCTTGGAGGAGAGAGGTCACCCTACATTAGCTAGGAGGTGAATAAGGAGGATCTACTTCAAGCTCCATGGAGTCCTATCCCCTTCTACTCATTTCTTATATCTTTTCTTTGATCATGTCTAGCTAAGCCCCTAGTGGTGGGCTATTTGGGGTTAAAATGTGACTTTGATACCATGTTGGGGGAAAATAATTTGTAATGAACATAATTTCATTATATGATGATTGTCTCTTTTTTCTATCTCATTTCTAATTATATTGCATGTGGTTTGCCCTTTTAACATTGATTGCTTGCTTTGTGATGCTTGATGACACTTAGCTTCTAGGAGAAATTGGAATGTATGTAGCAATCTTAGTAATGGCTCCTAGGTCCAATTAGTGGATCCCTAGATATCCCCCTTTGTTCCTACATACATATCCCATTCTTCTACAAGTGAGTGTGAGATCTAAGTAGCTAATGTAAGTATGATTAGTGCAATTGCCTAGAGCTTCCTAAAGGCTAGATGGCCAGTAACATGAGGTGAAAAACCCTCATCTCTACTCCCATTCCTACCCTTGGCTCTCAATTGCCCTAATCCCACTTACCTTAGAAACCTAGACTTGCCAAGTCCTACTAGAATTACACCTAACCCTAGTTCTCCAACTAGTAGTATAAGGTACATTCTAATAGAACTTGCCTTGTTATTTGGTTTGGTAATCTAGATTTAAATGTGAGATTTGCATTCTATGTTGACCTTCCCCAAACTAATATCAAATCATATTCCCAAATGGCCCATCTATCCAATCTTATTGCTTAAAACCTAACTTGTCATTTTAGTTTGTTAATGCTAGTTTAGCTTAATTGCCTTTATTGGCTATAGTAAATTGCTTAGTCATGTTAATTAGGGTTAACCTAGATTCTTGTTTGATCTATTGTTTATCTTAGTTCTTAGTTACTAATTGCCTTGCTAGAGTAGTATAGATCATCTTTCTCTTATTTAATTGATTGTTTAATCTAGTCTCTTAGACCTAACTTGCTTAGGATAATCGAGGGTTCTTGATAATCTAGCTTTCATATTGCCTTCACTTGCCTGCTTGCTTAGTGTAATAAAACCAAACCCAATTTTAAACCCTTCAATCCTAATCTCCACTTTAAGAGTGTAGCCAACACAAACCTAGCTCTAGTGCCCCCTCTTTCCCTATGGATCGACCCCCTTGCTTTCCTCTCATCTATACTATAACATGACTCCATGTGCTTGCAGGAGTATATTTTAGTGTTGTGAGTGAACCTTGTTTGGAGACTTATAAATTTGAAAGATCACACATGCGTGGAAAATTTCACCAAGCTTTATGGAACCTCTTCTGGGGAAAATGGCACTCAGCCTAGCTAGTTAGTTCTGCTTTGACTTTTCCTACTTCCCTCATCATTTCTATTATTTATTCTTTATTCTTTACATTCTTTGTGCATATTGATTTGCTAACTTGTTCTCTTTTGTTTGGTTATGCCTTGTGCATGTGACAAGCCACTCGGGGGAAGACAAGATGGAAGGCCAAAATGTACCTCACAAGCCACTTCAAGATTATTTCATGCCTAGCAACTACAAATCACCAATTGCTAGCATGGTTGATCAAATTCCAGAGGAGCAATTATCCATCCCTCTAGCTCTTCTTGGGCTCCTGCCCATCTTCTACGACTCTGAGAATGTGATCCCCTACAAGCACTTAGACCCATTTCTTGAAGTATGCTCCACCCTCAGGACGCCGACGACTACTGGTGACACAATCCGGTTGACCTTGTTCCCTTTCTTCCTCAAAGATAAAGCCAAATATTGGTATGATTCAAGGAGGGAAATCGAGTTGGGAAACAATGAATAATGCCTTCTTAAGGCAATTCTACTCTATAGCAAGGTTAACACAAATGCGGCATGCCATGACAAGTTTTAGTCAAATGGGCAATGAACAATTTCACAATGCATGGGAGAGATTTAAGAAAATTTTGAGAGAGTTCCCGCACCATGAGATCCCTTTGTAGTAGTTAGTTCAATCATTCTACTCAAGTATATCTCTAAAGGATCAAGATATGATAGATTCTTCTAGTGGATGAGTTTTTATGGCTAGGCCACCTGAGGAGATATCGCCTTTGTTTGAACAGATGGCTGAAGGATCAAGAATTCGAGCTTCTAGCATGATGAATGATGGGGGCTATGTGACATCTTCTTCTCATAATGACTCAAGCCCACAAGTGATGAAGATTCTTGGTGACGTGGTGAACTTCATGAAGAACTAGGTGACAAATGTTCCTTGCCATCCACTCAATTCTATTGAGTTCTACGGTGAAGAAAAGAAGACACCTCACTCTTATAGCTACCAAGAACCACAAAGTCCAAGATATAGATCAAGGTTTGAGGAAGAAGTTCTCTCTAGGTTGAAGAGCTTTGATGACATACAAATGAATGTGACAAGGCTTGAAGAGAGGATAGAGAAACTATCTTCCATAATTGCTCTCCAAGAAGAAAAATTGTCTTCAAAACCCATCTTGAGTTTCAATGAAGCAAGTGGACCAATGAATTCTTCCCAAGTTTTCTACAGTCCACCTCCCATGCAAGTGCAACCCATATACCACTTCCAAGGTGATCCCAAGCCTTATACACCACCTCCCCCTCCATTACCACCAATTTCTCAACAATTCACCTTCCAACCTCAATTCTCCCTCCACCTCAATTTCAATATCAAGTACCACCTCCACCTCCTCCACAACCACAACTAGCTCCCCTCTCCACCATGAGCAAGGAAGTGTTATGACAATTCTAAGGAGTGGAAAATCTCTTGAGCAGCCCTCTAGTCAAAGAAAGGTTTATAAAGCAAAGCAAAGGCAGCCAAGTGGTGATATTGAGATTGCTGAACAAGATTCTATGACACTACCTGTTGATTTTGGGATATCATGAGCTCCACCTCACACTCCATTTGTAGGTTCTACCATCCCTAGTGTTCCATCTACTAGCATGCCACAACAAAATCATATTAATGCAAGCAATGAAAAAACAAGTGAGCCACCATTCATTGAAGAATTAGATGGGCCACTGGAAATAATGAGGAGATAAAAGAACAATTTTGACATTCTTGAGGTGTTTCACCAAGTGAAGGTCAATATTCCATTGTTGGATATTATTAAGAAAATCCCATCATATGACAAGTTTCTTAAGAACTTATGCACTATGAAGAGAAGGTCAACGTAGAGAATACCAAATAGAGTAAAATTGACTAAACAAGTAAGATCTATCATCCAACACTCACTTCCTATGAAAAGGAAAGACCCAAGAGCCCCACTCATACCTAGCTACATAGGGGGACACTGCATAGATAGATCCTTACTTGATTTGGGGTCTAATGTGAATTTGATTCCGTATAATGTCTATATGGAGTTGGGATTGGGCAAGTTGAAGCCAACACATTGCACTCTTCAACTGGCAGACCATTCCATAAAAGTGCCTCGAGGAAGAGTGGATGATGTCTTAGTAATGATAGATAAGGAGAAAGGCATAGTGTTCTCGACAGATTTCATTGTTCTTGATATGGAGCCGGAGGATAGGAAGATTCCCATTATCTTTGGGAGACTTTTCTTATCTACAAATGATGTCAAGATACATGTTTGTAGTGGCACAATGATAGTTTCATTCATGGGCATGAAGATCAAGATCAACATGTATATGACCCCAACCTAGTGAGCCCGAGATGAGGATATTGGACATGGATACTTCAAGAGTCTGACTGGTCATTTGAGAGAAGAAGGTCAGGATGGAAGAGTTGATGATGACTTTTGTGATTAAATGGATGAGGAACATAGATTGAGTGCAAATGAGAGATGTCTCTATTGCAAAAATGGGCACATCAGAATTTCAAATGGATGAAAGATGAAGAATCTCCAAGAAGCCTAGCTGAAGGCATGAAAGTCAACGCTTGTGGGAAGCAGCCCACCTAGGTTTGGGAATTCTTCACCCAACCTTCCATTTATGATACTTTTGCTTTGTTTTTACACTTTCCCAAGAAAAAACACACACAAACACTTATTTTTTTTTTATAGTTTTTGTTTAGTTTTAAGATGTGTAGGTGAAAATAGGGTGAAATGAGTATAAATAGATGAAATTTTGACAAGTAAATCATGAAAAATCATTTTGAATCTAAGATTTGATGTTTTAGTGAGATTCAAGTGTAAAACAACAGCCACAATACTCAACACATCCGTGGTGACATGGAACGGCCATGGTGGTGCATTCACAATCAACATGGGAATTGAGAAAAATCAAAGAAGTCGAGAAGTGGAGAACATACCTACCACGGTTGTGCAAGGTAGCACGACCGTGGACCCACCCACTCAAAATGGCCGTGTGGGGTACCACGGCCATGTAGCAAGCATGCCACAACATCAGTTATGTGGAGCACAATGTGTTGTAGCCTGACTCCAGCACTTAAGTCAATGTTTTGCAAAAATCACAAATCAATTCTATTTTCAACTTTGTGAGCACCACGACTGTTCTCCACAAACGGCGGTCGTGTAGTGCCTCCTAGCCACTCCACCACCCTCGAATCACCACCAAATTACCCCCAATCCATCTCCAATCAATCCCCGATCATTTGCACTCCCTTAATCTCTAGATTCCATCCATTTTCATCCACAAAACACCCCAATTCTCTCCAATCTGCCCCAATAGCCCTATTCTTTGGAGAAAACCTAAAATCCCATTTTATCCACCAATTTTGATCCAAAATGATGCAAATGGCTAAGAAGGTTGTAGCTAAGACCAAGGATGTGATTTCCTACAGACGGAGGCCCAAGAATGCATCTTCTTCAGCTCTGTCAGCTCCCCTAGCACTTTCGGCACCATCGACAACCTCTGGTTCACAAGGGGAATATTAATCACCCCATGTGGAGGCAACGGTAGATCCCATGATGGAGGAGTCTTCTAGAAAACCTTCCGGTGGTAGGGCAGCAACCCCACCATCAGTTTCAAAATCTCACCCATCAGTTTCGGCAGCTCGTCCATCATTTTCAACTGCACGACCTTTGACGTCTATGACACCGCAACCACAAACACAACTGATAGCATGACAGTGGCTACTGGTAGATGATGCAGATGAGGCAATGCCAGATGCACAACAAGAGGATGCACTTGAAGAACATCATGAGACAACACCTGACAGTCAGAGATCTAATGCTGCAAAGGAAGTTGTGTGGATCAAGAAGTTCATTTCTGAACTTGGAGTGGTTCCAATCGGTAGTGATGCAATTGAGTTATTTTGTGACAACAACAGAGCAATTGTATATGCAAAAGAACCAAGATCACACCAACATTTCAAACATATTCTACGATGGTTCCATATCATATGAGAGATCGTACAATGAGCATATGTGAAGATTTGTAGAGTACCTATAGAAAGCAGTGTGGTTGACCCACTCACAAAAGTACTTTCATAGTAGAAACATGACAGACATGTTCGATCACTTGGATTGAGATTCATGAGTGATTGGGTATAAGTGCAAGGGGAATTTGTTGATATGTATGCCCATGGAGACTATCATTTGATGATTGTAATGGGATACTATGTAAATGATTTGTAATACCACATTGATCATATCAATAAAGGCAATTTCAAATCTATATGTTTGTGTTTTATATTGTGAGATGACCACGAAACTTATAGATGTCTAAAGAATAATATACTCAATGACATATGTCTTCGAGTTGATGACCTGAATAGTGAGATTATATGTATGGTAAGAGTATGTATTCTTGTTTTGTCCCTAATCGGTTGTTATTGTGGAAATATCCATAGACATCAATAACACATAAGATTAGAATGTATGTTGGTTGATGGAAGAATCTCATTATCCAATATTGGAGATATAAAACTAAATACATAGATACTTGTTAGAGAACAGTGTATCGAACAGACCCACCTTGAGAGTGACACATGGATACCATGATTGGTAGTTAGAGTTACATCTCATAATTATGGTGGTGATTGTGGTTCTTAGACCTAAAGTCACTACACTTATCACATGTCGTTCGGTGTACTTTGTCATCATCCACCATGGTCCTAAATAAGGATTTCCATAAAGATGGTGCTTGGGTGCACTGTGACACATGGGGATGATTGTGAGTGATGTAGATGGAATTTGTCCTTCTTACGAGAGTTTGATATCCCGACCACTTGATAAGAGAGACTGAGAAATGCATGGCCATGGTGATGTTAGTCAATATGTGATATTGCGCTTACATATATCTCAGATAGTCTTCTCTAGTTGAAGGAACATGGATTGAATGTTGAAGAGAATAACAGTTCCATGACTCAAGTTCAATCTGGATATCAGTGACAAAGGAACTATACAATCACTGGAACACCAGTCATGAATGATAGGTTAAGTTGTTCTCCAACTTCTCCAATTACTTGGGTGGAAATGAAGTCTTGCTAGATACCAATCATTGCTTGTGAAATCATAATATGATTTTGGATATCATTGCCAACGTAATTTGGAGCCTACCGGGTCACATGCAAAGGATGTGTTGGAATAGGAGTATAATTGTGGATTTGATTGAAATTGTTCTGAATCACATTGATTACTAAAATGTTTATGTAATCCATCAGAATAATATTGGAATATATTAAAATATTTGAGCCAATTAATTGGAGTGATTGGCTCTAAGTGCAAGTGGGAGTCTGTTGGTATATATGCCCATAGAGCCATCCCGGGCTATTGCACGGAGTCAAATATTAATTAATTAATTAATACATTTATTTGGTTAATTAATTAATCCCTAAATATTCTAATTAATCCACATGCATGTTAATTAATGCAGTCTTTCTATTTACCAATGAGTTTAGGAAACCATGCTTCCTTTCGTCTCCTATTTAAAGGGGCTTGACGGTCGATATCTTTACAAGATATTGAGAGAGGCTTTTCAGTTTACACTCACGTATGTAAACCCTAGTTGTCACCATCCTCAGGAGAGAAAGGAGAGCACCGCGACTCTATCACGTCATCGTACAAAGACTACTCCTTCCTGTAAGATTAAGAAGTGTGACGTGGAATTCTAGTCCATCCGTGTGGATGAACTAGAGATGCAGACGTTGAGACGCCTACGTTCGGAGGACGTCAATGACCGTCCATATGCGCTACAAGTGGTGTACATCACTGCATGAAATGAGCATTGTCGGATCTTCCCACGACCCATTCAGAAGATGGGAGAGAAGTATCGTCCATGTAAGACAGTAGCGTTGCACACCATCGTGCAGCAGGACGTTGCCAGACTTGCTCTGTGATAAGGTATATCCTACAAACACTCTTTCTGAATACGCTATTGTCGACGAGATCATGTTGTGGGTTGTATGGAAATATTATTTTTGTTGCTTCCGCCACACATGTTTCCTCCATAAAACCCAAAAATTGGACCTTTAATATCTTTGGAAAAGAAAATTAATGGTTGGAACTTCATAGAAATACACATTGTATAAAACCCTTTGAGAAATGTGGTTTAAAATGTGACGAGATTACCTAGAGCATTGGAAAAAGTGACTATCTAATAACACAATCGATATGAGAGTGGGGTTGGTATTAGGCTAGGTAGTGAAGTATACTATGAGAGTGAGTAATTCTTTCTACAGGCTCTTAATCCAGAGTTAGGAGAGATTTTTACTAATGTATTGATATTAAAGTATAATGTTAACCGTGGTGAAACCAATATCCTAAGAAATTCGCTAAGACTGAGAACAACAATCAATAGTTTAGATTTATTTTCTATTTTATTCAATTAAACCAATCAATCAAGTTTCTTCAGCCTATACTGGTCGTATTACAGTTAGTAATAGTTTCTGGAAGTCATGTTTCCCTATGTTTGACATTTGGGCCTCATTGGCCAATATTACTATGATAGTGTATACTTGTGTCTTGAGTGTATAGAAAATACCTATCAAGTTTTTTGTGGTAGTACTGAGTTGCTTCGATAATTCTTGAACAAAACATTGTAACATTGTCGGTAGTATCGACTTGCATGTAGTTACTACTGAGTTTTCTCGATCCTTTTTTATCCAAACTGAGCATGTGTCGGTACCACCAACTTCAAAGTTGATAGTATCAAGCTATGTAGATTCTTTTACATTCACCCGAAATGCATAAAATCCAAACATAAGATTTGGAAATATACTAAATCATTCACAAACATTGAAATTATGCTTATTTGATGCAAATAAGTATCACATGCTAATAAAAGTAAATCATGCACAATTAATATGAGATTTGACCAAAAAGTGCACAAAAGTCAATACAAAATAGCCTATGAAAATGACAAATAAATCATACATCAACATTTATGGTGGATTTATACACTCCTCAAAGTGTTGATCAAGTAATCAAAGTTTGTGTTTCATTAATTTCTTTCCTTTTTCCCAATGTGAGGGGACATCATCCTGAAGCTTCCATCCCTATCCCTAATCTATTACTCTCAAGTATAAACAGATGGTCATACCCACCATCCACAAACACACAATTTGACTCTTGTAAAGCCAACGAACAAATTACCTACCCTTTTACTTTTAGTAATTCGAGTGACTACGGGATCCTTCTCTAATACAACTACTTTTTTAGAAGATTGGTCACATAAAAATATTCATAACTACTCTAATATGTTCACATTTTATAATCTTAACTACTATGATATCTCAATATTTGATACTATTAACTTCCATGATTTGTTCATATCTGATTATCTTAACTTCTCTTATCTATTTATAATTGCTTATTGAACTACTCGTGCTTATCAATTGAATTACTTAGATATGCTCTTATGTGATTCAATACTCTACTTGAAGTTGCGAGGACCTCTCTTTTGATCAACAAAAATGCCAACTTTGAGAGAGAAACCCTTAATCTAATCCACAATTAAGAAAAAAAACTTCATTATTGACAAATATTAGTAACACAATATATGAACAACACAGGTAAATTTTTCCTTTTCTTCACAAAACTTGAGAATCAAATTCCACATTAGATTAACAACATGAACAACTATCACATATACTATTCTATGTTGTTAAATACAAATTAGGGGTTATTTCTCATATGTAGTTCAGTTTACAACAATTACATGTACATGAAAGAACAAACTCTATCTACAACTCATCCTGGTAAAGACAGAGTACCTGGACATTCTCATCTAGATTAGTTTTTTTACATCTTCTTTTTCACGACCTCTCTCCTAAGAAAAATTATATCAAAAAAATTGCAAACAACCTCATGAGACTCATATAGAGTCCCAAGGAGTGGATACATCCCATTCAAGCTAGGTACATGCATCAATATCAGACTTAAGTATATTGAACTTATACAAAACTTTTAGATATTGCTTAGTTTAATAGATAGTTCTAGCATTTATCACATCTATTCTATGGAAATAATCCAATCAATGAGATAAGTTATTCACTTGGGAAAAATCCAACTTTAAAACACCTTTAAGAGCATGCATATGATCAAGTCAATGGATACTACTTGCTTTAGAATGACAATCCTTTAGTCTGACAAATGATGCAAGATCTGAACAATTGTAAACAACATATAATAATAACTTCATCCTTGTGACACTCCACCAGCCGGATTAGGAACACATCTCGTAGTACTGAAGATGAAGTCCATATAAGACATGTCTACCAAACAAGACTATTCAAATAATAAGTATATACATATTCATAGTGGATATTAAATCCCAACATCAACCACTTGTCAACATCTAAGGTTAGATTCAAAATCAGACAAATAAGAATATGGAAATAGATTATGTTTATCAAGAATGCTTAATTTTCACAATGAGAAACATATTAAACATCAAGAGGTCTATCCATTAGTAGTAAAAGACATGTAACAAACATTCAACTCATGTACTACATAGCTTGTCATCTTTTATTCATTTACCTTGAAACTACCTAGCTTGTACCTCATCAAGTAGAAGTTGTCACGCCTGATTCTCATTCCAACAACTCACCATCACTATCTTAAGGTTTAGTCGGCTACCCTAAGGTATCAACAATAGACCGTAATCCACCGTATGGTTGCCTAAAGAGGATCACGTCCTCATCTCGCTTACACAAGATAGGAACCAACAAAACAATATATCACATATAATCATGTATCATATGTTTCACAATTTTTATTTCATTAGAGTTTATTCCCCATGGGCATAGACTTTCACAAGGATTTAGGGAAAGAGTCACACCAGATGACTCGCTCCTAAATCCTAGTGGTCCAACCTCTCATTCCTGAGCTTGGTGCCTAGGGTCACCACTCATGGTGCCCATTGGTCTACCCATCTGGGCCTGACCTTTGGCATCATCCATCAGGGTGGCATGAAGGTGCAGAATACATACTTCTATTATTAATGTGATAATCATAGTGACTTTATGATTTGCAAGTATAAACATCCAAACTGATAATTTGCATTCAATGCGATTAACCATCAGGAAAATCCTCAGGAAACTAAGGTGATTATTCATAATTAACCACATATCTGTCAGGCTGATTTGAGATAGAATAATCCATTCAATCCAATCAATCAATTCATCCAATCAAGCAAGTGCAAGAATCCTGAAATTACATTCAATTTCCTTTTTATCAAAATTTATCCAAATCATCTTGCTACTTATGGTTCTATTCCTTTTTATGGTTTCTTCCTCTTTTTAGGGTTTACTTTGCAATTAGTGTTTTATTCCATCTTACTCTCTTAAACCCTAATTTTCTCCTCTATCCTTCACAAAAGTTATTAAGGTTACCTTTTACAAACACGTAACCTTAATTCCAGATTAATGCAAAAATAACCATCAATTAAGTCCATTAAGCTTCTTTTACATTAAAGCTACCATTTTAATCCTTTTAATCCATGACAAGATCATTATACACATTTATCATCAATTCATAGTTCATTATGGTCCAATTCACATATGAACTCGATTTGCCATTAATTCCACATTTTATTCATGAGAAAACCCTAATTATTATATTTAGGGTATTTATCCACAAATTAGTAACTTTAATGCTTAAAATAGCTTACAACCATGAAAACTCAGTTCTATACATGAAATCAAATAATTAAAGCCATTAGTAGTCCTAATTACTAACATTAGGGTTTCAAGGCCCATTAAAGCCTATTTATGCACATGAAACCAATTTCGTGCAAAATCATCTTTTTCAATCTTAATGTATCTATTTACGATTAACAGGTTAATGCCAACTTTAATCATCCATTAAACCCTACTAAATATATTAATCATCTCAGAATAGGGTTTCTTAATCTTTAATTCATTACAGTTGATAAATTACACCACTTTTCAAATTTCAAGAGGAATTAGCTTCTAAATATATTTTTATTGGATTCCCCTCGTTTTTCTGAGAAAGATTCATATTTTGCAAGTTTTCATCAGAGCTACCAATTTTGAGTTACGATTTTTACAAGATAAACATATGTTAACCAATCAATAAATGACACGTCAACAACTTACCCCTTTTAAACTCAAGTTGCGGCTGCCGATATTAGGGTATAAAAGATGTATCTATCCTCCCTCACCATTCTCAATTAAGCAGACATGGAAGGGTTGTTTTGTCTTTTGACCCGGTCATCTCCTTCCTTTGCCCGCTCCTGTCCGCGAGACAAGCTTCTCGGCCGAGTCAAGTACTCCACCGTTGACTCCGGGCACCTGGGCTCCTTGGCAACCAGAAAATGTCCCCCCACCTCTGATCCCTACCACCAAATTGAAAGGAGGAACCAACTGGGTCGGAGGGTCAACAAACAGAGAGAAAGGCCAGGTTGTGCGCCGGCGGCCATGGAAGGAAACCAAGGGTAAAGAGGGGGTTCTTCGATAAAATTACATGCAGGGGATGTTTTGTCCGGTGTTGTGGGACATCGCGAGGAATTTGACCAACTCGCAGAAGGGAACTATCCCCCCTTTATATCCTGTGGCCAATGCAAGTGGTCAGCGGGTGTCCTGAGATTAGGGGATTCTCGCATACACGTCCAAAGACCATCCAACTTAGGATTAGATGGTGTGAAATCCTATCCCGAATACATCTGGCCCCTTTCCATCCTCGCACATCATCCGTATCGAGGGAGAATCCATATTGAGCAGGACTCCCCATGCTCTCAGTCCTTCTCAAACTAGATGACAAGCATCCATCATCGGATTGGGGATCAACGGTGCATATTGCTCGCAATACAAAAGGAAATGATTTAAAGAAATTGTGACATTTACTATAATCCCATTTTGAGGATTTCTTTTTTGAGGATTTCTCATTATCTCTCTTCCATTTTCCTTATTGGTATTCCTTTTAATAGTATAAACCATTTGGATACGAAAATCCACCAAGGATAACTCAAATGTACCTCTTTTCACTTATTTTCCATATTTTATCATTATTTTCAATTTCTTTCTTAATAAAGAAATATCTCATTGATCTTTTCTTTTCTTATTGCTTTATATTTGCAATTTTGGACTCCTTGGGACCCAAGGAACCCAAGAGGTACGAAATCCAACTTTGGATTATACTCTTTTGCCTTCTAGAGGTTTCCACATCTTTCTTTTCTCAAAAACTCAATTATTCATTTATTAATTGAATTTCCTTGTTATTAGGCCCAATAGCCAATAAAGCCCACAACACAATCATCAAGGCTATTGTAAACAAAATCCATTTATTCGCAACAAATTGCATCATTATTTGTCCAATTATCTTTAATGTGAGAAATTACATTTCTCACCCAAAGGAACCCAAAAATTGGGGTTGTAACATCCTTCCCCTCTTATAAAAATGTTGCCCTCAAAATTCCATCAAGCAAGAAAACAAATAGGATAAGCCTTTCTTATGTCTATCAGGGCTCCCATGTGGCTTTACCCTTTCCATGGTGCTTCCCAAGAACCTTCATCATCTCATATTCTTCCATCTGAGTTCTTTCTTACCTTGGTATATCGTACCCTCATAGGTGACTTAAGACATTTCAGCCTCTCATAAAGCTGAATAGGTTCAGGGCTCAGCACATGGCTTGGGTACCTCACATAGTGCTCTAGATCATACTCATGGAACACATTATACATCATGTTATCCTGAGGGGTAAGGTTAAACCTAACCATCTTCACCAATCCATCTCCAATGGACCCATATAACGGGGACTCAACTTTCTCAGATGTAGCTTAGAGGGGTCGGATTTTCACATCACATACTTTCCTATAGTAAGTTGCATGTCAGTCTGCTTTGCATCAGCTCACGACTCATGTCGTCTCTGGGCTCTCTCTCTCAGCCATTGTACGATCAAAGGGACTTCATTTGCACCCACTGTGGTTCTTTTTTTACCTTCGTGAGGCCTCCTTCACCAACATCATCTTAATGAAGTGGTGACCAACACAACCTCCTTCTAGAACTTCTTACATCCTAATAAAGGCTATGGTGGTTATCATCACATCTTTCAAAGGACAAGAACTGCCTCTATGTATCACCCTGAATGAGCACACATGCTCTCATCAGACCCTCTAGTCTGGATCATACTAACCATTAGTAAGGGGTGATAAACTGTACTAACATTGAGTTCTTCACGCATCTGCTTCCACCTTATGGAAGTGAACCTTTAGGTCCTACTCAAGAACTTTTGAACTCACATCATGTTGTAGTTGAACCATCTCTCTCTCTCATATGTAGTCCAACCAGATATGTCCCTTGACAGTACTCTTTCTTTCTCGTGTCATCTAGGTAAGGTGATCTACCATAACCCATTTTGCATATTGAACTTCCTTGGTCTAGGGGAGACTCACAACATCCATAGTGAAGAACTCCCATTCCCTCTCAGGAACTCTTTATACTTTATATCCATGCATTGGGTTATTGGTGTTCGTCCTTCACCTCTTGGCTTGCATGGTGACATACCTCATGCAACTTCATCTTAAGCATCCAAAGTACTACTGTCACCTACTATCTTCGTAGTACCATGGTGTATGGTGATCTTCAATCATGATTTCCTTCATTGTCATGATTACTTAAGGTCAATTCCTTAGAAACCCTAAACCACTCTCATCAGGGTTTTATTACCTTCCTATCCAAAGAAGTGTATCTGAGGTTCTATCACCATTCTCTCACTACATCAAAACTGGCTAACCAAACAACCACTAACTTGATCAACCGATATCATTACATATGAGTGTTAGCCATACTTATATCTTTTTCAAACTTAGGGTTAGCCTAAAAACCTCAACTTCTTCTATCTCCCAGTTAAACTAGGTAACTATATCTCAACCAGAGCATTCATTACCACTTCACCTCCTTAGGTGTTAGGTAATGTTGAAGACATACACCTCCATGTATTCCACTTATTATCTCATCTCAACTCTAAGTTTGTCTTCATCAAGAAACTCTGAGCTCATCCTCATGGTGATCAAACTCAACCTTGTGATTCCTTGTAAAACTTTGCAAAAATCCACCTAGTTCAAGGTAAAACATCCTCGCAAGATGATCTCCTTAATACTCATAGTGTTTGTAAACCATCCATGTATTATTCACTCCACAAAGGTATGTTATCATCTCTATCCTCATACCTTGTAGCAACGTTCCAACTTACATCATCTGTATCCTTGGTGTAAGGCATGTGTACTGTCCTATCTCTCACTCCCATAACAAGAGGAAATAAGCATTTGGTTGCAGCCCAAATACAGAGTTCTTCCCATTCCAAGAGTAGAGATGGTGCAGCCCACCTTGCCAGTACACTTTCAAATCTAAGTTGAAACGTGCCACACATGTCAAACACCATGATATCAAAATTACCTCCATGGAAAACTGGTCTCGAACCTACTTGGGTTACTACACAATCCTTGGTCATCTCTTCTAGGTCTATAGGGTTCCGACACTTTTGGGGTCATACCTCTTCCCTTATGCATCCATAGAGTGCCCTACTCATCTGCCCTTTGGGTCCCATGAGTTCATGAAGGTGATCAATCTCCTAACCCATGGCCCTCAGACAATGATAGTTGTTACCTCCCGACCCTATGGTCATGTGCAACTAGGGAATTAGGCAACTTCTACTTCCATCGATCTTATCCCCACCTGACCCTAGGATAGACTTAGGATTCCATTATAGTACATGTCTAGCTTAGAACCTTACCCGGGCCTTCATCATCTCTCTCTGCATTCATGACTGACTTTCATCCCTTCATAGGGGTCATGGCAACCTGCCTACCTTGGTCAGACCCCATATCGGTTACCTCCATGGTAATACATCCACTTGCACTTAGAGATGGTTATCTATGGGTCTACAGGTTCATTCTCATACCATGTACTTTTCACTTAACTTCTCAAGATCCTATGAAACCTCTTTAGGTTACCTCAAAACCAAAAAAACTGGTATACACCCTACAAAAGGATCCCTCTCCCAGGATGGGAGGAAACTACAACTCTTGACTACAAGGTCACAACCATCCTTATGTTTAGGGTTTGCATCCACATGAGTATGCTTAACCCTAGCAAGCTACTAAGGCACAAGAAGACCATCTACAAAACCATGCTAGGTCACACTTGTTCTCATCCTCAACATTAGATCAACTTAGTTGTGAGGGGTTCATCAAACATACCCTTAACTTAAGGGATTTCCTTTACCTCTACACAAGATGAGTACCATGCTCAAAACTATAGAGACTCAAATCTCATCATGAGCATCGGATACACTGCTTCCCCTCTTAGGCCTAGGAACCCTAGGTTCACCTTTGGGTGTCCAACTGCATGCTCAATCTCTTAACCACAAATCAAGCATGTCCAAGGTATGTCATGTACTCCCATGATCCTTTTATATAAGCAACACCTCAGAGTTAAGTCCTCCTCAAAGACAACCATCTAGTTATAAAGCCTTACAACTGGTTACTTAAACCTCCTCAGGGTCTAAGGCACTCTTTGTCTCATCTCAGCAAGTAATCACTTATACCATAGGTACCAGAAGCATCATCCTCTCTCTAGGGTTTGTTCCTCTAAAGGCAACCAAGATATCATCAGCCTCCAGGGATCAAGCATAAGGTAACCACTATCATCCACTTAGTTCGCATCATCCCCAACTCCCCACTGTTCCTCATGTCTTGGAATCTAAGTTTCCAACCTTTTTTCTTGAGTCCTGCTTTCTCTCTCTAGAGCTAACTCCACATCCAACCTTACTACCAGAGGTCCTCTCTCCATGAAGGATCAAGCTCACAAGCATACTTCTACATTGGTGAAGCCTATGCTCGAACTTATGTTTGCTAAAGATCATCCATAGCCCTTTATGCTTATTTCATAAGCCGTCCATCATGATCTCTTGACCAGGGTTTCATCCTATTGTCAGCACTACTGACGTACTCTGGGTGCAAGCTATACCCTACTTGCCCAAGCCCATAGGTTTCTAACTTTATCCATGAAGGAGCTATCCTTCACTCTAACATGCACGACCCTTTCCAGGGTTGGGTTGTCATAGGTACTAGGTCATCTAACCTCTCATGGCTCATATGGCATCCAAGGCATGTCTATCCAAACACCCAGTCAACCATGGCATCTAACTTACCATGTCATCTTGCTCTCTAACCTCCACTTAGGGTTAGGGTTAACATCATCCTCAGAGGATGTGCTAGGTCTCTACTTTTAATGTAGGTCTCTACCTCCAAGACTAACTTTCTCTACTCATACTCCTGACAAGAAGGTCTAGCCTCAGGTCTTTCCTGAGGGCAATGACAACTTATGTCATACGACCTAAGCATGTATCTATTCTTTTACGCTTACTCTATTAAGCTTATGTCCATGACATCTTATTTACATGCTTTTTATTAATTTGGTGGAGGATTCCTTAATCCTTATCAACCCTACCCATACCTCAAGAGGGTGAGGAGAAGAGAGAAAACCCTAATCCTTAAGGTCCTTAATAGAATTTGAGTTGAGAAGGGATGAACAAGATGAGAGAGTCCTAAAGGTATCTTATTTCAAGTCATATCCTAAGACATCGTCCAGGCAGTCACACAATCCGGGAGTCCTCGTATTCCGACTAGCGGTACAAAGGAAAATATTGCCATCCCCTGGACGTGATCCTTTTCTAGACACCTCAATCTTTCATACAATCCTCTAATAACTCCCTTGGGTTCTACGGAGTTTGTAAAATTTAATAATTATTAAAGATTAGATGAGGAAGCTATGCTCTGATACCAATTGTAACGACCCCATCTCCCGGTAACCCCCACTTAAGGAAGACCAAGAGATCAGAGCCATTATCCAATAACCAGGATCAAAGGTTCAACAAATAATCAATAATAATTATGAAATTCTACTAACTAAACTGAAATCTGGTATTAAAATAAAACTTGGCATACCTTTTTCAAATCTGGAATATCTACATCTATCCACGTCAGGAGTCTACTCTAACTAATCCTCCTTTACACTTTAACTCTTAATTAATTTCACATATGCCACTTTACTGTTTTTCGTTTGCAAGCTTGTACCAAAAACGCCAACAAACAAAACGTCGCTCAGCATATCGGAATATGCTGGTATGTGGGGACAACCAAAAGTTTTCACGTATGGATAACAATCTAATTATCACAATCAAGTTAATTAACAAGCCAATTTATGCTTTTCAGTATGACATTCTCCACCGCTTTTGCCCTAACCCTGGCATACCCACCTTAGGGTTTCTTTAGCCAATGACTTAAGGCCACCTTCTCAATCCCGAGCTTGGTGCATGGGGTCACCACTCATGGTGCCCTCTAGTCATTCAATACCATAGGCCACCTTCTCATTCCCGAGCTTGGTGCCCATTGGTCTACCCATCTAGGCCTGACCTTTGGCATCTTCCATCAGGGTGGCATGAAGGTGCGAGAATACATACTTCTATTATTAATGTGATAATCATAGTGACTTTATGATTTGCAAGTATGAACATCCAAACTGATAATTTGCATTCAATGTGATTAACCATCCAGAAAATCCTCGGGAAACTAAGGCAGTTATTCATAATTAACCACATACCTATCAGGCTGATTTGAGATAGAATAATCCATTCAATCCAATTAATCAAGTCATCCAATCAAGCAAGTGCAAGAATCCTGAAATTACATTCAATTTCCTTTTTATCAAAATCTATCCAAATCATCTTGCTACTTATGGTTCTATTCCTTTTTATGGTTTCTTCCTCTTTTTAGGGTTTACTTTGCAATTAATGTTTTATTCCATCTTACTCTCTTAAACCCTAATTTTCTCCTCTATCCTTCACAAAAGTTATTCAGGTTACCTTTTACAAACATGTAACCTTAATTCCAGATTAATGCAAAAATAACCATCAATTAAGTCCATTAAGCTTCTTTTACATTAAAGCTACCATTTTAATCCTTTTAATCCATGACAACATCATTATACGCATTTATCATCAATTCATAGTTCATTATGGTCCAATTCACATATGAACTCGGTTTGCCACTAATTCCACCTTTAATTCATGAGAAAACCCCAATTACTACATTTAGGGTATTTATCCAAAAATTAGGAACTTTAATGCTTAAAATAGCTTATAACCATGAAAACTCAGTTCTAAACATGAAATCAAATAATTAAAGCCATTAGTAGTCCTAATTACTAACATTAGGGTTTCAAGGCCCATTAAAGCCTATTTATGCACATGAAACCAATGTCATGCAAAAATCATCTTTTTCAATCTTAATGTATCTCTTTACAATTAACAGGTTAATGCCAACTTTAATCATCCATTAAACCCTACTAAATATATTAATCATCTCAGAATAGGGTTTCTTAATCTTTAATTCATTACAGTTGATAAATTACACTAATTTTTGTATTGCAAGATTAATTAGCTTCTAAATATATTTTCATTGGATTCCCCTCATTTTTCTAAGCAAGATTCATATTTTGCAAGTTTTCATCGGAGCTACCAATTTTGAGTTACGATTTTTACAAGATAAATATATGTTAACCAATCAGTAAATGACACGTCAACAACTTACCCCTTTTAAACTCAAGTTGCGGCCGCCAATATTAGGGTAGAAAAGACGTATATATCCTCCCTCACCATTCTTGATTAAGCAGACATGGAAGGGCTATTTTGTCTTTTGACCCGATCATCTCCTTCCTTCGCCCGCTCATGTCCGTGAGACAAGCTTCTCGGCCGAGTCAACTCCATCGTTGACTCTGGGCGCCTGGGCTCCTTGGCAACCAGAAAAGGTCCCCCCACCTCCGATCCCTGCCGCTGAATTGAAAGGAGGAACCAATTGGGTCAGAGGGGCAATGAACAGAGAGAAAGGCCAGGCTGTGCGCCGGCAGCCATGGAAGGAAACCAAGGGTAAAGAGGGGGTTCTTCGATCAAATTACATGCAGGGGATGTTTTGTCCGATGCTGTGGGACATCGTGAGGAATTTGACCAACTCACAGAAGGGAACTATCTCCCCT
Source organism: Alisma plantago-aquatica (assembly GCA_963693085.1). NCBI lineage: Eukaryota > Viridiplantae > Streptophyta > Magnoliopsida > Alismatales > Alismataceae > Alisma > Alisma plantago-aquatica. The sequence continues at coordinate 542,907,423 of OY856413.1, read as the reverse complement.
TTATAGCATGTGGCCAATGTAGGTGGTCGGCAGGTGTCCTGATATTAGGGTATTCTCGCATACACGTCCAAAGACCATCCAACTTAGGATTAGATGGTGCTAAATCCTATCATGAATACATCTGGCCCCTTTCCATCCTCACACATCAACCGTATCGAGGGAGAATCTAGATTGAGCAGGACTCCCCCTGATCTCAATCCTTCTCAAACTAGACGACAAGAATCCATCATCGGATTGGGGATCAACGGTGCATATTGCTCGCGATACAAAATGTAATGATTTAAAGAAATCGTGACATTTACTATAATCCCAACACTTTAGAGAATCTTGTAAAAGTCATAACTCCCAAACAAAAGATCCAATTGCCCCCAAATTTTGAGGGAAAGTCCATAATGACTTAATCTACCTTTCTACCAAAATTGGGCTCATTATCTAAAATAAAACGTTCCTTCTCATTACGTGCAATATATCACTTAATATATATATATATATATATCACATATTTTCTCTTTCTGTTGTTATTAAATTATTATTCTGAGTTCCTTCAAGCCCAAGGAACCTTAATGGCTCCAAATCCCATCTTGGGGATATATATTAGCCTTTCATTTATCTTTTGTCCATTATTTTCTCATTATCTTATATATTTCTTATCGAAATATCACTTTTTTCAGGATTTCTCATTATCTCTCTTCCATTTTCCTTATTGGTATTCCTTTTAATAGTAGAAACCCTTTGGATACGAAAATCCACCAAGGATAACTCAAATGTACCTCTTTTCACTTATTTTCCACATTTTATCATTATTTTTAATTTATTTCTTAATAAAGAAATATCTCATTGATCTTTTCTTTTCTTATTGCTTTATATTTGCAATTTTGGACTCCTTGGGACCCAAGGAACCCAAGAGGCATGAAATCTAACTTTGTATTATACTCTTTTGCCTTCTAGAGGTTTCCACATCTTTCTTTTCTCAAAAACTCAATTATTCATTTATTAATTGAATTTCCTTATTATTGGGCCCAATAGCCAATAAAGCCCACAACACAATAATAAAGGCTATTGTAAATGAAATCCATTTATTCGTAACAAATTGTATCATTATTTGTCCAATTATCTTTAATGTGAGAAATTACATTTCTCACCCAAAGGAACCCAAAAATTGGGGTTGTAACACAAACCCTCGTATACTGATCCTCATGAACATAACAAATTCAATTCAAGTAAGGATTCAAAATTTCATTTTAGCAACTCATGCTTACTTGGTACAAATATGATTACACACATGTCCTAAATTTCCAAGCATATAGTCCATTGGACTGACTTTTAAGAAAATTTGGTGTAAAAAGATATAGTTATATATCCATAATACTTTCTATGTAACTTGAATCAGTATATTAGGAACTAACTAAATAAAAAACCAATGAGAAGAATCCAAACCAATAGCATTTGATTCCCTAAAAATTTTCCCAAATGGTTACCCAATTGCATATAACTACAAATAAGAATTTCTAACAATTTATTCTGGTAGAATGTAGGTGACTCCTGCATGATGATAGAGATTAAGAGGGAGATAAGAAATCACTTCATGTCCTAATCACCTTTAAAACGTACCATATAATCTGAATTTCAAGAAATCCAACCAACACATGAACATTGAATATGCTTCTTGATCTTCTTAACTCGGAAACCTATGAAAAGGAAGATAAGAGAGAAAAAAGAGAAAAGATGGTAATTTGCTATATTTTTAGTTCAAGTCAGAGGAAGGATGGAGATATATACATAGGAAGGAAGATTAACCATGAAATCATATTTACATTTTATGAAGTTATATAAATTTGCAAACAATAGGAAGCCAAAATCCTAAATCAACACTTCTGGTGATATTCTCCTTCAAAATTATAATCTCTCTCACTCTCAAATTTCATATCTCTAATAGGATGATGAATTATGGGAGCTGACAAGTTGTTAGGTTGATCATATATACCAAATCAGGTGTTACAACAATTGCAAAGTCCAAAATTGATTTCTATCTTTTTTTTATTTAGACTGGTTGGTCGATCGAGTTGTTACTAATAAGAAACTCATCTGATACCATACCCTATAGAAATAATTATAAAATTTAACCATTTTTAGAAATTGAGTTACCAAGCTACAGTTAAAGTTTCAGCTCATTTTCATATACAAACAAAAAGAAAAAAAAATACCAGACTACTATATTTTAGCATTAATGCATGGTCGATTGAGTTTGTCCTGGGAAACTTAGTCGACAAATAGATCATAAAACATTCAACATTCTGATATTTTTTAATAACACTTATATTTATGAAGGATTTAGGTGAAGCATCCTATATACTAGGAATCAAGATCTATTGAGATAGATCTATAAGGCTTCTAGGCCTAAGCCAGAGCACATGCATTGACAAGGTGCTAAAGAGGTTTAGCATGGAGGGTTCTAAGAGAGGTAACTTGTCCATGCCCCATGGGGTTACGATCTCTAAAGCTCAATGTCCTAGTTCATGTGATGAACCGGCACACATGAGTAAGATTCCATATGCATCAGCAATTGGATCTGTCATGTGCGCGATGTTATGTACTCGTCCTGATGTGTCGTATGCTTTGAGCATGACGAGCCGGTATCAGTAAGATCCAGGTGAATGTCACTGGACAGCCATAAAGAACAACCGAAAGTACTTGAGAAGGAATAAGGATAAATTCTTGGTATATGGTGGTGAGGAAGAGCTCGTGGTAAAGGGTTACACCGATGCTAGCTTCCAAACTAACAAAGATGACTATAGATCGCAATCTGGATTTGTGTTTTGCCTGAACAATAGAGTTGTGATCTAGAAGAGTTCCAAGCAAGAGACGGTTGTGGATTCTACAATAGAGGCTGAATATATTATCACATATAATGCTACAAAGGAAGTTGTGTGGATCAAGAAGTTCATTTCTAAACTTGGAGTGATTCCAATCGCTGGTGATGCAATTGAGTTATTTTGCGACGACAACAGAGCAATTGCATAGGATAAAGAATAAAGATCACACCAACGTTCCAAACATATTCTACGATGGTTCCATATCATATGAGAGATCATATAGTGATAAGATGTGAAGATTTGTAGAGTACCTACAGAAAGTAGTGTGGATGACCTGCTCACAAAAGTACTTTCACAGCAGAAACATGACAGACATGTTCGATCACTTGGATTGAGATTCATGAGTGATTGGGTATAAGTGCAAGGGGAATTTGTTGGTATGTATGCCCATGGAGACTATCATTTGATGATTGTAATGGGATACTATGTAAATGATTTGTAATACTAAATTGATCATATCAATAAAGGCAAGTTTCAAATCTATATGTTTGTGTTTTATATTGTGAGATGACCACAAAACTTATAGATGTCTAAAGAATAATATACTCAATAACATATGTCTTCGAGTTGATGACCTGAATAGTGAGATCATATGTATGGTAAGAGTATGTATTCTTGTTTTGTCCCTAATCGGTTGTTATTGTGGAAATATCCATAGACATAAATAACACATAAGATTAGAATGTATGTTGGTTGATGGAAGAATCTCATTATCCATTATATGGAGATATCAAAATAAATACATAGATACTTATTAGAGAATAGTGTATCGTACAGACCCACCTTGAGAGTGACACATGGATACCATGATTGGTAGTTACAGTTACATCTCATAATGATGGTGGTGATTGTGGTTCTTAGACTTGAAGTCACTACACTTGTCACATGTCGTTCGGTGTACTTTGACATCATCCACCATGGTCTTGAATAAGGATTGCCATAAAGATGGTGCTTGGGTGCACTGTGACACATGGGGATGATTGTGAGTGATGTAGATGGAATTTTTCCTTCTTATGAGAGTTTTATATCCTGACCACTTGATAAGTGAGACTGAGAAATGCATGGCCATGCTGATGTGAGTCAATATGTGATATTGAGCTTACATATATCTCAGATAGTCCTCTCTAGTTGAAGGAACATGGATTGAATGTTGAAGAGGATAACAGTACCATGACTCGAGTTCAATCCGGATATCAGTGACAAAGGAACTATACAATCATTGTAAGACCAGTCATCAATGATAGGCTAAGTTGTTCTCCAACTTCTCCAATTACTTGGGTGGAAATGAAGTCTTGCTAGATACCAATCATTGCTTGTGAAATCATAATATGATTTTGGATATCACTGCCAATGTAATTTGGAGCCTACCGGGTCACACGCATAGGATTTGTTGGAATAGGAGTATAACTGTGGATTTGATTGAAATTGTTTTGAATCACATTTATTACTAAAATATTTATGTAATCCATTAGAATAATATTGGAATATATTAAAATATTTGAGCCAATTAATTAGAGTGACTGGCTCTAAGTGCAAGTGGGAGTCTGTTGGTATATATGCCCATAGATCCATCTCAGTCTATTGCATGGAGTCAAATATTAATTAATTAATTAATACATTTATTTGGTTAATTAATAAATCCTTGAATATTCTAATTAATACATGAGCATTTTAATTAATGTTGTTTTTCTATTTATCGATGAGTTTAGGAAACCGTGCTTCCTTTTGTGTCCTATTTAAAGGGGCTTGACGACTGATATCTTTACAAGATATTGAGAGAGGGTTTTTAGTTTACACTCATGTATGTAAACCCTAGTTGTCACCGTCCTCAGGAGAGAAAGGAGAGAACCATGACTCTGTCACGTCATCGCATAAAGACTACTCCTTCCTACCGGCTTAAGAAGTGTGACGTGGAATTCTAGTCCATCCATGTGGATGAAGTAGAGATGCAGACGATGAGACGCCTACATTCAGAGGACGTCAATGACTGTCCATATGTGCTACAAGCGGCGTACATCACCGCATGAAAGGAGCATCATTAGATCTTCTCACGACGCATTTGGAAGATGGGAGAGAAGTATTGTTCGTGTAAGACAGAAGCGTTGCACACCATCATGCAGCGGGACATCACCGGACTTGCTCTGCGATAAGGTATATCCCACAAATACTCTTTCTGAATATGCTATTGTCGACGAGATCATGTTGTGGGTTGCATGGAAATCTTATTTTTGTTGCTTCCGCCACACATGTTTCCTCCATAAAACCCAACAATTGGACCTTTAATTGCTTTGGAAAAGAAAATTAATGGTTGGAACTTCATAGAAATACACATTGTATAAAACCCTTTGAGAAATGTGGTTTAAAAATGTGAGGAGATTACCCAGAGCATTGGATAAAGTGACTATCTAATAACACAATCGATACGAGAGTGGGGTTGGTATTAGGCTAGGTAGTGAATTACACTGTGAGAGAAAGTAATTCTTGCTACAGGCTCTTAATCCAGAGTTAGGAGAGATTTTTACTAATGTATTGATATTAAAGTGTAATGTTAACCGTGGTGAAACCAATATCCTAAGAAATTCACTAAGACTGAGAACAACAACCGATATTTTAGATTTATTTTCTATTTTATTCAATTAAACCAATCAATCAAGTTTCTTCGGCCTAAATTGGTCGTATTACAGTTGGTAATAGTTTCTGAAGTCATGTTTCCCTATGTTTGACATCCAGGCCTCATTGGCTAATATTACTACGATAGTGTATACTTGTGTCTTTAGCATATAGAAAATACCTATCAAGTTTTTTGTGGTAGTACTGAGTTGCTTCGATAATTCTTGAACAAAACATTGTAACATTTTCGGTAGTATCGACTTGCATGTAGTTACTAGTGAGTCTTCTCGATCATTTTTTATCCAAACTGAGCATGTGTCGGTAGCACCGACTTCAAAGTTGATAGTATCAAGTTGTGTAGATTCTTGTACATTCACCCAAAATGCATAAAATCCAAACATAAGATCTAGAAATATACTAAATCATTCACAAACATAGAAATTATGCTTATTTGATGCAAATAAGTATCACATGCTAATAAAAGTAAATCATGCACAATTAATATGAGATTTGACCAAAAAGTGCACAAAAGTCAATACAAAATAGCCTATGAAAATGACAAATAAATCATACATCAACATGTATGGCAGATTTATACACTCCTCCTCAAAGTGTTCATCAAGTAATCAAAGTTTGTGTTTCATTAATTTATTTCCTTTTTCCCAATGTGAGGGGACAAAATCCTGAAGCTTCCATCCCTATCCCTAATCTATTACTCTCAAGTATAAACAGATGGTCATACCCACCATCCACAAACACACAATTTGACTATTGTAAAGCCAACGAACAAATACTTACCCTTTTACTTTTAGTAATTTGAGTGACTACAGGATCCTTCTCTAGCACAACAATTTTTTAGAAGATTGGCCACATAACAATATTCTTAACTACTCTAATATGTTTACATTTGATAATCTTAACTACTATGATATCTCAATATTTGATACTATTAACTTCCATGATTTGTTCATATCTGATTATCTTAACTTCTCTTATCTATTTATAATTGCTCATTGAACTACTCATGCTTATCAATTGAATTACTTAGATATGCTCTTATGTGATTCAATACTCTACTTGAAGTTGCAAGGACCTCTCTTTTGATCAACAAAAATGCCAACTTTGAGAGAAAAACCCTTAATCTAATCCACAATTAAGCAAAAAAACTTCATTATTGAAAAATATTAGTAACACAATATATGAACAACACAGGTAAATTTTTCCTTTTCTTCACAAACCCTGATAATCAAATTCCACATTATATTAACCACATGAACAACTATCACATATACTATTCTATGTTGTTAAATACAAATTAAGGGTTATTTCTCATATGTAGTTCAGTTTACAACAATTACGTGTACATGAAAGAACAAACTCTATCTACAACTCATCCTGGTAAAGACAGAGTACATGGACATTCTCAGCTAGATTAGTTTTTTTTTACATCTTCTTTGTCACGACCTCTCTGCTAAGAAACATTATATCAAAAAAATTTCAAACAACCTCATGAGACTCATATAGAGTCCCAAGGAGTGGATACATCCCATTCAAGCTAGGTACATGCATCAATATCATACTTAAGTATATTGAACTTATACAAAACTTTTAGATATTGCTTAGTTTAACATATAGTTCTAGCATTTATCACATCTATTCTATGGAAATAATCCAATCAATGATATAATTTATTCACTTGGGCAAAATCCAACTTTAAAACATCTTTAAGAGCATGCATATGATCAAGTCAATAGATACTACTTGCTTCAGAATGACAATCCTTTAGTCTGAGAAATGATGCAAGATCTAAACAATTGTAATCAACATATAACAATAACTTCATCCTTGTGACACTCCACCAGCCGGATTAGGAACACGTCTCGTAGTCCTGAAGATGAAGTCCATATAAGACATGTCTACCAAACAAGACTATTCAAATAATAAGTATATACATATACATAGTGGATATCAAATCCCAACATCAACCACTTATCAACATCTAAGGTTAGATTCAAAATCAGACAAATAAGAATATGGAAATAGATTATGTTTATCAAGAATGCTTAATTTTCGCAATGAGAAACATATTCAACATCAAGAGGTCTATCCATTAGTAATAAAAGACATGTAACAAACATTCAACTCATGTACTACATAGCTTGTCATCTTTTATTCATTTACCTTGAAACTACCTAGCTTGTACCTCATCAAGTAGAAGTTGTCACGCCTGATTCTCATTCCAACAACTCACCGTCACTATCTTAAGGTTTAGTCGGCTACCCTAAGATATCAACAATAGATCGTAATCCACCGTAGGGTTGCCTAAAGAGGATCACATCCTCATCTCTCTTACATGAGATAGGAACCGACAAAACAATATATCACATATAATCATGTATCATATGTTTCACAATTTTCATTTCATTAGAGTTTATTCCCCATGGGCATATACTTTCACAAGGATTTAGGGAAAGAGTCACACCAGATGACTCACTCCTAAATCCTAGTGGTCCAACCTCTAAGGTCTTGATCCACACTCTGGAAATCCTTCTCATAATTCTCTAATTACTATAATGAGACCTATTTCATTTCCCAATATGGGCCTTAGGGGAAATTCACGGTGTTCGGGTCACCAAATTAGATGTATTCATAATTTCACTTGTTACTTAATCCTTTTTACCCATCTTATTAGAATTTCAAAAATCATGTATCATGTGGGTATAGTCTCACACAACTAGAATGGCGTGAATCACATTAGGTTTACCGAGAAAGACAATTATCAATGCAAGAAGAACAACAATCTATAATTTGCAACATAAACTATTCTGTCCATTTCAACATCATTTATATAAGTTGTCATAAGTGGGCTATCATCCTGAGATATCATCTCATTAAAGGGTTTCTCAAATATAGTCATTGCATGTTAATTCAATCCCAAAAGATCTCTTATCAGTTCATTCTACATCACAATTTTCATCAAATATTCATAGATACATTAGAACTTCCAACGATATAAGCATATAGACATCTTGTATCATTTATCATGGACATATCAAGTTTATCATACAATACATACTTATTCCATTCAGTTTCTATAGATATGAATAAATCTAAAAAGCATAAGCATGCATAGCACATTTAATGTTTCTCTTTTACTATTTATCATTCTTCAGTTAGGGTTACTATTTGACTCACATGTGATATCATTTGAAATCCATCATATTAGATTATTCTCCAAATACAAGCCTTATAACAAGAAATTACAATCCAAGTACATATTCTTATAATTCTATTCACATCCTTGAACCTCATAATATAATTGAATTCAACCATACTTACATGCCTTACTTAATCCCTCATTTTAGATGAAAATTCATTAGCATCACCTAGCTCATCATTTTAGGGTTAGAGTTATATTCTTAGACCCTTCTACTATTTTGATGATTTTCCCTTCATTTCATATTCATTAGTCTCAACCTCTTTTGTTTCATATTTACTACTACTCTTGGAACAAATCATTCTATATTTACTTAATGCATAAATTCCTTTCTAATTGAAATCCTTTATAAACTTACTTTAGTGTATTTCATTAAATTTATATAAATACACATATATCTAAAGTAAACAGATAAAATAGTTTCCCATACTTATTTTATTAATTTATCATTCATCACTTATCATCATAATTCAGTCACCCTTGTCTAAACTTTGTATTGCATTTATATGCATATACCATGTCATTTGACATTCAAATGCATTTTTAATTCCTTCGATTCTTACAAGACTACCAATTTAGTAAATAGAATGGATTAGGGTTACTTCTTCTTACTCCTTAATCATTATTCATGTCGATTCATCATTATGTAATTTGTATAAAAGTCATTCATTCATGTGAAATTTACTCATATTTGATATATTATACTAGAATGAATGCATTAGGCTTATATCATCTTAATAAGACTTATCACCTTCAATTAAAGTAATATCATCTACAATTGAGCACATTTTCACATTCACAAGATTACATGTGAATTTTCCTTTATCACTCATACTCATCCTAATACTAGACTTCTCAGGTTTTAAGAAGTCATCTTAATTCAACACATCATAAGAATCATATTGTTCAGTAATCTCATCTAGGTCTAAATAGGTTCATCGAGTCAATTCAAGACACATGGAAACCCTAGTTTCCATCCCACACAATTGACCAATGATATACAAGCATACAATGATTCATTGACTTGTTTGAGTCCATCCCTTAATACTAACCCTAGACATGGATTTCCCCCATATCAAACCCTCGTATATTGATCATCATGAACATAACAAATTCAATTCAAGTAAGGATTCGAAAATTCATTTTAGCAACTCATGCTTACTCGGTACAAATATGATTACACACATGCCCTAAATTTCCAAGCATATAGTCCATTGGACTGACTTTTAAGAAAATTTGGTTTAAAATGATATAGTTATATATCCATAAGACTTTCTATGTAACTTGAATCAATATATTAGGAACTAACTAAATAAAAAACCAATGAGAAGAATCCAAACCAATATCATTTGATTCCCTAAAAGTTTTCCCAAATGGTTGCCCAATTGCATATAACTACAAACAAGAATTTCTACCAATTTAGTCTGGTAGAATTTAGGTGCTTTTTGCATGATTATAGAGCTTAAGAGGGAGATAAGAAATCACTTCATGTCCTAATCACCTTTAAAATGTACCATATAATTTGAATTTCAAGAAATCCAACCAACACATGAAGATTGAATCGGCTTCTTGATCTTCTTAACTCGGAAACCTGTGAAAAAGAAGATAAGAGAGAAAAAAAAGAGAAAAGATAGTAATTTTCTATATTTTTAGTTCAAGTCAGAGAGAGGACGGAGATATATACATAGGAAGGAATATTAACCATGAAATCATATTTAGGTTTTATGAACTTATATTAATTTGCAAACAATACGAAGCCAAAATCCTAAATCAACACTTCTGGTGATATTCTCCTTCAAAATTATAATATCTCTCACTCTCACATTTCATATCTCTAATAGGATGACGAATTATGGGAGCTTACAAGGTGTTAGGTTGATCATATATACCAAATCAGGTGTTATAAGAATTGCAAAGTCCAAAATCGATTTATATCTTTTTTTTATTTAGACTGGTTGGTCAATCGAGTTGTTACTTATAAGAAACTCGTATGATGCCATACCCTATAGAAATAATTATAAAAATTTAACCAATTTTATAAATTGAGTTACCAAGCTACAGTTAAAGTTTTAGCTCATTTTCAAATACAAACAAAAAGAAAAAAAATAAATACCAGACTACTATATTTTAGCATTAATACATGGTCGACTCAGTTTGTCCTGGGAAACTTAGTTGACAAATAGGTCATAAAACATTCAACATTCTGATATTTTTTAATAACACTTATTTTTATGTTATCCAAACTATGTCCAAATTTTAAAGAAATCAAAGTTGTATATAAAATACTAAACAGTTTTAGTACATCATTATACTTATCATAATTTCAATCAAAATTCTCAACTCGGCCAATTAGGGTTATAACATTTCAAACACAACATGCTTTGAGATTCTCAATAATTTTAAAACATCATAATTAAATATTATAAAGAATCATGCTCAATCAATGATCAATCTAGTTAAGCATGCAATCTTGAGGAAACTATGAGTTGGTCCTAAAAACACGTGATGGATCTCTATAGTAGGATATCTTGAGGAAATTATGACCCCTCACTCAAAAGACTAGGATCTTTAGGGTAATGAGGGGAAACCCACGACCATATCCATTCCCAAAGATTCACCAACAAAAATCTTCTTACATGTTTTCCCTGTTTCAATTTCATTAATTAAAGTAAATTACACATTGATGAAAAACAATAATACCAATTTTCGGGCAACATGGGATGCTAGCATCTTCCTTGGGTCATAACAAGATCGCCAAATTCTGACTATGGCTACCTTTCTAATTTTTGTCTATTTTTGTGTGGGAGTCCTCTTTGGTGTTTTTGCATTTTCCTAATGATTTAAACGATCCAATCTATTTTTCCTAATTTTATGCATGAAAATTAGTGGTGATTTTGAACTTTATTTTTTTATCCCTTTCCAGGTCATGTATACGACTGTAAAATTTATTTACCATAGGATTTTTTAACAAGTAAAATAGGGGTCCCAACACATTCACTACACATGTGTCGTACTCAGATCTTGGGCCGCACATCATCTGGAACCTATAGGTCATTTAGAGTTTTACTACAATTTTATGTGTCCTGCCACATTTACATGGTGGTGACTTGGTGTGTTTTTCCTTTCCTTGAGATTACACACCAAAATTAATTGAATTTTACTAGATGTGCCCACCTCTAGGGCTCAAACATACTTGGGATCTTTTGAATTTATAAAGTCCTAATAGGCTCGCTCACATAAACTAACACACTTCACCCGCAAGTGCACGGGGTCGTGTTATAGTATATGAAAGTGGCAAGTTAGGGGTCAAATCCAAGAGAGAAAAGGGGGGGCTAGAGTTAGGTTAGTTTTAGCTAGGTTCAAACAGCGGAGTCTAGGGTTTAAGGGTTTTCTAGTTGATTTTGAGTTAATTAAGTAGGTTTAAGCAAGTAATTAAAGGAGAACAAACAAGACCAAAACCTAAGTTAACCCTAGGCAGTTAATTCTAATAAGCAAGAAATGACAAGATGAGTAATGAAAGGAGCAAGCAAAGAGCAAACTACACTAAGGCAAGCAAGAAGAGGTCTACACTACACTAAGCTAGCAAAATAAGCACAAGAGCAATTAAAGACCTACACTAGCAAGAACTAGTCAAGAACAAGGCAATGAACTAACTAAGCAAGTAAAGAGCTAATTAAGCTAACACTAGCTAAGAAAGAAGGTAATTAGAGTTTTAATGCATTTAGAGAAGTGTGGGCCATTTGGGGGATGCATTTTTCAATTGGGTTGGGGTGATAACCATTATTCTTTCATTTAGATTACCAAACCAAACAACAAGCTAGAGGTTAATGAATTGCCCTAGAATACTAACTTGCCATGGATAAGATAGGGTGTGTATAGGGGAACTAGTCCTTAACACCTCCTACCCACCCTTACGAGGCTCACTTGGGTTAGGATTGAGGTGGAATTCAATTACGGTATAGTCAATCCTAGGTTTCTAGGATAGGAACTCTTAGGGTAATTAGGGACCGAGGGTAGTAATGTAAGGTGGAAGTGAGGTTTCAGACCTCACATAACCAACATTCTAGCCTTGATAAGGATCCAAGAAATTACACTAAATACTCCTATACTAGATACTTATATCTCTCACCTAGGTGTAGGAGAATTGATTAGCATATAGGGAGGTGAATAGCTAATTAGGGATCCATTAATTAGACTTAGGAGCAAATCACAAAAAGAGCCACATATAAGCAATTTTCCTAGAATCTAGGTGATTTTGAGCACAAACCACAAAGAGATTTATGGGAAATGAGGTAAAGTAGAACATAATCATTGACAAAAGAAATTACAATATTTACATACAACTTTCCCCCAACATGGTATCAAAGTAACATTTATTCCCCAAACAGCCCACCTAAGGGGCCTAGCTACTCATAGAACAAAAAAAACAAAAATGGAGAAGAAAGAGGTAGAAGTAGGGATGGATCATGATGTAGATGAAGGAATCCTCCTATCCAGCTATTGCAAGGGCATCCTCCACCATCCTGTTAGGTGAAATGGCAAGGATAGATGGTGTAAAGTGGTCAAAACCCTAAGAAAATAGGGTTTGGATGGTGGAAATGGTGAAATGGAGTGGAATGGAGATGGAAATGAAGTGGAATGGTTAAGGGGAGAAAATGGGGATCTAGAAGGTAGCTAGGGGTGTCTAACCTCGTGCTCTAGGAGCCACACAAGTATATATAGGTGTTGGGGGAACATTAGGTTAAGTGGGGGTAGAATAGGGAATCCAGTGGAAAATTTGTGCTAGGTGTGTATGTAGAACGGCCATGTTGGGCAGCATGACCGTAGTGGTACGGATAAGGATGCTCGTGGTGGGATGGAATGAGCGAGGAGGAAAATGGATTTGGAAGTCAGGTTGTTTTGGGAAAATGGAAGGGTGGTGGATAGACCATGTTGGGCAGCACGACGGTGGTGGGCCATGGTAGCACGGTTGTGTTGGGCTACATGACCATTTTGGATCTGGAATTGGCTTCTTGTTCTAAATAGAATGGTCTTTCTCCTGCTTGGCCACATGTTTGCGCTAAGACCTATCAAATAGGTGGATGGGTTGGGTTTGGGTTGGGTCATTGTAAGATTGGGTCTCCCATGTGTGGGTTAAAAAGACCCCATGCTAAACGTGTGGAGAAATAGCACACCCAAACCCCACCTAGTGAGTTGCGGTCTCCCACGGGTGCCCATTTAATATGTGTACAGTAAAAAGATATTTCTAGTTTCTACTCTACAACAAAAAGTATAATGATTCATTAATAATTTTTGGTGTCAACGTATCAAAATGAGGGCAGTCTTCCACTACTTTTTGTATCAAACACAATGTAATATCTATCTTGATGTTTTGAAATAAATTGAAAGAGACAAAAAGAAAACAACATTTTTTACAACATAAAATCGGGGGAAAATGATATAGATGTTACAAATAGCATAGTATATCACCATACCAACATTATATTTTATCATCTTATGTTAAAAGTTCTCGATATATCATGTTCTTATGATTGTATACTGCATAAAGTGAAGAAAAATAGAATATAATTGTTATGATTGAATATAAAATATGCATTACACTATATGTTCATTAACATAAATAAGCATACAAAATATAACTACTTTGTTTCCATTAGTATAAACAATTAACAAAGGATATCAATCCATAAAGTTAAACTAAAACTCTTTATGTTGTATACATTACACATCATCAATTTAGTTGCTTGGTAAATGTATGGGTGTGACATGTCTTAAGAGTGTATATGTATTATATTTATATTAAAATAGTATTTAGTTAAATGGGAACCCGTAGGTGCCCCTGGGTCACCCATGAAACCCACTAAATAAATGGGTGGGTATGGTTTTGGGTGATTTCTAACGGGTGGTAAATTTTGTCACCTAAACCCAACTTAAACGCATCAACCTGTGGGTGCCCACAGATTTTGACCCAGTTTGATAGGTCTAGCAGCCCGTGTTGTGTTTCATAGTTGTGCTGCTGAACCTATGTTTTGAGCCTTGAATAAAATGTTGAATCTATGGTTTTTCTTGAGCCAGCACATTCATTTATTAGTACCAAGGTTGTGGTGGTCTCTTCAACAACATTTTGCTCTTGATATGTGGACTTTCTTAGACTACTTTTCTTCATTTGACTCTTGGCACTTGGGGTAGGTTGAGGAGATTTTGACTTTACTTTGGGCCTCTCTAAGGGTAGAGAAATCCTAAGACCATTCTTTCTCTCTCTCATCCATCCAAGCGTGATCCAAGTGCCTAAAAATATGCAAAGAACGTCCATAAGTGCATTTTATATAAAGATGCATATTGAGGGCAATAACATGTAATATAACAGGTATAGACATGATTAAAATGCAATAATACACAAGATCAAACCCTAATATAGGGTTGCATCACCACCCCAAACTTAAAGCATACTTAACCTCAAGTATGTTCCAAGTCAATCTATTTATATTTTTTCAACAAACAAGAAATGATAAATGCATTGTAACAGATGTATAATGACTAAATGGGCTCAATGTTGACTGACTACATGTATTCCACCACTCTTCTATCCTCTTTCACCAACCAATCATGACTAAAGCATTGAGCATACAAACTTCACATATAGAGAATAGAATACACAATCAATCCATACAGTTGTCATATAACTCTGGATAAATAGTTTCATGGTGGCGAAGATAACAAATGACTACTTTTTCTATTTTACATTCATGCATTCAATCTCATATGTTAATCCACACTAAGTAACCCATGTGGTTGTGAAAAAGGACAAAAAGAGCTAGGCTTAATGTTTCCTAGCTCAATGGGCATGCTAATGGAAGAAAGGGTTGCAGTAAGAGTTTGGAGTGTTATTACATAGGAGCACTCATCTTTTTTATTTAGATGCTATTATGTAAGAGCATCTTTTATTTTCTTTTTGCATTCTTTTTCTTTTTCTTTTCCCTTGGTGTAGCTAGGGAACATGGTGGTGAGAATGAAGTGGAGGGATATAGATATGGCCACCCCAAGCTTTTGGAGGTGGCCAAGGCTGAATATGTGCACTTTGGCATCCTTTCATGAGGCAGAGAGGTAAGAAGCTGATAGAAGAAAAGTGAGTCAAAGATGGGTTACTAGTATGGATTTCAATATGAGATCTACTGCATGAAGGTTATTCCAACAATTTCATCAAGTAATGACATACCACATGAATGAGAAATATGAAAACCACACTTTTATCATGAGATTCTACAAAATCCTAAGTGTTTGTGGATTGGTTAAACTACAATTCACAAGCATGAGAGAGGTGATTTACACGTAATGAGTCAATACTGAGTCCATTAAGCAATAAATCATGATAATATAGCATGCATTTATCAAATATCAACATTTTCAATCAATAGGAAGAGATTAGCTCAAAACATGTTTTTAAGCAAGAAGTTCTAAGTTTGGGTAAAATTGGACAAAACAATGCCAAATTGCCTTCAATGACGTCAAAGTCTTCATTATGAAACAAAAAGAAAGAAACAAGCAAATCCTAGCTAAAACATAAAAAAATTATAAAAATCTACATGAAATGCAATGCATGCAAATTTTTAAAAATTAAAAATTTCAAGAAAGTAAATTAAATGGCATGCAAGTATGAAAAGCAAGCAAACATCTAAACTAGATAGCAAAAAAAAGTAAATGGCGGGATGAAATTCAAAAAATGGTGCAATGAGGGCATACTTCCCTACCACCCCAAACTTTTGAATCATGTTGTCCTCAGCATGAAACTAAAGTCTAGGAGTGATAGGATAGATGATCATGGAACTTTTGGTGGCTCAAGTGGTGTTCCTCCCTGTAGTGGAGGATACTGGTAGTAGCTGCCCCAATAGTCTGCCTGTGGAGGCGGGTAGGCATCTTGGTATCCAAACACTGCACCCCACCAATCTTCCCCCAACTGAAGGTTCCTCTATACCTAGGCATGTTGAAAATAATACATATGGTTGATTATATGGTGCATCTATTGGTGATCCAACCATTGTGCATCTTATTTGAGCTGGAAACCATCTTGTGCCCTCAAGATACCTTCTTGCATCCTCTAAATACCCTCCAGTTGTGCATGCACAGTAGACATATCATATGCATTCACTATGAGTTTTTGTAAATCTATCGCCTATGCCTCTCATCTCCTCACCCTACATGCCTCTCTATCATCCACTATTCTCCTCTGCTTAGCAGCTGCATGTGACTCTCCTAATCCCTAAGGCAATATCACAATCTCTGGCTACTTGGCATTGAGAGACCCCTGACCTTGCTAAAAGTGTTGAACATACTTAATTATCATAATTAAATTCTTATAACGATAATCCAACCTTGTGATATGATTTGGAATCATAATACAAGCTTAAGTTTCAAGTTTGGTCCAATTTGAACAATGTTTGTGCATGTTACGCAATTTTATGTACATTTTGGACTTTTCTACAATTTACCCAATTGGGGGGGGGGTATTGTAATTTATCACTTTCATTGTATTCTTTGGATTTTCTCTCATCATTCTTGAGCTTTTTTATCCATGGGGCACCTAGTTGAACCCTAGTTTGGAGGTGTTTTCCTCAAGGGTATTTTAGGGTTTACCCCTTTATGGATGAGCTACCTTTAGGAGATATCAAGCAAATGGTTTATTTGCTTTGATTGCAAAATCAAGAAACGAGGGATAAGTAGGTCTCCATGGATGTTGGGTCAGCTGCTTGTGTGGCTTCTTGTATACCCTTGATAGTTTAAGGCCATGAATGCATGGAGAGCTTTTAGACACCTCATGATTCTTCTCTTTCCTTATCCTTCAAGCTTTATATATCAACTTTTAAGTTCCCAAACGAAAGTTTTGCCCTCCACCACTTCCTTCCTACTAATAACCTCATCCCCTCTCTATTTAGCTATGAACTACCTATCCAAGGTAGAAGAAGAAGGTGAATTCCTTGGAGGAAGCATGTAGGGTTTTGTTTTGCTTCCTTTAGGGATTCTAAAGTTCCTTCTTGATGATCTTGACCTAACTTAGTAAGTTTCACCTTCTCTTTCCCATTTCTTTTTCTTTTCTTCTTCGTCCTATCTTTCTCTAGGTCAAAACCTTATTGTTCCATTGTAGAAGTTTCTCTAAATCTCTAAAACCCTACCTTTCTTGCTCCTTATGCTTAGGGTTTGCTTCTTTGATGGATAAAGGTGTTAGATGGATGAGCTCAGAGATTATGCTTGGATTTTCTACCCTACATGCTCGAGTTTTCTTCTGTTTGGGATTTTATCTTCTCATTAGAGGTAAGTTTTATAACTTGATCCACGTTTATTTATTACCATAAGTGTAACGATCCCGCCTTCCAGTAACCCCCAATTAAGGGAGACCAGGAGGTCAAAGCCGTTATTCCAATTTTAGGATCAAGGTTCGACAAATAAACATTAATAATTATCAAACATTACCAGGCTATACTGAAAAGATGTAATAAGTAAAATTTTGCATACCTTTGAAAATTTGGATTTCTAAACTTCTATCTACATATGAATTCTACTCTACTAATCCTCCTTGAACTTTAATTCATGTATTTCACAATATGACATTTTACTATTTGTCCTTTTTGGTTTCTGTACCTAAAACGTCGACAAACAAAATGCCGGTCAGCACAAAGCTGGTATGTGGGGGAAAATAGTAAATGTGCAATTAATCATAACAACTTAGTGCACACAATTACAGTTTAACAAACAACTTTAAGTTTTAAATATAATTGTGTGATCCATGCATATCCTATCCTCTATGTTGTCCCTGCAGTGGACCTGGATGCTACCTTCCTTATGGTAGATCCCCATTTTACCCCTCATGATCCCACCTAATAGGTGAATCAGTTTCTAGGGCTGAGTCACATGGCACTACCCGTAGGTAGCCCACACCTTAACTCATGGTATGCTAAGAGTCTCATGGCACTACACGTGGGTAGCCCAATTTCTAACTCATGATAGCCTAAACCTTACTCTAGGTTACCCTTTTTAGCCTTTGCAAAGCCATATAGGAGAATCCGGATCTAAGCCAGTTATATATATATATTAATAGTGATAACCATAGTCACTTTATGGTTGCATGAAATAAAAGTCATCCAAGCAGTTTATTTCAAACAACCGATAAAATATGCGAGAATCATCGTGAAACTAAGGCGGTTAATCATAAACGTAACCACATACCTGTACTGTAGATTTGGACACATAATAAACTATGTAGAGAGAGAAAACCCAATCAAGCCAGCAAGGTGCACAGAAATCCTGATGAATGCATATTCATCTCTTATTTTTGCTTCATTTAGAATAATTAATTAGGACTTTTTTGTTAATTTTAGCTAATCCAAAAATAAATAACACTTTCATCTTCTTTATATACTTTTCCTGAATTCTTATGATAGTTTTCTTACATTTTCAGGAATTATCTAAGTAATTAAATTGAGAAAATAAAAGATGAAGATATGAGGCTTTTCAAATATTCCCGCAGTGCCTGAGATACTCGTCACTAAAATAGCCATATCTTTTGTGTCTAAAGGTAGAATTTCAAGATAAAGTATGGAATGAAAAGATAATTTTATTGGCTATAAAAAACACATATTTTGCGAAAATTTTTGTGTTTATTTGGCTGCGCAATTAACCAGTGAAAGTAGTCTTACGTTTTCCCGCAGAGTCTGATTTTAGTATATACCTTTCACCAAAATTGGTATAACTCTCACATCCTAAGGCAGAATTTATTGTGCAAGTATGCGTTGGAAATATAATTCAATTATCTATAGGAAAAATATATTTTTGGGCTGCTTCCGAATTTATGACTAGCCCAAAAATACGCTCGAAATTGCTGTTGTGAGAAATTAATGCAAAAGGAATGCAAAGCAATCAATTGTTTCCTCTATTGATTAGATCTAGAAAGTTCACAGCCGACAGCGGCCATTTCTTTTGCCCTAAACCTAATTTATACCCCCTCCTTCTCCTATAAAAGGAGGGGCACTTCCTCCTCTTTGGGCATCTTGGATTTCTCTTCGTATGGGATTCTGAAACTTTTATTCTTGTAATCATCTTCTTATTCTGCAATAAAGTAGATTTTATTTCAAACATTGTTCTTTCATACTTAGTTCTTGTCTCTTCATTCCGCTTTAGTCTTAATCTTCTTTTCTCTGTTCTTTAATTCTGGAGCAAGGAACTAAGAACTAAGCCATTTTATTGTCTCTAACATAAGGATTAACCTCCTGATTTTGGGCTAGACTATGGCTTCAGTACTTTCTTCCTCCGTCTCCCCCTTCTCCATGAGTGAGTAGTTTTGTATCGAGGCAAGGGGAATAACCCCTTAGCCATGGATTTATCGACTTTTCCTTAAAAATGAATCTATATGGCTTTTGGGTTTGATAACTAATTGATCTATCAAAGTAATTAATTGATTTGATCAAAAGTTAATCTGGATGGATATGACCGTGGAAGTTCGGATTTAGAACAACAAACCCAATCGCATAGGAGTTTTGAAATGACCGTGGATCTTCTTCTTTTAGGATGATGAACTAAGAAACATGAGCACCAGGACCAATGGGTTCATGTGGAGTCCATCTTTAGTGGATTTTTATTAATTCACTTGCCTTCATCGAATCCGTCGTTTTTAAGGATTAGTTTGTTTTTGCCTAGACTAAGGTGGTGAAAATCCCTAAAGCCTCGATTCTCATTTCTTGATCTAATCACCGCTTGTTTTTACTTTCTTTGTCGTCTTTTCATTCATAATAGTTTTTCTTGTGTTAACAACAATCTTAATTTTCCTTGTGACAGGGCAAATTTACATTCTTGTTAAGCGCATTTTCTTTCTTATATTTCCTTCCTTAGTGTTAATCATCAACCCCCAAAACTCGACTTTTACTTTCTGTTCCAAATCTAAAAAATACCAAAACAAATAAAAAGTTCTTCAAAACAATTGGGATAAAAAGAAACAATCTTAAAAAGTTGTCCTGTGGGATCGACCCTTTCTATACTAGCCTTAATCGGAAAGTTGAAAAAGGATTAAACTCTAGGATAATTATCTTAGTGGTTGTAAGTGCTAAGCGATGCATTAACAATTTGGCGTCGTTGCCGGGGATAACAGATTGTTTTCTCAAACCCCCAAAAAATCTTTTGAAAAACATTTTTTTAATTTTTTTATGTCTTCCGAGTAACATTCCGGAAGTGCTACTCCTCTTTCTGCTGAGTTTCCATTCCGGCAGTCTATTTTTTTCTACACACGATTAACTGCTTCATTTGTGCATGCAACACTCGCCGAACGCCAATTCGGCGGCACGATTTTTTAATCTGGAACCAGAGAGGCTAAGGATGATTTTAATAGATGATGATGACGATGATTATATCATCTTCAATCAAGTAGAACCAACTCCAATACCTAAAGCTCCACCAATCACTTCCATTGTGGATGTTAATCTAGTTGATTCTAATGGCCAATCTATTTCATTGGAACCCTTTCTCTATAATGAACTGCCACCCTTAGAAGAAGTCCAATGTGATATAGTTGAGATTCCACACAACCTTGATCAGGAGATGGATAGGTGTTTTAAAGAAATTCAGGATGTCGTAAATGAAGAACTTTGTTTAGCTAGGGACGCAGCTGTATGGGGCCCTGACTATCCATATAAGTCAGAAAATGAGTGGATGGATGCCTATGTTGATAAATTCATGAATCAAGAATCTTTTAACAAAAAGGTTAAAGATTGGTGGGCTCAAAGAACGTCCCAACAACCTAAGACTCCACCACCCTTCTCGGTTGTAGGCCCATATTTGGATGTTTGCAATAATCATCCCATCTTGGTTGAGCCTATTGTGACCAATGTACCATCACCTCCCCAACATGCACTGATGGGTTCTTTTGAAAGGCTTCATCATCAAGAGCACTATGACCTCACTCAACCACCTCTTTTTCCACATCTGGTTGAACCTGATGAGGTGATTCTACCACTGCAAGAACCTTACATTACACAGTTATATTGTGAGGTGATCCCTTCTGAGCCCATTGAGTTGGGCACATGTCCTATAAAGGAATTAGATCTCTCCTTCAGCATAGTAAAGGATCCAATTGATTCCATAGACATCCATGTTGATGAGATCTTTTATGAAGAAGAGATGGAGAACTCCCCAATAGAGATGGAACAACCTAGATTGATCATTTTTGATAATTATGATGACAATTATGCCATTTGTGAGTCTTCCATACCAAATCCACTGGCTTCCATTTATGGGGTAAAGGATCCGGACACACCTTGTTGCATAATCCACCAAGAAGACATACATCCCCATATGATTGTTTACTCGGCTAACAAACCAGTTCTTCTTATACAGGCACCCTCTTCACCACATGTAGATCCAGGCGGCAAAAAGATACTCGAGCCAGATTCTCCGTCCGATCTTCCACATCCGACACTACATTTGTTACCCAACTGGCATCTGCCAATCCCCCCCAATCCACATTCATCTCCAACACTACTTTCATTGTTGAAGGAAGATATGTGGATCCTACTCGAAGGACTACGAGGTGATACACAACATCATTCAGAAAACCTTTTTAGGCTTCCGGGGTAAGGTGACTTGGTAGATCTACCACAACCCATATCGCATCATGACCTCTATTGGTAAGGTGATCTACCACAACCCATATCGCATCATGATGCGATATGGGTTGTGCTGACTTGGTAAGGTGATCTACCACAACCCATATAGCATCATGACCTCTCTTGGTCCGGGGTAGACCCACCATGAAACCCATGGTGATATGCTCCCATTTCCACTTTGGAATCTCTATAGACTGTAAAATTCCGCCGGGTCGTTAGTGTTCAACTTTCACCATTTGGCACGTAAGACAGCTGGCCACATACGCCGCAATATCTCTCTTCATTCCTGGCCACCAGAAAAACCTCTGCATGTCCTTAAACATCTTGGTAGTCCCCAGGTGCACCGTTTACTTAGAACCATGAGCCTCTTATAGGATACGTTCCTTCAACGGTGAGTCATCAGGAACCCATATGTGATTCTCAAATCTAATCCCTCTGTCTATTCCAAATGAAAGACGGGTCTGAGGCTTCTTCATCAAGCCTTTCATCTTGTCAAGTTCTCCACTGGCTAACTATGCTGCTACAATCTCACCCAACAATTCCGACTGTATCTGGATGTTGGCCAAACGAACTCGATCATCAAACGGTTGGGGAGACCATTCTACCAGCTCTTCTAAACTCTTCCACTGACTGGACAAAACAGCTGCACACCTGAGCTATTTCTGACTCAAAGCATCTACTACGACATTCGCCTTCCCTGGACGATAGGCGATGGTGAATTCATAATCCTTCATGTACTCCATCCATCTTCGCTATCGTAGGTTCAGGTCTTTTTGTGTTAGGAGGTACTTCAAGCTCTTATGGTCAGTGATAATCTCAAAAGTAGCACCATACAGGTAATGCCGTCAAATCTTCAATGCATGGATAATCGCAACTAGCTCTAAGTCATGTATCGGGTAATTCACCTCGTTGGGCTTGAGCTGTCGAGAGGCATATGCAACCACATGCCGATTCTGCTCCAACACACAGCCAAGTCCCATCTTTGATGCATTAGTGAAAATCATGAAACCCTCGTTGCCGGATGGTAGAGTCAAAACGGGTGCAGTGGTCAGCTTCTCCTTCAACTTCTGAAAACAAGCTTCACACACATAGGACCATACAAACTTCACATCCTTCTGAGTCAACTTGGTAAAAGGCAAGGCAGTTTTTGAGAAATCCTTGATGAAATGTCGATAGTATCCTGCTAACCCCAAGAAGCTTCAGATCTCGAAGGGGTTGTTCGGTGTAGGCCAGTCTCATATTGCCGACACTTTAGCTAGATCTACGGTGATCGTTCCTCCTGAGATGATGTGTCCAAGGAACATGACTTGGTCTATCCAAAACTCACATTTAGAGAATTTCCCATAAAACTTCTGCTTTCTCAAGCTATCAAGGACTTTACTTAGGTGGTCTCGGTGTTGATCTAAGTCATCTGAATAAACTAGTATGTCATCTATGAACACTATGACAAACGAGTCAAGGAAGGGCTAGAACACACTATTCATAAGGTTCATGAAAACATTGGGTGCATTGGACAACCCAAAAGGCATAACTACAAACTCATAGTGGCCATAACGGGTTCGAAAAGTTGTTTTCGGGATGTCCTCACTCTTGACTCTCAACTGGTGGTAACCTGATCTCAAATTGATCTTGGAAAAGACTTGAGCTGACTTCAACTGGTCAAACAAGTCATCTATCTGGGGTAAAGGATATTTGTTCTTAATAGTAGCCTGGTTGATCATCCGGTAATCTATGCACATTCGGAGCGAACCATCCTTTTTCTTTACAAAAAGAATCGGTCCTCCCCATGGTGATGTGCTAGGGTGGATAAAACCCTTGTCTAGCAATTCCTGCAATTCTTTCTTCAACTCGAGCAACTCCGCAGGGGCCATTTTATAAGGTGCTCATGAAATAGGGCTTATCCCAGGAGCTAGCTCTATGGTGAACTCTACCTCTCTCTCAGGAGGAATCGCAGGTAGATCATCTGGAAAAACATCGTCATAGCTCCTAACTGCCTCTATTTCCTCTAAGGGTTGCACCTTGGGTTCTGGATCGGTAACTACTGCTAGGAAAGCTCGACAACCTTTACTCATCATCTGCTCTGCTTTCAAGGCTGACACATATAGGCTGGTGGTGGCATCTTTCCTACCCCTAATGACAAAAGGTGGGTGACCTGGTTTCTTAATGATCACTTTCTTCTCCCTACAATCAATATTGGCCCTATAAGTATAAAGCCAATCCATACTAATGATCACATCAAAGTCATTCATATCAAGAAGGATAAAGTTTGTAGGAAACTCATGATCTCAATATTTCATAGGTATCACCAGAGTTTTCAAAAGGGATGTAAAGATTCGACCACTCGGAGTTGTAACATCTAAGACATACCCTAAATCCTTGATATCCAAACAAAGCATAGTTGAAAGATTCCTCAAAATGAAAGTATTAGTAGATCCAGAATCAAACAAAGCTTTTACATTATGTCCCGTGACTTCAAGCACTCCTACATTGGTTTTCACCATACATTAGACTGTTACATGCTTAAACTTAAAACATAAAAGAAAACTCTAAGGGTTATTACCCTCGATCAACTGATTAGCATTAGCTTGAGCTTCCTCATTATCAATGGAAAACACCCAAGCTTGTCTTCTCTCTCCAGCAGGTGGGGCTTCTACTGGTGGGGCTGCTACTTGTCCTGGTCCTCTTAGATCTGGCAGAGGGCAGACAGATTTTAGGTTTCCTTCTTGATGGCACCGAAAGCATGTCTTCTTCTTGTAGCGGCACTCACCGGTGTGCCCCTTTCCGTATGTGCGACAAGGAGGTCGGTTGTTCTCTTTATGGGGTTTCCCTTTTACTCCTTGTCTTCCTTTAGCATGATGATGTCCTGGACCTTTCTTGTGGTTGTTCTTTTGTCCTTGAGTTCCTTTAGTGAAATCCAAATACCCCTTGGGTGGAAACTAGGTAGGCATCACAGTCCTCTCCATGTCTAAATCAGTGTTGTAAGCCTCGGTGAAGGTTTTGGGTTTACTTGCCATCACATGCGGCTTGATGGCAGGGTGAATACGCTCTATGAAGTGATCCACCCTTTTTTCCTCATCCATCATATGCCCGAAATGCTCTAGGATTCGAAACTTGCACCCAAAGTATGCCACTGAAGAGTTTCCTTGAGTCATGTTGGGGAACTCCCTTTCCTTTTCCTTCTTAGCTGAGACAGGGATGAATCTGGCGGTGAAGATCATCTTGAAGTCAGCCCATGCCATTGGTTCGTCGGTCAGGTCTCGGCCTAGGATGTGAGTCTCCCACCATATCTTGGTTGCTCCTTCCAGGAGATGAGCAGCAAAGAGGACCTTCTTGCTCGGCTGTACCTCAAGCATGCGGAATCCATTCTCGACTGCAAGCAGCCAAGCTTCCTCCTTGTCGACTACCTCAGATTTATCTTCTCCCCAGAACTTCTCAATGTTCATCTTGACGAAGTCCAAGATGGTGGCTCCCAGTTGAGGACGAACAGGAAGCGGCTCGCCATTCTCACCTCTAGCTAAGTCTCAGAGGGCCAAAGCACTAATGGCCTCAGTCAGCTTCTTCTGTTGTTCCATCCACAAAGCAGCAGGAGTGTGGATCATCATGGTGGGTTCGGGACCACCAGCTTGATCTTCTTCCATCTGGGCCACCTCCTCGTACTCATGTTGCTCCTCGTACCCTTGGTCTTCTTCTTGATCAAGGTTGCTGAAGGGTATCGGGTCAGGATTAGGGACCTCATGAGTGGTTTCTTCAGGTCTCTTCCTCTTCTTAGAGGATTCACCATCATGGTTCCTCTTTCTCTTCTCTAAAGACCCCTTTCCCTTGTGGGGAGGCCAACCACTCCTAGCTGGGTTTCCAGTGCCCTCGGGAATGGCGACTGTCTTTGTGCAAGCCATCTACATAAGCATAACAAGTAGACCTTTAGTTTATATTTAAACTAATTATACTTATGTCAATGATGTCTCATTATGTATCTTTTATTAATTTGATGGAGGATTCCTTAATCCTTAACTTACTTACCCATACCACATGAGGGTGGGGAATAGAGAGAAAAACCCTAACTCTTAAAATCCTTAATAGAATGTGTGATGAGAAGGGATGAATAAGATGAGAGAGTCCTACAAGTATCTTATTTCGAATCATACCCTAAGACTTTGGCCAGGCAGTCACATGGATCCGGGAGTCCTCGTATTCTAGCTAGCGGTGTGGAGGAAAATATTGCCAGCCCCCGGTCGTGATCCTTTTCTAGACACCTCGGTCTTTCAGATAATCCTCTAATAAATCCCTTGGGTTATATAGAGTTTGTAAAATTTAATAATTATTAATGGTTAAGTGAGGAACCTTGGCTCTGATACCAAATGTAACGACCCCGCCTTCTAGTAATCCCCAATTAAGGGAGACCAGGAGGTCAAAGTCGTTATTCCAATTTTTAGGATCAAGGTTCGACAAATAAACATTAATAATTATCAAACTTTACCAGACTATACTGAAAAGCTGTAATAAATAAAATTTGCATACCTTTGAAAAATTGGATTTCTAAACTTCTATCCACATATGAATTCTACTCTACTAATCCTCCTTGAACTTTAATTCATGTATTTCACAATATGACATTTTACTATTTGTCCTTTTTGGTTTCTGTACCTAAAACACTGACAAATAAAATATCGGTCAGCACAAAGCTAGTATGTGGGGGGAAAATAGTAAATGTGCAATTAATGATAACAACTTAGTGCAGACAATTACAGTTTAACAAACAACTTTACATTTTAAATATAACTACGCGATCCATGCATATCCTATCCTCTGCAATGTCCCTGCAGTGAACCTGGATGCTACCTTCCTTATGGTAGATCCCCATTTTACCCCTCATGATACCACCTAACATGTGAATCAGTTTCTAGGGCTGAGTCACATGGCACTACCCGTAGGTAGCCCACTCCTTAACTCATGGTATGTTAAGAGTCTCATGGCACTACACATGGGTAGCCCAATTTCTAACTCATGATAGCCTAGACCTTACTCTAGGTTACCCTTTTTAGCCTTTGCAAAGCCACAGAGGAGGATCCAGATCTAAGCCAGTTATATATATATTTATAGTGATAACCATAGTCACTTTATGGTTGCATGAAATAAAAGTCATCCAAGCAGTTTATTTCAAACAACCGATAAAATCTCTGAGAATCATCGTGAAACTAAGGCAGTTAATCATAAACCTAACCACATACATGTACTGTAGATTTGGAGACAAAATCAACTATGTAGAGAGAGAAAACCCAATCAAGCAAGCAAAGTGTGTAGAAATCCTGAAATAAACATTCCAACTTCCTTTTATCAAAATTTATCCAATTTCATCTTATTCCTTAGGATTTCTATTCCAATTTTAGGGTTTCCTTGAAAATTAGGGTTTTTCCTCCACTTTTAACATAATGAATCCTTATTTAGCAAAACTACATGAAACCTTAAATTAACCACCTTACTACTCCTAATCATACATACGATCATTATTTAACAACCTTTTTCCATAATTCGAAAACAACAAGGTTTTTCTCTTCTTTTACCCTAAATTAGGGTTTCCATATATATTATTCTTTATATATAGGTTAAAACCTTAAATTAGTCAACTTTTCATTCAAAACAGATGAAAAACCTATTTTAATATGCAACAGGTTAATACTTTTCAAATTAAACTAGTAATCCACAAGATTCACCTTTTATATACAATTAGGGTTTCTAATTACCTTTTAATACATTTTTCTACCAAATTAAGGTACTTTTGTAAAACGAGATATAGTTAAGTCTCCAAACTATTTTTATCATGTTCCTTGTATTTTTCTATCCAACTTTCATGTATAAAGTTTTTCCATCAGAGATTCCTAGCTATTTCTATTAATTTTGCAAGGAAAAACCTTTTTTCTGAAATATCAGTTAGAGAAGAGGAATTACCAAAAATTCATAGTCATTGGATCACTGCGTCGCTGGTCCACTGATATGATCTGACGCTCTGCGTCGATCGGCTCCACTAAGCGAGTAAGTTTAGGCACGTCGGCTCTGGTTCGTCGGATTGATAGTCTGCTGGGACTACCCAGGATCAAACGATCCTCGTGACACGCCCCCACTCACGCGATCGTGTGCGCCCCTCTCTGCTGGTACGTTGGATCCTTCTCGGTCCACGATGGGCCCTAATCCAAGGGTCCATGTACTCTCTTCTTCCTCCCTTTCTTCTCAAAATGATGCGATGGTGCTGTGGTGGTTCTTCGTCGGAGAACTAGCAATAGAGAGAGGGAGAGGTTGCGAGGACCTAAGGAGCTGCCGCCAGGGTTCGTGAGGGTGAGAGCGACCAGGAGGGGTCCTATATATAGGCTATGGGGGTCTCTTTTAGGGTTTCTGATCCCGCTGCTAAACCGACCTTCTGCCCAATTGGGCGTTTCACGAAGACTCGATGAAAGGTCATCAATATATGGTCGAGAAGCTTCGTCTCTATCTCCCGAAACCATTGGGACACTTTCCAAGCGTGCACTTGCTCTGAATCGAGGGGAAATTGAGGGGAAAGTTTCCCATGTAACTCATCCATAGTCTGCGTCCCATTGGGACTTTGACAATGAGTGGCGCCCGCTAGATTAAGATCCAACGGCCCACATCCGTTTCTTACAAACAAAGGAAAAAGATTTTCCCAATTTTCCAAGATAAAAATCCTATTTTGAGGATAACTTGAAAAAGCAATAACTCCCAAATTAGAACTCCTTTTTAATTAAAATTTTAAGTGAACCTCATTTATGCTTTTATCTTTCATCCTGCAAAAACTAGGATTATTATCTAAAGAAAATGATTCCTTTTCTTTAGTTGCAAGTTAACACTTATTTATCCATATTTTCCTTATATTTTCTATTTCCTTTGCCATTATATTATTATCCTAAGTTCCTTGAACCTCAAGGAACCTTAATATCTCAAAATTCCATTTTGGAAAATATCCATTTGCCTTTTATTCTATTTTCTTATTTATTTCTTTATCCAATTGAATTCCTTTTCCTTTTCTTTTTATTTTTCCTTCAATTGGGCTTAATAGCCAATAATGCCCATTAAGAAAACATACAAGGCTATCATACACGAAATTCATTCAAATCAAACCATTAAATCAACCATTGATTTCATTTATTTCTTAAAAGAAGATTTACAAATCTCATTATATGATTTCGAAAAATGGGGTTATAACAATAAGCTTGCTTTAAAATGATGATCTATGCACTAAAAAGCTATGCTTGACATGGATTTCAATTTTTATGATGTTCCCTATTCTGATTTCAGTTTTAGATGAACTTGTAATCATGTGTACATTCCTCCTAAGATATAAGATGATCTGGATCAGGTTGGTTTGAGAACCAGTAATGCTAAGCACCCATCAACCAATGATCAATTTTAGGGTTGAAAGTTGATTTCTTCTATAAACACATGACCCAGTGGTGGAACCATTGTAACAACCAATGGTGTTGTCTTCATAAAAAATGATGGTGGTGACCAAGGGTGTCAACTGACATTCACCCCTTAGGTCAGTTTTTGGCCTAATTAGAACCTTAATGATCAACAACTAAGTACCCTAATGATGCTATCAGTCAATGGTGACATTAATTTGATATTTGATGATGATTAATGAATATAGTGCTGATCTAACAACCTTTGGTGACTTAATGGTCTCTACTGATGGCGGATCAGGTCTCCACAACCTATTGTGAGTTAAGCATGTAGTTGTAGCATCAATTAAACCTTAAACCAATGGTTTCTTGGTTCATTTGATGCAATGGTTGGACCTATACTCCAATTGATGGTTTTAATATATGAATGACCCAATGGTTAATATCTAATGATTCTTCATCCAATAAATTGGAATGAGTCTTAATGTAATGTGTTGGTCCTAATAAAGTTATTTATATGGTTTCCTTTATGAGATCAACTTAAGAAGCTCATTTATTGATAGCTTGTTTTAAATAAACAATCGCTTATGGGTTTTACCCTACTCTTAATGGAACTTTTTATGTTGTTAATCAAGGGATGTCTAGGGTTAAATGGTGGCTCTTTCTAGAGCACAACTCAATGACTTCATAGGTGGTTTATCCAAGGTGTTTACTTATGTAAACAACCAATGGTCTTACCTTTTCAACATCCAATGGTTCTGGGTAATGTAGTGGTATGGTGATATGGGTTGAAAGATGGTGGAACAAATGGAGTGTTACCCTTAATAAGGTAGCCTTGCCATTTCACTCATATGAATAGAAGGGATGATAACCATATTCTGTTGATATGTAACCCTAATGAGGTATAGATTGTTATGCCTAGTCTTAATATAACCAAATGCTGGTAAGTGGTTATGAATAGTCCTTGAATGGTGAATAGAATCATGGAGTACTCTCTTTTGTGGTTGAACCCTGGTATGCTATGACCTAATGTTTACACCTTGAGTTATGTGTGGATCCATGTGTGAGAATGGTATGGAATTTGATGGTGATGCTTCACCTTATGCATCCATGATCCAATGGGGATTCCATGAATTAGGGTTTGGGTATGAGTGTTGATTAGTAATACTAATATAATTTATCTTGTTGAACCTAACTCTAATGAAAATAGATAAATATGAGTATTCATGTTTAACCTTCTTATATGATGGCATGATGGTGGAATAATCTCCTTAATATGATCATAACCTTAATGTGTTAATTGGTGGTTATCATAGCCACATGGTTGATACTTTCTTATGCTAAACTTGTGCATTATGAATATGATGAAGGTTAATCATATCTAGATTCCTTGCATGTTGATGTAATAAAGGAATGTTCTTAATGTTAATATAACCCTGCTATGATTTTTTATGAATATCTCCTAGCTCATTAATGCAATATTGTGTTGTCTAGTGTATTTTATGTAAGTGATGTTGTTGAGCCTTGTTATAAGGCATGGAAAGATACCGATGATCTTGCAGGGAATAGTATGATGGTCTTAATGACCTTTGGGCATGGTTGAGCCCTGAATGAGGTGTAATCCTCTTGTGTTGATAAGTGTTGATACCTTGTGATATTATGAAAAGGATTTATATCTTGTGATAGTATGATGACATGTATAGTCTCATGAATGGAAAGACAATAGTATCATGTGATGATGATTTGATGATTAAGTATAATCTCTTGATTGGCAGGTGAATACTTCCATGTGATGTTGAGATGAGAAATTATGTCTCATATGTTTTATATCTTTTGAAGTTGTTATATAGCAATGTTTTCTAGAGATGAATTAGGGTTCGTATGTCCACTTGTTTGATGCAGCCTTAATTCACCCAATTGGGAATAACTAATCAAGTGAAACTCTAATCATGCAGTGTCCTATGTCATAGAACCATTTCAATGTTAGAACTTATTGGTGGTGAAATGAATATTCCTAAGGGAAACTCAGAGCGCATGCATAACATGTTGAGTATGTGGGAACAACTTGGTACCCTAATATCAAGCAATTGAGGATGGATACGGTCATGCCTTGGATATTGCGATATTGTGATGTGTGAAAGGCAGCAGTATAACTGCAGGTTCCTCTTATAGAACGGCCATGCGTGAGCCTATTCTCTAGTGTTGTGACTTGTACCAAGGGTAGACTAGTTGTTAGCAGCTTGACTATATGTTGCTGTAGTGGTAGCATTGATTGATATGTCACTGCCGTTTTACTCGTACTGGACCGAGGGGTGAGATCTTAGGATACCGACACTCCTAGATCTTGTACAAAACCAAATAGCCCTTCACAAGGGTCGGTTGTACTTTGGATGGTACGATTCAAATTCCCTGGGGCATAATAAATGATGTAAGACATATGTGTAGAATATCTGTTTAGGGTTATACACAACACTTCATATTGGGTGATAACCCTTGTTTGCTTTCTTTTCACTGAGATCATGTATAGTACAATAAGAGATAATAGATATGCTTATGTTGTAGTTATGCTCATGTTGTAAACATGCTTATGTTGTCAAATATACTAACACTGATGGTTAAGATGATGTTGCTAGCTATGTTTAATATTGCTAGCCATGCCTATGTAATTAGAAATGCTTAAACTGCTCATAATGCCTATGCAGTTAATTGTGTTATGATGTTAGTTCTACTTATGATATAGATATGTTCCCTTTATTTGAGATGCCAATATTGATAGCCATGTTATCTTACTAGACATATTCATGATTTTAGGGATGCTTATGCTACTAGATTGCTTGTGTTGTTAGCAAGGAATATGATCATAGTCAGATTAATGATGATGATTGTTATTAGATGTGGTTTGATGAAATTTGAGTAGATATCTATCTAGAAAAATGGATTTATTTGTTACCTATATATACATTGATAATCATACTTGTTGTTAAGATTATTTGCTTAATCTATTTAGCATACTTGAATTGTTCAACTATTTAATTGATTATTAAATACTCCAACTGCTCACTTATCTACTATTTAAAATGTTGCAATCAATAAGCATTATTTGATGTTATATCTCTTATTGGGACATGGGTCTCACTCTTGCAGTTCACCACATCTTTGTAGGTAATTGGCAGTGATGACAACATAACCATGGAAGTAAAGAGGAACTACAGTAATAAATCTTTAAGAAAGTTGATTAGATGTCTAGTGTATCCTAGAGTCATCCATGTACTCTCAAGTCTGGGCAGGAAAAGTTTGTATATGGTGTTTCAAACAAATTGGACTTTTGTTAGCATGTTAATGCTTGTTTGTGTGGTGTATACAAATATTGTTCTCTTGTGTATATATGTTGTGGCTAAGGTGATAGAACAATTTGTATCAAATTCTTGGCATAGTATAGATACAATAAAGATGTTGGGCTCTTATGCAAATGTTTCTGAGCGGGTGTTGATGTTGAAATTGGTTTTAATTTACCCATATTTTGGGTATGTGATTGAATTAATGAACAATTGTGTTTTATGTTTTGAGTAATGTCATTTAGTGTAACGGGTTCTTATAGGAATCATGCGGATGCTCCTCTTCCCACCTCCTCAGTGTATCCAAGAACTCTGAAGTTAGGCCATACTCACCTAGGAGAGGTGCAGGATGGTAGGGTAGCTCCAGTGAAATGTTTGCGTAGGGGGGATTGACATGATATATGATTTTTTTATAAGCTATTGCAATCATGGAAGAATGGACAAGATACTATAGGTCCACCAAATTTCTCCTCTCTTCCTTGGTGTATCCGGAAACATCATGCTCTAAGGAAATGACAATGGAATTCACAATCCCTTCCATAATAAGTGAA
This sequence comes from Alisma plantago-aquatica, assembly GCA_963693085.1. Lineage (NCBI taxonomy): Eukaryota > Viridiplantae > Streptophyta > Magnoliopsida > Alismatales > Alismataceae > Alisma > Alisma plantago-aquatica. The sequence goes on along the minus strand of OY856413.1, from coordinate 542,873,788 downwards.
TTCTTACTCTTGGAGGGGATTTTCCTCAAATGATCAATGAGTAATGCTCCCATGTTCACATTACTTCCCTTTGTCATCCATCCCAAAACAAAAAAATCCTTCTTTGAGCAACTTCCTTGATTTTCATACATGTCAAAGATGGTACTGGCTAGAAATTTCTGAACATAGCAAGGAAATGAGTTGTGGATCAAGATCATCATCGACTTCCCCGCTACAAATTTGCTATGACTATTGAATTTCTTCCACATGGCAGTGTATCTAGAACTTGAATCTTTATTTGTCCTCTCTTGATCTGGGAGGGTTCCATCTCATCACTAGGAGAAAAAAACTGTTTAGAATGGATGAGATAAGGACCCAACTTCTATCTCCAATTCTAACTCGAATGGCATCTTCCCCCATCATCAGAGACCTTCTCTAGTGTGGTGAAGAACTGGCACATCAACTATACATGTGTCTCATTCACTATCATCAGAATCTCAGATAAACCCATGGATTCCATAACACCCTGGTAATATGTGAACAAACCTAGATCCTCCATTGTTTCCCGGCATGCTTTGTGGGTGGCTATCACTCTACGCATCAACTACTCTGAGTGTTTTGGTTTCTTCACCTAAATGCTCCTCACTTCGGGTGCGTCCTCATGTGGTACATCCTGCATAACCTCATACTATCCAAAAGTGGCTTCCTTTTTGCTTGCAATTGGGGTTGTAGATGTGGTGTTGTGGAGGTTGAAGGTCAGGCCAAGGTCAATGGTTGGGCCGCTAAAGTAGAAGACTAAGCCAGAGAAGTTGGTTGTGCTGTCCTTGAAGAAAAATATTTTTGGGCTTCTACCCTCACCTTCGCTGGGTGGTCGAGTTGTGGACTCTTCCACCATGGGGTCTATTGATGTATCTAAGTAATTTTCCACCGTATGAGGTATTTCTTTGTGAGAACCGGAGGTGGATGGTGGCAGTGGAGGAGCAAGAGATGTCGCTTGGGATGAAGAATAGTCGTTCATTAGGTGAAGGTCGTAGGAGATGACATGCTTGGTCTTTGACACCACTTTCTTGGTGATTTTTTTCATCTTGGGTAGATTTTGATGGAGAAAAGTGAGGAAATTGGGTTTTTTGAAAATCCAGATTGTTGGGGAGGAATGGAGAGATAGGCAGTTTTGGTGGAGGAAAAGGGATGGAAATGGTGGGTGGAGGAAGGGGAAATGATGAGGGAATGATTGGCGGTGGTTTGGATGTAAAAGGGGGAAGAATTGAGGGTTGAAGAAGGCTGGTAGGTCACTGCATGGTGTTGGAGTCGTAGAACGGTCATGCAGTTCACGAAGAACTGAATGAATAGGTTTTTAGAAAGTGTTGGATTGGGGGATAAGTGCCTGGGTTGGTGGCCAGCATGTCTGTTCCGTGCCAAATGACCATGTTGTCTATTACCAACACGGTCGTGTTGTGTCACACATTCATGGTGGGTGGTGTGTCACACATTCGTGGTGGGTGGTATGCCACACAGTTGTGCAGCGGGGCACGCCTGTTCTAGGTATGTTAAACATTTCTTTGATTTCTCTAATTTCCCTACAATTTTGAGTGTCTCACCATGATTGTTCAATGGTACCACTATCGTGGTGGGCACTATAGTAGGTGATTTCAACTTACAATTCATCAAAACTTCAAATGTTTGACTAAATATCATTTTTTTTCATGAATATTTTCCAAGTTTCATCAAAATTTCCTCATTTCACCTTTGTTTTCACCTGGACATCTTAAAACTAAACAAAAACTATTAAACACGAGTGTGTGTGCGCTTTCTTAGAAAGTCTAAATAACCCAAATGTATCAAAAATGAGAGATTGGGTGAAAAATTCCCCAAAACTAGGTGGGTTACCTGATGAATCCTCTAGATTCATCTGCACAGTCGCCAATTCTAGGGATTTTGTTCCTCATATTGACTGATTTACCCTCGCTTTGGTTCACCTTGAGTGTTTCACTAACTCCTTGCAAATAATTCCTAAATGGTTATAATCACTAGTTTATTCGATGCTATTCTCTCTTACACATTCTCTTTTCCCTCTGTAGATCACCACTAGTCTGTCTTGATCCATTTGGTTTCATCCATGCGGTCTTGAGCGCTATACGGTCCTGACCCCATGCGGTCTCAAGACCGTATGAGCCCATGCGGTCTCAAGACCGTTTGAGCTCATGCGGTCTCAAGACCGTATGATCCCATGCGGTCTCAAGACCATTTGAGTTCATGCGGTCTCAAGACTGTATGAGCCCATGCGGTCCCAAGACCATTTGAGCATGATGGCATGCGACACCGTTTGAGCTATACGTCATCAACAACGTCGGCGCCCACCTACACATGATCTCCGGCGTCGTCGTCTTCATCACCTGCTCCGGCAATCACGCCGCCCTCGCCAACCACGCATGCAAACCGTTTGAAGCACGCAACATACACCGGCAGCCACCTTCGTCCCCGCCATCGCAGCAGCAACTTCGCCAGTGTTGCGAGCTGCTCTAGCCGCCACAACCGACGGCACCATCCTCCTAAGGCAGCAGCAATGCCGATGGCTTCTCATGCGGTTTCATAGCTGCATGCTCATGCGGGTTGTTCAACTTCTCATGCGGTCTTGCTGGTGTGCATGAAGACCGTTTGCTCAGCCCACGTGAAGACCGTTTGGAGGTTTGTATGAAATTGAATGGAAAAGCTATCAAAGCAAACGTTCTTTGCAGCAGATCATTTGGAACCGGATGAGCACGCATCACCATTCATGTGAAGAGCATGAAAACCGTTTGCTGCTTGTGAACCTGAAGACCGAATCATACCAACCAAATGCATTAAGCAAATGAAACCGAATTAAGCTACGTGCATGCAAGAAAGCATGCATGCAAAATCATTATCAAAACAGCAAACCGTGTGGGCAGTAGCTACAAGACCGTTTGCCTTGTATACATGACCAAACCGAATGAGCATCTCGTATGCCGATTGCAAACCGCATGGCCAACTGCTGCTACAAAGGACAAGACCGAATGGATTGTGCATGCAGCCAAACCGAATGGAGAAAAGAGTAGCAAACCGCATGAGTTGCTAGAAGCGAAGACCGCATGAGCTACTAATCCAAGACCGCATGAGCAAAGGCACTAAGACCGCATGATTGAATGAATAGAGCAAACCACATGGGCTACTAGAAGCGAAGACCGCATAAGCTACTAATCCAAGACCGCATGAGCAAAGGCACTAAGACCACATGCACATTGCTTTCCAAGACCGCATGGCCTATTACCATGTGAAGACCGTTTTCTCGTGAGTAGCCTGAAGACCGTTTGCTAATAGCATCAAACACAAATCGTATGAGCGGCAGCAGTAGGAAACCGTATGAAAAAGATATTTTACCAAACTGATCCAAGACCGTTTAAAGGTCTGCCCTGTTCCTATAAATAGGACCCCAAGGTTCCTCACTGGAAGATACCATCTCACTACAGCCCAAGGCTGCCGGACTGGGACCAGTGTCGGAACACCGCCAGATTGCCCGAGCACCGTTTCTGACCAAACTTCACCCACAGCCTCAGAATCCCATCCTGAGTCCAGATCTGGTGAGCAGCCAGTCTGGGCGCAGATCTAGAAGGTTGTTCCATCACCATCTCACCATTGCTCACACCATAGCTCCACCTCATCCTACTCTTGCAATTTCGGAGGTTGACCCGAAGATCGAGGCAGAGAGACAGGCGTCATCGACTACAACGGAGCAGTCCTGGAGACTGCGACGATCTACACCGGGCTGTCACAGATCTACTCTTCTGCTCCGACGATGCTTTCTTTCTCTCTCTTCTCTTTCTTTGTTGCTCCCTCTATGAGGAGCGAGTAGTTCCATTCACTGGGGTGTGGGGACTAGCCCAGCTGCCCGTGTTTTGTAACTTGTATCAAAAATATATTATCTTTCCGATTCAATACTAAATCGTTTCATACATGCTTGGATGTTGGCCGCATTCTTGTGTGCATCTATTGTCTTTCGTTGTGGTTTGTCTACGACCGCTCTTGAGACTCGAATACCGATTTAGTGTTGGTTTCTAGTGTGTGTATCCACCGCGCATCCGTTTCGGTATCTAGGAACGCTTTCTAAGGAGTGGAGTAAACTCACCTCCATCGTTGTACTTTTGTACTATGAAATGGAATCAGTTGACGTACAGAAGTGCAACCTTAACAGGTCGAGGAACACACTCTGAGGAGAGAGTGGTGCAAAGTACTTGACCATTCGTTCGAGAATGGCTGACGTTGCAACACTCTCACGTTTCTCGTAGCTATATCCTCGAAAGAGGGATAGTCTATAAGGATACTAATCGATTTGGTAATTATCGCTCGCTTGTTAGTTTTCCGATGCACGTTTCACGAGGTTGAGTAAGATTTTCTCTTCGGAGACTACATATCTTCATTGACACGTAGATACGTACCGGATGAGAGTTACTCAACCCGTGAAGGATGTATGCATTACTCTTGTCCTATAAGACATCGGTATTGTACAACATCCATGTATCCTGCTTACAAGTCTTGCTATGTTTGGTACAAGTACAATTCATGTGTAGTGGTGGTGAATACCCGCGTCACCCCAGTGATCCATCATCATTTGCTAATCTCAGTTTTCAATCCTTAAACAAGTTTTTATTCTTGCCTTTACTTTTGCATGTTTTAGGTTAAATAACTCAAATCAAACTTCTGGTCTTAGATGATTAACTTAGATTGATACGAAACAAGAAAAAGACACTCAGATTCTTAACGTTGTCCTTTGGGTTCGATCCTAAATCTGTACTATGATAAAGCTTCCACACTCTTGTGGGGTTGGAGCATTTATCTAGCACCAGTTGTAGGTAAACCTAGAGAGAACATCAACTCCCTAGGGTTTTTGGTGCATATTAGGACTTCCATTGGAAGAGTAATCTTTTGGTGTAAGTTCTAGCTCCATCAAAAAATGGCACCGTTGCCGGGGACAACGGTATAAGAATCGTCTTTTTCAAATTCCGTGTCAATTTAGGTTTCTCTAGGGTTTTTCATTTTTCTTTTCAAAAACATAAAAAGTGAAGGGCTTAATCTCGCATATCTTCTTGGATTTGAAACGGTTGGTCAAGCCTGATAAACTCTTTCTTTGATTTCAGGTACCAACTCTCTTCAGAATGAAGCAGTCGACACCACCAACCGTTAGATGTCAACTATGTGGTGACTATTCTCATGCATCTATTTACTGCTTCAATGTCCCTCCTCTCTACGTGATGGCGCTGCGTCAAATAATCATGAATCGGATAGCTGGGAAACTCAAAGTTGCCTCTTCATACAGCTATGGATATAACGCAAGTTATAGTTCGTATCACCCCGGAGGCTACTACGAGAAACCTAACTATGGCGGATTTCAAGGCGTAGACTGCAATATAGGAGGGCAATTGGAAAGCAACTCAAATCAATACTATGATGAGGGAAGCTATTATCAACATCAATCAAACGGGTGCCATGAAGAGCCTTTTCATGAAAATCAACACATATTGATGGAAGAACTACGTGCCTTACAAACATCGGTGGCTCAACAACTAGCTGATCACACAGCCGCGACCAAGAAGTTGATAGCCAACCTTAATCAACTTACGCAACTTGTCAACGCTCCTGAGCAACATGTAGAACAGCCACAAAATTCAACTAAGCACATCTCTAGTCCACATGTTGCAATAAATTATGATGATGATTACGAAATCATGTGGAATGTGCCTCCCAATGATTTTCAAGTGCCAGTACAGGGTGGGAAATCATCCTCAGAACCAATGACTGAACTCAAGGATGATACCTTCACCACACCACAAGAAAAAGAATCATTCTTCGAGCCGAAGTCTGACCCGGATAATGACTCTTGCACTATGCTCTTAGATGAAAGAATGAGTAACCAATATGAAGATTTTTTTCAATTGGGAGATAAATTGGAAACAAACTTTAATGTTTATCCATCTTCTCCCCCCCCATAGACTCAGATCTGGCCATACAGATTGAGGGGGAATCATCAATAATTGACTCCTTATATGACAAATATTCTTCAACCTCAATTGTCTTGTCGTCGAATTCCAATGAAGAAGGGTCTACGTTACACGAGCTCTACACTCCTTCTCAGTCAGACATAGATGAATATGAGACTGATTCAGATGAGGAGACGTCTTTTATGCAAGAGACTCAAATGATTCCATTACTGGAAAAGGATCTGATTTGTCCTTATGAAGACATTTCTGATCATTTGGCTGATCTAGAAACAAACTTCGAGGATGGGACTGACCAAGATCCTGATCCAGAGACAGACCATACCACTCTCACTGATGATGAAACAGAATCAAGGGAGGATGAGGGGTCTCAAGATGACAATCCTATAACCGATCCTTCCCATGAGATGACACCACCACAAGGAGTTCTGACGGAGCCAATCTTCGAACAAGAACATGATTTTTCTATTGAATCTCCTTCTAGTCACTTGAACGAGTTGAAAGTGCACCATGAAGAGAAACATGAACCATCTCTTGACTTTGGGATGGATTATGATATTATCATAAACTCTTGTAATGACAAAAAGGACCCCTGGGATGACATCAAGCCACAAACCTATCCCTTTATAGCCACTCATCCCTATGAAGAAGCCCCCCCTAACATTCATGAAACTGAGATTTATCCATTACCTGAGCTAGTTTCCATTCCTCTCATAGAAACTCTTCCCAAGCACTCAATTGAACTGGAGGAGTGTTATGAAGAAGAACTGGAACAACAATATATCAGTCCCAATATTGAAGAAATGGGTTCATCAAGGGATTTTAGCCCTCAAAATGATATGTCAGGGACTAATCCCTCTCATGAAGAGACATCACTGGAACTCCTATCTCAGGATCCCATGACTTCCTTACCCGAGCAAGAGTTCGTTTTACCAGTCAAATCCTCTTCTAGTTACTTGGATGAACTAAGGATGTTCTATGAGGAAAATCCTAAACAAAACTTTGAAAAGAAGAACGACGCTCTTACCAATTTCAACATTGATAAAGATGATGATACTTCTCAAAATAACTCCTCTGATGAAGAAAAGTCATCCTGGCTACCATATCCCACACAAGAAAATCCAGGTGACGAAATGAAGCCGGAACCGGATCCACCACCTGATCCTAGACAGGAGGAAGTTCAAGTGGCCGACCCTCAATCAACTGCCCTAGATTTTGAAGAAAGTAGTTTTACTTTGAACTTCGAGGGTGAGCCACAACTGGAGGGCACAAGTGGGCATAACCTTGATTTCTCGCATAGTCCTCCAGTTTCGACTGCTTATGTTCCACCTCCCTCGCTGATGGGGGAAGGTCTCTGGATTCTTCTGGACGGACAACGAGGCGAAAGTGATGTGCATCCAAGTCATCCAGAAGACTCATTCAAGTTGCCACAACTTCCCAGCCAACAAGTTGTTCAGACCACTTCCTCGTTCTCAGCACCAGCCATCACGAGATATCTTTGTCAGACCTTCTTCCAACTACGAGGACTGCCTGGTTAACACTGCACAACCCTTCCCCTCCATCTTGAACCTAGTATTTTCTCAGAAATGGGCAAATTCATAAGTTCAAGGTGGAGGGTGGATGGTATGACTCTCACTCCACCCTTTATCTTTACTGCTTCATGTTTTTCCATTCTTAGTTTCTTTTTCATAATTTTTCCACCTTTTTGTTAGTCTTTCTAAAAATAAAGCCTTTATCTAGTCGGCTTTTGTTTTTGAATCTGTGATCATCGCCTCTTTTCGTTGCTTCTTTCCAAGAAAAGAATGCTTAAAACTAGCCAATGCGTGTTTTTCACCTTGAATAGCCTATGAATCCTAATGTCAAACTTCCAAACAGGAAATGATGATACACTTCAATAAAGTTGAGATAGATCAAATACATCACGCCTTTATCTGATTAATGGATCTGTTGTATGGATTTCTCATTTGATGTTTCATCATGTCTCTTTTTGAGAAGAGTGTGATGGAGAATAGAGACCCATCGCATGGAATCGCTAAGCAAACTGCATCATGATCCAAACTCTCTTCTACACTTCTTCTTTCATTTTCATACCCCTCTGTTCACTAACCATGCCAAAGTCTTAAGTTCGGTGTGGCACGCCACACTCCTTTCTAGTGAAAACTAGAACATTGACGAACTTTAAGTTCGGTGTGGTAAACCACACCTTTGCAAAACTCTAAGTTCGGTGTGGTACACCACACCCCTCTTTCCACTACCACTTCTTCCATACCCCTCAATACATAACGGGGGCGTACCACCTTCTCAAAGAGTATACAATGATGTTTGTGCACATACCGAGGTTGGTGAAAAATCTACCCCGATTCCAAAAAGAGGCCTGGCAGCCCAAATATGAAAAAAATCCAAAAATACCCTTTGTCCTAAGCCAGGTGAGAATGAATAAAAGCCAGAGTGTGAATAAAAACATGAGAGTTGTGCCCTGAATAAGGATAACCGATAAAGGTCTTGCCCGACCGGTACATTAGCTGCCCTCATGAAGGCAGATGTGTCGTGACCGGTAGTGAGATCCTAAGGATCCAAAAATAACCCCTTACCTCCCCTCAAAGAGGTAAAATAGCCAAAAGCCTTAAGCCAACCTATACACACTTCTGAGTCACCTTTAGAAAAAGAAACAAAATAGGGTGTAAGGCTAAGCCAACCAGAGTTGTGCATAAATCATTCAAAGTATCTCGATGAGTCAATTAATTTTAAGAGTCTTGATTCAATCAGAGGAGAGACTCTTATCTTTTGATCACACCCCCGTTCTCTCATCTTTCAAACACCAGTGACAGATCATATGCATTTTGTTGATTCTGTGGGTCTGTTCAAAATCTCATAAAACTCTTTAACATGACCGATACAATAGAGAGTGAGAAGGAAGTACTTTAGTAAAGTAAACTCAGAAATGAGGATATCATAAGATGTATTCCGTGATCTAAGGAAGCTTTGATGTTGTATCCATCCGAGCCATGAACAAAATTACGATTTGACAATAGGATGAGGCAATCACAAGATGAACAATTTCATTGGCGACTGTTTTAAGTTTTTCGTTCCTCGGGACGAGCAACGCTTAAGTTCGGTGTGGCGATGAATCCTCCAGATCCACCTTCAGTCACTAATTCAAAGGATTTTCGACATTTTTGCCCTAATTTTGTTTTGTCTCATTTTCCCTTTTCTCTTTTCTCGTGAAAATTCTGACACTTACATGCAGATGAGGTAATTACGAGACGAACAAGCTTTTTGTCGACTATCTTAAGTTTTTCTCCGTTCCTCGGGATGAGTAACGCTCAAGTTTGGTGTGGTGATGAATCCTCCAGATTCATCTGCACAGTCGCCAATTCTAGGGATTTTGTTCCTCATATTGACTGATTTACCCTCGCTTTGGTTCACCTTGAGTGTTTCACTAACTCCTTGCAAATAATGCCTAAATGGTTCTAATCACTAGTTTATTCGATGCTATTCTCTCTTACACATTCTCCTTTCCCTCTGCAGATCACCACTAGTCGGTCTTGATCCATTTGGTTTCATCCATGCGGTCTTGAGCGCTATACGGTCCTGACCCCATGCGGTCTCAAGAACGTATGAGCCCATGCAGTCTCAAGACCGTTTGAGCTCATGCGGTCTCAAGACCGTATGAGCCCATGCGGTCTCAAGACCGTTTGAGTTCATGCGGTCTCAAGACCGTATGAGCCCATGCGGTCCCAAGACCGTTTGAGCATGATGGCATGCGACACCGTTTGAGCTATACGTCATCAACAACGTCGGCGCCCACCTACACATGATCTCCGACGTCGTTGTCTTCATCACCTGCTCCGGCAATCACGCCGTCCTCGCCAACCACGCATGCAAACCGTTTGAAGCACGCAACATACACCGGCAACCACCTTCGTCCCCGCCATCGCAGCAGCAACTTCGCCGATGTTGCGAGCTGCTCTAGCCGCCACAACCGCCGGCACCATCCTCCTAAGGCAGCAGCAACGCCGATGGCTTCTCATGCGGTTTCATAGCTGCATGCTCATGCGGGTTGTTCAACTTCTCATGTGGTCTTGCTGGTGTGCATGAAGACCGTTTGCTCAGCCCACGTGAAGACCATTTGGAGGTTTGTATGAAACCGAATGGAAAAGCTATCAAAGCAAACGTTCTTTGCAGCAGATCATTTGGAACCGGATGAGCACGCATCACCATTCACGTGAAGAGCATGAAAACCGTTTGCTGCTTGTGAACCTGAAGACCGAATCATACCAACCAAATGCATTAAGCAAATGAAACCGAATTAAGCTACGTGCATGCAAGAAAGCATGCATGCAAAATCATTATCAAAACAGCAAACCGTGTGGGCAGTAGCTACAAGAGTGTTTGCCTTGTATACATGACCAAACCGAATGAGCATCTCGTATGCCGATTGCAAACCACATGGCCAACTGCTGCTACAAAGGACAAGACCGAATGGATTGTGCATGCAGCCAAACCGAATGGAGAAAAGAGTAGCAAACCGCATGAGCTGCTAGAAGCGAAGACCGCATGAGCTACTAATCCAAGACCGCATGAGCAAAGGCACTAAGACCGCATGATTGAATGAATAGAGCAAACCGCATGGGCTACTAGAAGCGAAGACCGCATAAGCTACTAATCCAAGACCGCATGAGCAAAGGCACTAAGACCGCATGCACATTGCTTTCCAAGACTGCATGGCCTATTGCCATGTGAAGACCGTTTGCTCGTGAGTAGCATGAAGACCGTTTGCTAAAAGCAGCAAACACAAACCGTATGAGCGGCAGCAGTAGGAAACCGTATGAAAAAGATATTTTACCAAACTCATCCAAGACCGTTTAAAGGTCTGCCTTGTTCCTATAAATAGGACCCCAAGATTCCTCACTGGAAGATACCATCTCACTACAGCCCAAGGCTGCCGGACTGGGACCAGTGCCGGAACGCCGCCAGATTGCCCGAGCACCGTTTCTGACCAAACTTCACCCACAGCCTCAGAATCCCATCCTGAGTCCAGATCTGGTGAGCAGCCAGTTTGGGCGCAGATCTAGAAGGCTGTTCCATCACCATCTCACCATTGTTCACACCATAGCTCCACCTCATCCTACTCTTGTAATTCCGGAGGTTGATCCGAAGATCAAGGCGGAGAGACAGGCGTCATCGACTACAACGGAGCAGTCCCGGAGACTGCGACAATCTACACCGGGCTGTCACAGATCTACTCTTCTGCTCCGACGATGCTTTCTTTCTCTCTCTTCTCTTTCTTTGTTGCTCCCTCTATGAGGAGCGATTAGTTCCATTCACTGGGGTGCGGGGACTAGCCCAGCTGCCCGTGTTTTGTAACTTGTATCAAAAAGATATTATCTTTCCGATTCAATACTAAATCGTTTCATACATGCTTGGATGTTGGCCGCATTCTTGTGTACATCTATTGTCTTTCGTTGTGGTTTGTCTACGACCGCTCTTGAGACTCGAATATTGATTTAGTGTTGGTTTCTGGTGTGTGTATCCACCGCGCATCCATTTCGGTATCTAGGAACACTTTCTAAGGAGTGGAGTAAACTCACCTCCATCGTTGTACTTTTGTACTATGAAATGGAATCAGTTGACGTACAAAAGTGCAACCTTGATAGGTCGAGGAACACACTCTGAGGAGAGAGTGGTGCAAAGTACTTGACCATTCATTCGGGAATGGCTGACGTTGCAACACTCTCACGTTTCTCATAGCTATATCCTCGAAAGAGGGATAGTCTATAAGGATACTAATCGATTTGGTAATTATCGCTCGCTTGTTAGTTTTCCGATGCACGTTTCACGAGGTTGAGTAAGATTTTCTCTTCGGAGACTACATATCTTCATTGACACGTAGATACATACCGGATGAGAGTTACTCAACCCGTGAAGGATGTATGCATTACTCTTATCCTATAAGACATCGACATTGTACAACATCCATGTATCCTGCTTATAAGTCTTGCTATGTTTGGTACAAGTACAATTCATGTGTAGTGGTGGTGAATACCCGCGTCACCCCAGTGATCCATCATCATTTACTAATCTCAGTTTTCAATCCTTAAACTAGTTTTTATTCTTGCCTTTACTTTTGCATGTTTTAGGTTAAATAACTCAAATCAAACTTCTGGTCTTAGATGATTAACTTAGATTGATACGAAACAAGAAAAAGACATTCAGATTCTTAACGTTGTCCTTTGGGTTCAATCCTAAATTTGTACTATGATAAGGATTCCACACTCTTGTGGGGTTGGAGCATTTATCTAGCACCAGTTGTAGGTAAACCTAGAGAGAACATCAACTCCCTAGGGTTTTTGGTGCATATTAGGACTTCCATTGGAAGAGTAATCTTTTGGTGTAAGTTCTAGCTCCATCATTACCTCCCACTAGCGCTAAGTTCATGCTTTTAGTTGGGCTTCTTGGACATTCATCAATCATCAACCATTTGGAATCCTTGTGTGTCCAATCATGCAATAAACACACCTCTCATTTGCATTCAACATGTGTTTCTTGTCATGTTGACCACAAAAGCTATCATCAAGTCTTCCATCTGAATCTCCTTCTTTCAAATGATCAGTTGGACTCTTCAAGTGACCATGTCCAATACCCTCATCTCAGTCTCTCCATGTTGGGGTCTTGTACATGTTGATACTTATCATCATGTCCATGAAATAGAATGTCATTGTGCCACTGCACACATGTATCTTGGCATCAGCTGTAGATAAGAATGCCTTCCCAAGATGATGGTAATCTTCTTATCCTCTGGTTCCATGTCAAGAAGAGTGAAATCCACAACATTTCTTCCCTTTCTTTTTATATCATCACCAAAACATCATCCACTCTTCCTCTAGGCACTTTGATGGAGTGATCCATCAATTGGAGCGTGCAATGAGTTGGTATCAACTTGCCTATCCCTAGCTCAACATACATACTATATGGCATCAAATGCACCCTACATCCCAAATCAAGTAGGGATAGGTCTATTTGATGTCCCCCTATGTAACTAGGTATGAGCGAGGCTCTTGGGTCTTTCCTCTTCACAGGAAGTGAGTGTTGGATGATAGATCTCACTTGTTTAGTCAACTTGATTTTCTTAGGCATTCTCCTTGTTGACTTCCTCTTCACAGTACATAAGTTCTTAAGAAACTTGGCATAAGATGGAATATGCTTGATAGCATCTGTAAGACCCCTGACTCTGTTTTGGGTTAACCTTGTTTTTTTTGGCTTGATTAAGTTCTGAAAACCTCACTCTAATCCTTTGAGATGTTTTTAGAGCTTGTGGAGGCTTAACTCCAATTTGAGCTAGTTTGGATGATGTCTGTGCTTGTTTTGGGTCAAATTGCAATTTGCTCATTAGTAGGGGTTGTCTTGCAAGTTGCCACCTCCAGAGTGTTCCTTCTTTTTCTTGGCTTTCTGAGAGAGAGTGTAATGCTTTAGGGCAACTTGGTTGAGTGGTGACACCCTAGTAGTGATTAGGGTTTCTAAGGTTTGCTTGGTTTCGACCCATGAGTGCTTTGTTGGTTTGTCATAACCCTTGTCTTGACCCAGGTGGGTGTTTGGGGTGTGTCTCAGTCGGGACACCTTTCTTGGGTGTGTTTTGTCTCGACCATGGTGGTTTGGACTGAGATAGTTTGTCCTTTTATGGAGTGTCTCTACTTAGTGTGCATGGTGACCCTTTGTCTCAACCTAGGTGATGCTTGGTTCTTGTCTCGACCTCCCTTGGAGTGTCTCGACCGAAACCATATGTTGGGGACCTAGGTGGTTGAGACCCAACATAGGTTGTATCACCATCTCATTCATGAAAGGTTTAAGTGGTTGCATGTTAGTTTCTTGGGTGGACAAGTGTCCCTTGGGTATCCTTAGGTGTTGACACATCATCCCTCACCCTACCTACCTCCTCCTTTGCTATATAACCCCTTTTCTCTCCATGCAAGTGATCTTTTTTATCCATTCTTCTTGTCCCTTACCTTTTGCTCATGAGCTTTTTGGAGCAAAGAAGTTGTTATTCTTGGTGCTTTGGAGGTGGTTTAACCTTGCATGTAGTGCCTTCAAGCTTGATCTCCCTCCTTGTGGTGGTTCTTCCTCATCTTCAACCTTGGTAAGTATATGCCTTTCTTTTATGGAATTTTCCTTGGATCTTCTACTGTGTAATCTTCTCTTTTCTCGGCCTTAGACTATGTTTTGACATGGTGGCCATTCTTGAGAGGAAGCTCCTCATCACGAGGGTCATAGGCCATGTTTTGACAAGGCGGCACCCAAGTGAAAGGGAGTTTCTTCTCTCTTTTCCCCCTTCTTTCTTTTATTCGGCCTAGGGTTCTTCTTGCCCTTTTCTTGAGCTATCTTTTGACCAAGGTGTTCTTCTTTTTGGATGTGACCTTTTGGCCAAAGTGGTGATCTTGTTTAGAGCTTCATTCCCTCTCTTTGGAGCCGGTGCTTTGGAGCTTATTTCTCTTCAAAACAGGCGGGTGATATAAACCTCTACCCTTTTCTATTACTAGCATTTTACTTTTATGCTTGCATGTCCTTGTTTCCATATCTAAAGATGATGTTCAGATAATAGATGATGATCCTATGAAATTAGGGTTTATGACTTTGTAGTTTCCTCATAAAAATAACTCCTTTTCTTAAGCCCTAATTTCCATGTGTATGTTTTCCAAGTGATTTCTCGAGAGGATGATCTTGCATGCATCTTGAACTTGGGTTTTGTCATCATGTTTTAGGTTCGGCCATCATGTTTTCCCTTGAGCTTTGGGTGCTTTCACTCATCTATTGTGGGTCAGTTTTCTCTCTCCTAAGTGGTTTTGCATGATGATCTTTGTAGATCTTGAATCCATGCATCTTGATCTTAGTGACTCTTGGTTTCCTGCTATTTAACCTTGTTACAGTCGAGACATATGTTCCCTTTATGTTTGGGGTCGAGACATGTACTCTCTTGGTGTGTTGGGTTGAGACATACACCCTTGTTGGGTCTTAGGTCTAGACATGTCCTTGCTCATGTGTTGATCGTGTTGTTTGCTTAGTTTTGGGTTGCGATGTTGCGTTGGGCTGCGGTCGAGATGTCTGCTTCAGGCTGTTTGAGATGTTGTGTTGTGTTTGGGTTGTCACGGTCGTGGCACCATGTTGCATGGTGGTCATGACACCTTCTTTGGTGGATGGTCGAGACCAACTTGGATGGAGGTCGAAGCAGGATGTTGTTTGGGTCGTGACCTTGGTGGGTGGTGGTTGAGACACCATGCGATGTTGTGGTTGTGACACTAGGTGATATGGTGGTCGCAACTCTTTGATGGTTTGAGGTCGTGATGCTTGGATGGTGTGTGGTTGTTACATGTGTATGGAACAATAATATGATACATCTATGCTTGTATATGAGGGTGATACCTAATGTTGTTGACATAATAATCTAAGCATGACTAATTAATGATATTCCATAACCGTAATATGCTCCAAAAAAGTGTGAGGTTGGGTACCTAGGGTTTGATGATTGGATGTAACAATAAAACCCTAATCGGCCATGTATGGAGCCCTAACCCTAATGTTGATCTATGTGATGTGTTTGTTTTCTCTCTCGAAGTGCTTATCATATTGAGATGTTTCTCTCTCTCTCTCTTATTTGTAAGTTCATAACCATGCAGGTACAATGAATGACATGGCTTGTGTATGCTATGGTGATTGTTATTTGATATAGGGTTTTGGCTATAAGCCTAGATGAGACATGATGATATATATTGATGTGATGGGTCCCATGACCTGGTGATGGATTAATCCCTATTATGAGGTGGTAACCTCCAGTGAAGTGATTGAGGGATTTATGTCCCACAGTGATGTGACATTGGTGATGACCTTGTGAATGGAAATGTTACAAGTATCATGTAGTGATAGTGTGACAAGTTCACACCTTATACATTTATATCTTTTGGAGTTGCACCTTTCCCTTAATTTTTGTAGAGTTTGTTTTGGATTTGTACGTTGTAACTTGATTGATGCTAAAAGATACCCAATTGGCTTAATTAATCAAGTGAAACCTTAATCATGTAGGTGCTATGTGCCATAAATCCTTTCCAATGTCATCTTTAATTGTTGGATTAGTGAAATGAGTATAACTCAGAGTGCATATTTTTTAATATGTGGGGGTTCAAGTTGAGTATCTCCTTATGTCCACAATTATAGATTGTATGAGACAGTCATGCATGAGCTACTCTCCTTGTAATATGGATGACCATGAGTGAGCCAATCCTTCTTTCTAGAATGGTCATGTATGAGCCTGTTCTTCTAGTGTCGTTACATGTACCAAGGTGGGATATGTTTGATTATATATGTGGATGGCCATGCGTGAGCCAATCCCTGAGCTTGACTATATGCCATTATTTTGCTATTGAGTGATATGTATTTGTGGTGTTTTTCTCTTGTGATGACCAAGAGGTGTGGGGAGGTCATGGATTCTGGCTCTTCCATTGACCTTGTATGGCACCGATTTTGAATTAGCAGTGGTCGGTTGGATTTGGGTGGTATGACTCAAATCATCAAGGCAATAATAAAAGATGTAATACAGTCATGTAGCGTATCTTGCTTAGGGTCAAATATGAATAACATTGGTTGATCCCTTTGCCTTATCTTTTACTGATTTCTTGAATTATAAGACGTTAAGAGAAGTCAATTGTTATACATGTTCTTCATATTGCTTCTTAGAATATTAATTGTTCTACTGCTCAATGATAATTGCCTAGATTTTCTTAATATGTTTTAATTGTTATATTCATATCATTTAGTTGAATCTTCTCAACCTGCTATGTACCTTTATCTATCTACTTAGTTACTTATGCTTTAATAGATGTTGGAAGAGAGTTATATCTCTCATTGGGACATTTAGTCTCACCTCGTGGGTTTCCACATCTTTTAGGTGGTCGTTCACAAAGAGGTAGAGATCGTGCAACTGAGGAAGAGCAGCAGCAAGAGCAGTAACTGATAAGGTTGGATGTACTGCTAGTCTTTTGGTGTTAGAGTCCTAGAGTCATCCTTGTACACTCAGGTATTTGGGGGTGTTCTCGTTGTGTTTTATGGATATGTTATCAATACGAGACTTTTGTCTTGTGAGCCACATATGTAAGAACTATCATGTGTATATGTATACACATGGAACATGTATCTCACATAACATGTTGATGACATGAATGATGATGTACAGTGATGTAAGAACCATGACACACGTGCTATGTGATACATGTGTCATGTTGAGGACTTATACATGATAAGTTTTTTTTTGGCTTATGGTGATTTTGAGAAATCGATTTTAATTCCATGTGTTTTCTGATAATCCACATGTTTAGTTTTATTTTCGGGTTGGATTTTGAGTAATCTTGTTTGTGGTGTGTTGGGGAGTCACAACATCCAATAATGGAATGTTCACCTTCACTTGGGGAAACACCTCTAGAATGCCAACATTGTGTTTTTGTCTGCTTTTTACTTTCGGGGGCTCATCCAATTCTTTGGGAAATGGTGGCTCACTTGCTTTTGCAAATTGTCCTTCTTGTGGCATGACATGAGGGACTTTAAGAATTATAGGTGGAACTATAGAACCTAAAAATGGAGTAGAAGGTGGAATACATGGTATCACATGATCAACATGAGGTGTCACCAAATCATCTTCAGCAATTTATTCAATCATGGTATCACCCTTGTGCTACCTTTTCTTTGTCTCATTAAAATTTGTTTAACTTGTGGGCTGCTCAAGAGATCTTCCAATCCTTAGAATTGTCACATTACTTCCTTGCTCATGGTGGAGAGGGGGAGCTTTTTGTAGCTGTGGAGGAGGTGTAGGTGACACTTAGTATTGAAATTGAGGTGGAGGAGGGAATTGAGGTTGGCAGGTGAAGTGGTGGAATGGTTGTGGTGATGGAGGGGGAGGAGGTGTATAAGGCTTGGGATGGCATTGGAAATGATAAATAGGATGCACTTACATTGGAGGTGGATTATAGAAAACTTGAGAGGAATGCATTGGTCCACTTGTTTCATTGAATTTTATTATGGGTTGGGAGGAAAACTTTGCTTCTGCTTGAAGAGAAAGTATTAAAGAGAGTTGTTCCACTTTTTGATCAAGCTTTATCATATTCATTTGCACATCGTCAAAGCTTTTCAATCTAGAGATGACTTCCTCCTCAACCATTGAGATATATCTTGGACTTTGTTGTTCTAGGTAGCTATAAGGATGATGTGTCTTCACTTCTTCACCAAAGGACTCAACGAAATTGAATGAGTGAGAAGGAAGACTTCTAACTTGGTTCTTCATAAAGCTCACCATT
Organism: Alisma plantago-aquatica; assembly: GCA_963693085.1. Taxonomy (NCBI): domain Eukaryota; kingdom Viridiplantae; phylum Streptophyta; class Magnoliopsida; order Alismatales; family Alismataceae; genus Alisma; species Alisma plantago-aquatica. The sequence goes on along the minus strand of OY856413.1, from coordinate 542,855,469 downwards.
TCTCCAAGAATCTTCTCCATTTTTAGGTTTGAATCACAATGAGTTGGAGATGTCACACAAAAAGGTCGATCACCATCATTCATCATGATAGAAGCTTGGATCCTTGAACTTTTTGCTAACTGCTCAAGCAAGGGCCATATCCCCTCAGGTAGCTTAGCCATAAAAGCTCATGTACAAGAAGAATCCATTGTAGCTTGACTCATTGGAGAAAGACCAAAGTAAAAGGATTGAACTAGTTGTCACAGAGGGATCTCATGGTGTGGGCACTCTTTCAACATCTTTTGAAATATTTCCCAAGCATCATGGAACTGCTCATTACCTACTTGATTGAAACTCACTATGGCACGCCACATTTGTGTCGACCTTGCAATGGAGTAGAATTTTCTTAAGAAGGCATTATTCATCTCTTCCCAATTCATGATGCCCCTTCTCAAATCATACCAATCTTTGGCTTTGTCTTTGAGGGAGAATGAGAACAAGGTCAACTTGATTGCATCATCACTGGCTGTTGACATCCTGAAGGTGGAGCATACTTCAAGAAATGAGTTCAAGTGCTTGTAGGGGTTCTCACTCTCCGAGCTGTAGAAGGTGGGCAAGATCCCAAGGAGACCTGGAGGGATGGAGAATTGCTCCCCTGGTATTTGATCAAATCCATTAGCAATTGGTGATTTGTGGTTGTTAGGCATGAAGTACTCTTGAAGTGGCTTGTGAGGTGCATTTTGGCCTTCCATCTTGTCTTCCCCGGGTTGCTTTCACATGAACAAGGCACAACCAAACAAAAGAGGACAAGTTAGCAAACCAATATGCACAAAGAATATAAAGAATAAAGAATAAAGAATAGTAATGATGAGGGTATTAGGAAAATATCAAGAAAAACTAACTAGCTAGTCCGAGTGCCTTTCTCCCCAGCAATGACGCCAGAAAGCTTGGTGCATTTTTCCTCACCTTGATATTACACACCTAAATCAATTGAATTTGACTAGATGTGCACACCTCTAGGGCTCAAACACACTTGGGATCTTTCAAATTTATAAATCCCTAATAGGCCCACTCACATAAACTAACACAATTCACCTACAAGTGCATAGGGTCGTGTTATAGTATAGGAAAGTGGAAAGTTAGGGGTCAAACCCAAGAGAGAAAATGGGGCACTAGAGCTAGGTTAGTTTTGTGGAGTCTAGAATTTATGAGCTTGATGGTTGATTTTTAGTTAATCAACTAAGGTTGAGAAAGTAATTACAGGAGAACAAACAAGATCAAAACCTAAGTTAACCCTAGATGGATAATTTTAATGAGCAAGAAATGACAACACAAATAATGAAAGGAGCAAGCAAGGAGCAAACTACACTAAGGCAAGCAAGAAGAGGTCTACACTACACTAAGCTAGAAAACTAATCACAAGAGCAATTAAAGACATACACTATCAAGAACTACACAAGAACAATGCAATGAACTAACTAAGCAAGTAAAGAGCTAATTAAGCTAACACTAGCTAAGCAATAAGGTAATTAGGTTTTTAATGCAATTAAGAGAAGTGTGAGCTGTCTGGGGAGAATGCACTTGTCATTTGGGTTGGGTTGATAACATGTAAACATTATTATTTGATTTAGATTACCATTCAAAACAATAAGGTAGAGGCTAATCTGTTTTTTTAAACTACTAATGGTCCATGGATAAGATAGGATGTGTATAGGGAAACTAGTCCCTAACACCTCCTACCCTCCCTTACGGGGCTCAATTGGGTTAGGTTTTAGGTGGAATTCAATTATGGTCTAGTCAATTCTAGGTTTATAGGATAGGAACTCTTAGGGTAATTAGGGACCTAGAGTAGTAATGTAAGGTGCAAGTGAGGTTTTAGACCTCACATCAGCACACTCTAGACTTAAGAAGGCTCCAAGCTAATTACACTAAATGCTCATATACTAGCTACTTAGATCTCTCATCAAGGTGTAGGATAATTAATTAGCATGTAGGGATGTGAATAGCTCACTAGGGATCCATGAATTAGACTTAGGAGCAATTCACAAAAAGAGCCACATATAAGCAATTTTCCTAGAATCTAGGTGATTTTGAGCAAAAACCGTAAAGCAATTCATGGGAAATGAGATAGAAGTAGAACATAACCATTGGCATATGAAATCACAATATTTAAATATGAATTTCCCCTAACATGGTATCAAAGTAACATTTTTGACCCCAAACAACCCACCTAAGGGGTCTAGCTACTCATAGAATAAGAAAAATACAAAAATGGAGAAGAACGAGCTAGAAGTAGCCATAGAGCTCAGTGTAGATGAAGGAATCATCTTCTCCATATTCTACAAGGCATCCTCCTCCATCCTCCAAGGTGAAATGGCATGGAAAGATGGTCGAAAGTGGTCAAAACCCTAAGAAACTAGGGTTTTGGTGGTGGAAATGGTGAAATGAAGTGGAATGGAGATGGAAATGAAGTGGAATGGCTAAGGGGAAAAAATGGGAATCTATAAGGTATATAGGGGTAGCTAATCATGTGATTGAGCTGCCACCCAAGTATATATAGGCAGTGGAGAAACATTAGGCTAAGTGGGGCTAGAATACAAAATGCAGTGGAAAAAATGTGCTAGGTTTGTATGTAGCATGGGCGTGCTCGGCAACACGACCGTTGTGGGTAGGGGTCAACACGCCCGTGGTGGGATGGAATGGGTGAGGTGGAAAATGAATTTGGAAGTCAGGTTGTTTTGGGAAGATGGAAGGCTGGTGGCATGACCGTGTTGGGCAGCATGTCTGTGGTGGGTCATGGCAGCACGACCGTGCTGGGATGCACAACCGTTTTGGCTCTAAAATTGGCTACTCATTCTCAATAGAATGGTTGTTTTGTTACTTGGTGATATGAACATGTTGTGCTGCACGGTCGTGATGATGAACTTGTGTTTTGATCCTTGAACTAAATGTTGACTCTATGGTTTTGCTTGAGCCAACATGATCGTTCTGTAGTAACACGACCATGGTGGTCTCTTCAACAACATTTTGCTCTTGATCTTTGGATTTTCTTAGACTTCTTTGCTTCATTTGACTCATGGCCAGTAGGGGTAGGTTGAGGGATTCTTTGACTTCACTTTGAGCCTCTCTAAGGGTAGAGAAACCCTAAGATCATTCTTTCTCTCTCTCATCCATCCAAGCATGATCCAAGTGCCTAAAAACATGCAAAGAATGTCCATGAGTGCATTTTACATAAAGATGCATATTGAAGGGAATAAAATGTAATCTAATAGGTATAGATGTTATTAAAGTGAATAAGACACAAGTTGAAGCCTAAATATGACCATCATGACTCCTCCTCTAATTTGTTCACATGTGGTGCTCAGATTTCAAGATGAGAATCCACATTTTTGTTAAGGAAAATATAAGGGACGTTAAGTCATTACTACAATCATTTCCTTTATAGTGTTGGGCCTTAGCCATAGCTCCAACTCTCTATTTGGGGTTTGGGAAGGGGTGATGGGACCCAACCCCAAGCCTTTCCTTAGTGGTTTATTATAAGTATGAAAGATAAAAGCATGATTAAGAATCCAATTAAAAGATGAATAATGGGTAAGCTAATTATAGTCCTTTAAGGTTATGTTACATATTATCTAATTCTTACAATTACTTGTTAATTTTCTTCGTTAGTACTACTAATGTTAGTATTTGAATAGTAAATTGATTAACATCCTTATATGTTTAGCACCTGAACATGCCTAAATTGTGCCTACTAGTTGATAATACAAACATCCTTAATATCTTGATTTTATGAATCCCAGATGTATCCACTCATTGATTCAATAAAATCATATAATTTTACTAATTCTAGGTGTCATTATGTTGTTTGAGGTGGTTGTGTTGAGATAGTTAGTTTGACTTAGATTTTATCCCCAGGTAGTCTACTCCTAAGAGGAGGAGTAAAGTTTGATGTTCTCTAGATGCATGTTTTAAGTCTAAAAGTTATTATAAATTTGTGTTGTAAATGTCATATGATTTTGTATAAATTGATGTAATATCTCACGATTATGTAATATGTATAATAAATATAAGTAGTTTGTCTATATTATCTTGTTATATAACGAATAAATTGAAATGTTAATGATGCTCTTACATAAAAACTGAATGCCAAGGTTCCTATTCTTGGTATATATGATATATGTAATGTTTGTGGTTTGGATTTCGACTATCTCCTCTGTATGTTTCTTGTTTTGTTTAAGAGTACAATTTGGTTAGATTGGGCCCTCTGTTTGGACTTTGTGCCTCAAGGTTGTAGGGTTAAGTTCTTGGTCTATGTGTGTAGGATGTCACAAAGAAGATCAACCAGTCATACTCCTCCCTTCTTCCTCCACTGCCCCTCCTCTTACACTAAAGACACAAATTGAAGATACCTAATACATAAAGTACTATATTCTAATTTAAGTTGGGGTAATTAGAGAAAGTTACCCACTGGGCTAACATGCGATCTCTATACGAAGACACGTATATGTATATGTATATGTAAAGATACATAATATAATATTTCTATATTCGTGGTGTAAATATATATAGTTTCTATACAATCATAATAAATCTTAAATTTGGAATAGAACAAAGGATAAGACCATGATAAGATTTTGTATGCCCATATACCATCCTAAGTTGATTTTTTAACAAACTTTTACTATTAAGAAACACAAAGTTTAAGCACATATCCACACACATAAATGCCTATTTTTCTTTATACTACTCTATAAATAAAGGGAAATGACATGGTTCTTAACTTGATATTCCAACAACCTTCATGTTTGCTTCATCGATGTTCCTAGAATATATATATATATATATATATATATATATATATATATATATATATATATATATATATATATAATAATGTTACTCTCTATTCTAAGATGTCCACATTTTTTCTAGGTTTCGTTCATGGTAGGTAGCTACCGCTATGATTTACTAGATCACAACTTCCCCTATCAGTAAGAGGTAGTGACCTAATACTATCTACATTATTTTCAATGGCTTGCACTTGTATGCATGGTTTCTCCCTTTTATCACCTATTACTTCCAATAAATATATGTACTTGAACAACATGTGTTGGGTGGTCATGAGAGGTCAATTGTGAACACTACAATACATGTATCTTGGGTTTTTGAAATGTACCTAAACCCATGAACTAAACCATCCCTAGAAAATGTTTCATGCTTGTGATACCTCAATTCGGTTAAGTATGGATTTCAATGTTGATGTATAATTTGAAATTGGGCCCATTCCATGCTGATAAATTTGAAGATCTAGGTATACTTAATGACTAAGTCAACAAAAATATATTGAGATTTTAATACTTTAATACTAATTTAGTATTACATATTAACTTTTTTAATCATAATTACACAATGACAAAAAAGTGAATGTGCATTATTTAAAGTTTTAATCTATCTATCTATCTATCTATCTATCTATCTATCTATCTATCTATCTATCTATCTATCTATCTATCTATCTATCTATCTATCTATCTATCTATCTATCTATCTATCTATCTATCTATCTATCTATCTATCTTTCTTTCTTTCTTTCTTTCTTTCTTTCTTTCTTTCTATCTATCTATCTATCTATCTATCTATCAAAGGAAGTAAGAAGTTTTTCATATTTAATTTTATGATATCCAATTTTGCACTACATAATTAGGTGCAATTTTTGGGTTTATCACTTGTCAAAAAAATTGGGTCTGGGTCAAATCTGAGTTGAGCAGTTTTGCTACAACTAGTCGACTCACAACCGACCCAAAATAGGCTATTTTCATCCCTAGATGCTGGTGTTTTGTTTGTATTACAAAGTGAAAGTAAACTTTTTATGATGGGTTTATATGTATTTCATGACAGGGTTTCTAGGAAACAAAGTTGTTTTGATGCCTATAAGATACTATGAAAATGTTTCCATCTTTGTAGGTCTCTATCAGAGTTAAATATAATCACATGCATACGATTTTTTCCATGCATCAAAGGAATTAGAACTATTCAGAGGCACCATATTTTTCTGACATTAATGAAATTTAACATCCCAAGCTCAAGGAAAATAATGAACTCAACACATCACTCTGATTCTCATCTTGGGAATATGTGTCAATATAAAAGGAAACTTAGAAACTATGAGGATAACAATTTAAATTTAGTTTAGTAAATTCAATAATATAAACATAACTAATCCCATATTTAGTTTCTTCTACGAACCCCATTTTGGTACCTTTCTCGAAGCATGGAGAAACATGGTATTTGGGTTTGTTGGGTGTTTAGAGAGACTAGGTGCACTTTGGACTATGTCAAAGAGTCACAATCCACTACTTTTGGGGAAGGAATCACATACTCTACACTCTTTTTTGTCGAGAAAATAAATTAGGTATGTGTCAAGAGGAGGAAACCATGCACGAATTGGGATTCCAGCAAAAGAACAACCTACAAGAGTGAGACCAATATCATTATTTCAAGAAAAGGAGAACATTGAATGGAGAACACAAGAAGGACTTTGGTACACTCTGTTGATTGATATGCAAGGAATACAAGCATTGAAATCCATTGGTGGAGGAAGGGGAACAAAGGGTCAAGTGTACCTCTTAACTCTAATTTTCTTTCAATAGTAGTTAATGCCCCCTCAATTCCATTTTTTTAAAATAATACCAATTCAACTCTATAAAAATTAGTTAATAATAATATTGAACTTTGACCGGACAATACTATAAACAAGTGACTCAAAATAGGTAACTCCAAAAACCACTTCATTATTATGCATTAATTTCACAATGTTAAATTTTGTTGACTAAAATACGTGTGGCTGCTCAACTTCCACAAAATGTCCATAAGAAAGTACATTAGATGCACTTATTTCAAGAAAGTCTTTAAACAATTGAATAAAATAAAATAACTAAAATATTACTTCGTCAATACACAATTTAGAAATGTGTTGACTTGACTTTTTGTAGATATTTAGTTTGAACAAAAGATGTGCGAGAAAGTTTATTAGAAGCACATTTTCTCCATAATACATACATGACAAAGTACATAACACAAAAAAGATTTGAAAGTGTAATATACTATATTAGCAAGAAAATAAATTTGTTTAGTCCGAATATATTTAGAATTTAAACAAGAAGATGTTCAATATTATATTTAGAATTTGTATATATATAGTTAAACATAATACGAAAGAAATTATTATCTTGTGGTTGTGTTAACACTTCTCATACTACAAATTGTCTTTATAGTGGACATTGATATCAACAACAAATGATCATTGTTTCAATCAGTCGTGATTGTTCCTTATAAATTGGCAATTGACGAGTGACAATCACTATTGCAGTTTTGATCAATTCAAGCTGCAATAGGTACATTCCTATATATTTTTTAGTTGAATCAATTTTTAGAATTGGCATCACTATAATATAATCAATGTAATAGCTATGGCAACAAAACAATATTGGCGATTGATGTCTTGGATGTACCACTATCTATTAGTTTATTCTTGTTAAAATTTAAAATATTAATAAATATAAACTCTTATCATATTCAATATAAACTATTAGTGATTCTGTTATTCAGTTTATTTGATTAAATGAATACTATCATAAAACTATCAATATGAAGAGATATTTTTATACCTTATCTAAATAAGGATCAACATCTGGTTTTGTACCAAATATTGCCGCTCCTGGAGTTGAACAACCATCAATACATGTTAGCAGGAGTAGCAATGATGAAGCTAGCTTACCATAAAAAAGAAAAGAACATAAATTAGCTTAGAGGAGATTGAAATGGATCTTGAGTTACAATCTAAATTATGTAACTATCCAATAAAGAAAAGAGATGAAATCTGGAAATTTTATCTACAAAATGGGCCATGCCAACCATATAATCATGAGCTTCCTCAAATAATAATTGGTTAGCAATTGTGAAGATTTAACAAAGTATTTTTTTTAATTGCCAACATAGATAGAATATAGTGTTTCTCATGATGTCCTTTATAGTCTATGCTTTTTCTTTTCAAATCAAAACGTATAGGACAATGAGTTGGTGATTTTTTTTATATCAAAAGGCTTTACTAATTGAAAGAAAAAGACACTCTTTGAAATTATATAAGAGGACCAAATAGATCTCATAGCCAAGCTATAAAAATATATGAGGATCCCATGAAGCCAAATCAAATTATTCTATTTCATAAATAAAGTAAAGTTTTATAAATAAAATAATAGTGGAACAATTGATGAGATAAAACTCCAAGAAAATTTGAAATTGTGTTAAATGAGGTTATGTTTTTGTTATGAAATGTATTAGATATCCATATATTATTATTGTACTTTAAATATCAATTGACAACCAATAATGTTATTGTATTTATTCATAAATTATAGATAATGGCTAACTTTATCTGTAATTGTGCCCCCATTCAAAATCTGAATAGCTCCACCTTTATGCAGAGCCATTGTTATTATGAAGATGTTTATCGAACTTTCAAAATATTTAAAAACAACGTAACCATGAAGTATCAAAGTTCATCCCTAAGAAAATAAATGTCAAATTCATGTTAATATCATGACATTTACATTAGATGTTAAGGTTAAATTATTCATTTAAAAATATGATATATTGATTTTACATTTTTAATTTACAAGTATCAATTGGATATATGTCAAATTAAAATGTTAATAGTTCTATATGTCGCGAGTGCTCTCCTCATGTATGTCACACTGCCTTTCTAACTTTATTGCAATTTGCATGTCTATCACATGCTAATATTTTTATACAACATGACATACAAATTAAAAGAAAAAATCCCATTTCATTTAGTGTTAATGACATTAAGGATGTGTTTGATACGTGGTGAAAAAATGACGATGATGGGGGAAGACGGTGACAGTGATGGAGAAATTGTTAGAATGTGCAGTTTGGTAACATGTGTATGGTGATATGAATAAAGATGGTGAAAATTTTAAAAAATGTTGCTTGTTACATAGTTATAGGGGCGGAGAAGGATTTTTTTTTAAATAAAAAACACCATACACAAGTTAAAGTCTTATTTATTAAAACATTTTTTTATATATTTGTCTAAATAAGCAGTGGAGTCTTGAAAGAACCTTCTTTCACCATGATTTACCATGCTTTTCAATGGAGATAAAAAGAAATCAAAATTCACCACAAATTCACCATAGATTCCCTATCACCATGACAAACAAATAACATTTTTGTTTCACCATCATTCCCTATCAGTATGATTTACCACGCAACAAACACAACCTATATATAATAAGGTACGTGTGAGTTGATAATGTAAAAATATATAATAAACTTATTTTATTGAAAAATACACTCTACCAACCACCACAAAGACAGATTCGGTGGGTCTACCGTCTACCCTTCCATATTAATGTGAGCTGCTCAAGTCTCTCGCTGAATACAAGAAATCGGGTTTGGTAGGGGTGCAGCAAGGGTGGCAGCTGAGCCCATCTCCGTGAAAAAAACCCACTCCAGGACGCAAAGCGAGCTATCCCGCGACGCATGGGCTGCTGAACTGTGGAGGGGCATGGAGCACACGTGTCGCCGGTGTCTGCTCTCCTCTCCTTGCGTGTCACACAATCTCCCCTCCTCCAACTCTTCTGCCCCGGATGCACCCACCCAACAGCCGCCCCTCTGCAACCAATGCCCTCTCCACTCTGGCCCTCTCTTCGGCAGTCCCTATCCTCAGCACACACAGCTCCATCGTATCCATCGACGGCTAATGTTGCCACCGCCTGCGCCGTGCCTTGCGCTACGGAGCAAATTTGACACAAATCCTGAGAGTTCATCACCTGGGTTAGTAGCCATTCCAATCCGTTTCTTTTCTGGTTACGTTCTTAATGGCGTCTTTGTGGCAATGGGCGTTGCTTTTCGGCCGGGGTTGGTTTCACGATCGAATGTTCTCTTGAGAAGCTGAATCGTTAACATTAGGGGTGCGTGCAAGACGTGGGCTGTAATAGTAGGTGAATGGCAATTTGAGTGTTTCCCCTGTTTATCTTTGGTGTTTAACTTGATATTGTGGTTACTTTAGTCTCTACTCTCTTGTCTCCATTTCTGTAAAAATATCAAATTCGGTTTCTGCAGATAGACCTGTTATGTAGGGTGGTTACAGAAGAGCTGGGCTACCGTAAAAGCATAACTAAACCATCTGTAGTATCATTTTCCCTGGAGGTAATGGACCCTTTAAGTGATGTTTTAGCCCGACTAAGAACCAGAGAGAAGGTCAAATCTGATGTCTTTTCTGAATAGAATAAATCTGGTACTGCTGAACTGACATGGAAGTTTTAATCAAGGGTTACGATGGTGGCTAAGCTGTAGTTTGGCTGGGCGTGCCTTTTGAATTCTGCAGAATTGTTAAATAGTACTTACTGTGTATATATTCTGTGTTCTTTACCACATTAGTCATATAAGAGTGAATTTGAAGCCTAAATGCTCTTTAAACACAAATATCTATGTTATATATGATAGTAAAAAGAGATTTAATAATAAAAAATCCAGAGAAAAATTTTGTCCAGGAGCTGCACGTCACCCAAGGTGCTTTTAGGTGGCAGCCTGGCAGTCGTTGGCAGACAGTTTCCTATCTATCTAGTTGAAGACCTAGGCGGACGCTTCAATAGCTTGTAGGTGTTTGTGTATTTGCTGGCATTCTACTCGACATATCTATGTTTTGGAAGGCACAAAGTGGGAAGCGGACGCCTACCCTACCCTTAGCGCTTAAGCGTGAAGCCGCTAATTAGGTGAATGCTTTCTTGAAAAGCAGTAAAACAATGTAGATATATACAATACAGTAATACATCAGTATATTTATTATTGAAAAAGCACACAATCATCACGCAAATGATTTATGTTCATTAAACTGAGGTAGGTAATGGTAAATATGTAAATATTTGTATATATCATAGTTTCATGTACATATAATAAAAAGCACATCACATTACTGACTTAATTTAACTATTGATAGTTTTAGTCATGAATGATGAACTTAACATTTGATTCGATGAGGGTATCCTATAGCAGTCAACCAATGATTTTAGGACACATGTATACTATATTTTACATTATATAATCATTCGAAGAAAATATAATAGCACACGTAGCTGTTTACATGGTTTGTATGATTAACGTACAACTTTTACATATTTACATTACAGCTATAGTACTCGTGCAATAAAAGTGGAACCTGTCTGCTCATTTTGATGAAACCCATGTTTTTGATTCAAAACCCATATTTTGATGCCTGCACCTATAAGCTTTTCACACCCCGGTGACGTAGAATTATGGGTTTTTGATACAAGGGCTTTTTGATGAAGAATCTGAGTGGAACCTGTCACTTTCATTTTGCTGAAACCCGTGTTTTTTACAAAGTACTTTCACGATTGTAATTTGAATGACAAAAACACGTGCAACACTTTAATATCCTATTAGTCCTATAGGATATTATTAATCAGCTAAAGTGATACTTTTCTAGCACGTGATGAGTGACAAAAATACGTAAAACACCACTATAAGAGTTTAGGCGATGCAACCGAAAACTCAAGGAGATGGAGGAAACAACTAATTTTGAGGACAGAGGACTGAAAACGGGGATTTCTTTTGTAGAACAGAGGACAATTGGCGATTGATACCATTTTTCTGTGGGGGAAAGCGGAAGAGTGTTAAGAAATCATTCCCATGTCTTGACAAAAGGAGGTAGGAGACTACCTGCTGAGTGTACTTAGGGGCATTATGGTGAGAACTTTGATAGAATGTCAAGAATTGGACAAAAGTTATGTTATGAATCGTGTGGACGCGGGGGAAAACCTCATCACACTTGTCCTTTAATTCAATTGGTTCATGATTGAGGACATGGCTAGGGTCTTTGACCCTGAAAAGACACTGATCAAATTGCATTTTTGATTGACACATCACAGGAAATTGAAGATGAGGAAACCGAAGGGTATAATCTTTAGTTTGTTTAGTGATGGGTGACCAAAGTAGAAGTGAAGCTGGAAAGGTGTAGCTGCAACAAAGACAGTAGGCTGAGATTGTGGAGGGGAAGAGAAGTAGTAGAGTTCACCAGAGTTTTTTCGCCTCCCAATCATCACCAAATCTCGCAAATTCGGTAAAACAAAACCAGAGGGCCCAAAAGTTACAAAAATCAAATGGAATCAACAATTTGGTTGAAGACATCAAGTTGAAGGGAGATTAAAAGATAATTTTAAGGTAGGAGAAAAGAGGACCTCTGCCATGACTTATTTTACCAATTCATCTACTAGGGTGATTGTAGAATGCAGGATGAGAGAGTTGGAGGAGGTGAGAAGATGTTGCATGCCTGTCACGTGTTGGCTTGTTTCGGAGTTCGCGATCTAATGGGAGTGGGTGGTGATCATGGAAGTTCTTGGATTACCTTGGTGGGACATTGCGAGATGAGTCCAGGGCACAACATTTTGCGAATCACCAATATTCTAGCTAGAAGTATGGGTAGATGAATGTGTATATGACACACGGAGTGGAGACTCACCATACTATTGTGAAGCTCGAAGTAAGCATTTGTATTCCTTGTGTATCAACAAGACGTGAGAGGAATTTCTAGAGACATGAGTAGGGGATACATTATCATGGTTGAACTTTGTCTGACATGAGTAGTTAGAGCTCAGGCAAAGTGCACATTGCCTTTGCCTTGACAATGACCATAGTAGGCCGGATATTCATACTTCGAATGACAAACATCTTTTGTGTGGCCCAACCTGTCACAATATGTTCATTTGGGGCGCGGTCCACGTCGCCATCTACAACTACATGTTGCAAAAACAACTGCATCTTGGGCGTGAAAGGTGTCGATGTGACGACGTGTGCTGATGCCATCGTGAAGTGGGGATAGGCAGCCATACTCTTGGTCCATGGAGGGAAGTGTCATGCCTACAAGGAGCTAGTATACTACAACATGTTGAGGTTTGCCATCATTCGAGAAGCTTTTGGTGATGAAAGGAGTCTCTCCTTGGTGACTTCGACAAAGGTAGTGGCTGAGAAGTTGATTTAATTGGCGAGTGCTTTCATCAAGTTGTAGTATATAAATAACACGCACTCACCCTGGAACTAGGTGAAGGCCTTGTGCATTACGTTATAAAGGTATAGGTGGTTGTCTTCTTGAGCATATAATTGCTTCAACTGGTCCCATATTGTCTTGGCATTGAGATGCCATGTATTTATGGCAACATCTGGCTCCATGCATCCCCAAAGGAAGGACATGACCTAGCTGTTAAGATCGTGGTTGCCCATGCATCATTGGGTTTTGCTGGTGCCACGTACTTGACATATTTTAATTTCCTACTCGATTTGAAGAACGACTGCATTCGTCTAAAGTGGAAAATTGTTGCCATTTAACTTGATGGCTGTAGCATTTGGCATGCCATTGTATATGATTGTGAGCAAAGTGGGGGGCCTTCCATTAGTCATTGTGATCGATAATGGTATTAGATTAAAGGCATTGTACAAGAAAATATAGAGAAAGCACTACTAGTTATAGAAGCACATTAGGGATAACGGAACAGAGAAGGTGCTCTCAAAATATAATGCACGGTACAAAAGAGATCACATGAATATGACATTGTGATATGAAAACATAAAAGACTCTAATTTAGCTTATAGAGCACTCCACTAGTTTTGAGGAACTGCATGGAGTGGAGAACTAAGGTTAGTGCATTGCTCCCTTTTTAGATGCTTTATAAGACTAGCACTAGAATTCTTGTGTTTTCATTTTTTCTGTTTTTATATGTTTTCTGAAAAATAAAAAAAAGAAAGTAGGAATGGAGGGACTATACCTACTAAAGGGGTATAGGCTTTGATACCATTTTATAACGCCTAAGCCCACTGCCTAAGACTCTAGTAGAGTTTCAGGAATGACGACTGACTCCATCTCGACTGGTCACCCATCCTAGTACTAGTCTAGGTTGAGCACGCTTAATCAAAAAGTTTTTTAGAGATGGGACTCCCTCAAGAGGTGCGCCTTAGTGATATGGATAGTCCAATCATTCCTTTTAAGATCATTTTATTCGAGGCCTCAAATCCTAAGACATTGCAGTCCCCCCCACTTAGACTCTTGACGTCCTCGTCAAGGCTCAACTATATGGCCTCGTAATATTTTTCCCATTTCAGTGTAGACCCAACATGGCCATGTCTACCTAGCTCCCGATCAAGGCTATCAGCGCAAGGGTGGCTCCACCACAGATAGCCCTTTCCAACATGCTTGAACCGCACGACTCAAAGATTGGCATTCCACAGGTCCCCAGTGGCTTTGATACCATTTGTAACGCCTGGCCCACTGTCGAAGGCTCTAGTAGAGTTTCAGGAATGACGATTGGCCCCATAGACCATCACTAGCCTTAATTGCTCGTTTTGTCCTCACTCACGCCCAAGACAGAATCAACTTCCTGACTGGTCACCCATCCTAGTATTACTCTGGGCTAAGCACGCTTAACCGCAAAGTTCTTTAGAGATGGGCTCCCTAAAAAGGAGGTGCACCTTGGTGATTAGGGTAGTCCAATCATTTCTTTTAAGTTCATTTTATCCGAGGACTCAAATCTTGGAATGTTACAATCTCCCCACCTTAGATTCTTGACGTCCTCGTCAAGATCCAACTAATGTTCTCATAGTATTTTTCCATTTTAGTGCAGACCCAGAATGGCCCATGGACACCCAACTCTTGATCATGGAATACCAGCGCAAGGGTGACTACATCACCATAGACAGTCTTTTGCAACATGTATGAACCGCATGACTCAAGACTGGCATGGCACATGCCTATGTGGGCCCACCATCTGGAGGGGTTCTGATACCATTTGTAATGTCCGGGACCACCGCCCAAAGCTCTAGTAGAGTTTGTGGAATGACGACTGGCCCCACAGACCACCACTAGCGTTAACAACACGCTTTGTCCTCACTTACGCGCAAGCCGGGAGCAACTTCCCGACTGGTCGCCCATCCTAATACTACTCCAAGCTAAGCACGCTTAACTTTAGAGTTATCTGTGATGGCTCCCTAAAAAGGAGGTGCACCTTGATGATATGAGTAGTCCAATCATTCCTTTTAAGATCATTTTATCCGAGGTCTCAAATCCTAGGACGTTACACATGATCATCCCATGAATTAGAGACTAGGTACTATTGGCGGCGAGACTGTAGGTCTCGACCGAGCGCTAGCCGCAACTATTGGCGTCGAAGATGGACGTTGACCTTGTTGCTGTCTCGGTTGCCGATAGTGGCGCCTTCTACTGCCCCTGTGGCCAACGATGGTGCATGGGGTTGGCATAGCGCCTATTGTTGCCTCTTCGACGATGGCTCTTGTTGGCAGTCTCCTTCACGGGTGAGAGGGAGAGAAAGAGAAGGGGATAGAGGGCGCCTAGAGGGTCCATCACCAGAGCTAAACACTCAGATACCATGTAGAAAAGATTAGGAAATATCTCATTAGGTGGATGCACTTAAGGGGGCAAATAAATTCTCACTTAAGTGTAAAAGGATAAATAGGACATAGTAAAAGATAATGACGATGGGGCCTGAGCCCAATAACAACTTATACCAACAAGGGCATAAGACTGTTCTAAAGATCGTAGGCTACTCTGACAACTTGACATATGACCTTTACTTGGGGATGTCAATGGACTAAAGGTCAGTCGCCCAACTGCTAGGAGAGGCGTCTAGGTATCCTGCTCTGATAGCATGTAGAAAGTGGTCATCATTGTTATATTGATATAAGACAAACGCTTTCTCATATATAGGAGGGAACACAAGGAAGCAAACAATAAGTCAAACATGTTAAACTTGAAACAAAAGAAATAAGAAAAGTAATAAATAAATACACTAGGAAAGACAATATAGACATATATATCAATAATTGCATAAATACATTTTTATATCTATAATACATATACACATATCTATAATACATAGACACATATCTATAATACATATATACATATTACCCATGGATCTATAATTGATGATACACATAAGATTTGCATATCAATTCTGCGTTACCATATATTACATTGCATGTTCTAATTTCTTAAAAATGAATAATTTGGGAATAATTTGTGAAATTCAGGACCATTTTGTGGAATTTTGATTAGTTTGTGAAATTTTGATTAGTTTGTGAAATTTGAAAATAAATATGGATTTCTTGTAAAGTATGGGTGTAACATTCTCACATGATTTGTGAATACTTTATGAATTTTTAAAAAAACTCTACGAACTTTGTGGTAATGGTTTGGATGGTAACTTCAGGGAACCAGTGAGAGGATAGAGGGGAATAGACAATCATGACTGTGCTCTAGGTTAGGTGATTTGATTCATGTGGAGTCCATTCAATGGTTTCTTTGTTCTGTATGATGGAACAATGCACACAAGAACAAAGTACATGACCTTTTATAGAAAGAGGGTAAGAAATAGAAAGTGACATAACATAAGTCATATGGGATAAAATCAAATCAAAGTATATGTTAAGCATTAAATAAATATTCCAACAAGATGAATGTGTGAGAATACAAAGAAGAACACAACTGTAAAAATTTAAACGAAAATGAAGTTGGGGTTGCAAATACTGAGGACAAACATTATGAAGATGGCTTTGATGGTTTGGCAATATATGACCAAGGCCAATGAATACTTGGTAGCATGGACGAATAATTTCATTGAGAAGGTTCCAAACAGAGATGAATATAGAAGATGGATTCTATAGAAGATGGATAGGCAAGACTGAATAATATGTGAATAACTAGTTAAGAGGTTCCAAACAGAGATGAATATAGAAGATGAATTCTAGTGACCCGTTCCTAATGAATTTAGGCTAGGTGATAAGTCATTGTTGGAATGGTGTCTATTTTAGGACTGATGACTTTATATCATTTCTACAGGAGAATGTTGGCTACTTCACGAACAAATCTAGGATCTGTTAATAGTAATCTAAAGATAGAAGAACTATGATTTATAGTTAAAGATTTATTTCTGGATCACAGCATTTCATGTGTAGATTGAAGCTGTTCATTTTCTTCATCTAGTGTTCAGTATGAATGTAAAACAAGTTCATGCAAAACAAGAGGGCAGTCTGTTGTGCTTCTGGCTAAATTTGTCATCAATTTGGGTGCTTACCATAAGGTGCTAAGCATGACCATTAAATAACTATAGGAAAAGAGTTTGCAAGTAATATTAGTAGATTCTTACACTTACCTTTTACTCGAACACGCAAGTCATTTCTGAAATCACTACAGTATTAATCATTTATGTGGTTTTCCATTTTGAAGAATGCACACTGACTTTGTGTTTTTGCTGATGCCAGGAGATAGTTTTCTTGTGACAGCTAGGAACATTCTGGTTCTAGTTTAAGAAACCTGCTCATAATGGCGACGTTCTTACTTGCAAAACCTTTGTTATTGATGAAATCTGCAGTTCTACTCGCAACAAGAAGTATTGCCGTAGTAACATTTGCCTGGATGAATGTGGTGAAGTCATTGTTAAATTTCCAGGCAAATCTATTGGCCAAGATTGTCATATGGTCTATTGCTTTTGTATCATTTCCTGTTCGAGTTCTGACAGCTGTACAAAGAGAGAGGACGGTTTGTCTTTTAGCACTCATGCTCAATTTCAGTTTGATATAGATATATACACCGTCTTGATAAGTACAATTTCTTATGGGAACCATTTGAATCCAGATGGAGGTTAACATGAGGAACATGCAAAGTGAGGTTGAGAATCTCATATGGGAAAATAAAGAACTCGAAAAACAGGTGCATATGGCTGTTAAGGACCGAAAGATCATAGAAACAGTATTTGCTGAACTTGAAGATGATTTTGACAAAGCTCTCACTAGGATTGAAGATTTGGAAAATGAGGTTGGTCTTATGGCATCTTCCACCAGTTCATCATTCAGCATCAGATTTCTTTTCCTGATATATTGTGGTCGTTCCCTTCTTCATGTTTGTAGATCTTTTAATTATTCTGTCAATTGTATTCTACAGTGTTTTAGAAAGCACAGATTTAGCCACTTAAGTGGGCACTTTTCACAAAAGTGGATCTTAATTGGTATATGCATTATATATATAAATATGCACAGTGAACTGACTTTTTGGAAAATACACAATTTTTTGTTAGGCGAATGATCTTGTACTGAATAAAATACGAGACGGAGATTTTTCCTGGATCTTGTGATTTTTCAGTATATTTCATAGTTTTAGCGCACTTTTATGAATTTTCATAAACTTTCCCATTTCATGATGTTTTATACAAAATGTTATATAAGTTAAATTGCCCGTTTAACTTTTTCAACAAAGTGTCTTTATGACATGTCTTAATCGAACCCAACATCACAGACCTCACCCCCCTCACAGTACAAGTATAGTATCAGCTTTCTCTCTCCATGCTATAAAGCAACAATGTCTTGCTGGGATCTTCCGTGTTATGCACAGACACATTTACATTAACTAGTGGGTGTGTATTTGCAAATTATATATCACATGCATATATATTGTATGTCTTTTTGTGTATCAAAAAAGCAAAAACCAACTTACTCCCGCTCCCCCCCCCCAAATAGATAGTTGACCGATATATGATTGAGATTGAATGGCTCTTTCCCTATTTTTATCTCAAATTATCACTTTTTAATGCAAGTGTAAATAATCCAATCCCAAATTTGTCACTATGCACCATAATATAAAAGACTAGGGACCTACGAAAAGACATATCTCTAGCCACTCGAATGTGCATGATCGCTGTTTTTCATGACTTCATAAGTTTTTGCAATATAAAGTTTTGTTTTTGATTTGTTGATTTTATGGCTTGTTTATAAAATGGTTTTGTAATACAACAATATTAATAGGTATTATAACCCTTTGATATCTCATCCTAACCCAACCAACATTCCGTGTCGCCTCCACTCCCACTCATAGTACGATTCTAGGGTTTATTGTCTCCCTCTGATGTGATGTGTTGACTCAACCGACGGTGTGTTGTTGAGCTGCATTTCTCACACCATGATTCTAGGATTTTCCTATCTCCCTCTCTCAAGCTAAGTTCTCTTCCGTTTTTCTTATAATTGGAAATTATACAATGTTACAAAGATCTATATGTACTCTACTCAAAATTTTCTTGTATGCTTGATTAGACAACATAACTTTAACGAACTTTAATTTTTTTTCTTGACTTTTGCCTTTTGTTGTCAGATAGTTAATAGAAAGCTAAATGATATATTTGACAAGAGACCCCTCCCTTATATATAGGAGAAGGCCGAAGCGTACAGACTCAAGACACAACAGTAGTGGGCCAAGACACACTTGGGCCCATATATAAATGGGACCAACAACTAATTTACAAAATAATAAGACACTTCAATATTTCCCCTCAAGTTGAAGCTTGGGAGAATCCCAAGTTAGCTTGCAAACAGACAAACAAATTAATAAACATGAATCAAGCCCATACAAGAGTATTTCTTCCCCTCAATATCACAATACAACACTCAAACACTCATATACTCCCCTTCAAGATAATCTAAAGCAAGTATGCAAGCATGCAACATGAGCTTCTGGATCGAAATGGTGGCATCAAAGAGAAGAAGAAATAACAACATGCAAACACCATAGTCGTCATCACAGTCGCTATCATCACAGTTTAGAGAGTGGGGATTACAGTTCCCATAGAGTGTTGGGTCGCAATAGTAGTAGTTGATGTGCATACAAAGCACATTCAAAGAGTCAACGTGCAAGCAGAGCACAGACAAGCCGGAGAGTTCTAGAACCTAGAACCTAACAACAGAAAGGTAGAGATGACATAGTTGAATAGAAGACCAACAAAGCAATTATGTAGAAATAGTATAGCAGCAAACAATGATGAATAGGATCCAGAAGCTCTCCATGAGGAAGAAAGATCAATGATAGTAGCAAAAGCAACACCACATAGCAACAAATAGTATGAAGATCCATATAGATAGCAATAGAAACAAATTCTTTAGCTCTTTTTCATCTCTCCTCTATCTCATTTTCTATCTCCCCCTCACGCTAAGTATGAATATGATCAGTAGTTGTGGTGAATAAACACATGATGGACGTGGTAGGTGGAAGGGGTTACAGTCCTTGGTGGCAAGTTTTATACGAAAATGAATAAAAGTAAGAAAGGGGCTTAAATCATGTAAGACTAGGAAATCATAAAGGAGAAAAAGAAGACAAAGAAATGCAAAGAATTAAGAAACAGAAAGGGGGGAGGGCAGAAACATGAAGGGTTGGGAAAAGAAAATAAACGTAGGTGAGCGATTGGGTGTTGCAATCGGGAGAGAGAGAAGGGGTTTGACTAGAAAAAAGAGGAACTAATGGACATGGACCGAGGAGAAGGGGTTTGACTGAGAAAGATAGAAAAAAGGAATTGACGGATGAGTTCTGAGGTGTTTGATTGAGAAATGTAAAGGGAGAAGGCCATGAGGCAAATTTGCTTATCATGAAGGATATCTCCCGCAAAAGGAATGACTTGGAGGTAGGCTAGCATAGATAAGAATCTGTCAAATGTAGTAGCCGAGAACAGTGCACCCAAGATGCCTCGTGGTTGATTCATCAGCCTTGTCATCATCATTTTTGGTGTAGTGTGGAACAGTGTTCCCAAGTCGACATCACTTCAATAATTAGCAACTGAGCATCTAAAAGGGTTCTATCTCAATGGCAACTGTATACAGCTGAGACCGCGTAGCAGGGAAAAAAATTAAGAAAAGATGGATGGCGTGGCTAAGGCCTTCAACAAAAAGAAAAGGGGCAGCGGAGTGGTGAGGCTGACGGCAGTGGTGGAGAGCAGTAAGCGGGGAGGACGACATGGTAGGAATCATAAGAGAACCTTGACAATCAGGAAGTTTTATTGGCGGGCAGCCAAGCCAAGAAGAGATGGCAGCTGCCCGCAGGCAGAGGCAACTTATTTTTATGTAGGGTTTCATATCCTACTCTAATACCATGTCAGATAGTAAATAGAAGGCTAAACGATATATTTGAAAAAAAACCCTCCTATATATAGGAGAAGGAAAAGCGTACATACTCAAGAGACATCCCTAATGGGCCAATACACACTTGGGCCCAAATACAAATAGACCCAACAACTAATTAACTATATAATAAGATTCTTTGACAGTAAGCAAGTGATTCCCCCCCCCCCCCCAATTGCTACGTTTGTCAAACATTCACAAACATTTGTATACAAAATTCTCTATAAATTTCTTAGTTTTTTCTTTTTATACTTGAGCACACTTCTATTGGGATTATGCCTGATTGTTGATGAATTATGTACACATCCAAATTTTAAAATTCAACTTGATTGAGCAAATGCCAAATGCCACTATTTTTATATATTGTATAAGGGAGTGGGATATTAAATTTATAAAAGAAAAATCGTTCTTGTCAATGTTTGAGAAAGTGCGAAGCTGGAGGTGGGAGAATAAGACTTTGTAGCTGCTTAAGCACTAGGCGGGCACAAGAGTTAAATCTCTCTCTCTCTCTCTCTCTCTCTATATATATATATATATATATATATATTTATATATATATATATATAGAGTCAGGCTAGAATACACTCGAGTGTACAGATCACGCCGTACACCCCAATGGTGTTTGCCTATATAGACCATGTTTTTTCAAAATCTAATCCATTGATCTTCATGGTTACAATAATAACAGGCCACATACAAAATTTGAACTCATGTGGATGACTGTAAGTCACTCATCCAAGGACAACAAAATCGACGCACAAAACTAATTTGAAATACATGATTTTTGCATCCTTTAAATGCATGACCTATAAGTGTCCAAATGAGCTAAAATTTATTATTTAGTATGTTCTTATGATAATAAAGAAGATCAACGGTTTAGATTTTTCAAAAAAAATTTGCATCTTCAAAAAAGACTGAGGTGTACGGTGCCTGATGCGATGATTTTGAGTCGCATTTATAGACCTGTTTGATATGTGTTTTATGCTTTTATTAGTCATTTTTTATGGTTAATGTTGCATAATTCATCCATTTTGGTCTTTGCCACTATTTTATGTCAAATCCCCTTTATTTCATCATTTTGAGCATTAATTGTCAAATTATTATTATTTGTGTGAATTTATGTGATCTTGTCTTTGAATTTCAGGACAAACGAGTATTTGCTTCCGTCGATACCATCGACGGAAGTCGATACCATCGACATGGTCACAGGTTGCCTGCCGGAAGGAGCAGCAAAGTGTCGATACTATCGACAGGGATGTCGATGGTATCGAGTCACCTTCAGGTTGTTGGCGATGAAGCAGTCGATAGTATGGACACCCCGTCGATACCATCGACACAAGGAGGCTACAGCAACACAAAACGACAAAGCCGTCACTAGAGGGAGGTCGATACCATCGACCCAAGTCGATGGTATCAAGACTACAACAGGCTCTCGGACGAAAAGAAATTAAGGGCTGCCGCTACCACACGGGGTCGATACCATCGACCTGCGTCGATGGTATCGACGCCGTCAGATATGCGTTGGATTCAGATTGATCTCAATCGGACGGCTGGAGTTAATTAACGACCTAATTAGGGACTTATCCCTAATGACGGCCGCCCGGACGAGAGGAGGATCTCATTAGCCATTGCACGAGTACCGAGGAGCAGTAGAGAGGAGAACGGAGGCCAGAAGTTCATACCAGTCGATCCGGGCACTGCAGAAGACGGATTTCACCATCGAGAGGCGGGAGAGCACGTGTTCTACGCAAAGGATCAACCGGTTCTTCTCCGTTCAGGGGTTTTCCCTTTCAATTCACGTTTTTCACATGATTTCCCCTATCTCTACCTTGTACTTGTTTGAGATGAACATGCGGGGCTAATTCCTTTCATCTTTAGGACCGGGAGTAGCCCGGGGATTCATTGTATGACAGTTTTATAATAGTAATTCATATTTTCTCTCTTAAATCCGTGGTATAGTTTCGTTTTCTCCATATATTGTTATGCTTGATCACCATAATAATAACCTAATGCCCTTAATCACTTTGAAAGAAGGATTAACGGCTGAAAAGAGGCAAAATCTACATTAATCGATAAATCCCTTGACCAAGGTGGTGTAAAATTAATGGTGGATACTGAGAGATCGTTCATAATGCACTTAGTTTAGGGGATAGGTTACTACGACGGTGGAACTGACCTAAACCTAAGTAGTGAATTGCACCACGACAGTGGGTAATTCTGTTTTCAGGCCACTACCCGGATAGAGAGAGAGGATTGAGACATTATATAAAATCTAATACAATGAGAACCCGCGGTGAAACCGCAATCCTAAAGATACCCGTTTGAATTGATTAAATTAACATTTAATCGAGTGGTTGCTTTGTTTTATTTTTATTTTCTTTTAATTTTGTCAACAACACCAATTTGTTATTAGGCTTAGCTGATCGCAAATAGTTAGTAGGAGTCTCCAACATTTCCGAGTATCCCTGTGTTTCACTCGGGCCTAACAAGGCCTATACTACTCGACGCGTACACTTGCGTTTATACGCACAGTAAAATTGCGTCAAGTTTTTGGCGCCGTTGCCGGGGATACGGCGAAACTGTTGGCACTTCGAGTGCTACGAGCGGCCACTCTAGGCCAATTTTTTTTTTTATACTGAAACAACTTCAAATATTTCTAAATTGTTTGATAATTTTTATATACTCGTCATAGCATAGCACTGTACTGAACTCGAACTTTCTTATTTCAGGTACTGTGCATGGTGCAGACGCGTAGTACTGACTACGCGGAACGCGCACCCGAGGTTCCGCTGGAAGGACCTGAGGACGAGGATTATCAAGAGCAAGAGCAAGAAGAGGTAGATTCCGAACTTGAACAGGAAGAGATGGCTGACGCACAGACCATATGGGAGAAGATCAAGGCTTCTTCCGCATCAGCTTCCAAGGGGCCTATAAAGAAGCAGGCAATCAACATACCAACATATAAGATTGATCCGGCTTTGATAAATCTGGTCAAGTCGAATGCTTTTCATGGGCTCAAGAATGAGGACCCCGTCGCGCACATCAGCCAGTTTGTTGAAAACTGTGACATGGTAAAAATCGATTGGTTTCCACAGGATGCACTGTATCTCAAGCTCTTCCCGAGTTCTTTGGCGGGAGCTGCGCGAGAGTGGCTGCATAATTTGGACGATGAGTTCGTGGAGTCCTGGGACCATATGGTGGAGGTCTTCTTTGAGAGGTTCTTCCCTCCTGAGAAGACTAACGACATGATCCGGAAGATTCATAACTTCACCCAACAGGCCGGTGAGACATATTCAGAGACCTGGGAGAGATTTCAGGTTATGCTGAGGAGGTGCCCGCATCATGGGTTGGATAAAGAGACGCAGGTGAAGATCTTCTATTTTGCTCTCTCTGAGCATGATAGGAGTAATCTGGATTCAGCTGGGTCAGGTTTCTTCCTGAACAATACAGACACCAGATGCTGGGAGATACTCAAGAATATGGCTAGAAAGCAGTCCTGGGGTGAGAGAGAGAGAGGCCCGGTAGAGCAAGTTTGAGTTGCAGGAGAGTCCAAGGCAATGAAAGAGCTGAATGAGAAGATGGATCTTCTCGCCAAGAAGCTACTGCAAAAGGAGGAAAATGAGTCCGAGGATGAGGTTCAAGTCAAATACATGAGACAACAGCAAGGATATAGGAACAATGACTATTCATGGAGAAAAGATAAAAAGTTCTCGTGGAAGGATCCAAATAATTTTCTACAGGATCCGGATGCCAAACCCACGCCAGTAGCAGAAGATAAGAGCACGGAGTTGCTCAATCAGGTTATAAAGCAAAATCAAGAGCTAATGAATACGTTTGGCTAGCAAATCAAGCAGCAAGGAGAGTTCATGAATCAATTTGGGCAAACATTGCAGAGCCACGGGGCTCAAATGAGGACCATTGAGACATCTATGGCACAGATGGCAGCCGAGATAGCTAGTTTGAAGAAACCGGCACATCCAGGTTTTCCGGGGAATACCAATGTTCCCGGGGGAAACCAGCAAGCTAAGGCTATTCTGCTTAGAAGCGGCAAGAAAGTGTTGAATCCAAGAGCTGAGGAAACAAGCACACCACGAGATGAAGTTGAAGGTAAATCCAATGAGGAGCAGCCCACACCAGTCAAAGGGCAAGTTGAAGACATAGCCGTGGATGATACTGAAGAACAGGTTGCAGAGGAGGAACCTCAGAAAAAGACGCCTTATGTGCCACCTCATCAAAGGGCACAAGCTATTCCGGTCCCGTATCCTAATAGCGTTAAGGCAAGGAAGGCAGATGCACAGTTCAAGAAGTTCTTAGACACTTTTAGGAAGCTTTCAGTCAATATCCCTTTAATGGAAGCTATTGAGCAAATTCCTTCATATGGGAAGTTTCTGAAGGATGTCATAACCAAAAAGAGGAAAATTCCGGATACAGAGGTTGTCGTGCTAAAGGAGCAAGTGAGTGCCTTCATCATGGACACTTTACCGCCAAAGAGGCAAGATCCCGGGTGCTTTAATATTTCTTGTTATATTGGGAAGTTTAAATTCGGTGAAGCATTATGTGACTCAGGGGCAAGCATCAACTTGATGCCCCTTTCTACATTTAAAAAGCTGGGATTGAAGGAGTCACGGCCAAGCAATATGACGATTCAATTGGCGGATAACTCTGTGGTAAAACCTTATGGAATATGTGAAGATGTGTTAGTCAAGGTGGATAGATTTGTCTTTCCGGCAGATTTTGTAGTCATGGAGATGCATGATGAACATGGCAACGAGTTGTTACTTGGACGTCCTTTCCAAGCTACAGCCGACATGATCTTAGAGATGGGGAGAGGTCGCTTGACCTTGGGCATAGCCGATGACCGCTTTGAGATGGTCATGCCTTCTAGCACCGCGTCATCTAAAGCAAAGGAACAATGCAATATGGTAAAACATTTGGATTGCAATATTTCACTCTGCCTTGGGAAACCATTTCTGGACATGGCTCATGTGATGAGCAAGGTGGACAATGGAACTTTGGCTGTAGATATCATGGAGCAAACTAAGGTAGTTTCTTTGTGCAAAGCTGTGGGATTTCCTAATGATGAGAATGAGGACATTCCTCTTTCTCTGGAGGATGATGTGATTGCTATTTCTGTTTCTGATGCATACCCGGAATTACCGTTGGAGGCTTGCTTGTTGAATGTTACATATGATTGGATGCGGAGTAAATCACTCAAGGAGTGCGCTAAAATGCTTCAGATGCTTCCATGCTTCTATGCGAGGCGTTATGAAGATTTAGGTGAACTTCCCCCGCCGCTTCAATCATCTCTTATTAGCCCGCCGGAGTTGGAATTAAAGCCGCTGCCCCCGCATCTCAAATATGCCTTTCTAGCTGAGGAAGACAAGTTACCAGTGATCATTTCTGCTTATTTGAGTGCGGAAGAGGAGCAATTGTTGATAGTGCTGAAGAACCACCGAGGAGCTTTTGGGTGGTCCGTTGCAGATATCAAGGGGATTTTCCCTACTCTACGTCAGCACAAGATTCGGCTCGAGGAGGGAGCCAAGCCCGTGATTCAACCTCAACGACGTCTCAATCCAAGCATGATGGAGGTTGTGAAGAAGGAGGTTATTAAACTTCTTGCTGCAGGTATTATTTACGCCATATCAGACTCAACATGGGTGAGTCCCACACAGGTAGTCCCTAAGAAGGGGGGAATTACTGTCACCAAAAATTTGCTAAATGAACCTGTCACCACCCGATTGGTAACCGGGTGGAGAGTTTGCATTGACTACCGCCGCTTGAATGCCGCCACGCTAAAGGATCATTTTCCTTTACCGTTCATTGATCAAATCTTAGAGCGTCTTGCCGGTAGATCGCATTTCTGTTTTCTAGACGGATACTCGGGGTACAACCAGATCTCGATTGATCCTTCGGATCAAGAGAAATCTACTTTCACTTGTCTTTATGGGACTTTCGCGTACTGCCGCATGCCTTTTGGTTTATGCAATGCACCAGCGACGTTTCAACGCTGTATGCTCGCCATATTTTCTGACATGGTAGAGCGTTGTCTCGAGGTTTTTATGGATGACTTTTCGGTGCATGGTGCATCGTTTGATGAATGTCTCTATAATCTAGACAAAGTTTTACAGCGCTGTGAGGACACACACTTGGTCCTCAACTGGGAGAAATGTCACATGATGGTGAATGAGGGAATAGTACTAGGACATAAGGTTTCTAGTAAAGGTTTAGAGGTGGATCCGGTAAAAATTGAGGTCATTTCCAAATTGCCCCCACCAAATTCTGTAAAAGGGGTAAGAAGTTTCCTGGGACATGCCGGGTTCTATTGACGATTTATAAAAGATTTTTCTAAAATCGCGAAACCTCTATCCGAGCTTTTGGAGAAAGACGCGGTTTTCGATTTCAATGATAAGTGTCTACATGCATTCGATGTTTTGAAAGAAAAACTGATTTATGCACCGGTTGTTCAAACGCCGGATTGGACAAAACACTTTGCGGTAGGAGCCGTATTGGGGCAGCGGGTAGACAATAAGCCCGCCGTGATTTTCTACGCTTCAAAAACTTTGAATGATGCCCAATTGAATTATACAACTACTGAAAAAGAATTACTCGCCGTTGTGTTTGCTTTCGAAAAATTCCGGCAGTATTTAGTTGGATCTAAAGTAGTTGTATGGACTGACCATGCCGCAATAAAATACTTGATGGAGAAAAAAGACGCAAAGCCTAGACTCATTAGGTGGATTTTGCTCTTACAGGAATTTGACATTGAAATCAAGGATAAATCTGGGATTGAAAATGTAGTGGCTGATCATTTGTCTAGGTTAGAAAGGGTGGATGAAAAAGATTTACATATACCCATAACCGAGACGTTTCCGGATGAACAACTTTTGAAAATTAACTCTAAAGAGCCTTGGTTCGCTGAGATTGTAAATTATTTGGCTTGTGGGATCATCCCAGAAGATTGGTCATATCAGGAGAAGAAGAGATTTTTTCATTCTTTAAGATATTATTTTTGGGATGATCCAATTCTTCTTAAGCAATGCAGGGACGATATCTTGCGCAGGTGTGTGCCTGAAGTGGAGTACGAGAGCGTTCTCCATCATTGCTATGCATCACCTACGGGAGGACACCACGTCAGCTAGCGAACGGCAGCTAAGGTTTTGGAAAGCGGCCTTTATTGGCCAACTTTGTTTCGGGATGCCTACGATTTCGTGAGGCAATGTGATCCGTGTCAGCGAGCAGGTAATATCTCAAAGCGACAGGAGATGCCCCTGAATGTGTTTCAGGAAGTGGAGGTATTTGATCTTTGGGGCATAGATTTCATGGGATCCTTTGTGTCCTCAAACTCCAATTTGTATATTTTGTTAGCAGTTGATTATGTGTCGAAGTGGGTGGAAGCAATCCCCACAAGGACTAACGATTCCACTGTAGTGTGCAGATTCGTGAAAGAGAATATTTTCTGCAGGTTTGGGGTACCCCGAATGATAATCAGTGATGGGGGTACGCATTTTAGGAATCAAAAGTTCTCGACATTATTGAAGAAATATGGGGTCAAGCACAACATCGACACCCCATATCATCCGCAGACCCAAGGCCAAGTGGAGGTCTCCAACCGTGAAATTAAGAAGATTCTAGAGCGAACGGTGGCATCTACGAGGAAGAACTGGAGTGCCGTACTACCGGATGCACTGTGGGCGTACAGAACGACTTACAAAATACCTATAGGCACCACGCCTTTTAGGTTGGCGTATGGCCGGGCTTGTCACCTACCGGTAGAGTTGGAGCACAAAGCCCATTGGGCGCTTAGAAGGCTAAATCAGAGTTACAATGAAGCGGGGAAAAAGAGGATGCTTGAATTGAATGAGCTGGATGAGTTACGGATGACGGCATATGAGAACGCACGGATATACAAGGAGCGCACAAAGTTGATCCACGATCGCCACATCGAGTTGCGCACGTTCAAAAAGGGAGATAGTGTTTTGTTGTTCAACTCACGACTCAAGTTGCATCCCAGGAAGCTCAAATCCCGGTGGAGTGGACCGTTCGTGGTGGAAGAGGTCAAACCACACGGCGCGATTTTAGTGTGTGATGGTGATACCACGTTTTTGGTAAATGGACAAAGGCTGAAGCTCTATTTTGGTGAGAATTACAAGAGGAAGGTGAATGAGGTTAAACTCATTGCACTTTCGGATGAATGAGATGCCTGGAAGCCGTCTAGCCTAAGACGTTAAATAAGGGCGCTTATTGGGAGGCAACCCAACCATCGGTACATTAGGATAGTTTATTTATAATCGTAGGTTGCTTTATTTTTGTTCAATTTTTAGTGTAAAGAAGATACCGTGATCCGTTTGTTAATTGTGCAGGCTGAGGCAGATTCGATACCATCGACACACTGGTCGATGGTATCGACAAGGGTACAGGTTGAGGACTGCAGATTTCGTTCTGAGTCGATACCATCGACGATCTCGTCAATGGTATTGACCTACCTACAGGCAGGTCGCCAAACAAAAGTCGATAGTATCGACAAAGGAGTCGATACCATCGAGATCTCTGGAGAAGTGCAGACCGATTTGTCTCAGTCAACTCGATACCATCGACGGCCTCGTCGATGGTATCGACATGGTTACAGGTTGAAATGCAAAGTGGCGGTGTCACAATGAAGAAAAGTCGATACCATCGACCCATGTCGATGGTATCGACCATCCATGTCACCGATCCGCACAAACAAATCGACGGCGATCGCGGCTTCCACGTCATCGATCCGGGTGCAGCGTCGATACCATCGACCCATGTCGATGGTATCGACACGTCAGCGATCCGGGTTTCAAGATCCAGCAATCGACGACCGTCGATACTCGCGATGGGGGCGGATAGCATCGACAGGTGTCGATACCATCGACCCGCGTCGATGGTATCGACGGGCTAACAGTGGCGTCGGCCAAGTCTATTTAAGGAGAATCCTTACGTCATTTGACGTCACACCTTCAGAGTGATCTCCTCCCTTTGCGCCGAGCACTCCCCCGAGCCATCCAAGAGCGAAGACCAGCATCACCGAGCGACGATCATCACCGAGCGGAGATCCGATTCTCCAATCTTCACCGAGCTCTCCTTCTCCAACCCCTTTCTCGTCGCCAACATGGTGCATACAACCGGAGCTTCGTCCTCACGCGCAACTCCGCCGGAATTCGTACCACCACCACCAGGATCGGTCGCACGTCCCCGACTCGTCCATCCTTCCTCGGAGGTCCGAAAGATCTACGAGGAGATAATGCGGAGGAAGATTGAGCCTACCCGGTATGTGGGCCGGGAGATGGTCAGAGATCTCGGATTCGAGGCCAACTTGGCCTATGTTCTTAACGGGCAGGCCCGTCACACTCCAATAAGGCCTGGCGAACTGGAGTTTCACCAAGATGGCCAGCCGTTCTTTGGTGACTGGCCGACATATAAAGAGTTGGTAGCCGAGTTCATGGCGTCGTTGGACGTCTGCATCGTTCCCAACGACATCAATGCTACCGACCGCGAGTGGATCCAGGGCCGGGTGTCTTTCCGGCTGTACAACCACGACTACGTCCTCACGCTGAAGCAGTTCAACACAATTTTCAACTGGAACCATTCCCAGTACGACCACCGGCGGCCGGACCACCGCACCGATTATGACGTAATCTTCTCTGAGCTAGTGACGGTTCCGCTGGGGAAGTCGGTGAGCTACCACAACGCTGCGGTAGCCGACTTTGAGCACCCCTTCGTCCGGGTCTTGCATCGGATGCTGAGTTCCACAGTTTTTGCGCGGGGTGATCTGGCCCTTAGCAAATTTCAGGGGTCCGATCTTTTCTTTCTATACAAACTCCTGAAGAGACAAGAATGCAATTGGGGTGCATTCTTTCTACAGCGTGTGTTGGATGTGAAGAGGAGTACGAGGAAAGCGCCGATTCACTTCGGTGGGCTCATCACCAAGCTGGCGTCATACTTGGGACTGAATTTCCAATCCCTCACTCCTCTTTCTACGAGAAGCAAGGTCAACTTACAGCATCTACACCGAGCCAATCTCATTCTTCTCCGGGATGGCGTGGCTTTTGCGCATTGCCACGTAAATCAAGCGTACCAGGAGTGCGCGCTGCCGGATCCCGTCTTCAACATCGAGGGCGCACAACATTTCAGATGGCCGATCATAGCCATCGACTCCGATGATGAAGAAGGCGGCAATGACGGCGGCGACGACGGACAGGACGACGAGGCTGAGGAGGAAGAAGAGGCCTTTACACCTCTTCGAGCACGAGTAGCACCCCGGAAGCGCCCGAGGATGCATCCGGGTGCATCTTCATCGTCTCCGCATCCGCCTCCTCCACCACAGCCCTCGCAGCCAAGCGAGGATGCCTATTCCATGCAAGGCATGTACACGATGCTGCAGGACATCCATCAGACACAACAGCAGCATATGGCGCTGTATACCGGTATTCAGGACACGACGAACCGAATACTTAACCAAAGGGCGATGTTCGAGAATGAACGCCTTCTCCTCGACAACCAATAACAGATACACAATCGGTTGCAACGGATGGAGATGCAGCAGGAGCCCTTCTATGACCACTACTGGAGTCAGAGTTACTTTGGAGGCTATCCACAACCTCCGCCTAGGACCCAGTATGATCCGACCTTCCAGGGGGAGTATCCTTCTTGGGACCCCACGGCGCCGCAGTACCCGCCTCCACCTCCACAAGAGTGATCTGGTATCCCTGTTTCAATCTTTAAGTTTGTTTTTGACTATGAGGCCATAGTCGAATTCAAGCTTAGGAGGGGTAGTTGGAACATCTTTATCTTTTATTGTTTTTAGTTTTAACATTATTGCTTTTGTTTCTTGCAATTTTAGCTTTTGTAGGATCCACATGCTGTCTAGTGTAATTGTGGATGTCATAAAAGTTGTGTCATCTCATTGTTAGTGCATGGGAAATTCAAGGGAAATTTGAAACTTTTGTGTCTGTGGATAGCTTGTTTTGTTTTGACCTTGGGCACACATCCTATGGAAAATGATTGGTTATGTCAACTTTAAAACAACATTTCATACCTGTACTCCTAATGATTCATGAAAGTGGACGGAAATGGTTGTTTGAGCCTAAACTAACCAAATGGTAATGAGACTTTAATTGGATGTAAGAGAGAGAACCCTCTAAACTACTACACAGGTCAGTAAGGAGGGACGCATAATATCTTTCTAAGGTTCAATCATCTAGTCTTGTGATCGTTCCACTTCATTTTTCCATAATCCACCCAAGAATTGGAAGTAAAGTGCAGTTTTAATTCCTTTTGTTTACATAGCATTTCGATAGGACTTGCATTGCAATTTTCCATATATTTTGCATAAAAAGAAAAAAAAATGAGAATAGTGATTCATGCACATTACCCTTAGGTGCATGCCATGTAGTTGCATTCATGATTTTCAGGCATAAAGTACATCATGTATCTCAATTTTTCTCAAAATGGTGAACTAAACTGTTCCATACCTTCTAAATAGTGCAAATTTTTGAGTATGAAACAAATAAGCCAATAAATATTCATTGTCAATTATGGATATAAGGGCTGAAAAAAAATTGGAAAAATATGAAAAATGAAAAAAAAAGTTAGTTGGAAGCAATTAGAATAAGGAGAAAGGAATGTGATATCACCTGCATTTAAGGAATCATTGAGTACATGATGTAGCTTAATTAGATGTCCGTCTCATATTGAGATGGATGGATAGTTAGTACATGCATCATTCCACCTAATTTTAGGCATTAGGGCATTTCTCATGTGCATTTGCATCATATAGGACATTTTTGTATTATGCATGTTGAAACTGTACAATACTTCCACGTTCTTCCATGAGCCACCCATTTTCATCCACCCGTTGCTCGGATTGGTAGGCCACCGTGAATTTCTCCTCACTAATGAATATCAGGAGAACTGCTTCCATGTAGATGGTAGTTAGGGCGAGCAGCGTAGTATAGGCGATCACAAGATACACCAAGTCTGAACCGGCGAGTTTTATTATGTTAACTGCCTTATGTGATAGTGTTAATCAGTTTTGAGGTCAATTTCTTTTATTGATGATTATTGTCGCCTTTAGGGTAATTACTATTCTGTGGTTAGAGAAGGCCGGTTTGTGAATGTCCGGTGGGAGTCATATGGGATGTCGATGTGGTGTGTTGTTTTTCAGTTGACATTTGCAATTTTATTCTAAGGATAAGTTGCTCGAGGGCGAGCAATGTTCAAGCTTAGGGGAGTTTGATGCGATGATTTTGAGTCGCATTTATAGACCTGTTTGATATGTGTTTTATGCTTTTATTAGTCATTTTTTATGGTTAATGTTGCATAATTCATCCATTTTGGTCTTTGCCACTATTTTATGTCAAATCCTCTTTATTTCATCATTTTGAGCATTAATTGTCAAATTATTATTATTTGTGTGAATTTATGTGATCTTGTCTTTGAATTTCAGGACAAACGAGTATTTGCTTCCGTCGATACCATCGACGGAAGTCGATACCATCGACATGGTCACAGGTTGCCTGCCGGAAGGAGCACCAAAGTGTCGATACTATCGACAGGGATGTCGATGGTATCGAGTCACCTTCAGGTTGTTGGCGATGAAGCAGTCGATAGTATCGACACCCCGTCGATACCATCGACACAAGGAGGCTGCAGTGACACAAAACGACAAAGCCGTCGCTAGAGGGAGGTCGATACCATCGACCCAAGTCGATGGTATCGAGACTACAACAGGCTCTCGGACGAAAAGAAATTAAGGGCTGCCGCTACCACACGGGGTCGATACCATCGACCTGCGTCGATGGTATCGACGCCGTCAGATATGCGTTGGATTTAGATTGATCTCAATCGGACGACTGGAGTTAATTAACGACCTAATTCGGGACTTCTACCTAATGACGACCGCCCGGACGAGAGGAGGATCTCATTAGCCATTGCACGAGTACCGAGGAGTAGTAGAGAGGAGAACGGAGGCCAGAAGTTCATACCAGTCGATCCGGGCGCTGCAGAAGACGGATTTCACCACCGAGAGGCGGGAGAGCACGTGTTCTACGCAAAGGATCAACCGGTTCTTCTCCGTTCAGGGGTTTTCCCTTTCAATTCACGTTTTTCACATGATTTCCCCTATCTCTACCTTGTACTTGTTTGAGATGAACATGCGGGGCTAATTCCTTTCATCTTTAGGACCGAGAGTAGCCCGGGGATTCATTGTATGACAGTTTTATAATAGTAATTCATATTTTCTCTCTTAAATCCGTGGTATAGTTTCGTTTTCTCCATATAATGTTATGCTTGATCACCATAATAATAACCTAATGCCCTTAATCACTTTGAAAGAAGGATTAACGGCTGAAAAGAGGCGAAATCTACATTAATCGATAAATCCCTTGACCAAGGTGGTGTAAAATTAATGGTGGATACTGAGAGATCGTTTATAATGCACTTAGTTTAGGGGATAGGTTACTACGACGGTGGAACTGACCTAAACCTAAGTAGTGAATTGCACCACGACAGTGGGTAATTCTGTTTTCAGGCCACTACCCGGATAGAGAGAGAGAGGATTGAGGCATTATATAAAATCTAATACAATGAGAACCCGCGGTGAAACCACAATCCTAAAGATACCCGTTTGAATTGATTAAATTAACATTTAATCGAGTGGTTGCTTTGTTTTATTTTTATTTTCTTTTAATTTTGTCAACAACATCAATTTGTTATTAGGCTTAGCTGATCGCAAATAGTTAGTAGGAGTCTCCAACATTTCCGAGTATCCCTGTGTTCGACTCGGGCCTCACAAGGCCTATACTACTCGACGCGTACACTTGCGTTTATACGCACAGTAAAATTGCGTCAGTGCCTCCGGTACACTCCAGTGTACACTAGCCTGACTCTCTCTCTCTCTCTCTATATATATATTCATGTCTTTAGACTTTTATATATATTGTAAACACATGGTTTAGAGTAAAATACAACCTATACATCAATAAGAACTATAGTCTTATAGCAATATGTTTGTATTGTATAGTATCATGTAATAGTATAGCATATGGGTAGTAGTTATAGAATACTTTAATACATAAGTACATACTTAGTGATATATACTATAGCAGTATAATAGGATCATGTTGCATACATATTAATTATATGTAGTACTAAAGTATTACATATTAGGTATATAATATCATCAATATATAAGTACATGCTTATTTAGAGAAATGTATTAGTACTACTATACTGATTACTTGGTATTTATGCAAGTATAATATTATACAACAATATTATGTTACAAAGTATTACATCGCACAATAGTAAAATATTAGACAATAAATATATAACATGTAAGTACATAATATACAATACAATTGTATGATAGAGATTAGTTGATCCTCATAAATGTACTTTAATAATATATAAGTAGCACCTAGTTATATTGTACAATAGTATCAAATATTATCTTTGTATTAGACCTACTACAAAGTATATGACTTTTTGGAAAGAGTCACGATTTTTATGATTTTTGGTTGGTTGAATATTCATCTCGGATAGAATGTGGTTGGCCAACTTTTCTTGACTTTTTCTACTATCTTAAAATGTTTTTCAAATTAAAATTCCATGTGAATTTTTTAAGAAGCTTAATGGTCCTCTTATGACCTATCATGTAATATCATGCATCCCCTTCCTCTCCTAAGTTACGATTGTAATGACTTTCTCTCCATTTTGCAAAACGATAATCTCTTTGATACATATGGCAATTTCCATGTTATGCGCACAAAAACATTTACATCTATCTATATGTATGTATATATATGCATACATATATATCACATGTGTATTTGTGCGCACACATGCACGCAAACATGAATATATATCCATATATATGTGTGTATATATATATGTATATAAAGTATATATGTATATATATGTGAGTGTATATATATATATATATATATATAATGTATATACATATAGAGTCATCAAATGATAATGTGGTTGACGATTCCTGATGGTCCCTAGTAATGGGACCCATGTTAGAACCATACGAACACACATTTCTTCATTTGCCACCCTTCGGGCGTCTGCCTCCTCTATGGGCCATGGAAGGGGGATAAATCTCTCTCTAAATCCCATATATATGTATGTATATATGCATAAATGTTTGTGAACACGTGTAAATTGATACCCACACAATGTCTATTTTTGACATATTCTCAATGTGTTCCTAAATAGTTTACTGAACGTTAGCGATACTTTTGCATTCTTCACGAATTTTCTCGAATCAAGCAAGCCAAGAAAATGCCAAATCCCAAATTTGTCACTATGGTATTGAATAGTAGTATGACCTTGTATAGTTCTATATAGGTGCATTAAACCATGACCAATTAAGTTTGGGGTGAAAAGGTCCTACTGCATGTTATTCAAAAAGTGCACCTAGGCAATGCTAAAATTTAAGCGGATGGGGGTGCTTAAGTGCTCTAGGCATGCCTCAAGCAGGTGTCTTTGGTTGGCTTACTCATGTGCGCTTTTAAGACCAATTCAGGTGGCTAGAGCCTAGAGGGTTGGACCGCTTAAGAACTCCTAAGTGGTTGCCTAGAATAATTTTTAAAACACTAGTCCTTGTTTATATTGCCTAAGATAATTCCCTTTTAATACCAAAATTCAAAGAGAAGAATCACACGAAGACCTACATCGAAGGGCAATGACCTAGCGTTGGTCTGGTTACATTTGGCACTAAAGATCCAAAACATTTTTCTTTGTATTCCTATCTATATTTTGTCCATCGTCTTTATTGTCCACTTCAAAAACCAACTCTCAACAATTGTTGATCAACCACAATAGCACAACATTAGAATGATGACCGACCCTATAATGCCATTTTAGTATTGGGGACAAAAGGACATTAATCATCATCACAATCATCTAAACCTCAATCCCAACTAAGTTGGAGTTGGCTACATGAATCCTTCTTTTATGTGCCATGTTCACATCATGATGTAAAAATTCAAGATTAGTTCTTCCCAAATTGATTTAGGTGCCGACTAAATATCCTTTCTTCAAGTTGGTGTATTTGTTAGTTTATGTTGCATGTGTCCATCTAAACGACCTCTACGCTAGCTGTCCTCAACACCCACTACCCCCATTCTGTTCCTTATAGAGCTACTTTTGAAGTGATATTTCCTTGTATTCCCATGCTGCCATCTCGACATATTGACCACATTTATCATATTGAGAGTTCGTTTCGTCGCTACCTGACATTCACTTACTTCCATATGGCATGATTGCTCGTATGGGACTTAGTTTTCAATCCGATTGGGATCTTCCTCTAGTCATATACCACTTTAGTTTCTGTTACAACCCCAAATTTTGGGTTCCTTTTGCAAGAAAGGTAATTTCTCATATTAAAGATATTTGGACAAATAATGATATAATTTGTTGTGAATAAATGGATTTCGTTTAAAATAGCCTTGTTGTTTGATTTGTGGGCTTTATCGGCTATTGGGCCCAATAACAAGGAAATTCAATTAATTAATGAATAATTGAGAAAAGAAAGAGGTAGAAACCTCTAGAAGGCAAATCCAAGGGAGGATTTCGTGCCTCTTGGGTTCCTTGGATTCCAAGGAGTCCAAGGTGGCATAGTGAATACAATAATAAAAGAAAAGACCAATTAAATAATTCCTTATCGAGAAATAAATTGAAAATAATGGTAATATGTGGAAAATAAGTGAAAAGAAGTGCAATTGAGTTATCCTTAGTAGGATTTCGTATCCCAATGATTCCTAATGATAAAAGGAATACTAATGAGGAAAAAATAAAGGAGAAACAAAAGAAATCCTCAAAAAGAAATATTTTAATAAGAACTCAACTTGATAATGGGAATTAATGCATATTGATGCATTTAAGGATAATGAGTATTTCTTAAAATGTAATTTCGAATTAATAGAGTTCCTTGGGGTCCAAGGAGTCTCAATAAAGAGGAAAGAAAGAGAAAATACCAAGATTGCAAATAAAAACATAATGTGGTATATTATTGATGAATTTTGTAATATGGATAAAAGGGAGTATTTTTCTATTAAAAGAAATACATGATTTTGTGATAAATAATTAAGAGTCAAGTAATAAGAAGATGAAGGAAAGGATTTTCGAAATCCTATTATCACAAGAAAAGGGAATATCAAAGAAATAAGAGAGAGAGACAGAAGCTTGCTTCCTAATGAAGGGATTTGATTCCTATTAGGAAAAGACCTTGCACCTTTGTGGATGCACGTCTTGGAGTGCGAAGACTCTCCCCTATATAAGGGGTTGGCCTTCTGGTTTGAGTCCCAAAAGAGATCTTGCACGTATCTCTTCCTTTTCTTCTTGTTTCCTTACGTTCAAAGCCCTAACTAAGGAAAGGTTATGGGATCACGAAGCCATGAAGCTGCAGGCAGGAGTTTCGAGGGAAATATGTGGTCCTATAGCACCGGTGGGCGGCCGTAGCATCTTATCCCTGCCCTAGGCAGAGAGCTATAGCAGCCGCAGGCCGCAGAGGTACCCAGCCCGACCTGGCCGAGCTAGCCGTCCTCTGGGAGGAGCTCCAGGCTCGGGAGGAGGTGGCGGAGTTAAAGCAACCTGCTCCGATGTCTTTCGGGGTCCAGAGGTGGGGAGAACGGGCTGCGCAAGCCGAACGTAGGGTTGTTGCCGCGGAAGCAACCAGCAATCGCGAGGAAGAAGACACCTTAGGGCTGTTGGACGAAATTGCCCTTCGCGGGCTAAAGAGATGGTCCACTTACGTGGGGGTAGGAGCGTCATTTCGAAATGTTTCCTAAAGCAATCGCCTTGCATGAGAAGAGTGACGTGGCGTGCAACCATTGGTCCATCAGGTAAATATTTGCTAAATTCATATCTTAAGATTGGCAGCTCCGATGGAAATGTACAAAATATGAAAATTGATCAGGAGAATGCGTAGAATGCAATAAAAATATATTTGAAGTCTAATTCTTATTGCAATTCGAAAAACAGTATAATTTACCAACTTTAATGTATTAATGCTTAAAGAACCCTATTTCGAGTTGATTAATTTATTTAATAGGGTTTAATGAATGATTAAAGTTGATATTAGCCTGTTAATGATAAAAAGGAACATTAGGAACAAAAAGGATGAACTCTGCACATAATTAAGTTAATTTAGAGTTTCTTGTGCATAAATATGTTTTAATGGGCCTTGAAACCCTAATGTTGATTAATTCGACTATTAATGACTTTAATTGACTAATTTCATGATTAAAGTTGAAATATGTTGAATCTAATCTATTTTGAGCATTAAAGTTCCTAATTTGTGGATAAATACCCTAAATGTAGTAATTAGGGTTTTCTCATGAATAAAAGGTGGAAATAATGGCAAATCGAGTTCATATGTGATTTGGACCATAATGAACTATAAATTGATGATAAATGCGTACAATGATCTTGCCATGGATTAAAAGGATAAAAATAGTAGCTCTAATGTAAAAGAGGATTAATGAGCTTAATTAATGGTTAATTATGCCTCTAATCTGGAATTGAGGATTAGATGTTGAGATAATTAGGGTTTGTGATCAATTGCATTAAGTTGGGGTTTAAAATAGTAAAAGATGAAAGGAAACCCTAACTACAAAGAAAACCCTAAAAAGAGGAAGAAACCCTAAAAAGGAATAAAAACCATAAGTAGCAAGATGGTTTGGATAGTTTTTGATAAAAAGGAATTGGATGTAATTTCAGGATTCTTGTACTTGATTGATTGGATGTCTTGATTAATTGGACTACTCTGTCTCAAATCTGCATGTACAGGTATGTGGTTAATTATGAATAACCGCTTTAGTTTCCCGAAAGATTCCCAGATGTTTAATCGCATTGAATGCAACTAAACTGTTGGGATGTTCATATTACAATTATAAAGTGACTATGACTATCACCATTTAATATAAATGTGTAAATCCTGCACCTACATGCCACCCTGATGGAAGATGCCATAAAGGTCAGGCCCAGGAGGGTAGACCAATGGGCACCATGAGAGGTGACCCTAAACACCAAGCTCGGGAATGAGAAGGTGATTGATGAGGCAAGACTAAGGAGCACCATGAGAGGTGACTACCAGGCACCAAGCTCGGGATTGAGAAGGTGGCCTTAAGTCAAATCCAGGGTTAGGGAAAAAGCGGTGGGGATTGTCACATGGAAAATGTAAATTGACTTGTTAATTACCTTGATTGCAATACTTAAATTGTTAGACCTAATTGTGAAATTTTTGGTTGCCTCCACATACCAGCAATTGCTGATCGATGTTTTGTTTATCGACGTTTTAGGTAACATCCTGAAAATCACAAACAGAAAAGTGGCACATCGTGAAAATAAGAAATAAAGTGCAAGGAGGATTAGATAGAGTACTTCAAGCTGTGGATAGTTAGATTTCCCAGTTTTATAAAGGCAAGTAAAAGTTTTAATTTTTGTACCCAATTCCAGTTTAGTTAGTAGAATTTTATAATTATTGTTGATTATATGCTGAACCTTTGATCCTGTAAATTGATTAACGATTCCGACCTTCGGGTCTCCCTTAGTTGGGGGTTACCGGGAGGCGGGGTCGTTACAGTTTCTCTCCTCCATTCCAATTATCCTATTGTGATCTCATGACACATCATTTGAACATCACCTTCCAAGGGATATGATCCTGAACGTGCTTTTGTCAACTAATTTATAACAAGAATGAACAGATTTGGGTGTAATACTGATGCTTGGCGCACGCATGTATAATAGGAAATCTTGGTGCTCGAAGAGGTCTAACACTTGCTGTTGAAGTATCATACATGTCTTTAATCAATTCCATGTATTGGTTCTCCAAAACCCACGACACTACTTTCCTTTGTATTTGTTTAAAAGCCTTTTCCAAATAAATAAAAACCATATGGAGTTCTCATTTGTTTTCTATATACCTCTTTATAATTCTCTATATCAGATTTATGACAACTGTAATGGATCTACCAGGCATGATATCACCAATCTGGTCATCTGATATCTATGTTACAAATTTTAGCCTTTGCTCACTAGTCCTCTCCCAAGGTTTTAGATGTCACATAAACTTGAGTTTGTGTGACTTTAAAATTCTCCTTTGTTCTTGCCAATGGGAACTATGATATTGTTTCTCCATTGACTTATTTTTTTTCTTCCAAAATATTATTAAAAAAGTTGTTGTCACAGCTCCATCTCCCGTATTCTTTCATAAATCATGTCTTTCCAATTTCCATCCTTTTCAAAACATTATAAACTAATTGTAAAACTCAATCATTTGTAGGTGATAATTCTTATATTCATGTTGTACTAATCCTTCAAACAAGTAAAAATATCTCCGTTGGAAAGTTTTTGAAAGTACTTCCTTTGGTTCTTGACATCATCATCCTCTACCAATCTTTTACCATCTTCATTGTATTTTACTTAGTGTTAGTCTCTTTCTTTCCTTTGTCTTAAGGGTACCACTATATATATATACACACACACACACACATATATATACTATACATATATATATATATATATATATATATATATATATATATACGTATACGTATATATATATATACGTATATATATACGTATACGTATATATATATACGTATATATATACGTATATATATATATATATATATCTATATATATACGTATACGTATATATATATATACGTATATATATACGTATACGTATATATATATATACGTATATATATACGTATATATATACGTATATATATATATATACGTATATATATACGTATATATATATACGTATATATATATATATATATATATATATATATATATATATATATATATATATATATATACGTATATGTATATATATATGTATGTATGCACACATTTTCACCTCCTCTATTATCCAACTTCTTATCTCCTCAAAGTCTTTGGCCTCTTGGATTGATTTCTTAGCTTCTTTCTTTGCTTATGTATCATTGAATTTGAGACCTTGCTTCATCTTGAGATTCAGGCAAACTCTTTTCCGTTTTGAGTCTAATAGCTGTCTATCCACCACCAACTCTCTTTTGTGGAGGCCCACAACCTTTGGATTCCCCCCAAAACTTCCTTGACGATTCTTGTTATGCATGGACTCATATTATGTCACACTGTCAACTTCAGAATCCAAGTTCCACCCTTCTTTGGTATCTGACTTTTTGTATATCCTCTTTGAAGTATCTGGTTCCGGCCTCTTAAATTGTCTTATCTTCTTTCTTTTATAGCCCATATCTTTGAAAATAGCATCTTCTCAAGATTTGTGCAAACTTCTAGAAGTTTTCCTTTTTAAGTTTAATAATTCTTTGTACTTCATCACTCCATAAAATCTCTTTTGGTGGAGGTTTACAACCTTTTGGATTCCCCCCAAGACTGGTTTGGTGATTTTTATTAGACAAACATTATGCCATAGTGTTAACATCGAGATCCAAGTTCCAAGTGCCCTCGTTTATAACTTTATAAGTTTATCATTATATGTGTCATTCTTTTTTCCTCTTGAGGTTCCATCATAGTAATCTTCTATCTTAGTTTCTGTTGTGCTTATTTTTGTTGATCTTCATGCTAATATCCTTAAAGAGCAACCTATGTTTGGTGCTGAGTTTCTCTCCAGGAATGATTTTACAATCCTTGCAAACTTTTTTGTCCATCTGCCTTGTAAGAGAGTAATTGACTTGGCTACAATTGTGTGCACACTGAAAAGTAGTCAGATGAGAAACTCTTATTTTGAAATGGGTGCTTGTCAAAATCATATCATAGTCAAATGCAAATCTAGTATCCTCGATTGCTCATTGCCGCTATATATCAAAAATCACCATGAACTCTCTTAGAACTAGCAACATTACTCCCCACATATGATCTTTTGTATCGACATTCCTTACATTAACTCATCCGTAATATTCTTGAGATCCTTCTTAGCCTCCTTGCTAAGGCCGACTTGAGAGGCATGAGCACTATTACTGCGAATGCCCCCTCCCCCCCCAAAAAAAATAAAATAAAATAAAATAAAATTTATTTTACCAGTTATGATTCTATCACCATCCTTACGGTCTTAACAAAACCATCCTTATCAACAATAATCCTTACACTATTCCTTTGTTTGTCAGTACCTGTATGTTATATTTTGTACCTTATGTCAACTCAGTTTCTTGTATACAAGATATATGGACTTTTCTTCTATTGGAGTTGGTATCCACTATATCCAAAGAGTCAATATTGCTATCCCATTTGTCTTGAACCGGCGCCCTTCGCGACCTTGTGGGCTTAGGTTCCTTACCCACACCCATTCAAGGTGTGGAAACCCTAGCTTGTCCTTTGACGCGGCCGGGCGTTGCTGTGTCAAAACCTCTTGCATATTTATCTATGCACTCTGATGAAGTTTCTATAAGGATCTATGTCATACAGAGTGGAAGCTTTATAGTTTGAAGGCAGTGTCCTTTTACTTGGCCTGAGACCTACAACATTTGCACAAGATGTGCAAAACATAGGTGGAGTTAACAACCTCTCTTGACAATTGACAATAATTATATTCATATATAAAAATAGTGCCTTCAAGCAGTAACCTCTGTTGTAGCCTCCAGGCTAACCTGGTGTGTTGTGTGGAATTCCTGGTTAGCCATGATTGTGCCTCTTCTGACCTATTACAACAAGTTGGCAGTTTTCATCCTTACCTAGTTTAGAATTGACAACCTCCAATTTTCGAGGTGAGTCTGCCCTAATGTTCCTTTTCTAAACTCATA
Source organism: Alisma plantago-aquatica (assembly GCA_963693085.1). Lineage (NCBI taxonomy): Eukaryota > Viridiplantae > Streptophyta > Magnoliopsida > Alismatales > Alismataceae > Alisma > Alisma plantago-aquatica. The sequence continues at coordinate 542,811,667 of OY856413.1, read as the reverse complement.
AGTGCATCATTTGACGCCTTTTTCTTCTTCTGACCATTGGGATGTTATAATGGCTTGAGATCTAGAGTTGGCAGTAGAAATCCTTCCGGCACAAAACCTAAGTTATGGATTGCAGATGGCTGTACCTTGTCTTGCAGTAAACCTCATAGATCTACCATCAGTGTTGCTGCAGCCAGGCTGAGATCCCTCTTTTTGTTGTTAGGTTGGCTACAATTAGCCATGATTGTGCCCCTTCTGACCTATTACAGCAGGTTGGCAGCTTTCATCTTTACCTAGTTTAGGATTGACAACCTCCAATTTTCAAGGTGGGTCTGCCCTAATGTTCTTTTTCTAAACTCATAAGAGCATCATTTGATGCCTTTTTCTTCTTCTCCCCATTGGGATGTTATAGAGATCTAGAGCTGGCAGTAGTCATCCTTCCGGCACAAAACCTAAATTATTGATTGCAGATGGCTGTACCTTGTCTTTCCTTAAATCTCGTAGATCCACCATCAGGGTTGCTACAGCCAGGCTGAGATCCCTCTTTTTGTCGTTAGGTTGGCTACAATTAGCATGAGATTGGGAGTGTATAGCCATTGAGCCGATCATAGTTGATCCATCCACTGCCATGCGTCCTCGCTGCTAGCACCTGCTCCCTACATCATATTCTAGCTCCACAAACCCTCCTGTTTGTACCCTATTGGTGTGTTCTTGCCACTGGCTATGCCACTGCCTGCAAAATTAAATCATATTTTAGTCCCGGAAACCTCCCTGTTTGTACTCAGTTACGCTACCGGTTCGAATCGGTAGGGTTATTTTTGCCATTGTTACGAGATGGAAGACAGAAAAGAGCAGTTTCCACTCTCTTACACTTCAATAGCTGTTGGGTTTTCATGCAAAAAATCATCATCTGCTACATTCACTGTTACTATTTGACCAAAGGACTGTCAATCATGCGACTAAGAAAGCTCCTCATCAGCTATAAAGAAATTGTAGTTCATTCATGTACCAAAAAGAGTACTGCTGAGACATGGTGGTTGTGGATGCCCGTCTCCCCTAGGAGTTCAAATGGATTTTTCTATTCATAGAAGAACACGATGGAACCAAGGGGAGTTCCTCTTAGGAACATAGGGTGGAGTGGGTATGGTACAGGTGGTAAACTCCTATGCATTGCCATCTTGAGTGATATATGGAGTGATAAATCTTGTTTGCAGAGCATTGGAAAAACAAATATAAAATATGGATGATGGCTGTTATAGCAAAGGTCATTCAAGTGCTCTGATTTCCCATTCCCTTACTCTAAAACGTTCCTTTAGTCCAAAACTTGAGACAGTCTTATCATTTTTTTTCTCACTCACATTGGTCGTTTGAAAACCTGAGGCAACACTCCCTCTCCCCTTTCCTCCCTAACAAGCCCGGTTTGCTGGTTTCGTTGTTTTCTTAACATGTAAAAATTTTCAGTTGCACTGCTACAGCTTTTTATATTGTTGCATTTGCTCGGTACTTTGCTGCTCTATCAAAAAAATATACCTTTAGGATATACTGTTGTGTTGGTTATCTGTTACCTTTTTGACTGCTGTGTTGCTCCATTAACACGTTGATAACAAAAAAACTGTTGCGATTGGCCACTCAAGTTGGCGTTTACTACTGGGTAACCACAGTCAATCCCCTGTGCCTGTACACACACACACACACACACACACACACACACGAGTGCAAGCTCGGTGCTTGCATGCGTGCATACACACACTATTGCCCCTATGTAATCCCACTGCACATAATTTAGGAAAAATCACCTGCATATGCAGTTTTTTATGCTGCCATCACAGGGCCATATGCCAGCCAGTAGTTTGTGTGCTGCTTTTCATGTTAGCGGTGAGGTATGTACATGACTGCCCTAAATGGCGTGTTTTTAATTCTTTCATATTTGGTCAATAAGATGTCTCTAATTGACCTGCGCTCGGTAATAGATCTTTTTCTCGTTTGGTCAGTCAGTATTTTTTACTTCTCCCCAGGGATCAGTTGCTCGATCCACTCTTCATTTAGTTGGTTTATCTGCACGTGTGATTCTGCATGAGAATACTAAGAATGTGGGCTTGATGACTGCGATTCTATCTGGTTTAGGAGGTTTCTGAGTTTCTTTTGATGTGGTGATCGATTTTGCTGATATCTTTAGAATGAAGAAGGGTCTGAGAGGCGTGTAAATGTTATTGTCGTTATAACCCAGTGGCCTTAAAACAATTTAATGCCTCTCTTTTGGTTCTTAGGTGTCTCTTCTTCTCTCAGTTGCAGGAACTGAAGCAAAGGAATCTACAGTTGATTGAAGTTCAAGGTAAGAGCCGCTGGAATTACAGATCTGATAATGGAAAAGCTTACGAGATACGTGAAGGCATCCCTGTTGGCAGTAAATATGCTTCAATGTCGTGGAGTTCAGACTTCGACGGAAAAGGATCGGCCACAAAAGAAGCCTGCAATGAAGAGGAAGCGTGGGAGGATGGAAACAAAATGGGGGTTCCCATTCAGCCTTATGTTATACCCAAGTCTGTAATTCCTGGGTATACATTTTCTCAAGTTCCAATAGAGAGTTCAATATTGGATGAAGCGATGGAGCAGAGAAGAGCCTCAGCACTGTCACAGAGCCTTTTCAGTGCAGTTTTATCTCTTTTAGTGGGGTTAATAATCTTGGAAGCTGAGGATCCATGCATGCCTCTGGTGGGTGCTCTTTTTATTGTTGTCGGCATGTCACTTTGCAGCGTGGTTCAATTCTTCTCAACTATTAAGAATAAGCCCGCATCAGATGCGGTTGCCTTGTTGAGCTTTAATTGGTTCATCCTCGGCACTCTGACGTCACCGACGTTACCTCGACTAGCTCGTGTGCTTGTACCTCCAGCACTCAAGTTAATAGGAGTTTCACTGTAACGGTTACCGTATCCAGTAGGTTTTTGAATTTTTTTAAATATAATTTCACCGGGGTGAGCCTTCATATAACTTGTTCATATGCAGGTTAGTTATCAATAGTTGCCTTGTGTACAGTGACGAGTTATAAAGGTGTGATATAGTACAGGTTTTAATAGCCGGTATGCAGTTGTCCATGGAAAGGACCTGCCTTCTCCCTTTTCATCTGTGATGTATTCTAGCGCCCACCATTTTCTAGCTTATTGGTTCTTTGTTTTTGCTTTTATAGTGATTGATGGAATCGGATGCTTGCGTTTATGCAAGTTGGGTTTTCCTTTTATGACTGTTGGGAGAAACCGTCCCATGTTTGTCCTAAAGATGTCCTGAACATGTCAGTCAATTTAAACTTTCGGCTTTGGTATGCGTAAATTTCAGTTTTGAACCTTTTCTCAAAGCTGGCAACGTGCTATTGGCATTCAAGGTGACATGAAATTGTCATTTTATTACATGCAAAGATGTGAAATTTTAACAGTCCCCGCCGCATACTTGTAGAACTGTGACCAGCGAGGCATAGTATCCACTTCAACAGGGACAGTTGAGATGTGCGCCATTACAGTTCTGAGGATAAGTGAAACCTTTCGGCTTAGCTATGGCATTTGCGTGTGACGGTTTAAGTTGTTAATTGGTGTTTCACGTGCGTTCAGTGTTTCTAGGGAGTTTGTATTTCCAACTGGTTCACAGTTCAGGTTTTCCGGTGTGTGGGGCCACAGGTTGGGTGTAAACCTGTATACTCTGATTCTGCGTAATATGATGAGGTGAAAGCGGCCTCTTGAGAATCAGCATCAATCAATGGCAACAGTCCAAACGTGTCAGTTCTGAGCGATATTTGTAGCATGGTGCAAGGAACTTTATGCTAATGGTAAATGTTGAGGGAATCTTTACTTACGACTTTCAAGTTAAAAATTTGTTTGGATGCTTTATCTATACCTTGAAAGGTAACTTTACCGTAGCCCTCTTCTCTACTGGACTCTTTGGAATAGAAGCTACTTGTGTGTAACGAGAGTACTCTCTTTTATCGACTATTCTCAAGTAAAATCATCCCAGCATACAACGGGAATGTACAATATATATTGAAGAGTTAAGGGCCTGATCAAGTCATTCACTGCACAACGAAATATGCACCTTTCGCGGTGTAGTTGCTAACAAGTCATTGGAGTACAAAGTCCATTAAGCTACAGTAGTTACTTGATCACACACTAGCTTCGCCAGATGCTTGCATGCAAACAGGTTGTATTTGTCAAGCATGATAAGTTCGTTAGCTGTAGGCTGTCAGTTTAATATGGAGGAAAGGTTTATAATAACAATTAATGGTTTTCTTTTCAAATTCCGGAATAAGGGCTGAATCTTTTCTCTTTACAAATGAAAATTTATTAAGAAAAATGAAAATCAATTCATTCAGAATTAGCTTTACATAATCAATCTCCTAGTTTGATGGTTCAAATTTATCCCATTCATCGCTTTGTTTTATACCATATTGATTGCTTGAAATCGCTAGCACGATTGCAATGTATTTCCCCTCTTTGGAATATTCTGACCATTTGTAACCAAAATCACAGTTATATTTCAGGATGTGGTAAATTCCTCAATCCATCTTTCGTATACGTTAAATGCACCCTTCATTGCTAGATATTTTAATCATTTCATCAAAACCTATTTACAAGTAAAAGAATTACTTTTACAGTAGTTTTCAACTCCACACTCCAAATCTAGCATTTGTTGTTTCAGCTATATGAAACAAAATAATTGATTTGCATTTTCCATCCCCTTTTTTCAGTCGCAATCCACAAACCCATTATTTAACTATGGTTCAAATATACAATGTCATCTTTCTTGTAATTTTAAGATGTCCTAGGTATGTTATGCATGACTTTCTTTATAAATTCTCTATATCAGACATACTATCAACAATTGTGAAATATAACCATATGGATACAATGCGATCTTAATGGGTCTCTTTGATCAGGGCATGATTTAGTTATCATATCAGGGTAAAAATGTATATCAACTACCCTCTGTGTATTTATGAACTATGATGTAGAGGTGGTTATGGATTAAAAAGATTGTAGAGATAGTTGGTTATGTTTATCATAGTGTATTCGAAGTGTTATTTAAAATATGATTCTAGATTATAAAGTCAACACAATGATCACTTCTTAAAAGAGTATGTAAGGCATAAAGACAATAAAATTATACACAACATGGGATTTTAGGCATGGACACTATTGACAATGACATATTTGACTTTTATGGTCAAGCAGTGCATCACATAATTCTACTATTGTTGAGTATGTGTATTGATCTAGACTATCAAGTTATTGCACATAAAACTTCCCTTTTGCTTATGATGAGGGTCTTCAATTTTCTATGATTGTTTTATAATCTATTTTGGATTAGGCTACAATTTTCATGCCCATATCTATATAAAGCTGATCTTGCGTTTGCAAAAAGTTTAGGTAAACATGTAACCTATATTGATGGCAGTGATGGCAATAACAAGATCCAAATTATGATATGGTAATCCATATGGTTTCACTATGTCAAAAAAATGTATCTTTTGGGACCAATCAATATTGCAAGTATACTATGCCATTTATGTAACCAAAAGAAGAGGAAAAAACTCAAACATTTATAAAACGTACACTAATGGGAATACTTAAATCATGTTTCGTGATACACTCTAAATTGGGTAAGTATGAGAAATTTGAGTAGTTTTTCTAATTAAAGGGACTCGAAAGAGTAAAAAACTTAGTTATCACGAGTTAGGCTCAATTAACTAAAAACTTAGTTATGCTAAACCTTACATTCATATGTTATCTTGGTTTGTATCCCCTTATTATACATACAAGTATGCAACATTTCCTCTAACTTTGAAAATTGGAATGTAGATAGTCTAAGAATGCTTCTCACGAAGATAGATAATGTTCATATTAACCATCCATTATGTAAAGAAGTGAAACCACTTCTCTACTAAAAATTTGAACAATAGAACCTCCAGTCCAAACACACCTTCAAGGTATCTTGGAGTGGGTGTAAATTTTTTAAATCTTTATATAATGGTAATCAAAAGACCAAACTATAGCAGCGGAATAATAATCATGACTATATTATAAATAGGGGAACATCTTAAACTTATATCATAAAAATCCATGTAGAGGAAATCTAAACCACCTCAAAATTATCTCCAAGCTTTAACTTCACAATCTATGTCCAAGTCAACATGTCTTATCATCCAAGTCCTCCACCTAGGGTTGGAAGAATACCTCAACAAGAAGAGAAGAAAAGAAACATCAGCAAAGGTTGATATGTGCATATTAAATAGGAAATTGAGCAACATAATGAAATAAAGGACAACAAATAATGTAAGACTTCCCATAGAAAAGAAAAGTACCACCCAAGAGGGTATCAAGAGAAAAGATCACATCAGAAGGGATACTTGCCATAAAAACAACATAAAAAGGATTGTGCCATATATACATCCACTACCACGGTGGGAAACAAGCACCGGTAGGGCACACACCCCACAATTAATATCCTGCATGCATGTGAGATAAATATAACCCTAGAACAATATAAATACAATTGGCGGCCAACCCTCATAAAGTTGAAACCTGATAGAGAAAGAAATACTGCAAATCTCCCAAATATATAAAACATGGGCCAAGAATCACACATCTTGCCCTGGGTATGAGGTTCCTTGCCATCCCAAAAGAGCAAGAAATATCACATATGCTATAAAAAAAACCAATACAATTACACTACTCTAGTGCTACTGAATCACATAGCATGTTTAATGTAGAGGCAAGTAGAAAGTATAACCAGACTTATACAATGTTGCCATATCACACAATGGACAATACAAACATATAAACATCCACTTCAAAGTGGGCACATATCATAATATAAGATACCAACATGCACCAAGGCACAAGATAAGATGTCAAGAAAATATCTAAGTCCATAACAAGCAAGATAGTTCACACGAACCATGATATCAAAAGATAAAAAAAAAGGTGTATAGGCTATTGTCCATAGGACCAAGAGAAAGAAGAAAATAGGATAATTGCTCAACATAGAGGAATATGGGATGCAACATACCTCAACATTAGAGTCCAATGATCCCAACTCACTTCTAGGTCCAAACCTAGGTATCCAAACAACCTATAGGTGGATTTAGGGTTAGGTTTCCATTAATTATTCAAAACCTTAAAAACCACCTTTTTGTTAATGTGTGAATTAGGTTATCAAAACCATGCCATAACTTATTATATGTCATTAGGAGTCAAAAACATATTTTATTATATTTTTCTGACTTATATATATTTAGTTATGAATTTTATAAGTTAATTCTTCTATAATTAGATCCATTAAAACACATGTTGTTAATCATTGGATTTAGCCATCAAAATTGATATCATTAGATAGGTCTTATTCTTCTCATTTTATTAACTATTTTTACATATTTTTCTAATCAACAGATAATGAGTTATGATTTTTTATAAAACGACCAATGAGAAAAAGCCATGTAAGCGTCCAAGTCACGAGAGGGTGAGAGAGAGAGAGACAAGAAGGCGCGCTCGCCTAGCCCAACCAGATTTTTCCACGTGACACGAGCCTTTAGCCGGCCAGGCACACTGTTCACGGCAAAACCAGGAGAAGAGGCAAGAAGACAGAATGCCCTTGAAGGAAAACCCATGCGAAGAAGGAAGATCAAGGGTAAAATTGAACTTCAAATTGTGTGCATCCTCTTCCTCAGTAAAACGAGGGAACCATGTGGTCCATGCAAAAAAAAGTCAATCTTGTATCAAGCAAACGGTAACAAACCACTGTATAGAGACCACACCATCATTTTTTTTGGCTAGACGACGAGTTAGATGACCCCAAAGAAGAACTTTGGGATTCATAGACCCAACCTCCCACCATGAAGTCATGAGGGAGAAGTAGCGAGACGGTATTTCAGAAGAATGAAAATTGGACGGAGACTAAAACCAAAACAACGATCCATGATGATGATGTCGCTGGGTAAAACGTGAAGCAGAACAGATGTGCCAAGTGAATCACACATCAATGCTGGCAAAGAATTTAGAGAAAAGAATGCAACCCAGGAAACATATGACTCACCATTTCAGGGAGAGTTCAAGGTGCTCGACGAGCATGGTTTGTAGAGGATTGGTTGAGGAGTTGATATCTGGGAGCATTGAAAGGTTTTGATATATATATATATATATATATATATATATATATATAGGGTTCTGAAGCACCAGTAGAACGAAAAGGAAGAGGGGAAATAGAGGGCGTCGCCGGCTGGGGAAGCAATTTGGGGGTTTCCTTTAAACTGCTCGAGAGAGTCTGAGTTAGGGTTTGATAGATTCGGAAATGAAGCACAAAACAACAGAGAAGGAATCGCGGGAAACTTTCCATCGACGAGGGAGATACTACGGAGAGAAACTCGGAAACACTGTTGAGGCCAAAGAAGAAGAGAGTCAGAGGAAAAAGACAAGAAGGTGCCGCATGATCAAAAGTCGACGACCCAGATTGGTCCCGTGTGAAGACAAGAAAAACCAACCCGTGTGACAAATCATTGAATCAGAACCTTATACAAATCAAATTAGATTAAAGTGATATGACATCTTATTAACTTTTTTCACTCTGTTCAGTTGAGGGTGCAAACGAGTCCCGAATCAACTAGAATTTTGCACAGAGGCCAATTAAGGCATGTAGATTTTGATTATATAATTAGATTTGCCTTTTGAGGTCTTTAATGTGTTAGGTATACAAATCCTATTTTCTCTTTCCTTATGTATTAATGACATTAGGATTATCCAAATTAGGTGAAACTTCATACACAAGTTAATTGAGTGTGTCGAACATGAATTTGCCTTTATTTCCAACTTTTAGTTCAAGAATTTCATTTATTAATTAATTATACCTTTTAGGCAATTTCTCTTTCCTAACATACCATATTATTTCAAGGTAGTCCATTAAATGAAAATAGACATGTAGGCTTATTTTAATGTGTAGATTATGAATTTGAAGTCTATTCTTTATTTTGAGGCTTTCTTACACGGGTTTTGTCATCTGGCCCATTAGAGGCCCATTAGATCATATGCATCCAATTAAGTTATTCATCATCTTATTATCACCAAATGAATTATATGACATATTAGATTATATTTTTCATACATTAAATTATTAGGGTCACTCTAACCTCAACCTTGTTTGACTAAGCCCAAAAGGTCAAACTTCCAGGGTAGGGTCTAAGATTCGGTATGTTACAACACTCCATCCTTAAAAGGATTTCTTCCTCAAAATCTATAGATCCAAACATCAACTATCAACTATTCTCCACCCCTTAAAAGGATCAACCTAACAAGTCAAACTAAACAACTTTTTAGAGCTACCCACATCTTTTAGTTATGAAAGTTTTTAGAGATTAATATTTCTCATGTATCCAACTTAAGTCACCATCTAGGCTTGAGTTTATAGGTCCTTGTGTCTCAAACCTAACAACCCTACATAAACATCCAAAAGTCATAGGGTAGGTCAACTACACCATTATATCATTCCTAGTCATAAAACTAGGGTTAGATTCTACTCAAACTAGAGTTCTCTTAATTGTGACTTAGTTCAAGAAAACATTGACAAACCAGAGAAAAGTTTTGTACATATAGTAGTATAATGAAAATAATTTTTGTTGATGAAATACTTTGCGATGTAAATCCAACATGTGCACTAAAAATCAATACGAGAACTAAGTCACAATATTTCCATATGAATACTTCATAATTTCATCCTCACACCAAGCCTTATTGCATATAAAGATCATCATTGATCAAATCTAGGGTCAACATCTCACTTAGAGCTAACTAGAAAAGTCAAGGGTTCTAATGGGAAGACAAAATTGAAATACTCGATTCCGACTACCATGGGCTCTGATACCATGCTGTAAAGAAGTAAAACCACTTATCTATTAAAATTTTGAACAATAGAACCTCCAGTCCAAACACACCTTCAAGGTATCTTGGAGTGGGTGTAAATTTTTTAAATCTTTATATAATGGTAATCAAAAGACCAAAGTATAGTAGCGGAATAATAATCATGACTATATTCAATTATAAACAGGGGAACATCTTAAACTTACATCACAAGGATCCATGTAGAGGAAATCTAAACCACCTCAAAATTATCTCCAAGCTTTAACTTCACAATCTATGTCCAAGTCAACATGTCTTGTTGTAACATCCCTGACCTGGGTTATAAGCTAACCCTAGGTGTTTTGCCTAAATATGTAATTAAATCCTTGTGATTAACTTTGGGCATGTAATTAAGTTTCTCAGAAACATATTTTTCCGTTTTGCTGCTTTTTATATAAAGTTGTAGCATTGTTTTGTAATACAGGGACCTATGTGCAAATTACCCAGTTAGAAGGATTAACTTGCAAATTGCACATGTTAAGATGATTCTCTGATGTTGAGACATCATGAGAATGATTATGTTGAAGTTAGAGGAATTTCCCAAGCTTGGGCACCAAGGTGCAGCTGTGGAAGCAATCCCGATGCTTAAAACCCTAATTTGGGGTAAAATGTAATTTACCCAAATTAAGGGATGCAACTTGTAAAATATATCATCTAATGTATCTATTAAGACTCTTGTCATCATTTAGAGAAGAAATGATGAAGAGGTCACCTCAATTGAATAATCAAGTTATGAATTACACCTTTGTGATTGAATAATCAGGGTGTATGTGCAATAACCCTTTTATGGGTATGTTTAAGTAATAAGCTGATCTTCTTTGCTCTCATTTCTTGACCTTAAGAGGAAGTTGTCCTTAAAAGAAAGAAGAGAGGACGATCTATGAAGGGTGGAGGGACTTATTTGAAATTATGGAGAATTTATGAACTTATAATTAGAACCCCACCCCAAGTATATATACACTCCACCTCTCTAAGCAAGGGAACTTTCCCTTCGTTTCCTTACTGTTCTATTCACCCAAAAACGACCAAGGACTGCCTTGGAGCTAAGGAGGACGACCAAGGGTGCAAGGTAGGTTTGGATTCCTCTTCTTGCCCAAATTCATGGTTAAAACTCGAATTCAAGGTCAATTTCATGGCTAGCTCTCATGGCTCTATCTTTCTAGCCATCTTTTCTTGACTTTCCCTGGAGGTTTTCAACTTGGCCAACCTGTGAGAGCTCAAGGACACCATTAAAGCTTGGAGCTCGAAAGCTTGGAGCTCAAGAAGCAAGCTTTAGGCGGGTTTTATAACTCTAAACCCATGCTTTGTTATATACATCTTGATTATGCATGTAGATGATAGTTTTTCTTCTTCCCTACTTTCCTTTTCTATTTTGCAAGCAAATCCGTAGGAAATCCTTGTTGTTCTTGAGCTAGGAGATGAAGACGTTAATTCCAAGAAAAATCCACCGCTTTTCACTTTATTAAACGGTCTCCCCAACTTGCTCTCTCGGTCTCAAGACCGTGAGGTGAGCAAACGGTCTCAAGACCGAGAGAGGGCAAACGGTCTTCAAGACCGTATAGCAGCGTTGACCGAGCGTGGAACGTATAAGAAACCTGTATATAATTATGTAGACTAATCACCCTCAAAAATTGAGAGGTTAACTCCAAAGGAATCGGGAGATATGGCCTTTTTAATCAACAACTTTAATTGAATTTATTCCTGATTTTCAAACGGTCTGAAATAGCCTTTTTGGGAAAACGGTCTCAAGACCGTGTAAGGTCGTTGACCAGGCGTTGACCGTATGATATTACTGTTCAAAATAATGTTAATTAACAACTCACCAAATTTGATGGACTAATTCCAAACGAGCTAAGAGTTGAAGGGTGATTACTAGGGCAAACCCTAATTGAAATCAGTACTGAAATCACAATAAAATAATGAGTGTTTTTGGGTTGATTGACCTAAACGGTCTCAAGACCGTTTGGGGATCAACCAAATGGTCTCAAGACCGTGTGGGCAATCACCCAAGACCGTATGGAGGTCTGAGGTCAAGAATAGTTGACCAATTGAAGGTACAATAATACCAAATTACATTGTAATTAAATATTGATATAATAATCAATTCAATGGATCCAACCTTGAAGAATTTTCACTAGAATCCAAATGTTGGATGGGCAAACGGTCTCAAGACCGTGTAGTGACAACCCAAGACCGTTTGGAGGTCTAGGGTTAAGGTAATTTTATCAATTGAGGGTCCAATTGCAATAAGTTATCAAAGTAATCAAAATACTGATTTGTGACTCAATCAAGGTTCAATCCCTATCAAATCACATTAGATTTTGATGAAATCTTGGGCAAACGGTCTCAAGACCGTGTAGAGTTCATCCACACGATCTCAAGACCGTTTGGGCCAAGTTTGGGCCCAAGTGGAGCTCAATTGAAGGGTTCAACCTTGAGTTGATTCACATTGTTGAGTGTTGATGGCTGAACATTGATAGACCTTAATTGAATCGACTTCAACCCTAATTGGTTAACAATTGAGAGTCAATTGAGTGACCAATTGGTTAAACATAACCCTAATTGACTTAATCCATAAGTGGTTACCATGGCTTTGACCTTTTGGGGGCTTCAACATTGATAAACATAATCAATTGAAAAGCTTGAACCTTGTTGAAGGACCAAACGGTTGAGACCATGTGAGCCTCACGGTCTCAAGACCGTTTGAGGGCTCACGGTCTCAAGACCGTTTGAGACCTCACGGTCTCAAGACCGTGAGAGGACTCATGGTATCAAGACCGTGAGAGGCCTCGCGGTCTCAAGGTCGAGAGACATCAAACGGTCTCAAGACCGAGAGACATCAAACGGTCTCAAACCATGTAAGGCCTCTCGGTCTTGAAGTCAACATGGTTAAACGGGCTACACCCCCTCTCGGTTTGGGCTCACGACCTTGAAGGTCACACGGTCTTGAAGTCAACCAAAGCAAACGGTCAACCCATCCAAACGGTCTCAAACCGTTTGGATGTTGAAGGTTGAGATCGTTTAAGGTGTTCAAAGGTTGACTTCACTTAACCAATTGGAGATGTAAATGGTTCAAAGATGCTCTAACCTAAAACCCTAATGATAACCTAGGACATGAAGGGATTAAGTGACTAATGATTTGAACCATGATGGTGATCAATGGGGTGAATTACCAAAATACCCTTGAAGGGTCAATTGAGTAATACCTTGATCAAATCAAACCCTAATCACATGTTAGTGATGTTTTTGGCTATGATAGCCCATGATGACTTATTTCAACTTGATCTAGAGTGATGTTATCACCATCTACTAGTATGAGGAGAGAGAAAGTACTTATAGAGAGAGAAAGTACTTCTAGAGAGAGAAAGTACCCTTTTTAGGTGGAAACTCAGTTAAAGAACCTTCAATACACATGAATGTGCATAATTAGGGTATGAGCCACCTGTGTGAGATCATGGAAACCCTAATTATGATGTATGATGAATCTTAAGCCAGTTTGAGAGCATCAATGATGATGTTCCACATACATGATGATGTTATGAGTTCAATTCACTTCAATGTGAATAGTAAACCCTAATTCAAGGGTAATGGAATTCAATGTGATTAGTAAACCCTAATCCAAGGGTAATGACATGCTTTATGAGTATTAAACTCTAATTGATAAGAATCAAAGAACTTAGCTCTTATGATAAGAGTGAGAAGTATATTCCTTGTTTTAAATTACCTTTATCAGTTGAACTAACTATGCAGGTCCTGATATGAAGGTGATCATATCCAGGTATGGATGATGATACTGTATTCATTAAAAGCATGTTAAAGGCCTTATGAATAAGTAAAATATCTTGATGCCTTGTCAGTAGCATCCTATGAGTTAATGGGCTGTAAGAGCCATGAATACCACCAAGTCATGCTTCAGACATGACTGGTGATGAATATAATGAGAAATGATGATTGATGTGAGTTAGGCTTGTTACATTTAGTATTCTCCTTTCATAGCTGTTATGCTACTGTTATTGTTTGAAGAACAATGTGTGATGATTAAATGAATACTAAATGTACCTAACTAATCAAGTATAATGTAGAGCCCTGATCATAGATCCATCATTGTCATAGATCAAATGATGGTGAAATAGGATTTCCTAAGGGAGCTCCTGGAACACATACTATTGAGTATGTGGGGTATATGGATGTGTAGAACCTTACATCCTAGTGTAGGTGATTGATGTAGATGTGTAATCCGTCAACCCTTCACTACTAAACCCTACCGTATCAGTGGAAGGTAAACATGAAACCTCCTGATGACGAAGAAAACATATATATCCGTATCAGTGGAGATAAACATGAAAACTCCTGATGACGAAGAGAGTACAGAACGCCACTGTAACTCTAAAATAGCGAAGGACCAGTTTACCCTGGTGAGCTATAATAAGTAGAGACACAAGATGTCCTACAAGTGATCCTCTTACTGACTGAGGAAGATGAAGGTCATGAGAATCCGACTCTCTTAATGACCTATGTATGATACTGATGTGACTTCTCAGTGATCAGTTGGAGTATGAGTGGTATGCCTCATCTCCACAGGGCATAATGTTGTTTGTAAAACATAATCAACCACGTAGTATACCTGCTAGAGATAACTACGAGTTAGTTGATTGATGATACACTATGATAGTGCTTATATTTCTTCATGTCTCATAAATGTTGAACTCTTGTTATATAGTTGCAACTGTTATTGAATACTTTGAAAGCTTTACTGCTTAAGATATTCTCTGATGTTATAATAAAGCTTCTGGCGGAGAGTTATAACTTTCGCTGGGACAATTATGTAAAATTGTCTCACCCCGTAGATTTCAACTCTTTAGGTGGACGTCGTAGACGGAGGAACCGGTCTACAGGTGACCAATCTCAGCAGCAGCAGCAGCACCAGGAGCAGCAGTAATCTCAGGTGGAGATTTAACCTGCCATGTAGTGTAGTTAGAGTCAGTCCTATGTGTCCTCTGTACTCTCAGGTCTTGGAGTCTTTTGTATGAGTTCTTGAGATTTTGTATCTTGATGTATATAATTACTCAAGAAGTAATTATCATAATATGTAAATAGTTTATCTCTTGTTATGAAAGAAGTTTTTATGGATTCAAGCTCTTGTCCCGAAAAGTTTTAATTTCCTATGATTTTTGTCTTCCACTGTTTATCGAATCGCTTCCGCTAAGTAAATCGGGATTATATCGCGGTTTGGAGATCAGATCCCACAATTAGTGGTATCAGAGCTCTAGGTCAGTTGAGTCTACATAGGCATAGGACTTAGGATGTCGAGTCTATCTTTAGTACTCCTTCCTTATCTAATAGAATCTTCTGCTCCTCAGGAGAAGAAGATACATAAGAATGGCTGAGCCACATGATGAGTACGTGGAGGAGAGTAGTGCTAGTGCACCTCGAGGCGGTGCAAGGGTTCCAGAAATAGAACAACCTGCACCTGAGTCACCAAGAGAGCCACCCCAGTTTGACCCAGCCGACATGGGTAACCCAGCTGTACAAACGATGTTCGGGCAGTTTATGACTTCCATGACACACATAACCGACAGGATGCCCATGCCTGCACCTAGGGCACCTGTCCATCCTGAAGCACAAGGTATCGGTAAGACGTTCGAACGACTTCGTCGTGTCGGAGCTACCGAGTACTTCAGGACTGCCGACCCCGCCGATGCTGACCTTTGGTTGACAGAGTTGGAGAAGGCTTTCAGGATTCTTATCATCCCGGAAGCTGAGAAGGTTAGACATGCTGTCTATCTTCTCAAAGGTAGTGCTGGTCACTGGTGGAACATGGAAGAGCAGAAGAGACATGGAGTAGAGTTCTCATGGGAAGAGTTTCGTCGGGAATTTATCAATAGATATTTTCCAAAGACCTTCCTAGATGAGAAGATCTCTCAGTTTGAGAGACTAAGGCAGGGTATGATGAACATTAGCGAGTATGAAGCTAAGTTCATGGAGTTGCTGCGGTTCTGTCCGCACATGGCTGCCACAGAGGAGGAAAGAATCAGAAGATTTGAGAAGGGTTTGAATGCTGATATGTCAAGCCCCGTGTCTGCCTTAGAAAACCGAGAGAGATTCTCTACCTTCGTTGAGTCAGTCCGAAGGATAGAGAGATCTGTGGTTGAGAAGAGACAAACTCAGAAAAGATATCCACAGTTCCAGGGTTCTTCATCTAGGGATTCCAAGAAACCTAGATTCTCTGCACCTAACCCTCCACCACCCAGATCGAGTTTTCAAACTCAATGGACACCGAGCAGAGGTAGAGGACGGAGTCAACCGCTTCAAGGAACTCACAGTTCTGCATCAGTGTCAGTTACTGGACCACCCAGGCTACAACAACAGGAGAGGAGTTGCTACAACTGTGGTAAGGTGGGACACTTGATGAAGGATTGGTGTTCTAGGCCTGTCAGTGTGTCACAGCCTCCGAGACAGAATCAACAGGGATCTCAGAGTAGACAACATCAAGGAGCAGCTCGAGGACGTGGACAAGCGTCTCAAGCTGGATCATCAGCACCACCTCAACACCAGGCGACTGCGAGGTTCTATGCTATGAACCCACCTGAAGCGGTGGTCAATCCACGGGTAGTGGCAGGTCAGATGAAACCTTTATATTCTGATATGTCTACATCCTGTGTTGTATCTATTCTGATTGACCCGGGTGCTACGCACTCTTTCGTCGCTCATAAAGTGATCCGTAACTGCAATATGACTATTAGTCATAGGGCAGATAGTTTGTTGTTGGAGACTCCGTTGAGTGGGTCTGCCGTTTTGCAAGAGGTATGCTCTCCCTGCATCCTCTTCTTTTCTGAACATCGCATTCAAGTGGACCTTATACCACTTGATATGCGAGGATTTGATATAATCCTCGGGATGGACACCTTGGAAAGGTATAGAGTTGTCTTGGATTGTGAGTCCAAGTTGGCTGTGTTTGCTGATGAAAGCAACACATGGATCTTTCAAGGTGAGAGAAAGATTCTGCCCACCTGCCTTGTGTCAGCTATGGTTGCTGATAAGTTGTTGAGGCAAGGATGTTATGCATTCTTAGCCCATGTGGTAGATGTTACCAAGGAAAGTTCCAATCCTGTGGAAGTTCCCATAGTCAGGGAATTCGAGGATGTGTTTCCTGAAGAACTTCCTGGCATACCACCATCTCGGGAGATTGATTTTGAAATCAATTTGATCCCAGATACGAAACCAATAGCCCAGACTCCGTATAGGATGGTGCCTACCGAGATGGCAGAACTAAGGAAACAGCTCCAAGAGTTACTTGAGAAGGGTTTTATCCGACCGAGCACTTCACCTTGGGGTGCTCCGGTCTTGTTTGTTAAAAAGAAAGATGGGTCAATGCGGTTGTGCATCGACTACAGACAACTCAATAAAGTAACAATAAAGAATAAGTATCCTCTGCCGAGGATTGATGATCTCTTTGACCAGTTGCGTGGTGCAACCGTCTTTTCAAAGATAGACTTGAGATCTGGATATCATCAACTCCGTATTAAGGATATTGACATATCCAAGTCTGCCTTTAGGACAAGGTATGGTCACTATGAGTTCACGGTTATGTCGTTTGGACTAACCAATGCACCAGCTGCATTTATGGAACTCATGAACAGAGTTTTTCGACCTTTCCTTGATCAATGTGTTGTCGTCTTTATAGATGACATTCTAATCTATAGTAAGGATGCTCAGCAGCATGAGCAGCATCTTCGCCAAGCTTTGACCTTGCTAAGAGAACATAAGCTGTATGCTAAGTTTAGCAAGTGTGAGTTCTGGCTACCGGAGGTATCTTTTCTTGGACATGTGATATCTGCCTCGGGAATTCGTGTTGACCCTTCAAAGGTAGAATCTGTTCTACAATGGGAACAACCGAAGACACCGACGGAGATTCGAAGTTTCTTGGGGTTAGCTGGCTATTATCGAAGGTTCATTAAGAACTTTAGTTCTATAGCTTTACCTTTGACCAAGTTGACCCAGAAAGATGTTCCTTTTTCTTGGAGTGATAAGTGTCAACAGTTTTTCCAATTGTTGAAAGAGAGGTTGACAAGTGCACCTGTTCTTGTGCTACCTGAACAAGGAAAAGGATATTTAGTCTTCTGTGATGCTTCCAAGAATGGACTTGGATGTGTGTTGATGCAGGATAAACAAGTGATTTCTTTTGCTTCCCGACAGCTTAAGAAACACGAGGAGAATTATCCGACACACGATCTGGAGTTAGCTGCCGTGGTTCATGCCTTGAAGATCTGGAGACATTATCTCTACGGAGAGACATTCCAGATTTTCACAGACCACAAGAACCTTAAGTATATTTTCTCTCAGCACGAGCTTAACATGAGGCAACGTCGTTGGATGGAGTTAATCAAGGACTATGATTGTACAATTGATTACCATCCGGGCAAGGCCAATGTTGTTGCAGATGCCTTGAGTAGGAAATCAGCAACATCAACCATGGATAGAGCACAACTAAACTCTTTAGTATGCTCTAAGAGAGATATGCTTATCTCTTTAAGGCAAGACAATGTACAATTGAAGGTGTCGTTGTTAGCCGGATTGTTGGCTGAGATGCATATTAAACCTACCCTAAGGGAGCAGATTAAGGAAGCACAGCAAGGTGATGATGCAGTTCAGCAGATCAGATCTGAGTATGGAAATGAGAAGAGAGATGGTTTCCATGACTCAGATGATCATGTAGCTTTTTATAATGGAAGGATGATAGTGCCGGATGTGGATAACTTGAGGAAGTTAGTCCTGGAAGAAGCTCATTCTTCCATGTATGCTATGCATGCAGGAAGCACCAAGATGTATCGGAATTTGAAATATTTGTATTGGTGGCCTGGGATGAAGAAGGATGTTGCAGAGTTTGTTCTGAGGTGTCCAGTGTGTCAGCAAGTTAAAGCTGAACACCAAAAGCCTGCAAGGACAATGCAACCTTTACCCATACCACAGTGGAAGTGGGGCCATGTCACCATGGACTTTGTTGTTGGCCTACCCAGGACAAGCAAAGGACATGATTCCATTTGGGTAGTTGTTGATAGGTTGACTAAGACAGCACATTTCTTACCTGTCAAAACAACCTATTCTGCTGAAAGGTTATCACAGTTGTATGTGCAAGAGATAGTGCGTTTGCACGGAGTTCCTGTCACTATAGTTTCTGACAGAGGTCCCCAGTTTACCAGTCGTTTTTGGGAACAGTTGCACAGAGCCTTAGGCACCAAGCTAAAGTTTAGTACGACCTTTCATCCGCAGACTGATGGACAGTTGGAAAGGACCATACAGACCTTAAAAGACCTGTTGAGAGCATGTGCTGTCCAGTTTACCGGAAGTTGGGATCTACACCTAAGCTTGATAGAGTTTGCCTATAACAATAGCTATCAGCATAGTATTGATATGGCACCTTATGAGGCCTTGTATGGTAGACGTTGTAGATCACCTTTGTGTTGGTTTGAGACTGGTGAACATCAGTTGTTAGGTCCTGATCTTGTGCAACAGACTATAGAGAAGATTAAAGTAATACAACAACAGATTAAGACTGCACAGGATAGGCAAAAATCTTATGCTGACAAGCGTCGTAGACCCTTAGAGTTCCAGGTTGGAGACAGAGTGTATCTCAAGGTCTCGCCTTGGAAAGGGGTCCTTCGTTTTGGAAGGAAAGAGAAGTTAGCTCCTAGATTTATGGGACCTTATCCAATCATTGAACGAATTGGAAAGGTAGCATATAGACTAGAGCTGCCTCCAGAGTTACAGAGGTTACACCCTGTGTTTCACATTTCTATGCTGAAGAAATGTTACCCCGACACCGAGTCAGTTCTACAACCTATGGAGGTAGAATTGAATGATGATATATCCTATGAGGAGGGACCAGTGTCAATCCTTGATAACAGAATTAAAAAGTTAAAGAAGAAAGATATAAGTCTTGTGAAAGTCCTCTGGAACCACCGTGGTGTTGAAGAAGCCACTTGGGAACTAGAGGATGAGATGAAAAGGAAGTATCCTGCCCTTTTCTCTTAATATGTCTTATCGATTTCGGGGACGAAATCCTTGTAAGGGGAGGATAATTTGTAACATCCCTGACCTGGGTTATAAGCTAACCCTAGGTGTTTTGCCTAAATATGTAATTAAATCCTTGTGATTAACTTTGGGCATGTAATTAAGTTTCTCAGAAACATATTTTTCCGTTTTGCTCCTTTTTATATAAAGTTGTAGCATTGTTTTGTAATACAGGGACCTATGTGCAAATTACCCAGTTAGAAGGATTAAATTGCAAATTGCACATGTTAAGATGATTCTCTGATGTTGAGACATCATGAGAATGATTATGTTGAAGTTAGAGGGATTTCCCAAGCTTGGGCACCAAGGTGCAGCTGTGGAAGCAATCCCGGTGCTTAAAACCCTAATTTGGGGTAAAATGCAATTTACCCAAATTAAGGGATGCAACTTGTAAAATATATCATCTAATGTATCTATTAAGACTCTTGTCATCATTTAGAGAAGAAATGATGAAGAGGTCACCTCAATTGAATAATCAAGTTATGAATTACACCTTTGTGATTGAATAATCAGGGTGTATGTGCAATAGCCCTTTTATGGGCATGTTTAAGTAATAAGCTGATCTTCTTTGCTCTCATTTCTTGACCTTAAGAGGAAGTTGTCCTTAAAAGAAATAAGAGAGGACGAGCTATGAAGGGTGGAGGGACTTAGTTGAAATTATGGAGAATTTATGAACTTATAATTAGAACCCCACCCCAAGTATATATACACTCCACCTCTCTAAGAAAGGGAACTTTCCCTTCGTTTCCTTACTGTTCTATTCACCCAAAAACGACCAAGGACTGCCTTGGAGCTAAGGAGGACGACCAAGGGTGCAAGGTAGGTTTGGATTCCTCTTCTTGCCTAAATTCATGGTTAAAACTCGAATTCAAGGTCAATTTCATGGCTAGCTCTCATGGCTCTATCTTTCTAGCCATCTTTTCTTGACTTTCCCTGGAGGTTTTCACCTTGGACAACCTGTGAGAGCTCAAGGACGCCATTAAAGCTTGGAGCTTAAGAAGCAAGCTTTAGGCGGGTTTTATAACTCTAAACCCATGCTTTGTTATATACATCTTGATTATGCATGTAGATGATAGTTTTTCTTCTTCCCTACTTTCCTTTGCTATTTTGCAAGAAAATCCGTGGGAAATCCTTGCTGTTCTTGAGCTAGGAGATGAATACGTTAATTCCAAGAAAAATCCACCGCTTTTCACTTTATTAAACGGTCTCCCCAACTTGCTCTCTCGGTCTCAAGACCATGAGGTGAGCAAACGGTCTCAAGACCGAGAGAAGGCAAACGGTCTTCAAGACCGTATAGCAGCGTTGACCGAGCATGGACCGTATAAGAAACCTGTATATAATTATGTAGACTAATCACCCTCAAAAATTGAGAGGTTAACTCCAAAGGAATCGGGAGATATGGCCTTTTTAATCAACAACTTTAATTGAATTTATTCCTGATTTTCAAACGGTCTGAAATAGCCTTTTTGGGAAAACGGTCTCAAGACCGTGTAAGGTCGTTGACCAGGCATTGACCGTATGAGATTACTGTTCAAAATAATGTTAATTAACAACTAACCAAATTTTATGGACTAATTCCAAACGAGCTAAGAGTTGAAGGGTGATTACTAGGGCAAACCCTAATTGAAATCAGTACTGAAATCACAATAAAATAATGAGTGTTTTTGGGTTGATTGACCTAAACGGTCTCAAGACCGTTTGGGGATCAACCAAACGGTCTCAAGACCGTGTGGGAAATCACCCAAGACCGTATGGAGGTCTGAGGTCAAGAATAGTTGACCAATTAAAGGTACAATAATACCAAATTACATTGCAATTAAATATTGATATAATAATCAATTCAATGGATCCAACCTTGAAGAATTTTCACTAGAATCCAAAAGTTGGATGGGCAAACGGTCTCAAGACCGTTTGGAACTCATTCAAACGGTCTCAAGACCGTGTGGTGACAACCCAAGACCGTTTGGAGGTCTAGGGTTAAGGTAATTTGATCAATTGAGGGTCCAATTGCAATAGGTTATCAAAGTAATCAAAATACTGATTTGTGACTCAATCAAGGTTCAATCCCTATCAAATCACATTAGATTTTGATGAAATCTTGGGCAAACGGTCTCAAAACCGTGTAGAGTTCATCCACACAATCTCAAGACCGTTTGGGCCAAGTTTGGGCCCAAGTGGAGCTCAATTGAAGGGTTCAACCTTGAGTTGATTCACATTGTTGAGTGTTGATGGCTGAACATTGATAGACCTTAATTGAATCGGCTTCAACCCTAATTGGTTAACAATTGAGAGTCAATTGAGTGAACAATTGGTTAAACATAACCCTAATTGACTTAATCCATAAGTGGTTACCATGGCTTTGACCTTTTGGGGGCTTCAACATTGATAAACATAATCAATTGAAAAGCTTGAACCTTGTTGAAGGACCAAACGGTTGAGACCATGTGAGCCTCACGGTCTCAAGACCGTTTGAGGGCTCACGGTCTCAAGACCGTTTGAGACCTCACGGTCTCAAGACCGTGAGAGGCCTCATGGTCTCAAGACCGTGAGAGGCCTCGCGGTCTCAAGGTCGAGAGACATCAAACGGTCTCAAGACCGAGAGACATCAAACGGTCTCAAACCATGTAAGGCCTCTCGGTCTTGAAGTCAACATGGTTAAACGGTCTACACCCCCTCTCGGTTTGGGCTCACGACCTTGAAGGTCACACGGTCTTGAAGTCAACCAAAGCAAATGGTCAACCCATCCAAACGGTCTCAAACCGTTTGGATGTTGAAGGTTGAGATCGTTTAAGGTGTTCAAAGGTTGACTTCACTTAACCAATTGGAGATGTAAATGGTTCAAAGATGCTCTAACCTAAAACCCTAATGATAACCTAGGACATTAAGGGATTAAGTGACTAATGATTTGAACCATGATGGTGATCAATGGGGTGAATTACCAAAATACCCTTGAAGGGTCAATTGAGTAATACCTTGATCAAATCAAACCCTAATCACATGTTAGTGATGTTTTTGGCTATGATAGCCCATGATGACTTATTTCAACTTGTTCTAGAGTGATGTTATCACCATATACTATTATGAGGAGAGAGAAAGTACTTATAGAGAGAGAAAGTAATTCTAGAGAGAGAAAGTACCCTTTTTAGGTGGAAACTCAGTTAAAGAACCTTCAATACACATGAATGTGCATAATTAGGGTATGAGCCACCTGTGTGAGATCATGGAAACCCTAATTATGATGTATGATGAATCTTAAGCCAGTCTGAGAGCATCAATGATGATGTTCCACATACATGATGATGTTATGAGTTCAATTCACTTCAATGTGAATAGTAAATCCTAATTCAAGGGTAATGGAATTCAATGTGATTAGTAAACCCTAATCCAAGGGTAATGACATGCTTTATGAGTATTAAACTCTAATTGATAAGAATCAGAGAACTTAGCTCTTATGATAAGAGTGAGAAGTATATTCCTTGTTTTAAATTACCTTTATCAGTTGAACTAACTATGCAGGTCCTGATATGAAGGTGATCATATCCAGGTATGGATGATGATACTGTATTCATTAAAAGCATGTTAAAGGCCTTATGAATAAGTAAAATATCTTGATGCCTTGTCAGTGGCATCCTATGAGTTAATGGGCTGTAAGAGCCATGAATACCACCAAGTCATGCTTCAGAGATGACTGGTGATGAATATAATGAGAAATGATGATTGATGTGAGTTAGGCTTGTTACATTTAGTATTCTCCTTTCATAGCTGTTATGCTACTGTTATTGTTTGAAGAACAATGTGTGATGATTAAATGAATACTAAATGTACCTAACTAATCAAGTATAATGTAGAGCCCTGATCATAGATCCATCATTGTCAGAGATCAAATGATGGTGAAATAGGATTTCCTAAGGGAGCTCCTGGAACACATACTATTGAGTATGTGGGGTATATGGATGTGTAGAACCTTACATCCTAGTGTAGGTGATTGATGTAGATGTGTAATCCGTCAACCCTTCACTACTAAACCCTACCGTATCAGTGGAAGGTAAACATGAAACCTCCTGATGACGAAGAAAACATAGATATCCGTATCAGTGGAGATAAACATGAAAACTCCTAATGACGAAGAGAGTACAGAATGCCACTGTAACTCTAAAATAGCAAAGGACCAGTTTACCCTGGTGAGCTATAATAAGTAGAGACACAAGATGTCCTATAAGTGATCCTCTTACTGACTGAGGAAGATGAAGGTCATGAGAATCCGGCTCTCTTAATGACCTATGTATGATACTGATGTGACTTCTCAGCGATCAGTTGGAGTATGAGTGGTATGCCTCATCTCCACAGGGCATAATGTTGTTTGTAAAACATAATCAACCACATAGTATACCTGCTAGAGATAACTACGAGTTAGTTGATTGATGATACACTATGATAGTGCTTATATTTATTCATGTCTCATAAATGTTGAACTCTTGTTATATAGTTGCAACTGTTATTGAATACTTTGAAAGCTTTACTGCTTAAGATATTCTCTGATGTTATAATAAAGCTTCTGGCGGAGAGTTATAACTCTCGCTGGGACAATTATGTAAAATTGTCTCACCCCGTAGATTTCAACTCTTTAGGTGGACGTCGTAGACGGAGGAACCGGTCTACAGGTGACCAATCTCAGCAGCAGCAGCACCAAGAGCAGCAGTAATCTGAGGTGGATATTTAGCCTGCCATGTAGTGTAGTTAGAGTCAGTCCTATGTGTCCTCTGTACTCTCAGGTCTTGGAGTCTTTTGTATGAGTTCTTGAGATTTTGTATCTTGATGTATATAATTACTCAAGAAGTAATTATCATAATATGTAAACAGTTTATCTCTTGTTATGAAAGAAGTTTTTATGGATTCAAGCTCTTGTCCCGAAAAGTTTTAATTTCCCGTGATTTTTGTCTTCTGCTGTTTATCGAATTGCTTCCGCTAAGTAAATCGGGATTATATCGCGGTTTGGAGATCAGAGCCCACACTTGTCATCCAAATCCTCCACCTAGGGTTGGAAGCATACCCCAGTAAGAAGACAAGAAAAGAAACATCAGCAAAGGATGGTATGTGCATACTAAATAGGAAATTGAGCAACATAATGAAATAAAGGACAACAAATAATGTAAGGCTTCCCATAGAGAAGAAAAGTACCACCCAAGCGGGTATCAAGAGAAAAGATCACAACAGAAGGGATACTTGCCATAAAAACAACATAAGAAGGATTGTGCCATATATACATCCACTACCACGGTGGGAAACAAATACTAGTAGGGCACAAACCCCACAATCAATATCCTGCATGCATGTGAGATAAACATAGCCCTAGAACAATATAAACACAATTGGTGGCCAACCCTCATAAAGTTGAAACCTGATAGAGAAAGGAATACTGCCAATCTCACAAATATATAAAACATGGGCCAAGAATCACACATCTTACCTTGGGTATGAGGTTCCTTACCATCCCAAAAGAGCAGGAAATATCACATCTGCTATAAACAAAACCAATGCAATTACACTACTTTAGTGCTACTGAATCACATAGCATGTTTGATGTAGAGGCAAGTAGAAAGTATAGTCAGACTTATACAATGTTGCCATATCACACAATGGACAACACAAACATATAAACATCCACTTCAAAGTGGGCACATATCATAATATAAGAGACCAACATGCACCAAGGCACAAGATAAGATGTCAAGAAAATATCTAAGTCCATATCAAGCAAGATAGTTCACACGAATCATGATATCAAAAGATAAGAGCATTGTGTATAGGCTATTGTCCATAGGACCAAGAGAAAGAAGAAAATAGGATAATTGCTCAACATAGATGAATAGGGAATACAACATACCTCAACATTAGAGTCCAACCACCCTAAGTCACTTCTAGGTCCAAACCTAGGCATCCAAACAACCTATATAGGTAGATTTAGGGTTAGGTTTCCATTAATTATTCAAAACCTTAAAAATCACCTTTTTGTTAACATGTGAATTAGGTTATCAAAACCATGCCATAACTTATTATATGTCATTAGGAGTCCAAAACATATTTTATTATATTTTTTGACTTATATATATTTAGTTAAGAATTTTATAAGTTAATTCTTTTATAATTAGATCCATTGAAAACACATGTTGTTAATCGTTGGATTTAACCATCAAAACTGATATCATTAGATATATCTTATTCTTCTCATTTTATTAACTATTTTTACATATTTTTCTAATCAACAGATAACGAGTTATGAATTTTTATAAAACGACCAATGAGAAAAAGCCATGTAAGCATCCAAGTCACGAGAGGGCGAGAGAGAGAGAGAGAGAGAGAGAGAGAGAGAGAAGAAGGCACGCTCACCTGGCCCAACCAGATTTGTCCACGTGACACGAGCCTTCAGCTGGCCAGGCGCACTGTTCACGACAAAACCAGGAGAAGAGGCAAGAAGACAGAATGCCCCTGAAGGAAAAGCCATACGAAGAAGGAAAATCAAGGGTAAAACTGAACTTCAAATCATGTGCATCCTCTTACTTGGTAAAATGAGGGAACCAGGAGGTCCAGGCAAAAAAAGTCAATCTTGTATCAAGCAAACGGTAACAAACCCCTGTATAGAGACCACACCATCATTTTTTTAGCGAGACGATGAGTTAGATGACCCCAAAGAAGAACTTTGGGATGCATAGACCCAACCTCCCACCATGAAGTCATGAGGGAGCAGCAACGAGATGGTATTTCAGAAGAATGGAAATTAGACGGAGACTAAAACCAAAATAACAATCCATGATGATGATTTCGCTGGGTAAAATGTGAAGCACAACATATGTGCCAAGTGAATCACACATCAACACTGGCAAATAATTCAGAGAAAAGAATGCAACCCAGGAAACATATGACTCACCATTTCAGGGAGAGTTCAAGGTGCTCGACGAGTGTGGTTTGCAGAGGATTGGCTGAGGAGTTGATATCTGGGAGCATTGAAGGGTTCTAGTATATATATATATATATATATATATATATATATATATATATATATATATATATATATATATATATATAGGGTTCTGAAGCACTAGTAGCGTGAAAAGGAAGAGGGGAAACAAAGGGCGTCGCCGGCTGGGGAAGCAATTTGGGGGTTTCCTTTAAACTGCTCGAGAGAGTCTGAGTTAGGGTTCGACAGATTCAGAAAAGAAGCACAAAACAACAGAGAAGGAATCATGGGAAACTTTCCATCGACGAGGGAGATGCTGCGGAGAGAAACTCGGAAACACTGTTGTGGCCAAAGAAGAAGAGAGTCGGAGGAAAAAGACAAGCAGGTGCCGCATGATCAAAATTTGACGGCCCAGATTGGGCCCGTGTGAAGACAAGAATAACCAGCCCGCGCGACAAATCATTAAATCAGAACCTTATACAAATCGAATTAGATTAAAGTGATTTGGCATCTTATTGACCTTTCTCTCTCTCTTCAATTGAGGGCGTAAACAAGTCCCGAATTAATTGGAATTTTGTACAGAGGCCAATTAAGGCATGTAGATTCTGATTATATAATTAGATTTTCCTTTTGAGGACTTTTAATGTGCTAGGTATACCAAATCCTATTTTCTCTTTCCTTATGTATTAATGACATTAGGATTATCCAAATTAGGTGAAACTTTATACACAAGTTAACTTGAGTGTGTTGAACATGAATTTGCCTTTATTTCCAATTTTTGGTTCAAGAATTTCATTTATTTATTAATTAAACCTTTTAGGCAATTTCTCTCTCCTAACATACCATATTATTTCAAGATTGTCCAAATTATATGAAAATTGACATGTAGGCTTATTTTAATGTGTAGATTACAAATTTGAAGTCTATTCTTTATTTTGAGGCTTTCTTACATGGGTTTTTTCATCTGGCCCATTAGAGGACCATTAGATCATATGCATCCAATTAAGTTATTCATCATCTTATTATCGCCAAATCAATTATATGACATATTAGATTACATTTTTCATGCATTAAATTATTAGGGTCACTCTAACCTCAACCTTGTTTGGCTAAGCCTAAAAGGTCAAACTTCCAGGGTAGGGTCTAAGAGTCGGGATGTTACACATTAACTTGATATAAAGAGAAGGAAATAAAAGGTATATGTTAAATAAATTTAACTTGAATTAGTGGGACCTTGAGCCTACATATTTTATAAGTTTCCATTATTTGTTGACAATTATATGTAAGGACCAAAGAATTTAAACACAAGTTAAATTATTTATGTATTTGTTCTTAAAAGCCATAATTTTGTGCCTTTCATTTACTCTCATTCCTATAAGGGCCATCTTCTACAATTGGGAATTATACTAAACCATGTTGAAATTAAATCCTTGTGAATTTTGTCTCACCACAAACATTTTGCAGGAGTGGATATTTTATCTATTGCAACTAAATCCAAGGTTAATATGACATTCTCTGTTTGGTTGGACCTTATAAAAAGAGAGAATTGTGGTCATTTTGAAGGAAAGAACACACTCATGTTATAGATTATTCTTTACAAAAAACTACAACCCACTTGGACCCACTTACAACTCAACTATGCAACATTAAATGTGACTTACAACTCAACCATGCAACATTAAATGTGACCAGATACTTTGAGTACGAGTCCTAGCATATTATCATTACATGCAAGGAAATGACCTCTCTAACATAACATTTATGGCCACACCGTTATAGCTCATTTTGTGTCTCCCAAATTTCGCTTGACACTGACTTATTAACTCGAAGACCTTGTATTCTTATAGTCACTTCTTCAAACAATTAGGGTAGGTCTCATACTAATAGATACAAATTTCAACATTCAACATTCAACATTCCAAACTCTAGATCATACACCTTGGATAATCATTTATGGCAAACAAAATGTATGTACTCATGCCAAGTACTTGTTATACTTGCACATACTTGTGACGCCCATGCTCTTGCTCTACTTCATATTTAGTTGATGGTTGGAAAAAGGTAGTAATCTCTTTATTTATATAAATTTTTATCACGTCAAACTTTCACCTTAATATAAGATCTTGAAATATGAAGAAAACTAAAAAATTTACAAATCACAATGAATAATAATAGATGAGCCGAGCTTTTACAGAACTATTCAAGTATTTGTGGTGCTTATGATAGAAGTATTAAACTAATAAACTTTATCAAGACACTTCCATTTCTAAATTATTCATATACACAATATTTAACATTCTAACAAATAGAATCATTTTTATAATATATATTCAAAACTCCATCTAAGTCATTTTTGTAACTGGTGTATATTTGTAGTACAACTACCATATTAATGTAGATACTAATATGCATGCTGCTTGGAATGTATCCCTATATAAAGCAATATCAATGGTATCTTCATTAATGCTAAGGACTAAGTTTATTTTTTGTTTGAATTTTTAACAAGCCTAATTCATGAATGACTTCCTTTATCTTTGTTCTTGAGTTGAATTCGAAAAACAAGCATTGAGCCATAAATTAAGACGAGAAGCAAACCCATCTTCGTGGTTTAGTTTTATGTAATTTTAGGACATCCTTAGAATCATGACCAACACAAAATTAACTTAGGCCTAACTTATTGTCTCAAAAGAAATTTTGATTTAGTGCCAAAACTGCATTAACTTCACATTTTCTACCAAAGGCTTTTAATCCCATTAGATTATTGGACCCATATTTGGTAAATTGATTTAGTGACACACACACACACACACACACAAAGTTGGCATCTATTACCGTGCGTCTAACAACGGCATAACGTCATCACCGACGCTCCATCTATCGGTGTAAATTGATTTTCTTTTTCCGACAGGTTAACCACAAAAATTATGCTTTGGATCTAAAGTGTGCATACCTAACTCTGGTCTGAACAGTTTAGATCTGGGCTATGATATCGTTTTCTAAAGAGGGAAGACGCCAACCTGTGTGGACATTGAAACCGACTTATCTGCCAGGAGGAGGAATTGAAAATTGAAAAAGGGGTATGTTCAATCATATGCCCCCATAAAATTATTCCCTGGCATAGAAATCCACAGAAGAGAATCCAACCCTTCCCGCTCCAGCTTGCAGAGGCGGTCCAGCCCAGGCACGTGCTCCCAATAGCCGCGTCCGTTGCCCACTCGTCGTGACACGTCCCATATAAATAGGGCTACTTCCCTGTAAGCTCAGAAGCCAACCCAGCCCAATCACCTCTTGCAGCGAGGGTGAGTAGAAGAGACCCGGAAGCAAGTGTATATGAGAGGGAGTGATTGAGAGAGATGGTGGTGAGAGGAATCGGAGTAAGCGAGCTAGAGAGAAGACCTTGTCTGACTGGGAGTGAGAGTGAGAGAGAGACGAGTTTACTGGTAGCGCTGTTGCTTCAGTCTCTGATTCGCTTGGTGCAGGTCGGGAACGCCTTCGGCCGGCGCTTCCCCGGCGGATCCATTGGAATCCCGGCCTTGCATCAAGGGAATCGGAGGCAGAGGCAAACAATGGAGTCTGCGAGTTGGGAGGTTGAGCTGCTTCAGCTGCAAAGTCGGGTTCAGGTATTCCCGGGCTATAGATCTCCGATGCCATAACTGTGCATATGCTTTCCTGTCTTATGAATTGCGTAATAATTTGACTGGTCTGTTTTTGCTTCCATAGACTATCAAAGTTCAATTCATTACTCTGTATGATCACGTCCTGGCATCCCGTTCTGAATCTTAGATCTGTTGTTTGAAGTAGCCGTCTGGTTTTTGTACGCTTAAAGCTTAAGCTTCCGGTTCTCTTAGGGTCGGTTGTATCCAAAAGTTAATCCGCAGTTTGGAATGACTAAATTATGTGAAGTGCGTCATAGCTTTCTAGCTTTTCTCTGCTAAAGCTGCTCTCTCTGTGAACGGAGCACATGGGAAGTGTTTTACTCAGTTCAGAAATCCAAAACTTATGCTGTCCTGACAGCCTTCTTAACTGAAATGACCACAGAGGCAATAACTATGGGGCCATTACCAGTGTCCAGACCCGGGCAAAGACCTCAGCTAAATTGTATTCTTCGCTCATACTGGTCTCGTTGCTTCCTCTCAGGGTGGTTTCATGCACATGATGGTCAAAGTTGTGGCTTTCTTGCCTTGACATTTTGAAATGACATAATATGCTTAGGTCTTAAGACATGCTAAATAAATATCTAGGACCAATGATGTTTAATTGAATTCTACTTTATCCGGATATGTTACTCTTGTTGTACACATATTCATTAACCGGTGTGCTCCAATATGTGGTTGATAGCCATAGACGTATGTCTTATATATTTCATTGATGCCAATAGAATCATAAATACAATTCACACTAGAATTGTGGATGGAATTGCATCCTTTGTTTTACTGCAAATTGTCACGATGGTTCTAGAAATATTCATATGAAAAAAGGTGTACCAATGAACATAATTGTAGAGGTGATAACTGTAACTACGTGTATTTTGCTATCCTCATAGACTCGAACAATCGGTTTTTTGACCCAACTATAGGATATGACAGTTCATCTGGTAAGTTCTTTCTAGCATACAACTCTAGATAGAAAAAGATGTATGCATATATTTCGGAGTTACAAGTTCTAAGCTCTAAGTACGTAATTTGGTCTAATGTAATTACTTTTACTTAGATGTTGTCATGTGACTTCAGAATTCTTTTTCTATTCTAGCATTCACTAGACAGAAACTATCTATTTACAGTTACCATTTGGCATTTATTGATATGTAGATGTTGTAAAGAAATGTGCTGATACCTGAATGCTATGAAGAAGCACATGCCGAGTTAGCCCTTATAAGTATAATAAGGTCGATTTTTCCCACAACTAGTACTTTAGGGTCATAAAACCTCCCACAAAATCCGTTCAACTGAATCAGATATTTTGTATCTAATGCACAATGAGTTCTAGCTCAAGAGCCACACAAAATCATTTCAACTGATCCAAATATATTGTATTTAATGCACAATGAGTTCTAGCTCAAGAGCTCTTGGTTAGATTTAGTGGTTCCTAGAAACCCAGCTGGATTTGTTTTGTAGATTACATTACACATATGGCAGATGGATGTACTCTGACTTCACATTTATGAGCTCTTAGTTTTGTACTTGTTTCACCCTAAGGCTGAGAATATTAGGTGCTATATTTGTAGATTCAGTAATTGAAAATAACCAGTTATTACACCACAATCATCGGAGTAGAATGCTCTCTGTATATTGCTCTCTTTTGAATATGTATGTTTACGTTAATTATTTTGGGATAGGACGTAAAAGAAGATTGAAAGGACCTTTAGATGAAAAGCAAAAAAGAAGTCTTCAGTAACAAGTTGTTGACAACTGTAATTTTATAAGTATTTTCCTTTTCGTGGTAACATATACACGTTTTGACAACTGTATCATACACATACTGATTGATTATAAACTGTATTGTCTAACTGCCGTACAATTTCTTCATCTGACTGAATATATAATTAGCTCAATATAGTCTAATATCTTTCGATAGAAAGTCTATAGATTTCGAACACAAACACAGCAGGAATAGATAATTAATTTTTATCTGGTTCACTTATTGCTTCTTGATGGCAATGATATCCAATTTCAAAGCAACAAAACAGGTATATACTGTGGATGTCTATAACAAGTTTTTTAGGGCGCCATCCAGCATGTATTACGTAAATAAGAACTTGCTTTTCATATAACAGTTTAAATAATGAGAGTAAACACCGAAAAGCACAGTGACAATGGTGGATGCTTTACTCTTCCTTCTCTTGTATTCTCCTATCCTGCACTATGATGTCTTTAATAACTGCTTGTATTACGTAAATAAGAATTTGCTTTCCATATGTCAATTTAAATAATGAGAATAAATACCAAAAAGCACAGTGAAGAATGATGGACGTTTGTCTTCCCTTCTCTTGAATTCTTCAATCCTGCGCTATGATGTCTTTAATAACTGCATCTGTGAGTGTCTCATAAAACTATTGTGAAGATGTTCAGGATTTTACCACTATTGACTAATCCAAAGGATAATCATTGATTGGCTGTGCTCACTGTGCCACATCTTTCAATATTCTTCATGATTCTATTCACAGACTTTGTCTAAGAGGTCAAACCCACAAATGTCTTTTTATTTCTGGTCAATATGACAGTTCTTTATATTTTGTTGACAGATTGACAGTGTTTCAGAACTTCAGGGAAAATTACATAGCCTGGCCCGCTGTTTTTACGAGTATGAGATCTCTCCCAATTGAAATGTGTCACCAGTATCCTAACATATGTTAAACTGCTCATTTCAATCCTAACTGTTGAAAGCATACATTGTAGACTCGGTCTTCTGCAAAAATCCCAGATTTTGCCTCCTTTAGCTGTTGTCACCAAGCATCCAACCCACATCAAGCGATTGAACTTCTTGAATCTGTGTCAACATTTGAAGACTTTTATCTTTGGCAGTCCGCTCTCCTCTATAGCCACTGCCACCACAAAGTATCCTGCCCCCTCACCCCTTTGCTGCCACTCACCTTGCTCCCTTCGCTTCTTTCTACCCTTTCTGCCTCCCCTTTCTCCATTTGCCATTGGTACTAGCAGCGATAACCATCTGTTACATTTAGAAAAGAGGTGGAAGAGAGGGGGTGGGGGAGATGGGGACAACTAAAAGGGTGGAAGGGTGAGGCGAGGTACTGACAATGAAAGAGGGGCAAGATAGGTGGCAATGATGGAAGAGGGGGTTAGATAGACGGTGTCAGTGGAGAGCAAGAGGGCATGACAGGAGATGGCAACGAAGGCAAACGAGGGGGAGGACTGGTGGATGCAGGCACGGGCAGAGGTAGTAGAATGGGCGGCAAGGGAGAAGGGCGGGATGGGTGGAGATGGGGGTGGGATGGGTGGAGATGACAAATGTGAGGGGTAAGCTAGGTGGCAACATCAAAGGTAGACAGTGGTGGCCGGTCTTGGGGAGAATAGGTGGTGGTCGTGTAGCGAAGGAGCTGTACTTCATAGTGGAGTGGGATGTCATGGAAGAAATGGTCAAGACTAAAATGAACTTGTAAGCTTGACTAGTTGAATCTAGAACCGGTGAGGGGACTGGTCTGCGCCACCCCCTAGATCCATTTTGCTCTAATATTGCTCGCAATTAAAGAACCATTTGGTTGGCCTGGTTGAACCATGAAGTAAGTGGTCATGGCCTCCAGAACAGCTAGTCTGTTTTTTTTTTTAATTTTATTTTCCCTTATAAAACTTATGTGGATTTTATTTTCATTTTGTTAAATATACTGAGGTTTGAATGGCCAAGTAGCCGTAACTAAGGAAAGGGGTCTGCTATATGAATCATTCTTTTTAAATCAGCTCCGTCATGGGTCATATTCGCTCAAGATGTAAAGATTCAAAATTTCTTCTTATAAGCTCTTTCCAAGATAAATTAGGCTCTTTTTTTAGTATGCTCAACTCAATAGCATAACTTCAAATAAGTACATTGTCTGTCTGCTATGCACATGCCTATACCATCTCAAGCAGCCTTCGTGTAACTTCTACTTGCTACTTGCTACTTGCTACTTGCTAGCCCACTTTGTTCCTTCCATTGTTATTTCTCCTGGTATCTTTTCTTGTCTTTGACACATTTATCTTAGCATACGCATTTCAAGGTAATGCTATTGAGTTGAGACCTTGTTTTATAACTACCAAACATTAACTCCCACAAGCGTGATTGGTCGTATATCTGTTCAGTAAAGCTTAGTTTTTAACACATTTATCTTAGCATACACATTTTGAGTCCTGGTATCTCTTCTTGTCTTTGACACATTTATCTTAGCATACGCATTTCGAGGTAATGCTATTGAGTTGAGACCTTGTTTTATAACTACCAAACATTAACTCCCACAAACGTGATTGGTCGTATATCTGTTCAGTAAAGCTTAGTTTTTAATCTGAGTGGGACTTTTCGGTCACATAGTACACCAATGGCTCTTCCATTTCCGTTATTTCTGACAAACATCATCTTGACGGCAGTTGGATTTCACTTAACTGGGAACGAAATACTTTGGCTGGTTTTCTCAGTGGTCGAGTCCTAAAAGCCTTGATGGTTTTCTCATTGGTTTGGTCCTAACAAACCTTGATCATGGTGGAGCAGGACAGCCTTCATTGTGAAAGAAGGTGTAAAGGGAGGAAGATGGAACTCCGGCACTTTTGGGATCTATAGCAAACAGAAAACCTGTGGTATGTGGAAGATTATATAGCTACTTTGAACCAACCTACTTATTTTGTCTTATTCAAGGCATCCTATAGGCCAAGATTTGCATATTATTTGAGCCGAGGTCACAACACCGCCTATTTTTGCACAAACTTGAAAATTTCTGCATTCCCTGACTTTGACCAACTCTAGTTGCCTTTTTAAAGCTTTTAGTGGTTGCGAAATAAGAGCAACCAGTTTGACCGTGAAGCTTCAATTTGAATACTCTATATTCAGTAATTTTCTTTCTCGACTCTGTCCCTATTGCAATCTGTTAAGACTTCTTTCATGAAACTCCTCATCAAGAATGAAATGACATTAGCTCCTATATGAACTATTAGGGAGATCATGGCGGAGGTCTCGATCTACCTGTCGTTCATGCTTATTATATAGATACTTCAATATATTCTAAATGAAGTGTTATATTGTAGGTTAATATTGTTTACAATAGTCAAATTGTTTCCATTTCGAGGTCGGCAGCAGCTTCATTGCAATAATGTAAACCCTATTGCTGAAAACCAGTCTAACTCCTCCTGTATCATTAGAATTGCAATTATCATTGATTGGATTTGTACCCTTTACGTGATTTCCTTGAAATATACTAAAGCTGATTCCTCCAAACATAAAGGGGGTCTCTAAATAGCTGTCACACTCACTTTTACTGTTGGGACTAAAGCCTTCTGGGGATTGTTAGTGTTCTTCCCTCTAAAACACACAACACACCCCTGTGGTTACAATATCATAGCAACGCAAGTTGGTCTATCTTATTAGCAAAGGCAAGTTCTCCATTGGGTTTATTCAGTTATCATTGGTAACTACTAACTAGTATATTTTTTTGAGAGCAGGTAACTGGTGCTTAACTACCTGCTTTTGTCTGCCTCCGCATGAACTGAGTATTTTAAGTCAGAAATGAGTAATTTAATAGTATATATATCATAGATTAGTAGTCCATGTTTGTTTGGTTGGCTAATGGCTGCTAATCCTTATTTCTTGATTAAAGTTGACTTCTTCAAACGTGAAAGCATATTCTGGTAATTCTCGCTGATCCAACTTTGTGCCATCTCAAGTTCCGTATTGGTGTCACAATGCTAGCAGGCACCATATCAGTTCTCGTAGTACACCATAACATGCTTTGCCATTGTTGTTTTCTGCGGGTATGATCATCTTCTGGCTTATATGAGAGGGAATCTGTTTGTCTTCTGTGCAGGGAACTCTTATTCACGTCTTTATATCACCGTTACAGACTGCAATTTGTTCTTGCCTGCTGACGCGGTCAATTTTCTATGCTAACTTTCAGTAGTGAAAGGTATTCGAGGTTGTGTTTGTTAGAATAGTCCCACACCTATCAGTTGTGGGATAGAAGGTGTGTGATCCATTAACCTATTGTCAATTGATTTTAGGTTGAATACCACACATTCTAATATGATATTAGAGTGGGCTCCATAAAACAAGTGAGTGAACCACACCCTTCTTAAAATAATAAGTGCAGGCACACATAAGTGACTGCATTTGAGGGGGATATTAGAATAGTCCCACAGCTCTGAGTTCTGGGATAGCTCCTGGGCTCGGTGTGTGGTCCATTCACCTATTGTCAATTGATATTTGGATTGAATACCACACATTCTAATAATGTGTTCTATGTCGGATGCGAACAGCTTCTGCGCAGATCGTCCGACCACAACGACTGGTTCTAAAGTTTTCTTTTTGTGCAATTATTCTTTGATCCGTCGAGAAGTGCTGTAAGTTCTGAGTTCCTTTATTTTCTACCTGCTTTATGTGCTTAATGGAATCTATCTGTGTCGTTGAGCCCCGCTGCAAGGATGACGTCCAAAATCCAAATGCCTTACTGCCGCAACAGTCCTTAGTCGGAGTCGGTTCTTACCTGGACGCTGACAGGCTGTCTTATCGGAAGGAATCTATTTCTGAACCAACAGGCAGGGGTGGGCATCCCATTAGGTTGGCCCAGTTCGGCTCCATGTTCCTGTCCCCATTCTCGACCAAAATCTAATTCTGATGATTTACATGGGTGGTGCAGATTGGAAATTATGACTCATATTTTCGCGTGGACTGTCAATATCAAGGTAATTTAAGACCGCAAGATCCTATACAATATATATATATACACATACACTCGCATATCTTTTGTAAGTTACATTTGCTTTTTTATTTATTTATAAAAAGTGGATTTGATTTAGAATATTACTAACATTTATTTAAGTTGTGTACCCATTGATATATAACATGTTTCTAATAATAGATACTATAATCAACTTTATATATAAGATATATATTACTTACACTAGAGGTGTCACTCAGTTTCTCAATTGAACATTTGTGGACCAATTACTGAAATAATCTATGTATTTTAATTGGTGAGGAATTGCATAAGTTCAACGAATGACGTTTTATTGCATCTCATAAATGCATGGCATATGATTATAATTTTTAAACATGCCTATTCTAGATAATATTTCTTTCATCTGTTGGATTGTTTACAAATTGTAGGTGTGATAGAATATGTGCGTTATATGTAGCGGTTGGTATATGAAAAAAACATCACAAAAATTATGATTTTAAGCATATGTTCCAAAACATCACCATCTAATATGTTATGCGGACTAGGTATAGGTAGAGATTTTCAAACATTGTCTGAGCCCAAATTTAGCCAAAATCTTTCTAACAATTTGTGTACATGATTGACAAAGTGTGGTATGATTTGACCCAATGTACATCCTTACCAACAAGTCGATGGGGGATCGAAAATGCATGCCATGGCATGGTCATAACTAGGCTGATATTCTCTCCTTTCTCTGAACGTGGTAGTTTAGCTTCTGTAATGCAAACAATATCTGTATTATTGGTTCTTAATAGTTTATCCAATGGTCTATATATGCAACATCATTAATATCATATGGTTGCATTATACATTTGGGGAATGTCCATTTTCTATACTCAAATCTTGGGTTACACCATTCTATCTGTTTTGGTATGACCGAATTACATGGGCACAAGGTTTACCACACAAACAAAATGTGTCTAAAACCAACAGATATCAACTCCACAAATGTTGTATGGATAGTGCAAAATTTATGATAACATTGAATATCAACAATTATTGTTTGAATGTCCCAAGACAATATGGAAGTTATCCTCATGAAATTTTGACGACTACTAATCTAATTAGGTATTTCTCACCTATACAATTGGGGTACAATGTATAACTTTTGAATGATCATCCTAATAGACATATTATGATGGGTGATGCATAAATGTATGGTTGAGATGATTATCCTAAGTATCATACGCCATATTTTTTAGGTTTGATTATGTGGTAGGAGTATCCCAAACACATTTTTTGGGGTTAGTCAAAATTAAACATGTGAAATACAAAGGGTGGATATATACTTGTATATAGTAAAGCACGTAGTTAACTTCTGACATACATGTGGCACAAGAGATGTGTATTGATGGACATATGTAGCTTATACCTAATAGTAATGAAAGCTACACTCAAAACTAACTTTCATGTTTCAAAATTCTTGATATGTCTCTTGATACTGTAACCTAAAATTCATCCAAGGGTTTCATTTGGCATGTTATCGTCATTTGGAGAAGGCATGCATTCTTTTAATAATGGTTCACATAATTTGCTAGACAAAGTTTGAAACATATTTAATGTGAGTGGCATACATCTAGTCTGGCTGATTCACACTATGTGGTGGATGATTACATTAGAGAAACACATCATATTGAGAGAGGACATGCTAGATTCATGTTTAAAGGTTTGAAATATTTCACGTGTATAATAACATATACAATTTGCTTTGAGGGTTAGCTTCATGAAGCATATCATTACATATTAATGCCATATTATGTAAAAATACTTGTGTAAATTAATTGTATAGTAACTACTAGTTTGGGTATGTAAAAATGTAAGTTTAATGCTAAATAAATGGAAGTATGATTTGATAAAGAAATTAAGGCATGAAACTTTGTGTATAATTGTTAAGTTATTTGTGTAATGTTGATGCAGACAACATTACACATGCATGCGCACACACACACATGCGCACACGCACAAACGTACATGCACACACACAAAAGTACATGCACGCACACACACACATGCACACACAACACACCCACACTCATGTGCACACACATGCGTGCACACACACAAACACACTCCCACTTAACCCCCCCCCCCTATATATATATATATATATATATATATATATAGGGTAGCGATCTAGTGAGAAACATCCTACGGTGAGAGCATGAGAGGCATTTGAATAACTACAAATTCAGAAGTGTTTTTTAAAATCCAATCGTATAGATGGAAAAATATCATTTTATTTACCTTCTCACAAAAAATCATTGTAATCAGACATTGTTTACATGTCCATATGTACAATATACACTTTTTACATCCAACGGCCAGCCTGAAATTCAATATAGAGCGTCAAAAAATATTTTGTTGTTGTGAATGATCTACAAATCAGACGGTGATGAAATTTTGTAGTAAGGTAAATATTAAGGTATACTTGTAATCTATACGGTTGAATTATGAAAAATTGATTTATGTGGAGAGTTATTCAAATGCCTCTCATACTCTCATCAAGATATGTTTCTCACTGGATCATATATATATATATAGTTTGTTTTCGTTGCCCGCGCGGGTAGATTAATTTAGCTACCTGACAAATATCGCGCTTCCATAATTATGAAACATGTATGTCAAGTTTGCATAACCTTCAGGCTAAGAGTCGAGCGCATCACCGCCGCCCAGTGGTCTCCTTGTCGTCTAAGGATTGGGGAATAACTACTGTCGGAGATAACCTCACCGAGCCCATGGTGTTGGCATGTGCATCTAGGGACACCTGACGACGCTGGCGGTGGAATAGCCTAGGCAAGGTGGTCGGAGACGACACACCTCCATACCCTTCGGATCCAAACCATTCAGCCGGAGTTCCCCCTACGGACCCCTATTCCCCCTATGGCTTCCCAGCAGATGGGAGCCAAGCGCTCCACCATCCGCGACATCAGCTCCTTGGCCAAGGCCATGACGATGAGCGTCTCGCAAGAGCCCAACCCGTCCCTTGCCGCCAGATTCCTTGAAGAGGAAGACGACAACGACGCGGCTTCTTCGAGACACCACTTCCTAGACGAGTGCCACATGTGCGGGAGGTACCTCAGGAGGAACCAGGACATATACATGTACAAGGGCGACACGTCACTCTGCTCCGAGGACTATCTGGAAGAGAACCTCCGGATCGACGAGCTACAGGAGAGGGCAAACAGGAAGAGGAGGAGGGCCAAGGCCGCTTCTGCCTCGGGGTCAGTTTCGGCGCAGGTCGAGACCAGGGCGAATGTCGTGGCGGTGGGAGCTTTGTAGTAGTACTTGCCGGCAATGAGGATTATTTCTAGCAAGTCAACCAACCACAGACCTTGTCATTCTTCCTCCTTCAAGATGGGGCTTCTAATGCCTTGCTTGGCAGTTTATTAGATTGACTGCTAGGTGTTTGATTTTATTCCTGACCAATGTGGAGGGTAGGACATAGGCTGCCTTGTACATGTAGTTCTTACTTGGTTTTGCAACATTAGCCTGACTTCCACAACATTGTCTGCGTTTCTTTTTTGATAGCGAAACTGACGTGTACCTGTAGAAAATCTATTTTGGCTATCTCAATGTAAGTGAAGCTATCCTAAATGTCGTTCAAGGACTAACCAACAAGGGAACGACCTCTAAAATCAAAGGGATCGCCAAGATGTTGTTCTGAGTTTTTTGGATGTCGTGTTGGTGTTGTAAATATTTTGCTTGTATTCTTTCTCCATGTGATGTTAATCTCCTATCTTATAGGCACATCCTTGTTTGGATCGATTCACTTGGTGGAGTAAATAAAATTGTGTGGAATGTGCTCCAATATCCATGTCGTCTTCTTCACCTCTCATTCTTTCTTATTTGTAATTCTGTGTTTCTTCTATCTCGTCCTCTATTTACTTATCTATTGGATGAACGTAATCTGATTGCAAATTGAAACAAGTGAAACTAACGACAAATAAATTAATCTGATTGCAAACTGAAACAAGGGATGGGAATGAGGCCGAATAGTTAAACAAGGGATGGGGATGAGGATGACTAGTTAAAAGGAGACGAATCGAAAATAGCTGCAACCACAATGGAGCTATAAATAAGGGATGGCGGAGGAGGTTGGGGCTATAGGAGGAACAAATCATCATAATAATAACAATTGTTATTCATAGGTCCGTTCTGGTCGTGTTGATACACCTCCATGCTTCAAACTTCGTCTCCTATAGACACAATAATGAAACAAATAGAACTAAAAGTAAATATGAAGAAAGCAGCTAGCTTCATCTTCTTTGCTTCCAAATCAAAATAATAATACATCGGAATAATCTGTAAGGCGAATAAACATTTTGTAATCCATACACAGAAATTATAATCTTAGAGAACAAATTGTCAAATTGTAAGGTGGGTGTGTATTTTGTAACATACATAAAAAATTGTAACATGTCAGAATAAATTGTAAGGTCGATAGACATTTTGTAATGTATATACAAAAGGGTCATTCATTCGCTGCATCTGTTTTGTAATAGGAAGATACATATTTGTAATGAGACATGCAATGTTTGTAATGAGATGACCAAATCTGTAATACAAACACTCATTTTGTATTACTATGCTGTTTCTGTTACAAATATCATTTTTACTCGATCTCTGCACAAGGCTATCACCATGAGTCACGCGCGTCGGCATTGCTACTGACTGTGCCGGAGCCTGGGGCGGCAACGACTGATATCATCCAACTATAGACGGGAGGGGGATCAAATCACGCTTGAATTGGGTTTCTTTTGTTATATATTTGTAATGTATTTTGAGACAACAATTTCATACCAACCCCTAAAATGTAATAATTTCAGTCACATTGTAATAGGCAAGAGCCAACCGTAGTGTAGACGATAATTTTGTAATATGGATACTCATATTGTAATAAGCATGTGACATATGTAATATGGGCAGTCACATTGTAATAGGAAAGAGATAATTGTAATGTAGGTGATATTTTTGTAATATGAATAGTCATATTATAATAAGCAAGTGTCATGTCATATGGACAATCACATTGTAATAGGCAAGATCAAACTGTAATGTAGGAGATAGTTTTATAATACACATATTCATATTGTAATAAGCAAGTGCCATTTGTAATATGGAAAATCACATTGTAATAGGCAAGAGTCAACTGTAATGCAGGTGACAATTTTGTAATATGAAAACTCATATTGTAATAAGCAAGTGTCATCTGTAATATGGACAGTCACATTGTAATAGACAACAACCAACCGTAATGTAGGTGATAGTTTTGTAATATGGATACTCATATTGTAATAAGCAAGTGTCCTCTGTAATATGGACATTCACATTGTAATAGGCAAGAACCAACTATAATGTAGGTGATAGTTTTATAATATGGATAGTCATATTGTAATAAGTAAGTGTCATTTGTCATATGGAAGTACATAGATGACAGACTGTGGGCAACCCCAATCCACATGTCTCTCCTATAAAAATTCTCATGATCTACACTCCTTTGTGTTCGTTCATGCAACTTTTTTAGATTTTGCCCGCAACACATTCTTTTAGTGAACAACAGTAACATCAATTTTGTGTATGAAATCCGTTCATCAGATGGGTCTTAAAAGGCACTTCTTTTCTTTCTTTTCGTGCATCATTTATGATAACATACTCATTGAGGCCAAAGAGTCTCTCGAATTGTAACAGACCCAACGTTGAACAGCTATACTGCAACATCTTATTAGAACTCCCCGACACAGGTAGCCACACATTTGTTGCATCCATCTAGTTTTTTCTTCTTTTCTAAAAATCAATAAACACGGTCTGTGACTTTGCTGGTCAACGTGTGTCCGAATTGTTGAAGGTCGATGAAGATATCGAACAGCTGATCAAAGATCTGGATGAGATGAGTAGGAACTTGGAGGAGGTGGAGAAGCAGCAGACAACTCAGGAATCCTGGTTAAAACCGCCCCGAGAGATGAATGACTTGGCTTACAACGCAGAGGATGTAGTGGAAGAATTTGCGATAGAGGTAGCAATGAATCCTAGAGTGGCATCCAACATCGACCACCCTGGGCGCGGCTTGGGGGCAAGCCTTTTGGGTGCCGAACAGGTAAGGAATTTTTCTCAGTTAA
This sequence comes from Alisma plantago-aquatica, assembly GCA_963693085.1. Classification (NCBI taxonomy): domain Eukaryota; kingdom Viridiplantae; phylum Streptophyta; class Magnoliopsida; order Alismatales; family Alismataceae; genus Alisma; species Alisma plantago-aquatica. Next base: position 542,768,212 of record OY856413.1, on the reverse strand, counting down.
AGCATTTGCTATATTCTTGTATTTCCTAAAGGTGAACCTGGTGGTAGTAGCTCCCCTATCTTGGTTCGTCTAGACATAGCGAACAAGTTCAAAGCAATCCAGAGCAATCTGAATGAGCTGCTGAAGAGAAAAGAGAGGTTGAATCTCTCAGCCATGGTTCCCAATCTGGATGCTCGGCAGGAAGAGAGCGGCCAAAGACGTCCCAGCACAAGGCCTGATGGCCCCGCATAATATCCAGATGCACTTTCACTTCCATGAGCTTCTGGTTCAACGGCCGTGCCAGCGCCGCACGGTGAAAAAGCAACGTCGCACAGAGGAGGTGGGATAAGTCGGAGAAGACGGAACTACATGGTCTATTTATTTACTAATCGTGCCACCGCGCTTTCAAAGCACGTGTACACTCGAGTGTACGGAGACACCATACACCTCAGCTATTTTTGAAGATGCAATAAATTTTTGAAAAATCTAAACTGTTGATCTTCTTAATTATCATAAGAACATACTATATAATAAATTTTAGCTCATTTGGACACTTATAGGTCGTGCATCTAAAGGAGGCAAAAATCATGTATTTCAAATTAGTTATGTGCGTCAATTTTTTTGTCTTTGGATGAGTGACATACACTCATCCAAATGAGTTCCAATTTTGTATGTGACCTATTATTATTGTAACCATGAAGATCAATGGATTAGATTTTGAAAAAACACGGTCTAGATAGGCAAACACCATTGGGGTGTACGTTGTGATATGTACACTCGAGTATATTCTACCCTGACTCTCTCTCTCTCTATATATATATGTATGGGATTAAGAGAGATTTCTCCCCCCTCTCCCACGCCCGTGGCGGAGGTCGAATGCTCAGGATATATATGTATGTATATATATGTATGTATATATATCAGTGAAATAAAAAATGCCCAGGCGGGCCGCTTAAGCGCCCATGACCCCCAGCCGCTTAATTTTGCCATTAATCGCCCGCTTAATCATTTTGAACAAAATCACCCGCTTTTTACCCGCCTCACCCGTTTTTTCCTGCTTTTTCCCGTTTTTTGCCCGTTTTTTTCCTGCTTTTTCCCGCTTTTGTTTAAAAATCCTAATGTAAGCATCTAACATTAATTAATTACATAGCCAAGTAGTATTGACTATAATATACAAAACTTGTATACATTAAATGTTCTATGATATAGCTAGTCCTAATTTAGAATGCATACTTTGTGTGTAAGCTGTAATAATTGGGTACTGCTGTAATGCATCTAAGTAAATATCCTATTGCTCTATTATACTAGTAATGCATGATTAGTTTTACTGATTTCCTTACTGCTTTCAGTGATTAATGATTGGTACTGCTGGTTAGTATTACTTTAGTGATTACTTTAATTCAATAATTCATAGTTTGTTATATACAATTACTGATCTGCTTGCTGATTTTAGTGATTAGAGATGCTGATTAATAGTAAGTATTGATGAATACTTAGTTAATTACTGATTTGCTAATTAGATATGTATAGAAGTTCCTTATAAATATATTTTTTATATACACATACATGTAATTTTGTATAAAAATATATAAAATTTGGACACCCTCTTTTTCAAAAATTGCCCGCCTACCGCTTAATCGGTTACAGGGTGCCGTCCGCACGCCTCCCGCTTCCCGCTTTCTAATACATTGATATATATGTATGTATCTGTATATATGTATGTATCTCTCTCTCTCTCTCTCTCTCTCTCTCTCTATATATATATATATATATATATATATATATATATATATATATATATATATATATATATATATATATATGAGATTTATTTAATGCCCGCGCGAGTAGCTACCCGCGCACCCTTCCTAATATTTTTTTTAATTTTTTTTTCTCGCAATTGTGGAGGAGCATTTTATCTAACTCCCCAAAAAATTTCATCCAAAAATAATATCATTTGCCCCCCCCCCCCAAATAAAAAAAACCCGTCCGTATATTTACTGACTGTATATTTTCTGCGCAGTTACTTTTTTAGTCTTAGAGTTACTTTTGTGTACCACATAGTTACTCTTTTGATCTCAGAGTTACTCTTGTGTACCATATAGTTACTCTTTTGGATGGGCGGGTAGCGAAAAATCAGGCTACCCACGCAAGTATCAAAGATGAGCCCATATATATATATAAGCATTTAGAAGACTCTCAACACGGACCAACTTTTCATAATCCAACCATATAGATTAAACATATACCTTCAGATTTACCTTCCTATAAAAGTATGACGGCTATTCATTTTGTAGGAAGAAAGTGTTTATAGAAATTGTATAATATGGATTTAGAAAGTTGCAATCTAATTGTTGTGACATAGCCTTTTCATATCTTAAATTTTATTTGTAGTTATGCTCTTCTCTTACCCTCCCATACTAACCAAACATGATAAAATAAATCTTCCTTCCCCTCCTTCCCTCCCTTTCCCTTTCCCTCCCCCACCTCGCTCATTGTGTACCAAACATTAGCACTAGGGTGAACATCAAATATAAAAAGCACTCTTATTTTCAAAATATAGAAGAAAACGAAACTACTTATGATAATCATAACACTTTCTTCGTCTTATTTTTCTTGTTCTATGCACCTACAAATATTCCCACATGGAAGGTAGTGAAATTTTAAAAAATTTGTTGTTATGTGTTTTGGTATGTGAAATGATAAAATCATAAGTAACATAAGGTTTACGAACTCACAATAGGTGTAAGGCCACAAAACCTTGTTCTATTCATAAACATTATTATCTGACTAAATTAGATGCTTATTTTGAAATTTAATTTTGGATTATGATGAAATACTAGTTGAAAAAGTTATGTTTAAAATTTAATTCAATTTCAACTATGTTTTCCCAAATTATACTATTCTATATAACTTATGGGATTTTATGCAATTTATCTATTTATGGGGGTTTGAAAATAATTTTAACACATAATTATTTTGTTATATGGTGTTATTAATATTCTTGTGATAATTTCAAGTCATTTGGATGCCCTTGAACTTTTTAGGTAAGATATTATTTTCCTATTAATATTATTTTGGTTGGTTAGTAATGACCTATATTTTTAGTCATCCGATGACCATTAGATTGATGTGTTTTGAATAAACTGAAACCTCTTGTTGCTTTTTATACATGTGTGTTCGTCGGGTCCTAACCAATAGAGTGGCCTGATGACCGACTAGTTGTGCACATGTTGACGAAGACCTTGCCAGCTTGTTGGAGGATGAACCTTTGGGTGACGAGGTAGATGGCCGATGGGATCTCATCAAATCGTCAGACTGATGGACATGGATGCCCGACGAGTTCCCAACTCGACGAGTGTTTTTGCCTGATGAAGAATCTAGCTTCAAGAAGGTTGACCAAGGCCAACCCCACGAAGTTCTTGGCAGGCAGACAAGAGTCCTAAAGTATCATGACCGTTGAGCTTTAGGCCGACGAGCAGACAATCTACCCTTGAGCCCAATGAACCTGGGGTTGATGGGACCCTTAGTGTTGAATCCTAGGATGGGTGAATAGAAGATCTAGAGGGTGGGGGTGAGTAGAGCTGAATGCACTTAAATAAAATTTATTAGACCTTCAATTTATATCACAAGATAAGATTGATAAATAGAGAATTTGATGTGCAACTAAACATACATAGCAATGATGAGAGAGATTGAACATGTAACAATTAACGAGATATGTATAGTGGTTCCACACTTCAAATTAGAAGTGTCTCAATCCACTACCTAGAGAGACCAACCTCTAGGATTTCTTAAGCATTATTTTCTTATATTCATTCATAAGACTTACAATACATGACCCACTAAAGGACTTACCTATCCAAGTCAAGAGTCTTCAACCTACACAAGGACTTACCCACTTTGCGAGGAGTCTTCTACCTTCACCAAGGATTTACCCACTCTTGCACAAGTCTTTGTCCTTGAAGGAATTACCTACTCTTCTTGGATCTTTAGCCCTCACCTTCTCCAAGGAGAAACTTTCACCAAGGACTTACCCACTCTAGCTATAAGTCTTCGGCCTTACTTTCTTCTTCACCAAGGGACTCCTTCCCTTGTTCTTCTTTGACTCTATTAGACAAGAGAGAGAACCTTCATCTTTATAGTTGAAATGAGAGATTGAGATGTGGTGGAAGTGAGGGCCTCTCAAGATATATATGTAGGACTAGCTCTCTTACAAATCTACTACTCAATCTAATGGATGTAGCAAGTGATTAAGCTTAGAGAGAAAGAGGAGGATGTAGAACCACTCAACTATAAAATAGGGACCTTGTTAGTGCTAACCATGGGATGAATCTCAATGGGTCCTATTTATAGTTGGGGATGCCTAGAAGCCTTTGGGAACACTTAAGAACGAATACTAGACGTTTGGGATGTTACAATATATTCTTTTTTGAGTTCTGCAATATTCCAACGACTACAAGCACTTTTATGCATTTTTTCACACAGTGGGATCGATCGAGTTTCTATTAAGGTAACTCGACCGCACTATGCGACAAAGCTAATTTGACCAATCGATCGAGTTTATCTTGGTAGGAACTCAACCGATAGATTAAGTCAGTTTTGTTCTAGTGTAGTGGTCGGTTGAAACCTGAGTATAGGAAACTTGACCGATCAACAACATTTTCAAAATCCATCAAGAATCGGCCGAGATTGTAACTTGACCGATAAAGTGCATGTAATGAATTTTGGAAAATGTCATTAAAGTGCTTAAATATTTGATTTAAGTGTTCTTGATTTTTTTAAGCTTAATTACAAGTCATACAATCATTACAAGTGATTTACAACATGATTCTAATAGATTTACATCATATTTCACAGAAATGCACTTGTATTGATTTTGACTTATCTTTTCTTCAAGTTGAGATGTGCAAGTTAGGGCATTTGGAGTGTGTCTATACCTAATCTGAAATCACTTGAGCAGAAACATTAGACACAAATAATTGGAATGGTTTAGTCATCATCAAAACAAGAGTTTAGTCAATTTAAACCCAGAGTCAATATTGACCTAGAGTCAACATTGACCCCCTTTTGAAGATGACAAACCATTCCATAAATTTATTGAAAGCATTTAAGTAAAGTCATACCTTTAGATAAACCTAGGTGTTTTGATAGAATGGAGTTCATATGCTCCCTCTCAGTTGATGCTGGTGGAGTTCTCATACTCCCCCTCAATTGATGTAATTTCTCCTGCATGGTCAGCTTTCACAACATTTATAAAATACTATATCTTCTACTCATATATATTCTAGACATATATATCTTCATCCTTTTACCTTCTCCCCTTTACATAAACATGCTTCTCCTTTTCATGTAAGACATGCCTTCTCCCCCTTTTGTCAAAACAAGACATACCTGGGGGTAAGAAGAAATAAGAAATACAATTTGTTAAAAGAAAGGAGATAACAAATTATACATGAGAGTATAAGAGTAAAAATAGGGACTTCTCCAAACACAGAAAGAAAAGTAAGTTATAGCATGCACTTGAACAACCCATAAGGCAATATAAAGTGATACATAAAAATAAATTGTAATTTTGACCCTCAAGATGACATAGTTTGCCCAAAAAGCGTCAGGGCTCATCGCAAAGCAATGAGTCTTGCTCAGAAGGTCGTTTCTGCATAAAAAATACTGGTCTTGCATCAAAATATGACATTAAAGCAAAATATACATAAAATATCAAGGGTGCTCTAAATTATACATACAATGTAGCTCTATAAATCCTGCATCACAATGTTATGCAAGCAACTCAAGATAGTAGATATGCAAGTCAAGGAGTAAGCTTGAGTAAGAAATAAGATACAAGCATAGCATATAATGAATACCACTTGATGAACAAGGCTAGAACTACATGTATATGAACTACTAGTATATGATATCACAAGTTAGAACTACTAGTAGGATCTAAATCATAGAAAAAGATGAACAAGTGAAAGAGCAAGCTACAAGTAGATGTAGAGATATATACAAACTAAGAGATGCGCAATTTCAGAAGCAAGAAAAGATATAACTCACTAGCAAATATGCATATTACCAAAAGATGAATACCACTAAGAACCTCAAGGTTGTATCCAAACAAGATATACAACTATATAGACATAGCAAGTTTGATCACAACAAAAACAATTTAAGACACAAATAAGACATCCAAAGAGATCATCATCAAAACTTACAAAACAACTTAAAATAAGTAATTGTAAAATATACGAATACCACTAGTGGAATACTAAATTGTAGAAATTACAAAGATAGAGGTTAGGCAAGATAGGCAAATAAAAATATGGCACTATGCATACATAAAGGTACCAAGGGAGTGACAAAGAATAAAGCTATTGGTTGAGAAAGTCCAGTTGAGAGAGAAATTCTCATTCAATAAGCCAACTGTGTAATCTGTGCACATCACTATCAGTCGAGTTACTGATAGGACAAACTCGACCGAACACCCATTGGTACCTATCGGTCGAGTTTCTATCAGGACAAACTTGACCGACAGAGGTGCTGTCAAAAAATGTGCGCACGCGCGCACACACACACATGAAAAAAAATCTAGAGACGAGATAAATATCTAAATCATATCCAAACATGTGTAAGCAAGTTCGTAATGCAATATGCAAGCATTAGAAGTAGTTTTTGAGCAAGAAATTGACAAGTATCATAATATACCAATTTTGACTTGAAAATCACATGAATAATGCACACTAACTTGGAAAAATACACTATGATTGGATATGAACAAGAATAACATTTACCTCTGTACTTACCATTTCTTTTCCACTTGTTGCCACCCCATACTCATCTCACCTTTCTTTTTTCATGCGGATTGAGAAGTCAATTTGTAAATCCGTAGCTCATGTCAACCCATTAGCAAGTGCCTACAAGAAGAAAGATGAAATGGTTCCCAATCATGTTTTTGGGGTTGGAGGGGTTAGTTTAACAACCCAAGTCCTATTGCTCTTGGATGCTTTCCTAAATGACCAATTAGAATAATGACGAGCATCATTGCAATAATTACATGTGCCCATAGCCTTGGAATTAGAAGATTCTCCATGGAAGATTAGAGGTCCTTTGCCTTTGTTGTTCCTTTGGTACCATCATATCCTAAACCATGTCTACCAATTTGTTTAGTAGTAGACTCTGGTCCCTCAATAGTTCTAACTGATTGTTGGCCCATCATCTTATGACCAACTGGTCTGAGTTATGAGATTCACAATCTTTTAATCTCAGATGTGTTCTTCCAGAACTATGAGTTTGTGCTACTTTAAAGAACTTGAGATTCCACAATCATTTGTGACTCTCTATGTTCTCTTTGTACCTCTTTAGGTTTAAATGTTTTCTTGTTGACCTCAAACTTTTTGAGTTCTATTTTAGTCCCACTAATTCCAATGGAATTCAACCTTCTAGTAACAAACACTTTGCTATTGATTTGAGATAAATAGTGTTCAAATAACATTTATGTGATTGAATCCTTTTAAGAAACTATTTTCTTATACAAGTTTCAATCTTTAGGACATACCATAACATATCTCATATGTTGTCCATCAAAACCATTTTGGGTGGTATGTTGTTTTAGTGGTAAGCATATCCTTTTAAGGAAATGAGAAAATTAGATTAAATGATAATCATATAATGACTCATCATGGTGTGATTCCTTCTTTCTAGCACAACATCATGTTTCTGGTGAAGTTTATCGTGATACACGATCACATTCTCTCCAGAAGGTCCTCAAACTGTTCCTGTAAAGTATTTCATAATTTGATCATATCAAAGTACAATACCTTTAAGTTAGTTGTGTACATTTAATATTCTTGAACACTTCAAGAGTTTTATATTATTATTGAGTGCATATCACCATATATCACTAAATACTATGAAGTACAAATATCTATGTGTAGCATTAATTCTGATGGTCTTTGTACATCAATATGTACATGTCCTTGTAGAATGTATATTCTTCCACTACACTTAATAAGAGGTGGTTTGTCATGTTGCTCATATAGAAGACTTGCATGTCTCTTATCGGTTCATTAACCAAAAGAGTCTAGATCAATATGGATTCTAGCTATGCATTTCTCACATACGTGCTCTAGATGACAATGCTATATATTGTTGATTTGTTGAGTTATCAATTATAATCCTATTTGGTATTTACATTGTAAACTTTTATCTTCAGATCCATTCACATAAAGATCATAAGATATTTGTTGTATTGCCTCACATAAATCACATCTTTGAAATAGAACACTAAGTATTTTATTCATAATCATCCTTGTTATTACAAGATGTAGAAAATAAAACGTTTCTATTATTGGCATAATGAAGTAGTAGTGAAACTAACTCTATCACTCCTTGTGGGCTAAGATAAAATCTAAATTTAGACTGTAGCTTCAACAATTTTTTCTTCTACAGTCCATTATTGTCCTTACATAAAGGTCTACTTCTTGTCAGATGCTGCACATCAACATGTGTCAGATCTATATCCGATATCATATACCAATGACGAAGAAGTAATTTTGAATTATCTTATAACATTTATACCTAAGTGGAGATCTCTATCTCCTCCTTATTCTTTAGTTCCTCCATGTAGATAAGGTAGTTCATATTTGAGTGTCCAGTCTGATGACAGTAGTGACACTTGCCTCCCTTCTTTACTCCTCCTTTTGCCTTGAGATATGAAGATTGGGCTTCTAGTTAGCTTTAGAACTTGTCTTCGCTTTGAATTTGCCCTTAAATTTTCGCTTTGTCTTGCTAATCATCATCACAAACTTAATTTTGTCTTTCTTCATTTGTGTCTCAACTGTTCTCAACATGCCTAGTAACTATGTCAATAGTTTGTCAAAGTCATTGATGTTGTAGTTCATGACAAACTGATTATAGGGTTCTAGAAGAGACTACAGAATCACATCAGTGGCCAACTCTTGACCCAAGGGGAATCCTACTCTGGACAAGTTTTCCACATACCCAAGGAGCTTGAGCACATGATACCTACTGGATCTCCGTCTGCCATGCTACATTTGAACAATGCCTTTGAGATATCAAATCTCTTCTGTCTTTCTTGGTCTTGGAACATGTTCCTAAGATGTGCAACCATCTCAATAACCTCCATGTTCTCATGCTATTTTTGCAACTCATAGTTCATGGAGCACAACATTAGACATTTTACATCCACAACATCTTCAATATGCTTCTTGCAAACATCACTGTCAGCCTTAGGAGCATTGGGAAGAGGTTATTCTAGCTCTGGTATATCCAGGACATAGAGCTTGCGCTCTTGTGTGAGAATGATTCTCATCGTCATGTATCAGTCATGAAAGTTGTTCTCATTTAATTTGTCCTTCTCAAGGACTGATAGCAGGGAAAAGGTGTTGTGAGTGTTGTCACTTGATTCACAAAAGAAGTTACAATTGTTTCAAAAACTCATTTTTGATTTGATTTGATTTGCATGAAATCTGGTGATGTTTATTAGGTCTTTAATTAACCGTGGCTCCCACTATTTTATTCAAATTGATATCTTTCAAATATCAATTTAGAATATTGCAACATACAACCTTCTAGTGAGCTAAGATCCAAAACAATTCAACCACTACTCGGCCAACACCAACGTCCATGGTCAAATATTAAGGTAGACAACATTTGTCAATTACAACTTATGCAATTCTTAGATATATGATATGTGCAACTTCTTGCCATAATCATCTGCATGCCTCTGGTGCTTAATCCCATTAAGTACCCTAGTTAAGCCTGACCAAAAAGCCAACATGATAGATATGCACCCTGCTTGGGCACAACCTACATATCTACCATCACACTTCTACGAGATGGACGGAGCACCACGCTTGGGCGTAACCTCGCTTTGTCAATCAATCTTTTCATGTGTGTTGCTTATGAAAATTATTTAAGACTTAATATGTTATTTGAGGGAGTTCGTATTTATATAATTACATATACTTTATCCAATCACTACATATATATAGTACATATCATATACAAGCAATATCCCACAACATAAACATACAATATAAAATATTTGCGATGGTTATGGCCATACTATCGTAATTCCTTGGAGCCACAAGTAATTATTACTACCTAGGTCAACATCACATGCATGAAACTATTGTTGATGTAGATCTATGCTTTCTAATATGGGTTTCAACCCTTAAATCGGTCGTCTTGCCTCTTGGCCGGTCGGTTGGTCGTCTGAAATATTCGTCTGGCTTGCTATCCATACGATGTCTGGACACTTCCAAATGGTCGGTTGGGATCACCAATCGATCATTTCACTACTCCTACGGTCTACCCTCCTCGGTCCTCCAGCTAGTTGGCTCATCATGTGAAATAGCTGGGTCGCCTGACGCTGATCATCATCTTTGTCGTTGTAAGGAAAGAAACTATCCTATTGCTTATTACATGGTAATGAGAAACCCTGAGTTACATTAGAGGGGAGAAAAGGTAGGAAATAATAATACTTTTACATTGGAAAGAAGAAGGTAGAAGCTCGGTATGCAAACTGAGATAAAATAGGAATAAAGAAACCATCCAACCACCACAAATATTTGGGTTATTGGCCATAATCATGCTACACATCCACCATCAAAACTCACTTTTGGGGTGACACATCTAAATTGTACATATATCATATCATCTATATATTAGTTTGAGATTATATGTGGTGTTTGATTAGATATTAAAATTAAGCAGTTTAAGTATTCACATTGTATGTAATAAATAAATAACAAAAATAAAAAATGCGATTGTATCGATTACCCCAAAACATAATAATTTGACATGGCTCTGATGCCACTATTGGAAAATATGGGCTCAAAGTAGGAAGCAGAAATAGAAAAATTATCTATCCATATTTCCCAGAACAACAAAATTGCATCAACAACTATGTAATGAGAATGATGATACAACGAGTTCTTACCTGGTCTAGGAGCAAGTCCATCAACTATTTCTCATTGCAGTAGTCGTGCAATTGTCTTCTAGTTACACTGGGATGATGTCTGCAATAGCTCTTGGTCTCACCATAGACGACAGGCTGACGTGGCCCTCCTAGCAAGAAAAGTATCATCACCTCTATAGTAGTCCACATGGACCACCTAAAACTCTTGTTGTTCTACTAGAATAGATGTGAAGCACGTATCTCTCATGTTGGTGTATTAGTCACCAACTTGCTCTCAACTTAATTATTCTCCCTCGCTATCCCTCCCTTTATAGGGTAGGACTTGCTCGGTCTCTCTATTGGTTACTACAATCAGAGAGGACAACGATTGTCAGAGGCAATTGAGTTGTTGTGTCTAGGAAGCCTCCAATACCCTTCTATTTATAGGAGGGGTTATGGTCAGGGTTCCCAATATGTGTGGGAGTGGAATGGATAAGAATCTCATGAATTTTCACAACATGCGATAGGTGAAACAATCGGTTCACCAGTGAACTAATTGTTTGACATGTGGGCCGATCGGTTCACATAATGAACCAGTCATTTCATCATGTTTTCTAGTTGCAATTATATTGGCAATTCTAATCCAATTAATCCATGACATGACGTCAACACTAGTCCTTGATGCAATCAAATTGCTCATGTGAACTGGGATCTTTCTCATTGAACCGGCTAGTTGGTGACCCCAATCCGGTCGGTTCGTTCCCACTTCCTATAGATTCAACCAATCCACTTTCAATCAACCTGACACTCCAACCGGCCAATTCAACACTTGAACCAGTCAGTTGGGAGTCCAGTCTGTTGGTTCGTTGCTTAAATTGAAAATATAAACACTTTGGCAATCAATTTAATTACCATTCATGATTAAACTCCTCTTATAGGTGTATCTTATGTGTGTGACCCCATAGGTTCCATGTTATGTTGGTAGTGAATGTCAATAACTAATTTCTGACATCACAAACAAAGAGCGGTGTCTAGTCACACATCATTTCTACCTAAATAATCAGGAAAGTTGGAGAAAAACTTCAACCTACGATCTATGTTATGTATCACAGTCTAATTCCTTTGTCTCTGATATCCGAAATGGACTTGAGGAATGGAATTGTCATCCTCTCAACATTCAATCCATGTTCCTTGATCCAGAGCAGACTGTCTGAGATATATGTAACCTTAATATCATATATTGATTTACATGTGCATTCACATGCTTTTATCAATCTCTCTTATCAAGTGGCCTGTATATCATACCCCATTAGGAGGGACAAATCCCATCTACATCACTCACAATCATCCCCATGTGTCACAACATATCTGGTAATCACCTTTATGTCAACCCATATTTCAGATCACGGTGGATGATGTCAAAACATACTAAATGACATGTGATGATGTAGTAAGTTTGTTATTTCCTCATTATCTCATAACTGAGTGAAACATAATGAATTGGAAGCTTGCCTTTATGATTATTAACCAAATCATTTAAATAACATTCCATTGCAATCATCACAAGATTAATTCTCTTGGCATACATACCAACAATAGCCTCATATCTAGGACCTATCTCTGTAGAGACCTCACCTTCCCTCTTCCTTCTCTTGGGGGACTCAACCTCCATGGACCTCCTCTTCTTCTCTGAGGAGAGTCTCTTCTTGCAAGAGGGCCTCGGTCTGGGGTATTCATCGGGGAATGACAATGTCTTTGACGCATGCCATGTTGGTTTACAAAAACATGTTATTAATCACAGTTTCATATTTAGGACATTTAAAACATCATTAAATTATGTCCATGACATCTTATTTACATGCATTTTATTATTTGGAGGAGGATTCCTTAATACCTAATGTCCATAACCCTAGACCTTCATAACCCTAATACTCATAAGGGTAGGGGAAGTAGGTAATAGGTCCCTAGGGTTTTGGCAAGTAGAGAAAGAGGCAGAGAAGGGATGAATCAGATGAGAAGAAATGCTAGAAGTGTTTTATTTTGAATAAAATCCTCTGGATTTGGCCTGGCAGGATGCATAGGTCTAAGAGTCCTCATAAGCTGATAGTGGTGGGGAGAAAAGTTTTACCAGCCCCCGGATCATGGTCCCTTGTAGACACCATAGCTTTTGGAAAATACTCTAATAATTCCCCTGGGTTCTAGATAACTCCCAAAATTATTAAAGTTTAAATGGTAAACCAGGCTCTGATACCAAATGTAATAAATCCCTCCCCCTGTTATCACCAATTGAGGTGGATCAAGAGGGCACATGTCATTTCAATAATACATGATCAAGTTCTATCAGATAACCAAAAATAATTATAAAATTATCACTAAATGGAAAAGAGTTTAAACATATAAAAGGTAGACTCTCCATTAAGGAGTTACATGATAATGTAATTTAGAAGTTTGCAACATGAAATATAAAGTATCTATCTAAATCCTCTAGAATCACTTAGATATTTTCTTTTGGTGCCTTTTTATCTGGATGTCCACTTTTCACCATACTTGCAGAATAATAATTGATTAACCTAAAATGTCATGAAACAAAAACATGATAAATATAACAATTATACTGGTTTGTGGGGGAAACAAAATATTCTCATGTAGGTGTAACAATATAATCATCCATTAGAACAATTATGATTGGAAAACTAAACACACATTTTCTTGTTTTAACCTCGCCACCCTTATCCTCTTATCACAATGGTGTGACATCTACAAGGGGACATCTTTATGGGGAACCCTATCCAAGGGTTTGGTCCCCTCATTGGACATATCATTACATTTCCTACCATGGGCTTAGTCTCATACATAGGCCTTCCGTTTCAAGATTGGCCTAAGGCGACCTTCTATTTCGGGCTTGATCACCAGTCATCCCCATGATGACGTTATTCACCCCGTTCTCTTTAACTCACTAGAGATCGATACAAGGTTTGAGAATGCTACAATTATATAAGATGATATCCATATTGATTTTATAAATTGATGGAAATAACTAAACAAGCAACATTTTATTTACAATCAATCCCAGAAGCCTAAAAAACCACACAAGTTGTTTAAGTCGAGTACTCATAGGAGTAACCAAATATCTTTCTTAGAAGTGGTCAAAGTCCAAGAAATAAATGCAAATTAAGAGCAAGCATGCAATCACCATGAAATTAGTGCATAACATCCAAGTATTAGTATTTTTTCCAGAATCTATCATTATAACTAACTTGGGTTCCAAGTTTGGGTTTTGGGGTCAACTTAGGGTTTCATTAGGGTTTTGGCTTCCCAAACCCTAATTATCATTTAATGTCTTTTTAACTTATAAACCCTAAATTTGGTATTTTATGAATCATTAAACCCTAGTTAGGTCAAAGATGTCTCTTTTATCCAGAAAGACCCAACTTTATACATTTAAGTCATTTAAACATGATATGATCATTAAAGTCAAGAAATTAGGGTTTTTATACATTTAACATCTTAAAGATAGAAACTTTAGATACTTTTAGAATAAGAGATAGATTTAGATCTTGCAACTAATTTTAATGCATTCCTTGCAATTTTTTTGATCATTTTTATATATTGTATGCTATTATTTGACCATCCTACTAATTATTGGTGGTTTTTAAAAAATATACATATTCTGACCAATCACAAGCCGCCACCTAGGCAGCGAGTCCCGGGGCTCAGCCGAGTTGGCCGACCAATGGATTCACACCACCTCAGGGGTCCATGCTTGCATGGACTCACTTATAAACGCGAAAAAAGAAGGGAAAAGACCAAGAAGTCCTTAGCGGTTTTGAAGAGAAGTTGGGACAAACCTGGTTTCTCACCATTCAGATCATTTTCAACCTCTGCTCCCTCTCTCATGAAGCAGATGGTCAACCAAGATGTTGACTCTGCGATCTAGGCCTCTTGCGTGACAAGTGAGAAGGCTGACACCTCCGTCTTGCTCTGACGAACTCAATGAGGGCCTCAATTTCTCAGGGGGTGACCAAAGTCAATTGGATGGCGGAAAGGTTGTCCAGCGAGATGGGAGGGAGAGTCTGGGTTGAAGAACAAGATGGGTAGAAAAATTGGGGGTAGAGACATGTTCAGAATTTCAATGTAACATTCGTGAACACATGGGGATCTTTCATAGGGATCATACATCTTTATATAGACTTGGGTTGAGTATTGTCAGTTCTACAAATTGGGAAAACCCTAGATAAACTTCCATAGGTGGTAAATCCTAGGATGGGGAGGTTCACATTGATCTCACAAAGCCAATGGAAAGATTTCCAGTCTTGCTCATCTACCGAGTTGTGAGAAAATCAATTAGGAAAACTTGCTTTAACTACAACTACTTTCCCTATTTGTTGCGAGCTAGAAGATTATCTTTCGATCATCGGATCCTGATCCAAGGATCAACGAAGAACATGACTAAATACCTGTCTGTGGTAATCTTTTCCAACTAGAAAATATATGTGACATTTAATAATATATTTCCATAAACTATTCAGTTTATGAATTCTGGAAAAATCCATATCCCTCTCTCCTTTTATCTATTTAATCCCAAAATTTTAAGGAAAGATTTTTATGACTTTATCCAAATCTGGAAAAGTTTTGAGACCAAAACTCAAAATCAAAATATTTTTTCTTAGTCTCCATATCTTCTTCTTTATTTAATTATTTAAGGTATCAAATTAACCCTTTTCTCTTTCCATCTTCTCCATATTCTTTATTTTGATTAGTTTTATCATTAGAGACCATGTGAAAATGAAACCAAACCATTAGTGTCCTTTAACACCACTTTTCTAAAAAATTCCACATAATTCCAAAAGTACATTAATAAATATCCTTTATCTTTCGTTTTATTCAATATTGGATTTTCTTTCACCCTTTTTCCCTATATTTATTATTGGTTTATTAAAAATAGTAAGAACCACAAAAATCATAGCAAAGGGAAATTTGCTAACGAAAACCCTCCTTTTTAACAAAGTAGATCAAATTTCCAATATATCCTTTTTATTCAAATATTGCATTCTAATTATGTAAATACATGTGAAAAACCATATTATAATAGGAGACTATGTAAACGTCGATGGCCACCATTACTAGCACATTTCACATGGAGAGTGATGAAGGGCATGTGACTGACTAGGGACAAGCTACGAGCCAAAACCATTATTGAGGATGACATCTTTTAAAGATTTGGAGCTGAAGTAGAGAATACCTTACATGTCATTGCCACCACTTCCATGCTAAACGTGTTTGGGCGTGCATGGAGGTACATATTTCCCATGAGGCTGAGCAACACAACAGTGCAACCAAACTGGTTGGTAGTATCCTCTGGTACATGAGCTCAAAAGATGCAGAGAGAGCAATGACATCGTTATGGGTTGCTTGGACAACTAGAAACAATGCACCATTTGATCAAACCTCACATCCCTAAACTGATGGCTGGGTTCAGACACACGATGCATGAATACAAGTAGTACTTCATAATCACAATACAAAATATGTTAGGTGCCAACACCACCCCCTCGAGATAAATACCACCACCGAATAACGTGAAGATCAACACAAATGCAAGGTAGAGGTATAACTGCCCAGCAGGCCTAGGAGCAATGTGGTGGGATGATAGAGGAAAAATCCTTCTCATGTTGCAGAAGAAGACACCAGTTTGTCCACCCATTCTATGGGAAGAATTCACATTATTGATCAGGGCAATGGAAGAGTCCAAGATGTGGAACTTCACGACGATTGACTTTGAATATAACCAGCTTCTGGTAGGTGCATTCAAGTTAGGAGGGTTCGTGAGAGGCTATGAGGACTCTCTTGTTAAGAATATATACCACATATCTTATTCCTTTCTGGATTTAAATTTATCCTTTGTTCCCAAGGTGCGTAGTAGGGTATCCCACTGCCTAGCTAGTGTTGTGTATGAGTTGGAAAGTTCTCAGGTCTTGCCCAACACTTTCGATAACCATGCCCTTGAATTATCTTTGATTGATTTGAATGAATAAATAAGGGAGTTGGACTTAAAAAAACTATGAAAATTTCCCCATCTAAAAATATCTCTTTTAGGCTATTGATACACAATTTTAATGATTGTCCCAACACTCCTATATGAACCCTTAGAACTCAACATATATGAGCCATAACACTTTTAGTATAGATAGGTGCAATGGCCTTTGTCGCTGCACAAAGTTGATAAAGAAAGGAAAGTTGTCCAATTTGACCAAGGCCAGGTGTTCAAAAAAGATTCTTTTAAGAACTAATGAACTATGCATGTGGAATGGTTCTGTTTAGCCTCTCAAGATACTTTTCATGCTTATAGGTGAAATTCATGCCTTCAAATTTCAAATCGTGAAGGCATGCGTCCAACAATGTATTAGAAAAAAGCATCACCTCTAAGTGGTTGGATAGCCTACTTCCTCTCTTTTCCTCAAGATTATCATTTTTAATTCCCCCATGGGTATATAGTGAAGGTTGATATAGCATCAATAGTCAGTAGATTCTCCATTACATATTTTGGCACAATTATATTAGGATTAGCATAAAAAATTGTCATGTAGAGATAGTAATTTACTGTGTGGTGCATGAATTCCCACTGAATGTGTCAGCCTTATATGGAACACTCTCACAAGTTCCACAATACCTCGATGTCCCAAAAGAAACCCCTCACCTCCATCCATTGGCAGCTGTCAAACCCTAGTGCCTCAATTTTTTTAGCTGCATCTCTAGATCTATGGTTTAAGGATCATAAGTGTCTTGTGTATGTAATGCCTTCTTAATTATATGAGGATATTGGAAGTGTCTTCATTAACATATCCTTTCGTGCTTCAACATATTGTGTTCACAAAATAAAATTTGGGCAGAGGAACTGAATTAGAAGAACCTCATCTTACTCATGCTCTTCAACCGTCTTGGTCTGGTTGAGTTCTACCTTCCTTCTGATGTTTCCTCACCTGGATCCTAGTATATAGGTTTTGGGTAGGGAGTGTAGGATTTGTTAGTTGATATCTTCAATATGATTTTGACGGTAAATTCCTTCTAGTTAAGAGATGCTTCATCCACTAATATTTCATATGAAAGGAATTCCTTGTTCCCTTCCTCACTCTTTTCTATTATGAATCCTCACAAACTATATTCCCCTCAATGACCCTTTTTCCCTATCCATTTACAATTCTATATGATGTTTAATTATTATTGCTTGCCTCACTAGACTTTATTTTCCTTTTTTGTTGCCTCCTCATTCACAAATGTTGAGATGTCTTCAAGGACTTTTTAGGCTCTTTCCTCTTAATAATTCATTTTCTTCATTCCTATCATTTTTTTCTTTGGTTTTGTCATCTAGCCGCTCCCTCATATTTCTTGGTCCATTAGAAATTATCTTCCTATCCTTCTCCTTCTAGTGCATTGTAGTGGTTTATCTTACTATTCTTACCTTTTGTACTATCTGCTCCTTGTTTGTTCATGGGCTTCCTCCTAGTATGAATACTCCCAATGGCTCCAAATAGAACTCTAATATATGAAATATTTGCTCCTTTATTCATAGGTTTCTTCCTATTCAATGAATTTTTATTTTTTGTGGCAAAAAGGAAAGTAAAGGAAGATTAGGTATGTAGTTAGTTTTATGTATTTTATCTCTATGTCTATTTATTTTTGTTTATCAAAATGTGTTTATGTGTTGGTCAATTGTTGCATTTGTAATTTCAACATTCTCTTAGGATATTTTCTTTTTGTTTAACAAAAATAATCATTAACATGTTTCTTCATGTTAGAATTTTAATACAACAACAGTTGTTTGGGACCCAATGCATTCTTCATGCCTTACCATGTCCATGTATAGCCTAAATATGTCCATTAAAATATAAGTTGTGTGTATGTATGTATGTAAGAAATATGTGTATGCATGCATGTAAATATGGAAGCATGTATATGCAGAGGTAGAAACAAGGGGAGAGTAGGGGTTGTGGCCCCCACAAAAAAACTGGCTATATATACATATGCACTTGTATTGTGCATTTATATATATCAAATTAGTCGTAAATTGAAAAAATTATAGAAGTGGTCTGGTAGTTTGGTGCGTTGAGATGTGTTTGTTGGTTGAGCTTTGAAATACAACCTATATAGTTTTTGACTCAACTGGTTCCTACTTTATATGTACAATTTTGGATCAAATCCTGTAAATATGGATATCTTGATCACATTCCACATTTGTAGAAAAAATGAATTTTTTCTTGATTTATATGTGTAACAAAGAATTAGACCCTACATTTTTGGAAATCTAGAAGACACCCCATATATACAGAAAAAACCAAATAGACAGGCACATCACTGTAAGATGGGTATATCTTCATTATTGTTGAAATTACAATGAGATACACACAACAAAAAAACAAAAAATGACCTCTCGTATTTTGAAGAATAATAACAAAATCTATATGATCTTTGATTAATTTAAAAAATTAAGTTATTTCAAACAAATAGTCACTAATAATTAGAAGATGTGTATAACTTTGTGATTTACCATTTTCTTCCAAATCACGAAGTTCATAGTCACATAGTCATCATTATTATTGTTTTCTTAGTCACATAGTCATCATTATCATGAAGTTCAAGTCTTTATTAGAAGGAAATTGGAAAAAAAATATATGTGCTTGTAATTCATATGAGCCCCTAATATTTGACAAGTATCTTAAATAAACCTCATCTTATAATTAATGGGTCCCATAAATGAGAGAAATTACTCAGCTTTAGAGGTAGAACTATTGTTTGCAAAATCTAAAAAAATCAATACTAAATAAGAAAAGTCATAACATGAAATGACCTTACATGTAATATCATAGCTTGGGCATTATTTTTAGTGATTTGATTAACAATGACTTGTTGAGTGTCCAATCTTTTAGATGTCATTTAACCTACCATTGGAAAACATCAAATTATTGCATGACATATTTTAACTGAAAAATAATTAACAATGAAAATTGATGTTATTGAATTTGATCATTTAATTACTAAAAGTTTTTTATTGTGATAGTTATAATTTATGTGTCTTTATACATATATTTTGATATTTGACATTTACTTTAAAAAATATCTATCAACTCTTTCCAACTTCTGAATGTTTTTTCTAGTAAAACCATTTGGTACATATGTTAATATATTTCATCAAATTCTAGTTTATTCTATCTTTTCCCATTCATGACAAAACATAACTTTTTAGTGTATCTGAGTTTATTTTAATCTATGCAAAGTATACGAGAATC
The DNA here is from genome assembly GCA_963693085.1 of Alisma plantago-aquatica. NCBI lineage: Eukaryota > Viridiplantae > Streptophyta > Magnoliopsida > Alismatales > Alismataceae > Alisma > Alisma plantago-aquatica. The sequence continues at coordinate 542,748,031 of OY856413.1, read as the reverse complement.
TTACTATAGTTATGATTTGGTTTTATAGCATTTTTCATTGTGTAAAACTTCAAAAGAAAATATGACACGTCTATTTACACAAAATAATTTTGTTAAGACCTAATGATGTATTTAGTTATGTTAAACTGAACATATAGGAATTTATATCATTTTTTCTTCTTCTTCTACAAGACAAGATATGATGGACTATGAGTTAGTTAAATTTCTAAGACACCTTTTACATGTCTTTAACGCTATAATGCTCTTGTTGTTCTTCTAGGCAACATATGTATTAATTTTCATGTATCACTTTGGTGGTTTTCTCCACTTCATTGTTTGTGGTGCTTCAACTTGGTTAGACTTGATGCTCATAGCCGTTCTCATGAATTCAACTTCTTTCTTGATGAAGTTTACTTGGTGCATCCATGTTCTGGTTTCATTTCTAAAGACCCATAGTTTTCCACATTGCCACACATACCACATTTACCACACATACCACATTTCCAGTTCCAATTTTAATTTGCCAGCTACCTATTTCATGGCTTTAATTTGAGCAGTGGATCCTACTCTGGAAATAGAAATACCCACATTAATAGCAGGTCATATCCCAACATTGAATAAATCATACAGTTGCAAGGTCGAGCACGGAAGCTGAATACCGTGCCCTGGCTTCCGCTGCATTGGACTGGATCCAGTCTCTCCTAACCACTATTGTAGATCCATCTCCTACATGAAGCTATTCATGTTCATAGTAGGTAGTATATCATGTCATAACTCATGCATATGTTTACAGTCTCACAGAATATGTAGTATGGTTTCCTCCACCTCTCCTTATCACTTACACTTGATATCAATAATCACCTTCTTTTGCACCCTATTAGGGTGATGATTGCATTGTGGCTAACCATTCACATAAACATTTAAACCTTGGTTACAACCTTCTATGTCTAGATTTCATGCCATTCCCCTTTCTCGTACATTCCTTGTTTCCTCTTAAGAGTATAAGCCAATTTTGCACAATACGCTCCATTAGGAGTATACCTCCAAACTCAAATTTCCTTAGCATCCACCACCGATGGTATGAGAATACTTAGAATTGACTTCGCCACTCCCTTAGGGAACCAATTTTTTGTGAATCTATTGTCCCACTGGCCATTAAGGTTTATGAGTCATTCATCTTTAGGTCAGCGAGTTTCCCTAGAATGGGTTTATTCACAATCATTTTCATAATATACCATCAGAGAGCCATATGTCCGCTCAAACATTAATGGTGAGCCTGCTAATGGGCACTAGGTAAGAATTCTGTATAATGAAGTTTTTCCCTAGCATCATAGTTCTACACAAACACGAGTTGTGTGCACTGATTCTGCCTTCGTTTTGACCATCTCATCTTCAAACCTTCACACCATCTTGTCTTTCTGCCTTTGCAGACCTCCCAATTTTTTTTGAGAAATAATGCTTGATTCTAGTCCTTTATAGATTTAAAATGCCAATCCCTCCATTTTCTTCTTGCTAAAGACCTCGTCCCAGGCCACCAGAGTTAGAGCATGATGCTCACTACCTCCTCCTCATAAGAACTTCCAAATAGTAATATCAATATTGTCATGGAGTGTGAGAGGTAGATTGGTTGTTTTTATGACACACATAGGTATGACCATAAGTGTTTCTTTGGCAAGAAATACCGTATCTACAAAAGACACACATCTTGCTAACCAAGAGTTGTATATTTTGGTAATGTTATCCAATACCTACACATATGTATTGTAGTTTGCCCTAGAGTGGTTGATTGGGACTCTAAGATACTTGATCAGGTCACTGATTTTGTAGAAGCCACTCACTTCACAGATTTTATTCTTCGGGGTTCAGGATAAACATTTGGTGATGTGAATCTTATCAACCATAATGACTACATTGAAGCCTTCTTGTAGTACTGAAGGCATGATTTAATTGTTTGAATATTCCTTTTGTTAGCTTTGCAAAAAAGGATTATATCATCAGAAAAAAAAAGATGTCAAACTTTTAGATTGCTACCCATTAGGTGAACTAGGTTGAAGCTTTTTCCATACACCTTGCTATCAATTGCTTGGCTTAGTCTCTCTATGCACAATACGAATGCTTATGGGTTAAGGATTCACCTTGTCTCAATCCCTTTGTATCCTTGAACTCTAGGGAATGCCCTCCATTTTAGCTAATAAAAGTATTACCGTCAGTTATCGAGTTTATTGTAAACGTCCTATAGTTCAATGGAAAATCAGTCCTGGTCAAAGTGTCCTCAATGAATTTCCATGATAATATGTCTTAGGTTTTGGTAAGGTTGATCTTGATGGACATGGTCTTTTTTCTTTCTTTCTCTTCATGCTATTAATCAATTCTTGGGCCAAGATGATTTAATCTATGATCCATCTACGTGGAACACAACCGTTTGCATCAAAAAAACACATTCATCATTCCAATGCTTCTGTCTTTCAATGAACATTGGAGCATATCTTGAGTCCATATTGTTCAATGAAATGGGTCTAAACTAGATTCATTGCTCCTACTTGCCATACTTAGGTATCAAGACTATTACTAATTTCATAGATTGTCAATAAGATCATTGCCAGCTAGAGCACATGGAACTGTAATCATCAAGGAGTGATTGACGGTGTCCCAGTTTCTTTTAAAAAATAAAATATTAATACCATTTGGACCCGCGACCTTATAGGAATCAACAATATTAACAATATGTTGAACTTTAGACAAAGTAAGTACCTTGGTAATATTCAATCTTTCACTTTTGGCTTATCTTATATATTTATATATGTACGTGTGTGTTTGTCTTGTACATTTATATATACCGAATTTGTCATTTTCTGAGCAAAATCACAAAGATGGTATGGTAGTTTGGTGCATTGAGATGTGTTTGTTGGTCGAGTTTTTAAATGCGGCCTAATTGTTTTTGACTCAATCTCTTCCCAATATATTTGCAAAATTTTGGATCAAACCCCGCGAATATGGAAATCTTGAACACAACCCAAATTTGCAGGAAGACTAAATTTGTTCCTGATTAATATGTGTAACCAAGAACCAGACACTAGAAATTTGGAAATCTAGAACACACCCCATATTTGTAGAAAATACCAAAGTGGTTGGTACAACACTGTATAATAGGCATATCTTCGGTGTTGTTGCAATAACACTATGACACCCACAACAAAAAAGAATAAAAATGGCCTCCTGTATTTGAAGAATTATAAAAAATCTATATGATCGTCAACATATTTCAAAAATTATGTTATTTCAAATAAAAAGTCCTTAATACTTATTGAATGATGTATATCACGTTGTTATTTACCATTTTCTTCCAAATCATGATTTTAGTTGTCACCCAATCATCATTATCTCTTATTTCTTGGTTATTACTATTTTCATTATTATAATGAAATCTTTATTAGATGAAAATTGAAAAATATATCTGTTTGTAATTTGTATGAGCCTCTAATATTTGACAAGTGTCTTCAAGAAGCCTCATGAGATAATTATTGGGTCCCATACATAAGAGAAAGTATTCAACATGAGAGGCAAAACTACTATTTGCAAAATCTAAAAAATCAATATAAAATAAGAAAAGTCATAACACAAAATGATCCTACATGGAAATATCATAATGCATGCATTATTTTTAGTCTTTTCTCAACAATGAGTTGTTGAGTGTCTAATCTTTTAAACTTCATTTATCCCACCATGGGACAACATTGAAATACTACACGACATATTTTTAATTATATATACAAACAAATAAATTGATTTCATTGAATTTGATCATTAGTTACTTCAGAAATTTTATGGGTACCTAAAAGTTGTATCATATAATAGTTATTATTGTATGTTTCTTTTATACATAGAGTATGATATTTGACATTTTCTTTGGAAAATATCTTTCAACTCTTCTCAACTGATAAATATTTTTGTAATAAAATTATTTGGTGTATAAGTTAATTTATGTCATAAAATTTTAGGTTATTATATCATTAACCATGTATCACAAAACAAAATTGTAACATATCAACATTTATTTAAATCTAGATAAAGCATATGAGAATCTTGGCTGGAGTTCATATTCATTTTGTATAAAACTTTTCATTATTTGTAAAAATTCATAAGAATTGATGACACATCTATTTACAAAAACTAATTTTCTTAAATGATATGCTAAAAGATGATTTTGTAACCTATAGGTTAAGTTGTGTAGTAAAATAATTTGGTGCATAAGTTAATTTATGTCACCAAATTTTAGGTTATGCTATTATTAACCAAGTATGACAAAACAAAAATATTTATATTGTTGTTTATTTTCAAATCATAAAAGACCTGACACGGTGAACTATAAGCTAGTTAAATTGCTATGCTATTAAAAACATATCTTTAACAAACAACCCCCCCACCAATGATGTCATCCTATCTTCTTACACGTATGTATGTGTATTTATGTACTATTTTTGTGTGTGTGTGTGGTAAGTATATTATAGTTATTTACATTGTAATATATGTTGTTTTGAGATTTAAACAAACACAAAACAACATGAAAAGGTATATATTTCTACACGGTGCTGTGTCCATCTTAAAAAAATTATCATATAGATAACCTTTGTTTCCACCATGCACTCATCTTATTTCTCTCTATGGTGGAATGCTAGATTCCGATATGGGAATTTTCACAACCATCACAAAAGACCCGCCTCATGAATAGGGTTAGTATACAAAAATCTTTATTGGATGTGCCCAACACTCTATGGTAGCAAGAACCTGCAAAAAATATGTCATGATGGATCAAAAAGTTGAGGAGATTGGATTCTAGACATGAAATTTTAAACAAAATCATAATAAATGTTTGATGAATAGGATATTCAAACTTAAATTTAAACAAAGAAACAATTGATCTAGATTCCTTGAAAAGTGAGAGATGGCACCTCAACATGTTATGCCATGCAAGAACGACTCCCCATTAGATGGCTGGTACCGACACATTGAGGTTTCAACAATGCTATCTATGATTGGTAATCCTTACTAAGCATATGATGTATTTTAGTTGGAGAATTGATCATAATATTCAATACATACATATATATATATATATATATATATATCCAATAGATATAGGAGAGACTACTCAGACCCTTAGTTATAGGAAGTATATCTTTTCTGTTAGTTCATTAAATTGTAGCATACTAACATGAATATATGTATATCTAGTAACCACTATACATAAGTAACTATATAATGAGTACCCACTAGAATACCAATAAAAATAGTGTTAATAAGAGAGAACTTTCTTATAGAAACTTTATAACATCTAAATGAAATCCAATAGAGAAAATATTAATATTAATATCTTCAAATGGGTTATTTCTTGCATATTAATTTCAAAACAATTCATTTTTTTCACTTCTTTGTGCTTTCTTCCTCAATTGCATGCTCCTTGCAGTGGATCCTTCAAGTAGAAACTTGAATTGTCCTTTGTCTTTAAACATGATTGTTTAAAATTACAAATGTTAGTTCCCATTTGAATATCTGATATTGATGTTGGATTATGTATTTTACAACACTAGATTGAGTTTTCCTAATGTTATTTTTCTATCTCTAACTCTATATGAATAGCAACGTTGAATATTGATTTGTTAAGATAGATGCTAAAAGTTGCTTGTTGATATACACCTTGTATGGCTCAAGATTTTGTCCTTGATGATCTTTTTAGTTCCTAATAGTAGAAGCACATGCTCCTCATGTGACTCCATTTGGTAAAACAAAAAATAATCTCTATATAATTACATGACTACTTGAGAAGTGATATCATCAAATAATTTGGATGTCACATTTGTTTTATGCATTACATTGGCAACATGCTTGATAGCTAGTATGAAAAAAGATGAATTGCAATTTCCATATGATACAATGAAACAATAACCTATTAGATTCCATTGACCTTGAGTTAAACTTGACAAGTAACCAATGTATGGCCAAAGAGATTTTTTGATTCATTTTACTCAGTTACACATGATATATATCTCCATGAATAATAGTGATATATGTAAACATTTCCTCATCATGTTGAGGTTTAGCTTTCCATGAACTTTGAATGCTTTCTTGCATACCACCTCATAAGAGATATAGTCCCAAGATTTGATCATACATAGTTTCATCTTTTTACCTAGTAAGTGTATTTTTAGGGTATTTTAGGCTTAATTTTTCATTCCCATAAAATTATTGCATTGGTTTTTCTACATCATGGATAATTCTAATTGATAGTATAGGACATGAGAGTGGCTCAACCTAATTTTCCAAGATATCAATGCGGTTGAGACACAAGAAGTTAGCAACCAGATATAGATTGGTCCCTATTTGTGATAGTTCACCTTTCAATTACATAACCAAGATATTACTTTGGAGCTAAAAGTTCAATATGAATTTTTAGAGAGAGAACAAAGAGATTGTCCCCATATGAAACTATCACATGTAATTTTTTAAGAATATAGATGGTGATGATATTCATAACTCCTTCCTTGTGTGATAAAAGAAACTAATATATATTTCCTATTTAATCAAAGTTTATACATGACAAAATGAATGAAAAGTTTCTCAAAACAAGTATGATTCTAAATATACTTTTAGATGTGTTCTATGAGTTTAGTAAAGATTTGAGTCACATGTTATTATTCATCCCTTAGCATGAAGCTAAAAAGTTCCCATTTAAAAGTGAATCTTTGTAATGAACAACCATGTACCCTTTGAATACAAATTATTGTGTATTCCTACTAAAGGGATCACTTCTTTTCACCTTGGTTTTGACTGATGAAGTCATAATATGTGCACAAGTACAGATAATGTATGTCCATTAGTGATAATATCTTCTACTCCATTTCACCATATATGCAACCTTCTGAAACCTCATCCCTCAACTACTAACAAATTCATATTAGCATAAAAGTAACATATTCAAAGAAGAATGAATACTTCAAAAATATACAACTCTTTGAATAATTGAATGTATTTTTGGCTAAAGTTCATTGCAAATTTACCTGATTGCTATTTCGAGGAGTCACACAAATCTTATTGTTCAATGACTAACTTGTTTATTCATTTACAATAAGATCTTATAACCCAAATATTTATGAATCTCATTGGAAAGACATATGGTAGAAAATTCATTATATGGATAATAGTGGAAGGCATATTCAAATATCTTTCACTATTGAATAAGAGCTTGTCATTTAGTTTAGATGAATTGGGAATAATGTACTTATCCATCATAAATTTTTCCTTGAATTGTTCATCATCCATCATGGCATCATCATGTATTTGTTAATTTGTAGTGATTGTTAGTAAAACTAATTTCTAAACAATAAAAAGTTGTTTAAATAAAAATCTTGTTGATATATATTTCTCCATGCACATCAAGTGGTAGTTCATGGTGCATAGTTCATCATTGCACATGTTCTCATCTATGAGAAACATGAAATATATAATACAAAATTCAAATGATAAATATTGACCCTAGAGAAATTTGTCTTCACTCTTGTCAATTAAAATTACACTTTTAATATGAATAGATAAATTGATCTAATATATGATTATGTAAAAAAATATATCTATAGAAATGATTCTTGGCATCTTAAATGCCTATGTTGTAATTATAATTGTAATTGTGTGCAGTATGAATAATATATCGAGCAACACATTAGATACCCATGCACAATATCCAATGAAACTTTCTTAATCAATATTGGAGATATCTATGCCAATCATGTTTAAGATCATAAAATATCAACGTCATAAGATAATGTACTAACCATATAATTCCATGTACCTCATTTTGTCAAGTGTTTAAGTTTTAGTTCCATGTACTTCACTAGTACTTATAAAGGGACAATACCACTACATGGTTTTCACATGTAAATCATGTTTAGCATTTTAGAACTCCTCGAATTATAAAATTGACATAACATCACAACATGCATCATTCACAAAAAATGAAAATGGACTACAACATATATGGAAAGCATCATGTGATTTAGAACTATAAAAACACAAATGAGAAATTTAACATATAGTGAAAATTATTGATGGTAATCATGCTTGTGTCTATTAAAGAGTACAAATGAGTTGCTGAATGCAAGCTTGATAGACTACTTGACACAAAATTAACACAACTAGAAACCTGTCGAAGGATAGTAAACTATCTATGAGAAAGGGCCACTTCAGGGAAAGTCATGACCAAGTCCATAGGGCAGAAGGGCCTAATTTCCAAAATTATTTTTGGAAGTTCCTATTAAACCATTTGAAAAAGGACGGAAAGAATGTGTTATTTGAAAATGGTCAATGATATAATTTTTTTCTATTTGATTCCTATATTATTTCATGCCATTACATGATTCTGCACCTTCCTTGTATAGATCCTCAGGAGAGATAATTGAAGTGTTCTCTTTGTCTAATCATGAAGTAAGAGTAGGATATTTTGAGGTAATGATATAAAACTACCACATATAAAGGAAGACATATATGATATAAACAATGTTCCAATTTCATGCATTAAAATTAACTCGTGGCCCAACAACTTAGATTTAGACATCATCAACTTAAAATATGAAACAAAGAGAACCAAAACAAATTTCATGATTGGTATGGAATAAGTTATATAAATCTCCAAAAATTATCTAATTTTGAAAATTAGTTACAAAAATTAGTCATTAAGATGATATCAAATCTATAGTATAAGATCGACAAGGGTGAGCGATGAAAGGTTAGTTCTTAGAAAAAACTACATTTATAAGAGTATTTGATGCCAAGAAAACTACTTATTATACAACATACATGGGCGAGGCAAAACTCCATGGATGATTTGACCATCGATATAGGATGTCAAGAATTTTGTAGAGGATTTGTCTATCATTGGAGATCATACGACACATAAGGAGAACTTGGTTTCTAACTTTCTACAACCATGGGTATATGGGGATCCAGAGCCCATGATATAATGGTGATATGTAACCATCTAGTTCTTCCAAGAATGATTATAGGCTTGCTTTTGATGGATAGAAGAGACAAAAGTGTTGCATGATTGGAATTGATTGAATTGATATAAATATGAGAATGAGTATACTATAGGAAATATGAAAAAAAAATCATGCATTAAGTAGACACATAAGATCCACGTCTAAGTTTGCTGTTGAGGTAGAGTCTTAATACACATGGTTAGCACTGACTACAACTTTAGGATCAACGAATGTTATTAACAATATAAAATATTCATATGGAGTACATGTGTTTTATAATTTGTGTAGGAACGTGACTATACATATCCCAATTATACCTACACAATTAGAAATCAATTCAAATTAATAGTTTATTAAATGTGATCAAAACACGTGTTGTATAATTTGTTGAGGAACTTGACTTTGTAAGTCCCAAGTATACCTACACAATTAGAAACCAGATCCAACTAATAGTTGATTAAAGAGGATCAACACATCTAGGATAATCGATCTTATCAAATCTTGAGAGACATAAACAAGAATAGTTAGAACATATTTAGGGAAGCAATATATGCACGATACAAAAGGCACCTAAAGTTACCATGTGGAAATCATCATATGAATCCATTATATAGGTAAAAATACTTTCTCCTTAAATTACTCCTATGATAATCAAAATATTACTTTATATGATGCATTCAGATAGCATACTAAAGCGCCCCAATATCTATAGATGTGTTGTCATCTAGTTAGGAATCATGTAAAAAGGAACAATAAAAAAATTAATTTGAAATGCTAACATACATAGTACAACACAAAATATTTTAAACCTAGTTTGAGTATCTTACTAAAATGTCTACAATTATATTTAGCAGAATAAATAGAAGTATATATGATTTAAAACTTATAGTGAAAAGGTGATTTCAATCACCAATAGTGGAGTAAATATTCACAATTTGGCATTTTTGACACATGAAGTAGATAAGTGCTGATATCTTTTCTTGATAATCTTAATTGTGACATGTCAAGTTTAAGCATGTTCACTATTTCCTAGTGGATAAGAAGCCAAGGAAAATGTTAAGCGCCATGTGAAAGAAATAATATATAATTGTAGAGACATTTCCATAAAGGATTTCAAGAAAAGATACAAAATTTTAACATGAAGATGATTAGTCAAATAGATAGCATAAACCAAGAAAAATCCATATAACTATATGTAACCAAGGCTACAATTTGATTTTATTTGATGAAAAAAATCATCTTTCTATAGGTAATATCTACTGCAATTAACTCAAAATGAACATATACTGACATCCACATAGAATACACATGTCTATAATTTGAAAAGGTAGTGTTTCAAGTTTGTTGTATAACAAAAATTATACATTTCAAATGAATTCAAAATAACATAAGCACCATCTCTCTCTCTCTTAAAATCAATAAACAAGAAAATGAAGGACAAAACATGAAGTATTCCGAAATTGTACATTACAAAATGTAAAGATAGGTGAAAAAATGTTACCCAACATACACTGAAGTCACTTTGTGAAGGTCCCACCTAATGAACAATATGAGATGTGGAATTCATGTAAAATTAAGAATATAACATCTGACACACAAACATGTAATATATTATCTACAGACACCATAGATATAAGAAAGATAATGTGTTTTGAAGGGAATTTGAAAAGGAATCCATTCTTGATAATGGAAAAAAAAGAAACCACATTGTGGATAAACATTTTAAATGTTATCGTATTTTGAACATATTTTATAATAAAATTGAATCACCAAAGAATTTTATAATTTTTTACTATTCACAAATGTCAATGAACTTTGAGCTATCTTGTACCTAATTAAAAGTATGCAATTAAGACCTTCCCTCAGATGATACATATCTCATTGATTTTGAAGACATTTTAGATCATGTAGAATATGACTTATACCTATGTAGTGTGTTGGAAAACAATGTCATACATGAGAACATGAAATTTTGTGAACTTTTTGCACATGTTTTTATTTCTATAATGACACCCCTTTTGTGAATTTTCTTGTCTGTTTTAATGGCCTTATACAATATTTGGATTTAATTTAATATCCTTCCTTACTCCATGCAGACTCATCATCGATCGCTACGGTTACATCTTGGTTGCGGTCATGATATATGCATTCAGACAAACATCTCAACCGCAAGGATTAATCAAGCATCTTGAACGAGACAAATTCAACATATGTCTCGGACAAAAAGAATAGTTTCCTATCACAACCGTGATTTCCCAACAGTGGTTGCGACCGAGATGCATGGTTTCAACTGAGACGTCGTCCAGGATGCATGGTTTTGACCGAGACATCATTGCGACTGAGACAAATGCCACGATCTCTACTGATGGTCATGAACGTGATAATGTTCCCGGTCGAGACATGAGTATTGACCACTGCACGAAAGTAAGTTGGTGGACATTGCCTATAAATAGGCTCTGACTTCAAACATGCAAGGCATCAGAGATCATCAAGGACGATGGATTGCTACCCGACTCTAGAGACATCCTCATTCACATCTATTGGTTTTAGATCCTCAAAGATGGAAGTCTGAGGATAAAGAAGATCTGCCATCCTCTTCTTCTTAGAGAAAAGGAGTTTCCATCTTCCATGCCTACACCAGATCTAGATTTGAAGAAGTACCGTTAGTATATCACTTCCTTCCTTCTTTAGACCTATCATCTCCCTCATGCTATACCTTCACGCACTTCATTTATATTGATGTATATACACTTATGTAGCCCCATTATGATACCTATTAACATGAGTGGCTAAACACTTTGCTTGGACTGGGAGTAGCCACTAAGGCTCTCCCAACCTGTATATACTTGCACCTGTTTGGAATATATACTCATAGCAAAGATTATCTCCATACTCTTATTCTTAATGCTTCACTTGCATGATTAGATATCATCTTATGATGTATGTTTATTAATGCCTCGAAAGAATAATAATCTCATCTAAGTGTTTTGGATTTGCATGAATGCATGAAAATGTTGGAATGCTAAAGCTAATGATCATATAGTTTGCTTTGTGATTGTTTGTTTGCCATCTCGAGAGAGAGACAACCTTATAATCTAGATCTATCCTAAGCTCTAGAGGAAGGAACAAACATATATGATGATTGATTGTAATCTTGCTAAGGGTATACAAAGGGGTGTGAGTATTGCATATTGGTGAGAGATCTCAGTAGGTAAAATCCAAATACAAGTTCCCATCCATACTTCGATTACATATTTCTTGTTTGATCTTATTATCTTATTTTGTTTCCTTACCTTACATTTCTTTCTTTGTTTTGTTTATATCACATCGTTCCTTAAGGAACACCATCTTAATCTACCCCTTCGTTAGGTGTATTTGAGTCAAATGTTCTACGTTCTTAGCACTTACCAACCTTGATCCTATGGTTCAAACCTGATCTACTACATCATACCATGTATAATAGTTGCAAAGGCTTGAGTGTCAGGTTATATATCTAAGAGTCCGACTACTCTTGATCTGCTCCATTTTGGATGTGTGATTTAGGCTGGTCAATTTTTTGGCACCATTGCTGGGGACAAGACAAAATGATACTGTTAAGAACACGAGTCTACTTACTATACACCCATGCCTCAAGCTTAGTAATAAGTTTGACCGAACAAAGCTCTAAATATGCCATATCTAGATTGCTTAGAATATTTCATTTTACACAAATAGTTTTCTGACTTGATTATGCAAACTATTTAGGTAGCTTGAAGAGAGACAAATTATAATAATCAATTTTTTGTCACATAAACATGCCACCTCATAGAGAAGGAGGACATTTTGGAGAAGATCGGAATGCTAGAGTGCCTCCAAAAATTGAAAAAGAACACAAAGAATGTCACGGGGATGGTCAACACTGTGAGGATGAAGAACATGAAGAGCGACATGAAAATGATCGTAAGGAAAGAGATGAAGAGGAGTGACGCCATCATGAGCACCACTACCACCACAATAGGACACACATAAGGAATCTTCGTGATTGCAAACGCGACAACCATAACAACAATGAGGAAGATGACAAAGAAGATAAAATTCTTGGAGAATTGGCTGTTGTAAAGAGTGGGACTCAGAGGGGATCCACTCCCTACTAAAAAAATTTGAAGAATAGAACCTCCAGTCCAAACACACCTAAAAGGTATGCTGGAGTGGGTGTAAAGTTTTCAAATTGTATTAATGGTATTCAAAACAACCACAATGTAGTACTGGAATAAAAGTAATGACTAATGACTATATTCAATTTATACAAAAGATACATCATCATCTCCCATGTGCAGGGTTTACATAAAAGGTACAACATATGGATCTATGTAGAGGGAAATCTGAACCATATGAGTATTGTCTCCAAGCTTTGACTTCTTAAGATAAGTCGAAGTCTTCATGCCATGTCATCCAAGTCCTTCACCTAGGGTTGGAAGCATACCCCGACAAGAAGAGAAAAATAGATGACATCAACAAAGGTTGGTATGTGCATACTAAATAAGGAATTGAGCAATTTATAAAAAAGTACATCAAAATAAAAGCCTTCCCATAGAAAAGTAAAGGATTACCCAAACGGACATAAAAGAAAAGAATCTCATTAAAAGAGACAGATAAGAACAATGTATAAAACAAAGCATCCATGTGTTTCACATGTGATAATACTAGACAATATAAACATGTTGGTAGAAAATAACACATCTACAAAAATAATGTGGGGTGAGCTGGGTCTTGTATACATCTACTCTAAAATATGGGGTGGCAGTGTCTGTCAACATCTGCCTAGGCACGTCTGCCCTAAATATTTTTGTATGCATGAATTTTCACATCTGCATGCATATGTGGCAATTTTTACATCCACATAAAAGAATATGTAGCATTATACTAGAAGTCATCACATGATGTGTAAAAAGAGAATTAGCAATTATAAAAGAGAGATGATAACATCCATCAAAATAAAGTAGGATCAAAGGATCCATGCCTTCACATAATGTACCATATGAAATTCCACTACAAAGGTGGGCAAAGAATTATATATCACAAAATAATTCCACCATAAGAAAAGCATAAGAAAGAGACCAAAAGAAAGTCCAGATATGATCACAAGATCAATAACAATGTCAGGTACTTCACATGAAGTATGTTTTCCAAAAGAACAAGATAATGTGTAGGCTAATGTCCATAGGACCAAGAGAATGATAAAGATAGGTTATTGCTCAAATTGAATAATAGGAGATGCAAACATAACTTATAACAGGTTCCTAGAAACACTCATCACCAATCTAGTTGTTTTCAATATCAACTTTTCCTAATTACAATTATTCACATGTATTAGGGTTTGTCATACACATTAATGTAAAAAAACCATAGTTTTGGACTTTTTTCACAAAACACCAATTTAGACTCTGAAATCATCACCATTGATCTAGTTAGGTTCTCCTGATTAAGAAAACATATATTTTTACATATTTTGGAGTTATGATGATGAAAGTGTAATTCGGTGATTTTTATGTATTAAAATCATTTTTTAGAAAACACTATTTGAAAAAACTCAAAAACAAACCTCGAAAGTATTTTATTAGAAAGATCACATTTTTTTGAGTTTATTTTAATTTTTGGACAAAGAATAAAAAAGATACAATTTTTGCAAAAAAAACCAATCAGAGAAAGACACGTCAGCAATAATCTTGCGAGAGAGGAAAAGAGAGAGGGTGAAAGAGTGGGAACGTTTAGTGACTTGGCCCAAAGGAAGGCTGCTAAATCATCTGATCAAGCCCAATCAATAGTTCATTGACCCAACAAAGGGAAAATGGTCAAATTACCAAACTACCCTCAAGGAGAAAAACTACAGAAAAGAAAGAAGAGAGGGTAGTTTAGGGAAAAGAAAAAGGGATTCATCCCCTCCATCCATGCTACCGTGGCCGTAAGCAGCTCAGCTATTGCTTCACATGGTTTTGGGCAAATCCATGAGAAAGCATCAAACGAAGAACCGAAGCCAAGAAAATGAAGAAAAAGTGATAAACAACTCACCTATGATCTCAATTTGATGGCCGGGGATGCCGATATGCAAGGAAACTCATCGCAAGCTATGAACAAGAACCCGTACAATGAAGGTTGTGGCAAGGATCCATGGTCAAATTGACGTGAGAGAAGGGTCGAGCAGTTCTGTCCCAAGTATAGGGCGCCGATATATATATGTGCACCTTGACACAATGACGTATGGGGTAGGAGGACTTGGGGAGCCGAAAAAAGCAAAATTGGGTAAAACTTAAATAAGGGATCATTGACCGTGAGTATCCCCTCATTTTGTGTGGAATCTTCCAAGCAATCTACCGGACCAAAAAATCTCACAAAACAATTGAGTGTGGCGAGAGAAAATCGAGTTTGAAAAATCACCCCACCTAGCACTTGTTTCCACTTCGTGGCACAAGGTTGGTGACGACCTATCGACCGTTCGATCCATGACCGACGGTCCACGATTTGCACAAAATAAGAAGGTGCATGACACATTGCCAAATCAAAGTCAGACTAAAGTGAAACATTTAATATTGAAGTATTTTCTCTTTCCTCAATTGAGGGTACAAACAAAACCTAAATTAAATGAAACTTGACACCTAAGCTAATTGTGATATGTAGAATCTGAATATACAATTAGATTTGCCTTTTGAGACCTTTTGATGTATTAAATGAATCAAATCTTATTTTCTCTTTCCTCCTTCATTAATGGTTATAAGATTATCCAAATTTGATGAAACTTCACCCACAAGTCACATTAAGTGCCTTGGATACAAATTTGCCATCAATTTTACATGTTGGAGTTGTTTATACATTTATTTAATATTTTTAAGGTTCTACACTTTCTCTCTCCTAACTTCACATGTATATTAAAGATTATCCAAATTATATAAAAATTCACCCAAAGGTATATTTTAATGTGTAGATTACAAATATAAAATTATTTTTCACTTTTGGAGTCATTTAATATTTTATTATTATATTTTGGAGGAAAAGCACATTTTCAAATAAAGTAGGTGTGGTTGTTATTATCCTAAATTTGTGGAACTTTTCATTCAAGTAAATTTGAACTCAAAGTAAATGAATCTAAAGTTATTCTTATCCAATTACTTATTCTTTTATTGATTTTAGCCCATTATAATATTCTTTCACCATTAACCAATTATCCATCCAATTTTGTTTCTTATTTTCATATTAGCACTAAAGGAATTATGTAAGATTATTTTGTACGAATTTATTATGAAATATCCATTTATCTCATGTACTATATTTTACGTGTCCATTAATAACCTAAGACTTGATGTGAGAACATTAGGTTGCATTAGGGTGTTTTATTCATGCATTAACATGTTAGGATTTCAATTAAGCTACTAATGTGCATATCCTTATCCTTGTTCGGTTAAACCCAAAGAACCAAATTGACTATCCTCCAAGACATATGATCATGGTCAAGAGGCTTGGTTTTGGTTCATTACAACTGCAACTAGAGGTAACGAGTCAAGATGCCCCATCATCATCCCTTGGTTTGACGTATCTAATTTTGAGCTAAAACCCACAGTCATCTCATTGATCCAGAACAAGCCTTTTTGAGGAAATTCTTAGAATGACCATCATATCGACACTTCCAAAAACATATACGACATGATCGAGATGAGGGGAGTGCCACAAGAAGTCATATACTACAAGGGATTCATCTTATCTCTAGAGGAAAAAGGTCTATCCTAGTATCTAAACCTACCTCACTATTTGATTGATGGATGAAGGCCTCTTGTTGATGCTTTTGTCACCAAGTTCTATCCTACTGAGAAAACTATTTGAAATAGGCAAAAGATCACTAGTTTCATGCAAAAACCTAGAGAGAATCTTCACGAGGCATGGGGACGATTATAAGAGTATCAAAGGGATTGTCCTCATCACAACTACGAAAAAGGTTTTCTTGTGACAACGTTTTATAATGAGCTAAATCCCATGAAGCGAACTTCGCTGAATGCTGCCACCGAGAGTGATTTTCTTGGAAAGAAGCTGAGGAGAACTATGATGGTCATTGATAATATGGCCGCATTGCAAGCAGGCATGGAATATGAGAGAAGTGATAGCGGCTCAACCAAGAAGGATAACTCTGAAGAACCTTCCATCGAGGCTAAGGCTCTAGAAACTATCACTATTTAGATTCAAAAGATTGCAACAAATGTCAAACAATTAAAAGACTCTAGAGGCAAGGGAAATAAATCTGTCGAGAATGTTATGAAATGTATCACTTGTGGTGAAGGATGCCACAAAATCTATAACTATATTTACACACAAACATAAGATAGTGAAGAAAGTGAAAGTGAAGAAGAGACGAAGAATGTCTCTTATGTGAGCTTTTTAAGACCAGATCACCATGGTTTTAATTATGGAAATAAATATGCTACCAAAAATTCTCATCAACTGAGCAATATGTCTAAGCCACCTCTGGGATTTGGAAATAGAGGTGGTCTGACTCAGTATAACAAGAGTACTACTTACTAGTAGAACAAAAACAATTATCAAGGCCAAGGACAAGGTCAAGGTCTATATTAGAACATGAAAATGAATAGGCAGAACCAAGACCAAGGTCAAGGCAAGAGTAGCAGTATTAGTAAACCCGACATGGTGTCAAAGCCTTTTGAATTTGCAAAGACATAGGAAAATGTCAATGAACAGTTAACTCACAGTGCTATAACTAACAATGGTGTCTTGAGCACTATGCGGACCTATACGCTGGACATGAAGACACATAAATGCCAGATTGACCAACAACTCACACAACGTTTTGAGTTCCTGAAGAATCCCCATGGAAAGATCCCCTCCAACATGGAGATGACAAAGATGTCTACTCCTCGGTCAGGGAAAGTGGTGGAGAAATAACTAGAAAAAATCCACTAAGAAGAAGAAAATGCTACCAAGTCACATACAAAATCCACATTAGTAGGGGATAAATATGAAGAAGGAGAGTCTGTGAAAGAGGACAGAAGCAAAGAAAAAGATGAGAAGGATAAAAAGGCAAAAACTAAGAATACAAATCCCATTAAAGAAGCCTTCATCAAAAGTGATCCTTATTCACCAAGAGTCCCATTTCCCTACAAGCTGATCAATACTCATCTGAAGAAAAGATATGAGAAGTTCATGGAGGCAGTAAAGAAGTTACACCTGGACATACCATTTCTAGATGTAATCGAGGAGATGCCTACTTATGCAAAATTCTTCAAGGATCTGATCACAAAAAGGAGGGGTGATCATGATGAAATGATACAACTAGCAAAGATGTCGAGTACTTTTGTTCAGGAAAAGATGACAACAAAGAAAAGAGACCTCGGAGCATTCACTATTCCCTTTAATGTTGGGGATAATGTGGAAAGAAATGAACTTATTGATTTGGGGGTGAATATTAGTCTTATGCCCCAATATCTAGCCCAAAGACTTGGATTCACATATATGGTGAAGACTAGTATGAGAATATAATTGGCTGATCACACTTTCAACAAGCCAGTGGGAGTAGTAGAAGATGTCCCAGTCTGTGTGGGATGATTCTTTATACATTGTAACATAGTATGGATTGACACCAAAGAAGACCTAACATGCCCAATGATATTCAAAAGACCCTTCCTTGCCACCGATAGAGCCCTAATTGATGTGGCAAAGGGATTATTACTCTCTGAGTCAGAAATGATCATATCGACTTTCGTGTTCAAGATGTTGTGAGAGGACCTTCTCTATTGGAGTCATTCTACTTTATGGACAACTATAACCAATATTGTGAGGAAGTGCAGGAGGAAAAGGCAATAGTCAAACCGCTCATGTGAGCCTTGAACAATCCTAATCCCAGTCTAGAAGACCCTGAGGTGGTGGAGATTCTAGATTATTTGAATCAACCAAAAGAGGAGTTTAGTGATCATGAAGAAGAAACATTCGAAATAGTTAAGTATGCATCGCTAGAACAAACTCCTGAAGAGAAATAAGCACCTGAACCTAAACCAAAGTTAAAGCTGCTCCCTGAAGGATTAAGTATGAATTACTAGATGATGAAGAAAGACATCCAGTTATAGTCAAATTAGACTTGACAGATGAATAAATGGAAAAGCTCTTGAAGGAACTCAAACTGCAAAGGAAAGTTACATGACAACTGTGGAAGATATCAAGGGCCTGAGTCCATCTCTAAGGATGCACAATTCAAATATTGAGGAAATTGCTAAACCCCTGGCTCAGCCACTAAGGAAATTAAATCAGACGCTAAAAGAAGTTGTAAAGAAAGAAGTAATAAAGATATGTGATGTAGGGATCATTTAACCCATTAGTGATAGCAACTGGGTCATCCCGATCCATGTTGTACCTAAGAAGGAGGGATGATTGTAGTAAAAGGAAGAAATCAGGATGAAGTAGCCACTCGGACAGTTATTGAGTGGAGAATATGTATCGACTACTACAAGCTTAATGATTCCATGAGAAAAGACCAGTTCCCTCTACCTTTCATCAACCAAGTTATATAAAGGCTTGCAAGACAATCCTACTTCTATTTTCTTGATGGGTACTCGGGGTTCTATAAAGTCTCTATCCACATCGATGATCAAGAAAAAAACTACTTTCACCTGTGTCTATGGGACATACGCCTTCAGAAGAATGACTTTCGGGTTATGTAATGCACCTACCACCTTTCAAAGGTGCATGATATCCATTTTTATAATTTTTTGGAAGACATTATAGAGGTATTTATGGATGACTTCTCTGTATATGGACTTGACTGTAACAGATGCCTTGGAAACTTGTCCAAGGCCTTATGAAGGTGTGAGGAGAAAAAACTTGTACTAATATGGACAAATGCCACTTTATGATGAGAGGAGGCATAGTGATAGGACAAAAAATTTCTGAGAAAGGAATGGAAGTAGATAAAAGCAATATTGAAGCTATATCAAAATTACCCCTGCCAAATCTGCCATAGGAGTGAGGAGTTTTCTGGGAGATGATGGATATTGCAGAAGATTTATCAAAGATTTCTCAAAGATTGAAAAGCCATTATCAAACCTCCTTGCTAAAGACGTTGAATTTGATTTCTCTGATAAGTTCCTTGAAGCATTTAGTGTCTTAAAGAATGCCCTGATAATAGTTGCGATACTACAAGCACCTGATTAGGATTTGCCTTTTGAAATCATGTATGATGCAGTGATTATGCCATTGGGGTTGTCCTTGGAGAAAGGAAAGATAAGAAGCACCATGCAATCTACTATGCCAGTATACCTCTCAATGAAGCTCAAGTAAACTACACCACTACCAAGAAAGAAATGATAGAAATAGTGTTTTCTTTCGTCAATCTTAGATCATATTTGATAGGATCAAAGGTAATACATGAACCACGAGACTATAAAGTATCTCGTGCAGAAAAAGGAAACAAATTCGAGACTATTGTGATGGTCTTTGTTGCTACAAGAGTTTGATCATGAGAGAATTTACAAGAAATGAATAGAGAACATAGTTGCTGACCTCCTATCAAGAATAGTTTTCACTGAAGAAAATCAGGTACCAGTAAACGACAACTATGCAGATGAGGACTTGATGATGTCCATGTCGGTCGAACCAAATCTTCCTTGGTTCACTAACATTTGTAACTATTTTTCTTGTGAACAATTACCCCCCAGAGATAACTTACAATCAAAAGAAGAAGCTATTCTATGATCTGAAGAATTATTAGTGGGATGACCCTCTTTTCTCAAGAGACGTTCCAAAAATTTATACCGACATTGTGTGCCAGAAGAAGAGGTGCCTCAAATTTTGAAGGAGTGTCATTCTTCACCCTACGAAGGTCACTATGGAGGCGAAAGGACTGCCTCTAAAGTCCTACAGTCGGGATTTTATTGGTCAACACTCTTCAAGGATGCCATGTCTTTTGTCAAGTCTTGTAAGGAATGCCAAATCACCAGAAACATTACGAAGAGAAGTGAGATGCCCATGTTTTATTGGGTTGAAATTGAGATCTTTCACATCTGGGGGTGGATTACATGGGACCCTTCCCACCCTCCAAAGGAAACAAGTACATTCTTGTCACAGTGGACTATGTCTCCAAGTGGGTGGAAGCTGTTGCCACCCCGACCTGTGATTCCAAGGCCATGGTGAAGTTTTTTGAGAGAACTATTTTTCCTAGATTTGGGGTCGTGCACACCATCATTAGAAATGGGGGGTACCTTTTTGGGGAAAAATAGTTTGAAGCACTGCTGAAGAAGTACGGGATCAAGCATAAGGTTGCCACACTATACGACCCTCAAACTCCAGGACATGTTGAGGCATCAAACTGAAAAATTAAGAAGATATTAGAAAAACCATTGGAAGGACCCATAAGGACTCGTCCATGTAGATAGATGATTCCCTATATGCATATAGAACTACTTACAAAACATCGATAGGGACAACCCCCTACCGGCTCATCTATGGAAAGTTGCACCATTTTCCAGTAGAACTAGAGCACAGAGTCCTTTGGGCCATCAAGTTCCTAAATATGGATCTAGACAAGGCTGGAAAGAAGTGGTACCTGTAGTTATACGAGCTTAAGGAACTGAGGCTACATGACTATGAGAATACTCACATATACAAGAAGAGAATAAAAGTGTGACATGATGTCGACATCAAGAACAAGGTCCTTCAAAAGGGGACAAGGTTTTGCTGTTCGATTCAAGGATCAGGCTATTCACAAGAAAACACAATTCCAGATGGTCTGGATCATTCTCTGTTGTCAAGATCTACCCATATGGGGTAGTGGAGATTAGTAGTAAAAAGACTGGTACTTTTAAGGTGGATGGGCACAAAGTCAAAAGATATTATGAAGAAGAAGCTTTTGTAAGAAAATCAGAACTAGATCTAGCAGAGCCACAACTAGTACCACCAGAAGAACCCTGAGAGGACTTATCTTAAAAGTCAAGCTAAAGACTATAAATTAGAATTTCTTGGGAGGCATCCCATGGATTTACTGCCTTCTTTAGTTTTTCAATGCTTTCTTCCTTTCATTAAGTTTAGATTGTGTTCATATTTGTAAGTCCACTTTTGAATTTTTCTGTCTTAAGTAATTTTTTATTTCTCAAAAAATATTATAGATAGTAAATTCTGAAACTCCATCACTGTTTCTATGTCTTCAATTGCTTTAAAATGAATAAAATGTTGTTTAATTCAAAACCTGAATAATTGCTCTAAAAATCCTTGTATCGATCAAAACACTTTCATTGGTGCTTGACCGATACCATCTTCCCTAGACGTCTCAATCGTGACAAGTAGCATCTCTCTATTTCTGGGTAAAGACAAGTTTCGACCACTACACATTTACCGGTGTCGTGACTGAAACCACTGTCTTGACCGGTGCAAGTGTCCCGACCACAACAGATGTCTCGACCATAAAACAAAGCCAATGGTCTCAGTCTCTACACTATCAGATATATAAGGGAGAAGTTTTATCAAACAATATGACCCATGTTGCTTTCTCTCATGCAGCCTCTCTGACGAAACCCTATAGAAGACTCTATAGAGAATGCTCGTGTGATTGTAGCTACACTATGATGGAGGCGACGATGGTAGTGCTTCATCAGGATGATGGAGCTTTGTGTGATCGAGATCACAGCTCCACACACAGCCGCACTTTCATTTCCCATTATCTCTCTAACCTCCGACAGGTACCCATTCTAATTTCTCATTCGAAGATTTCTCTGATTCACACCTTTCCTCTTTCTCTCCTTTTTCCCATCACTGATCCATTCCTCTGATCATCCCTTCTGACCCATCTCCCCCTCTCGTCCGCTACCAAAACCTCTATTTCAACCTTTCATCTTCTAGCACCTTAACGGTTGCTAATCCCTTCTCAATGTTTCGACCACCCCATGACAACCCACCACTTCACCTTCTAGATCTCTCATTCCCCCTTTCATGTCCCCACCTATCCAATCGATCAGTTTATCTTGTCCTCTTAAGAAAATGGGCATTCTGTGTATGCGATACGGTCACAACAACTGTTTTGGTCGAGACAATTGTTTCAGTCGCAAGACACATCTTGGCCACAATAGTCATCTGGGTCACGAAACACACACATTTTCTATTTGACTAATTCCTCTGTTTCAACCGTTGTTGTTTCAACTGTGACTTAATTACACCTCCGCTAGAGATGGATCTTCAGGTCCTATAAAGTGCACCTTAAAAACTCTATGGTTTGATTACATGCTTGTTGTAGTTGCGACAACTATTGTGATTGTGACTGACGTTTTGGTTGTGACATTTGCCTCAGTCGAGATAGTTTTCTTAGTCACGGTAGACCCGTGATTTCTATTCTAATATCTGATCTGTCTTGACCACTACCTCTAACCCTATCTCGACCACAACACACACAACCAATCGTAGACGGTACACACCATAGTTGAACCACATCACACATTGTCTCGATCTACATCTTGACTGATACCTGTATAACTCATACACCTTCATCTCGGCTGATACCTATGCTACTCGGTTACGACCAATACACCACATGATTGGTGAAAATCTCTGACCTTATATTTAACTTGATGATTATCATGTGCAATTCGTGATAATATCTTCTTGTTGATGTAGCAGAATGTCAAATTCCATTTCTAATACATTGACCAGGAAGGCAACCTCTCTAAAAGGGGAAGAAGAAGCTCTCGAGTCAATAATCAAAGCACTAAATGACTACCCCAACATGTCACCACAAAAGAAGCTCTGTTTGGAGCTGATGAAAAATAAGTATGAATACATTCTTGACCAAAAGACACCAGAGGAGACTAAGGATTCCCAAGGGACTACAAACACTAAGACTTCTGAATACATTCCATCTGAGGAGGAACTTAAAGCAAAGGGTAAACAAAATATGCAAACCACAGATGCTAAGTAGACTAAGAAACATAAGATGGTAGTGAAAGCTGATTCACGGGCCCTGAGCAAGAAGCAGAGTCAGCCACAAACATAGAAGGAGACTCTGACACAACGCCACTTGCAACGAAACCAGCTGCATTTGTGCAAAGAGATGGGGTGCATCAATCAAACTTTGAACTGATCATGAAAACCAAGAGTTTCAAGCAAAAATGATACATAGACATAGAAGACTTCAAGAAATTGGGCATTTACAATAGAGTAACTGAATTTCTGGATAAAGTCAATCTATGCACTTTGTGTACAACTAAAGTCCCCTCTCTAAAAAAACTTACCACTGAGTTGATGTCATCGCTCAAGAAATTACATGTCAACAATGCCGAATGCAAGAAGTCTAGAGGGGAGTTTAAACTAGAGGTGAGGTATAGGAGGAAAATATTACATGATCACTGAAGCTATTCTAAACACAATATTCACTAAAACAACAAAAGAAGCTCAAATTTGCTCGGCTGCACCCGGTGAAAAGGACACAATGGGCTACAACAACCATAATATGTGGGAGAAGCTGAGGGAATCTGAGCATAGCCTGAAGAAGTCCAAGGAAACCCTGATCACTTCATGATTCATCTGGGTGATCCAAAAGATAACATCGAACATGCTATTTGCATGATCAGAAACTGGGGGAGTGTCTAAGAGGGACCTATTTCTCATATGGTCCATGCTGAATAAGAGACTAGTGAATATTGGAAGGCTACTCGTATATAGATTGTCAGTGGTAGTAGGACCTAAATCCAAGAAAACCAAATAATTATGTATGGGAAGCCATCTCATTGCATCTCATTTCTTAGATATTGAGAAAATGTAGAGATATAAACCCACCAAAGGAAATTCTAAGATCGATATCAAATCATTGGCAAGCATAGACATTCTAACACAGTAGGGGAGAAATTATTCTACAAGCAATATTTCTCTAAATTATTGTTCCCGGTCCCAGAAATGGAATACTATGATGCCCACAAGCTATGACCCACCGAAGAGGAGGTAAACAAAATCAATTGAGTGAAATTAGAAGGGCTACATATCCACAATCACTAGACAACATCAAACATGAACCAGAACGAGAGCTGGAAATAGAGCAACAAAGAAAGATAGAAGCTGCACAAGAACCATCCTTGGTGGACCTACCAGATTGTGATGATGAAGAGTTCTTTATTCCACCACCTCTTCCCCATATCACGATCATAGTACCTAAGAGGACCAACAAGTTGAGCACCCTTACTAATGCGCAAGAACATATCCCTGAGGCTATGAAAGGACCAAGTCATGGTTATGAGGCACCCAAGAAACCAACCCCAAACCCTCAAACTGCCAAAGTAGTGCCCGTGGTACCCGAGCAACCTGAAGCGTCAAGAACCGAACAAGAAACAAATGTTGAGAAAGAAGAGGGCACATTGTAAGGATGAGAGAAGAACTTGCTCAGTGGGAGCAAGAAAAACAACAACCCCACACCAACAAAGGTGCTGCACCAAGCACTCAGCCTTCACCACAAATCCATGAGGCAGCAACAACAACACCAACAACATCTACAACCCAACAACAACGAACACATACCTCGGTGATGTATTGGGGCATCAATTTGATGCCAAGTGGGAACACATGCAACATTATTTTGAAGTAAACTTGCATATCACTTCTATCCAGTACGTACTAACGACGTAGGTACATGGCTTAAGTGCAAGAACTGAGTCACTTCCTCAGTTTATGCAAGAAGTGGTAAATGACCAGGAAAAGATGATGGATGCCATCAAGACAATGTCTGAAGAAATGATGGACTTCCGAATAGAAAGAGAGATCATACCCATTGAGAAAGAGATGATGCACAAGGGATATGAAGAAACTATGCAAGATCTACAAAAGGAAAGAGAACAATTAGAGGAAGAGTGGAAAAAGATGGAAGCCAAATGCCAGGAACTAGAAGATTGGCGAGCTAGAAAGAGGTCAATGCGTATGACCAACCCCTCCCCTTCTCAAGCTTCCTCGAGCCCTTCCAACCTTGATCACCATGACAATAAAGGTGGAGCGGGTGCACCCCCATCACGCAAAGATGAAAGCATGAATGTGAAACCTATCCAATAGGAGGATCCAATCACGACTGAGGTGCAACCTCACCCTGAAGAACGAACTGCCACAAATAGAAACAAATGAACACCTTGGTACTAGAGTTCATTTTGAACTCGTATCCAACCACCGATATCCCTCAAGAGGTCATTCCTACTAACATTGAACCTTCTCACTTAGAAGAATAAAGTGGTGCGAAGTTATCTAACTACACAGACAATGCAATGCTACATCGATCTATGCATATCTTAAGATGTCTATGATATCTATCTGGATTTTGGAGAGCACAATGAATGCCATGATAAAGTCTATGACAGTAAGATGGCCGCCACCATAACTGTGCTTAAGGAGGCCGTGCTAGGAACAACACCAAGAGTAGAAGTAGTAATAGAAACATCTCCTTCTCCTGGTAACACTGATGGGAAAGTAGAAGTAAGGCCATGTGAGACTGCTAAAGGTCCCACACCTAACCCTCCTCCAACAATTGCCGCCCCAGCCTCACTTGAATGAGTAATTGGCGAAGGAACATCATATGATGAGGAAGGTGGCCTCACATTGTTCTTCATTGATGCACCAACAAGGGAACTTGATCCGCTTGCAGAGCAAGGGGAGATCACTACACCACCCCCGCTGCCATGCAAGTTGGCAGCATGGACATGGAATCACTTTCCAGAATAACCTACAAAGATTTCCATGTCCTGTCCAACATTCTAGATGAAAATCTTTCAAGAACAAATGTTCTATACAACAAAGAGGGACAAACACTGACAAGGGAGTAGATCTGGGGGGTTTTCAAAAAGAGGGTGTGGGTACACAAAAGCTTATTCAAAGTACTCTGTGCAACTTTGATAGAAGAGTTCCTTCACCCTGAAAAATTCGACCGAAACTCAATGGAACAACACATCATGCAAGGATGTTGTATGAGGATAGATTTAATTCAAAAGCTATGAAGGAGCACCAAGACACTGTAGAAAGGGTGGAAACTTGCTTTGTCACATTGCCAACAAGGACTCTCAACCATTGGGTGACGATTATAGTGAACTTATATGAAAGACGTACAACTGTCTACAATTACTGTGATAGCAAGCTCCCTTGCAGCTCGCTGATCTTCAAAGGT
Organism: Alisma plantago-aquatica; assembly: GCA_963693085.1. NCBI lineage: Eukaryota > Viridiplantae > Streptophyta > Magnoliopsida > Alismatales > Alismataceae > Alisma > Alisma plantago-aquatica. The sequence goes on along the minus strand of OY856413.1, from coordinate 542,720,881 downwards.
AAGGAGGCACACGACATCCTAAAAGTACCCCTTCATCTCCAACGGGCTATCCAAATGGCAAGAAACCACCAAAAGCATAATTGGAAGAACTTTTCTATTTCCACAAAACTCCCTCAAGAGACACCAAGATCTGGGGATTGCGCCTTCATTGTACTCAATGATGGAAGCTATAAATAAGGGCATTCCTATAGAAGATATATTCTTTGAAAACCTGCATGGCTTGTGGGGTATATACACAATGGAGGTTATATATGATCGACATTTTATTAAGGACCCTGTTATGTCTACATATGTTGTACCACACAGACTGCACACAGTCGTTCCCATACCAGAAAAGAATCCATGGCGTGAGCAACTACATACCTTGTGGATTGACCCTACTGAAAAAGCAAGGGAATCTACCTAGAAGGAAGGGTGGACCACAAATAAGCACCAAGATGAAGCCACAAAGAAGGAACAACAATTTCCCCAGGCTACTAAAAAAGTGATACCCGCAGATGCTGTAGAAAAAGAACATGAAGTACCTGATGATCAGCTTGAAGAATGTGAAGTCAATGAAGATGAGCTACTTGAGGTGCACTCATATGGGACACCATGACAAATAGAGTTCTCCTTTGATAATTTTGACAGATGGGCATGCCAAGACCTCTCTTGGGAATCATTGTTGTTAATAATGGAGATTCTTAAAGATAGTAACCATGGAGATGCCATTTTTGTAAGAGAAGGCATCTGTGTCATCAAAGATGACCTTCGTAAAACACTAAATATAGGGGGTACCTTGCAGTCAGTCTGATGTATGCGTATCAATCACTGCTAGGTGACTACATGCCTAATATATATATGGCCTATTTCTTGCTCGTCGATAACATACTAAAAGTCAAAGAGACAGGAGAAAAAGACCGCTTACAACAACATCTAAAGGACTCCCTCCCTAATTTCATTTTCTTACTAATATTGCACGATAATCACTGGACACTCCTTGTAGTCAACATCAATGCAAAGACTGCAATTCTATACAATAGTTCTGATTCAGCCTTTGCATGGAACAAGTATACTAATATGACTACATCGAAGACACCAACTGAAGAAAAAGCAATAACATACACATAGTCAATCATAGACATGATCCACAAGCATGGAAAGGGGTACAAAATCTCAAAGGCAAAGGACTTTAAGAAAACACAGTTTTGTCACAGAAGTCCACAACAAATGCCTCTATATAATGATTGTAGTTTTTATTTCCTAGCCTAGATGGAAGACCTAGCCTTAAGAGAGATGAAAGTCAAAAGCCTACAACATGAAATATATCCCATTCTCTGAGGAGGCTACACTGACAGGTTGCTGTAGTCAAAATGGGCAATTTTTGAAAAAAAAAGAAAAAAAAAGTAGGCATGTTTATACCTACACCTTCATCTTTGACACAGCGGGACAAAGCGAATGATAAGTTTGGGGGATGACTCATAAACATGCATGAGAGGTACAATTTTTCACTTAAGTTTAGTTTCCTATTTTGAAGTCCAATTCTAAAGAACTTGTACAAACTCTTACTTTTACCCATGTATAGTAGGGAATTTTGAAAAATTTTGAACTTTGAACTTTCTTTCATAAAGTAAACCATTTACTATAGATTGTAGTTTTGATATCTCCCAATATTATTCAATAACCCCATTCTTAGACTTTTTTGTACTTTTGATACATTTTAGCATAAACATTCCTAGAGTAGTGCAAATGAGCTACTTATCCACATAAAAGAAAAAGATACAACAATACAATCTTATTCCATTCTTACAACAAAATATTGTGTAAAGCGGAAGTACACTCCTGATTCTATGGAATCCCTAGAAATAAGGAAGACTTTACCAGCCACACTCCCGACCAATCTCCCTAGCCTGATAGTACTATCTAGAAAGTCTACACCTCCTACAAGACAGAAGCCCTTCCAGTTTTAAATATCCTCTCATTAGGATGAAAAGAGGCTTGGCCACCCAGAAATCTTACTAACCCCTTTCCCAAGCCCGAGAGAAGAATGCAAATTCAAAAGAGATAGAATCATGAGAGTTGTGCCTCAAAAGATTCCTAAGGGCTCCACACGGCTGGTGTATTACTGCACTCACAAATGCGGATATGTCGTGCCTAGAAGTGGAGTCTGGAAGCCAAGTTTTACCCCTGCATTCTGAAGTAGACCTCGCACAACCACCTGACTCTACATCAGGGCCCAATCAGGAAACACTATCCTTACAACAACATCATGCTTGGGGCTGACTGAGGAATGTAGGAAAACACTAAAAGACTAACCTACCCTGCACAATAACCTAGACACAACCAAAATAAAGGTAGGGTGTGAAAGCTACCCCTTACATGCACCATTTACAAGTATAGCCAGAAACCAAGGACAAGGAGGTCATTGTGAGGGAGAGTGCTTTACTATAAAAGGTAGTGGCAAAGGCACAAAGTCACTCAACTCTAGAATTAAATGGGGGAGATAGAACTTCAGGAAGTGAACCAAGCTTATCATAGATGTTTTGCTATAAGGATGGAATAATTTTCTAATGGTGTGTTTATTAAAATAGGAAAATATCTATATCTCATCGCTCAATGATTTGATTCTATCTATTATCCTGAGGACATGCTAGCCTCTAAGTTTGGGAGAGTTGATAACATGATATTTTTTAAACTTTTTGTGCATGTTTTATTTCTATAATAAAACCCCTTTGTGAATTTTCCTATCTATTTTAATGAACTTGAAAAATATTTGGATTTAACTTAATATCCTTCCTTACTCCATACAGATTCATCATCGGTCGCTACTATTACATCTTGGTTACAGTCGTGACAGATGCATTTAGACAAACATCTCGACCGCAAGGACTAATCAATCATCTCAACCAAGACAAATTCAATGTCTGTCTCAAACAAAATGAACATTTGACTGTCACAACCGCGATTGCCCAACAGTCATCGCGACTGGGATACATGGTTTTGACCAAGATGTCGTCACAACTAGGATGCATGGTTTCAACCGATACGTTGTCGTGACTGCTACAGTTGTGGTGTACGGGATGCATGGTTTTGACCAAGACATCGTTGCAATCAAGACAAATGCCGTGACTACTAATGATGGCCACGACAGTGACATTGGTCTTGGCCGAGACATGAGTATTGACCGCTACAAAAAAGTAAGTCAGTGGGCAACACCTATAAATAGGCCCTGATTTCACACATGCAAGGTATCAGAGATCATCAAGGATGATGAAGTGTTGCCTGATACCAGATCCATCCTCATTCACATCCATTGGTCTTAGTTCCCCAAAGACAGAAGTTGGAGGAGAGAGAAGATCTACCATCCTCTTCTTCTTTGAGAGAAGGAGTATCCATCTTCCATGTTGATACCAGATCTAGATCTAAAGAAGTACCGTTGGTGTATCGCCTCCTTCCTTTGTTAGATCTATCAACTCTCTCATACTGTATCTTCACCCTCATCATTTATCTTGATGTATACACACTTTTGTAGCCCTATTATGCTTCCTATTAACATGAGTGGCTAAACACTTTGCTTGGGTTGGGAGTATCCACTAAGGCTCTCCCAACATGTATATACTTGCACATATTTGGAATATTTTCTCATAGCAAAGATTATCTCCATACTCTTGCTCTTAATGCTTCACTTGCATGATTAGATACCATCTTGTGATGTATATTTGTTAATGCCTCGAAAGAGTAGTATTAATCTTATCTAATTGTTATGGAGTTGCATGAATGCATGAAAATGTTGGAATGCTAAAGCTAATGATCATAGGGTTTGCTTTGTGATTGTTTGTTTGCCATCTCGAGGGAGATACAACCTTATAATCTAGATCTATCCTAAGCTTGAGTGGATGTAATAGAAATATATGATTATTGTTTGTAATCTTACTAAGGGTATATAAAGGGGTGTGAGTATTGTATGTTGGTCAGAGATCTTAATAGGTGAAACCCAATCCAAGTTCCCATCCATACTTTGGATACATCTTTCTTGTTTGATCTTAATCTCTTATTTTGGTTTCTTATCTTACTTTTCATTGCTTTGTTTGGTTTATATCACACCATTCCTATAGGAACACCATCTTAATCTACCCCTTCATTTGGTGTATTTGAGTCAAAGGTTCTACATTCTTAGCACTTACCAACTTTGTCCCTGTGTTTGGATCCTGATCTACTACATCGTGTTGGGTTTTAGGGGAGGCAGAGAAGGCAGCGGAAACAAAAAATTTTCTCCTCCCCAAACCCAGAATAAGGAAACGCGTCAACGTCTATACAATAGGAAAGGATGGTTTGTGGAATCATACCTTGTCCTGAGGCTTGCTCGGCGACAATACCTCGTGGCTTGCGCGGTCTTCACCTCCGGTCTTGGACGGTGTCTGTGCAGCTCCTGGTCGCACCGGGACTGATGACTCCTAGTCTCACCGGGACTGTCGGGATTGACAGCTGTCCTCCGAGCGGCAGAAATCTCCCGCCTATGAAGTAGTCCACACAGACCACTTGGAACTCCAATATCCTTGTCCCACAAGGAATTGGAAGGAGTCGTACCCTCCTGTCGGTGTACTAGTCACCGACACACTCTCCTACCACCAATCGCTTTCTACAGTTGTCTTTCCCTTGCTGTGCCTCCCTTATCGGGTAGCACTTGCTCGGGCTCTCTCGGTTGCCAAAACCAGTGAGAACGACAACTTTACAGAGCAACTGGTTGCACTGGGTTGTACTTTGAGAAGCCCCCAATACCCCTATATATAGGAGGGTCATAGTATAGGGTTCTCTATCCCGGGTAATATGGGACTAAAGCAGGAGTAGAAGGGTTCAATATTTTCCACAAAAACAACCAACTGCGCAACCTGAACCGATCGTTTCACAACTGAAACGGTCGGTTGGGGACCTGAGCTGATCGGTTGACACCTCAACCGATTGGTTGGGACCCATGAACCGGTCGGTTCGTGGTCCTGATCAGTTCCCGATTGACTTTTGTTCTTTTGTTTCTAATTGGTACCAAATATCAATCCTTTTTCCAATCAAATTGGGCAAGTGAAACAAAAAGAAATTTCTCACCAATCCTACTTTCCCAACTTGCTCGGTTGCATCAGTTGAACCAATCGTTTCAACACTTGAAGCAATCGTTTCACCCTGTCCATGAGCCGATCGACTCACCACCTGAGCCGATCGGTTTACCAAGCTCAGCCGATCGGTTCATCACATGAGTCGATTGGTTGGGAGTGCAGATTGTGCATAAATAGTCAATTGCAGTTTCAATCAATCCGATACTCCAATCAATGTGTCCAACACCTTGAACATTATGACATTGAACTATCAATTAATTGAGTGTGTAATTGAACTACTAAATTCCTTTAGTAATCAATCTAAACATTGTTTGTGGACAAAACTCCTTTTCCAGGTTGAATCCTATGTGTGTGACCCTGCATGTCCTTTTTCACATTGGCAGTGAAAGTCCATAACACTTATGACTTCACAAGCAAAGAGTGGTGCCTAGTCACACATTAGTGCTACCCAAGTGAAATAGAAAGTTGGAGAACAACTTTCAATCCTACAATCCGTGAATGGTGTTACTGTGAATGTATAATTACTTTGTCACTGATATCCCGAATGAACTCGAGGCATGGAACAATCATCCTGTCAACGTTCATTCACTTTCTTTATCTCAGAGTAGATTGGCAGAGATATGTATGACATCAATATCACATACTGATTCACACATGTGTGCACCCTTTCTCAATCCTACTCATCAAGTGGCCATGGATATCAAACTCCCTCAGGAGAGACAAATCCCATATCTATCACTCACCCCTCTAAAGCCCCATGTGTCAAAGCCACCCAATCATCACCTTTATAACAACCCATGTTTCAGGACTGCGTTTGATGATGTCAAAGTGTGCCCAACAACATGTGTTGAGTGTAGTGATTTCAGGTCAAAGAATCACACTCACCACCATCACTATGAGTACTGACTGTGACTACCATGTCATAGTTCCATGTGTTAAACTCACGGTGGGTTTGTCCGGTACACTTGTTCTCTAACAAGTACCTATGTGTTTGGTTTGATATCTCTATATCATGACTAATGAGATTCTGTCATCAACCAACACCACAATCTAGTCTTGTGTGTCATTGTTGTCTATCTACCTTCCACAATGACATCCGACTAGGGACATAATGAGAATGTACACACTCTTAGCATCCGTATGATCTCATCGTTCAAGTCCTCAACCTAAAAGCATACGTCATTGAGTACTGTCATTCTCTAGACATTCAATCTGTTCTATCACTATCTCATATGACTGAACCATAAAGAATTGGAAGCTTGGCTTTGATGTTTATTAAATCAATCTTAATGTATCCCACCAATCATCCCATGATTGGCTCTCAGGGCATACATACCAACAGACTCCCACTTGCACTGCGAGCCAATCACCCTTGAATCATATTCATAGTGATCTTCAAACATGTCCCACATGTTACTGTGCTCTAGTGCGAACATAGTGAGTAATGGAAACACCTTGCCAAAGTCAGTTTTAAATGCATGTCTCTCATCTCTTCGTTGTACGTCACACGTATGAGATGTAGTTGATGTAATATGTGATCTAGTATTCCTTTGCTAACCTTTAGCCACATTGCATGATCAAGGATTCGATACTTGTCATCAATGAGCGGAATATCTATAAGTTCATCTCATGAACTTCCAGATCCATATAGTATCCACTGCTGTTCTCCAACACATAGATACTAGACATTTCCTTTTAAATGGTTTTATTGGAACACTTCCAATTAGCAACAAACTTTCACTTTTATATATCCTATATATATTTTGTGATTAATTTTCTGTCCTTTCGGAAGTTCGCATCAATGTAACTCTTTATATTGAACTCTTCCTTATCTCCATAGAACTAGTACTTCTCAAGTACTTATCAAGTTCTCATGGTATTCCAGTAACCCTTACTGGAAATAGACAGACATCCACTCGTCATGTCTCACATACGAGTTATCAGGATGTGCACATCATATTGCCATGTCCTACATACAAGATGATGAATTTATTTTGTTCTTGCCATGTCGATACATGCAAGATAATGGGATGATTACATACATGATAGATCCATATCTATTCTTAGTGTTCCCATTCTTCATAAGAATTGGACACTTGGCCTTGGGATACTAACTCCATGTAACATGGACATGCTTTCTCCCACTGAATCTGTGCATACTGAACCCTTCAGTATAGATTGCCAATGTATGTTTTCTCCTCTTTTAGGTCAAGAGGTTTTCGAGAACTATCTCTATAGATATCTATTCCTATCACATAGGAAACATCTCTATCTTCCTTAAAGATAATTTCCACTTTTGGACTTCCATTTTAGAACATTTCCATTTCACATCAACATGTGGAATTTGAACACGCTCCCACTAAATCACAGATCCCTTCTTTATCTTTGACATATCAGTCAAACCCTTTGACTATATCATCAAAGTAAAGATCCAATTCTGAGTTTCTTGTACTCAATCAATCACATTGATTAGTCCATTGTAACTTATAGACTTCATTTTCATTAGTGGATTCATAAACCTTATAGGTTGTGTCACATACACATCCTTGTTTTATTCCTCATAGGAATGCGGTTTTAGTATTCCTTATGCCAAATCTCTTAGTCATTAAGTTTCAATTAACAAACATCATCCTTCTTAAATGTTATCCATGTGTCTTAACACTTAAGACTTATTTGCACTTATGGATTTTATTACAATGGGTGCTACCATCAAGGTCATACCTTATGGTTCACATGGAAGTCATTTAGGATGTAATGGTCATAAACCATAACTCAAAATTCGGTTCCTCATATTCATCTAGATAGTTGATTCATCACATGAACAACTCATCACATAGATAAACGAGGTGTATCCGTCAAGGATATAAGAACTTACAACTCCTTGTGATTCTTAATGTCCTTTATTAGTGTGGGGTATTCTTTTATTAAGAAGAATTCAGTTATTTGATAATCATTCTCTAACTCCTTAGAGTATGATTCCTTCTTGATTTAGACATCACCATGCCTTAATCATGAGTTCACTATGATACACTATCATAATCACTCATAAGGATCTCAAACATTTGGTCCAAGTATTTCATTCATTGATCTCATCAAGAATTAACAATATACCAAATTTGCACTTCATTTATGATATTCTTGAACACTTCAAGATGTTCATATTGGCATTTCTCTAAACACCATTTGGAGTATTAGCATGTATTCCAAATAGGTATGTAAATACATCACATGTATTATACCTAATAGGAATAATCATTCTCCTACTACCTTTAGTGAAGATTGATTAATCATGTCCAAGATATTCATGTCTCTTACTGGTTCTCTAACCAAAAGAGTCTAGATTTATCCATCACATGGAAACTAGAAATGAATTTCTCATGCTTGATGTTAATTTGATTGTTTGAGTTATAACTTTTAGGTATCATTTTATCAAGTACTACAAGATAAACAAGGCATTGCCACAAAGGTCATATTGAAACATCTCTTTATTGATTGCCATCATTGTCATACAATATGCAAAAATAAAGTGTTTCTATCTATTGGCAAATATGAAATAGCAGTTCATAATTGTATTACATGCCTTTTAGGCTGAAAATAAACTAAAGTACTCCTATCTATGGCGGAAACACTTGCCCCATTTATTGAGTGCTTTACACTTTACATCTTGGTATCATATACCTCAAAAGTGTTACAAGTTTACTTTCATGACACCTTTAGGTGGAGATTTCCATCCCCTCCTTCATCTTCTTTTGTTCTTCCAGATATGGAAGGAACTTTCCTTCATAAACCCTTTCCCCATGTGCCTTGAGGCTGAAGACGGCTTGGGCTGTTGGCTAGCATCAGAACACTTCTTAGCTTTGCCCTTGCCCTTGCCCTTAAGACTTACCCTTCATTGATCATATCAAACATTAGGGTTTGTCTTTCTTCGTAATTGCCTCTACTCTCCTCAACATGTCCAACAACTTTGTCAACGCTTGTCAAAGTTGTCCATGTCATAGTTCATCATGAATTGTATGATTCTTGCAACATTTGTAGTATCATACCAATAGCCAACTCTTGGCTCAGAGGGAATCCTTCTTAGTCAGGTTTTTCCATATACCCAATCACATTGAGTGTGTGAATACCTTACTAGATCTCCTTCTTTCATGACATACTAGGACAATGTCTTGGAGACATTATATGTCTCATGTTGTCTCCGCAACTCATAGTTTAGAGAACACAACATCAAGCACTCCTCATCAATGTCTTCCTCGGTATGCTTCCATAAGCATGCTTTCAGCCATTGATATGGTGGGATCGAGTTCATCTGGTTCTGGTATAACTAGGACTTAGAGCTTTTGCTCTTTGATTGAGAACGCTTCTCCACGTCCTAACCAATCGTGGAAAAATTCCCATTTAATTTGTTGGTCTCAAAGACTGATCGCAAAGAAAAGTGATTGTTGTTTGTTTCCATTTGTACTACAAAAGGAAATATGCAATTTTAGTCCAAAAACTTATTTGATTGATTTGAAAAGTTGACGATATAATTACGCCTTTAATTAATTATCGCTCCCACTATTTTAGTTCAAATTGATAGCCCTCACCATCAATTCATAAGATTGCAGCGTACAACCTTCTAGTGGGCAAGATCCTGAAATCCTCTAAGCCATGGACCATCTAGGGCTGTCACCCACAACTTAGATCTCTCAGGTAGGAAACTATTGCCAATTGCATCATATGCAACTCTTGATAAGATGTCATATGCAACTCCTTGCCATGATCATCTCCATGCCTTAAGGTGCTAGATCCTATCTAGGTCACCTTGTTAAGTCCGACACAAAGCCAACATGATGAATATGCACCCTGCTAGGGCAGACCCACACATTCATCCTTCACGCTTCCACAAGATAGACGGTGCACCACGCTAGGGCGTGCCTACACTTGGTCGATCAAGGTTTTCACGTGTGTCACATTTTGAAGGAATCTAAAACATTAATATTTAATGAGGGATTTGGTTTTTATATAAATATACATATCCAATCACCACAATATATAGTATGTATCATATACATGCTATATCCCACAGAAAACATGCAAAACGATAAAAGCGATGATTATGGCCATCCTAATGTGATTCCTCGAGCCAAGAGGAATCAAGGTCATCTAGGTCTACATCACATGCAACCTGTATAAGATGAACTCTGTGCTTTGCCTTTCTGGGTTTGATCAACTCATCACATGAATGATCGGCTCGTCATCAGACTGGTCGGCTGGGTGCCACCAGCTGATCAGTTGGCTCTTCCAACCGATCGGTTCACTTGGTCGTCGTGCATATCATCATGGCCGCCACCCGCTCATCTCGCTCCTCGAACCGGTCATCAACCGATCGACTCACTCCTTGAACCGATCATCTCGAACGTCAACCGATCGGTTCACGCCTTGAACCGATCATCTCAGCTATCGTCAGGATGTCCTCCGTTCTTCGACATAATAGGAAATAAAAATCTATCCTATTTTACATTGTAAAAGGAGAAACCTCGAGTTACATTCGAGAGGTGCAAAGGTAGGAAAGAAATCTCGAATTATTTTGAGTTACATCAGGAATAGGAGAAAGGGAATCAATGCGCAAACCGAGATGCAAGCAACCTGTAACGTCCGGGCCCACTGCCCTAGGCTCTAGTAGAGTTTCAGGAATGACGACTGGCCCCACAGACCACCACTAGCCTTAACTGTACACTTTTTGTCCACTCACGTGCAATCCAGGAACAACTTCCCGACTGGTCACCCATCCTAGTACTACTCCAAGCTGAGCACGCTTAACTATGGAGTTCTTTAGAGATGGGCTCCCGGAAAAGGAGGTGCACCTTGGTGATATGGGTAGTCCAATCATTCCTTTTAAGAGTGTTTTATCCGAGGCCTCAAATCCTGGGATGTTACAATCTCCCCCACTTAGACTCTTGACGTCCTCGTCAAGGCTCAACTATATGGCCTCATAATCTGACCCCATTTTAGTGCAGACCCACAATGGCCCATGGACACCCAGCTCCCGTCCACGGCTACCAGCGCAAGGGCGGCTCCATCTCGTCTCTACGGATAGCCCTTTCCAACTTGCCTGTACCGCACGGCTCAAGACTGGCATGCCACATGCCCATGTGGGCCCCACCTACTGGAGGGGTTATGGCTCTGATACCATTTGTAACGTCCGGGCCCACTGCCCTAGGCTCTAGTAGAGTTTCAGGAATGACGACTGGCCCCACAGACCACCACTAGCCTTAACTGTACACTTTTTGTCCACTCACGTGCAATCCAGGAACAACTTCCCGACTGGTCACCCATCCTAGTACTACTCCAAGCTGAGCACGCTTAACTATGGAGTTCTTTAGAGATGGGCTCCCGGAAAAGGAGGTGCACCTTGGTGATATGGGTAGTCCAATCATTCCTTTTAAGAGTGTTTTATCCGAGGCCTCAAATCCTGGGATGTTACAATCTCCCCCACTTAGACTCTTGACGTCCTCGTCAAGGCTCAACTATATGGCCTCATAATCTGACCCCATTTTAGTGCAGACCCACAATGGCCCATGGACACCCAGCTCCCGTCCACGGCTACCAGCGCAAGGGCGGCTCCATCTCGTCTCTACGGATAGCCCTTTCCAACTTGCCTGTACCGCACGGCTCAAGACTGGCATGCCACATGCCCATGTGGGCCCCACCTACTGGAGGGGTTATGGCTCTGATACCATTTGTAACGTCCGGGCCCACTGCCCTAGGCTCTAGTAGAGTTTCAGGAATGACGACTGGCCCCACAGACCACCACTAGCCTTAACTGTACACTTTTTGTCCACTCACGTGCAATCCAGGAACAACTTCCCGACTGGTCACCCATCCTAGTACTACTCCAAGCTGAGCACGCTTAACTATGGAGTTCTTTAGAGATGGGCTCCCGGAAAAGGAGGTGCACCTTGGTGATATGGGTAGTCCAATCATTCCTTTTAAGAGTGTTTTATCCGAGGCCTCAAATCCTGGGATGTTACAATCTCCCCCACTTAGACTCTTGACGTCCTCGTCAAGGCTCAACTATATGGCCTCATAATCTGACCCCATTTTAGTGCAGACCCACAATGGCCCATGGACACCCAGCTCCCGTCCACGGCTACCAGCGCAAGGGCGGCTCCATCTCGTCTCTACGGATAGCCCTTTCCAACTTGCCTGTACCGCACGGCTCAAGACTGGCATGCCACATGCCCATGTGGGCCCCACCTACTGGAGGGGTTATGGCTCTGATACCATTTGTAACGTCCGGGCCCACTGCCCTAGGCTCTAGTAGAGTTTCAGGAATGACGACTGGCCCCACAGACCACCACTAGCCTTAACTGTACGCTTTTTGTCCACTCACGCGCAAGCCAGGAACAACTTCTCGACTGGTCACCCATCCTAGTACTACTCCAAGCTGAGCACGCTTAACTATGGAGTTCTTTAGAGATGGGCTCCCAGAAAAGGAGGTGCACCTTGGTGATATGGGTAGTCCAATCATTCCTTTTAAGAGTGTTTTATCCGAGGCCTCAAATCCTGGGATGTTACACAACCAAATACAACCATACACATATAGGGTTTATTGGCCATAACCACGCTATACATCCACCACAAAACTAGTTTAAGGGCGACGCGTATCGATTGCATTAATATTACATATCATATATGTATTTTGGGATTTGATGATTTAGGATTGGACATGCATAAAGCCAATTTTATTCGCATCGTATGCAATACATAAAGGCGACAAACCAAAATCAATAATATCGATAATCCTAAAGTATAGAGCAGTTGACGTGGCTCTGATACCACTGTTGGGTTTTAGGGGAGGCAGAGAAGACAGAGGAAACAAAAATTTTCTCCTCCCCAAACCCAGAACAAGGAAACGTGTCAACGTCTATACAATAGGAAATGATGGTTTGTGGAATCATACCTTGTCCCGAGGCTTGCTCGGCGACAATACCTCGCGGCTTGCGTGGTCTTCACCTCCGTTCTTGGATGGTGTCTGTGCAGCTCCTGGTCGCACCGGGACTGATGACTCCTAGTCTCACCGGGACTGTCGGGATTGACAGCTGTCCTCTGAGCGGCAGAAATCTTCTGCCTCTGAAGTAGTCCACACGGACCACCTGGAACTCCAATCTCCTTGTCCCACAAGGAATTGGAAGGAGTCGCACCCTCCTGTCGGCATACTAGTCACCGACACCCTCTCCTGCCACCAGTCGCTTTCTGTAGTTGTCTTTCCCTTGCTGTGCCTCCCTTATTGGGTAGCACTTGCTCGGGCTCTCTCGGTTGCCAAAACCAGAGAGAACGATAACTTTACAGAGCAACTGGTTGCACTGGGTTGTACTTTGAGAAGCCCCCAATACCCCTATATATAGGAGGGTCATGGGACAGGGTTCTCTATCCTGGGCAATATGGGACTAAAGCAGGAGTAGAAGGGTTCAAGATTTTCCACAAAAATAACCAACTACGCAACCTGAACCGATCGTTTCACAACTGAAACGGTCGGTTGGGGACCTGAGCCGATCGGTTGACACATCAACCGATCGGTTGGGCCCCATGAAACGGTCGGTTCACTTCTAAACCGGTCGGTTCGTGGTCCTGATCAGTTCCCGATTGACTTTTCTTCTTTTGTTTCTAATTGGTACCAAATACCAATCCTTGTTCCAATCAAATTGGGCAAGTGAAACAAATTTTTTTTTCTCACCAATCCTACTTTCCCAACTTGCTCGGTTGCATCAGTTGAACTGATCGTTCCAACACTTGAAGCAATCGTTTCACCCTGTCCATGAGCCGATCGAATCACCACCGAAGCCGATCGGTTCACCAAGCTCAGCCAATCGGTTCATCACATGAGTCGATCGGTTGGGAGTGCAGATTGTGCAGAAATAGTCAATTGCAGTTTCAATCAATCCGATACTCCAATCAATGTGTCCAACACCTTGAACATTATGACATTGAGCTATCAATTAATTGAGTGTTTAATTTAACTACTAAATTCCTTTAGTAATCAATCTAAACATTGTTTGTGGACAAAACTCCTTTTCCAGGTTGAATCCTATGTGTGTGACCCTACATGTCCTTTTTCACATTGGCAGTGAAAGTCCATAACACTTATGACTTCACAAGCAAAGAGCGGTGCCTAGTCACACATCCGTGCTACCCAAGTGAAATAGAAAGTTGGAGAACAACTTTCAATCCTACAATCCGTGAATGGTGTTACAGTGAATGTATAATTCCTTTGTCACTGATATCCCGAATGAACTCGAGGCATGGAACAGTCATCCTGTCAACGTTCATTCACTTTCTTGATCTCAGAGTAGATTGGAAGAGATATGTATGACATCAATATCACATACTGATTCACACATGCATGCACGCCTTTCTCAATCCTACTCATCAAGTGGCCATGGATATAAAACTCCCTCAGGAGAGACAAATCCCATATCTATCACTCACCCCTCAAAAGCTCCATGTGTCAAAGCCACCCAATCATCACCTTTATAACAACCCATGTTTCAGGATTGCGTTTGATGATGTCAAAGTGTGCCCAACGACATGTGTTGAGTGTAGTGATTTCAAGTCAAAGAATCACACTCACCACCATCACTGTGAGTACTGACTGTGACTACCATGTCATGGTTCCACGTGTCAAACTCACAGCGGGTCTGTCCGGTACACTTGTTCTTTAACAAGTACCTATGTGTTTGGTTTGATATCTCTATATCATGACTAATGAGATTCTGTCATCAACCAACACCACAATGTAGTGTTGTGTGTCATTGCTGTCTATCTACCTTCCACAATGACATCTGACTAGGGACATAATGAGAATGTACAAACTCTTAGCATCCGTATGATCTCATCGTTCAGGTCCTCAACCTGAAAGCATACGTCATTGAGTACTGTCATTCTCTAGACATTCAATCTGTTCTATCACTATCTCATATGACTGAACCAGAAAGAATTGGAAGCTTGCCTTTGATGTTTATCAAATCAATCTTAATGTATCCCACCAATCATCCCATGATTGGCTCTCAGGGCATACATACCAACGCATCGCACCCCGTATAATCTTGCAGGGGCCTGAGTGTCAGGTTATAAATTTAAGAGTCTGAATACTCTAGACCTGTTCCATTTTAGATGTGTGATTTAGGTCGGTCAATATGGCGGTCTTCCACATGCAAGATATCCTCGACTTTCCCAATTACTGGTTATGCACGGTGACCTTTTTCTTCCATTTTACATGGTGATTTTTGAATTTTTCCAATATCAACAAACACCTACCGTGGATGATAGAGTAGTACAACTCACTAATTGTTAATAAATTGACATTGCTTAAGATATAAAAACTTATAAAATAACATATGACAAAGTCAAAGATGAGATAAAACATTAAACCTACAAATACATCTCACTGTCCTTGATTCATAGACAACATGTAACTTCTTAGGTGGCCATAGCGGATGATGCTTGATGTTAGGTGGGAAAATACATCCAAGACGACGACCAGATATTATTGTGTATGATGATATTGATAATACATGACCAGGTATTATTATGTATGGTGATCTTGATAATATGATGTGCATGTCATGCCAATCATCTCATATACATGAAGACAACCTATCATACATGCATTGGGTAGTGACTAATAAATTCTTGCAACCAAAGTGGATGCCTCATTGTCGTCTTTCTAGAATAATGATTTTGGCTCTTGGTCTTGTAATCATATGATTCCGATCCATTGACATATGATTCTGATCCATTGACATATGATTCTGATCCATTGACATGTTGTCTGCCGCATGCACAATAGTAAAAACAGAATCAATGTCTTCTAATTAATTACAATGGTAGTGGTGGTGGTTCCATTATGGTTGATGCTTGATGGTGCAACATAGGTGGATGGAAGATCGGAGAAGTCATGAAACTACAATTAGGGTTCTGACGGAGAGCTACATATAGGGTGATTAGAGTAATCATGAAACGATAGGTAGGGTTTTCCTTTTATAGAGTCCAACCAAAGATTCCAATATAGGAGTCCAACTAATTGATAAATGTTAGGGGCAGAAAAACCAAGAGTCTAAAAATTTAAGAAAAGTAAGAGTGATGAAGACGAGTAATCACACTTAAAAGAGTGGAATAGTAGATTTGTGTGTAGGTTTCTTAGAAATACCCACATTTTGTATCATTATTTTCATCACCTCAATTTTAGAATGTATGAAGTAACTTTTCTCCACTTGGATTTTAAAATATGATTAGCTTAACCATATCTAATTTTCTTCATGATTATTCTTTGAATCTTCAACCTTTAAGATTATTGGTCATACATGCTTATTTTTTTTTTCTTTGATTATGCTCAAAGTAGTGATTGTTGTTATATTAGATGAATATATAGATTATCTCTATGGTTTATTGTTTTTATTTTCAAAGTTTTAAAAAGAGGAACTGAGCTTTCACACTAGGAGGTTAGAGATCCCATACACTTAAAAAAACCCCAAGGATATGACACCATGAAATTGAACAAATACCAATTGTCATCATTCATAAGTATCAAGAGTAGCTTATTGCAATGCCCATCATCACAATAAAATGAGATTACTCAAAACAAAGCGTGGAACTAATACTAAACATCCAGGATTTCTATAAAACATAATAAATTAAAATAGATTCCACATTACCACAAAAGAAGGAACATATTATATCTGTGTCC
Source organism: Alisma plantago-aquatica (assembly GCA_963693085.1). Lineage (NCBI taxonomy): Eukaryota > Viridiplantae > Streptophyta > Magnoliopsida > Alismatales > Alismataceae > Alisma > Alisma plantago-aquatica. The sequence continues at coordinate 542,704,069 of OY856413.1, read as the reverse complement.
ACATGAGGCCACCTGTATCACATATCATGCCACAAGATGATACATATCATTGTTCACTTGTCCAACAAGCAACAACCTGTTACATATGATAACATATGCATATACACAAACCATATATGCACAACCATGGCCTACTGCCAAAACTCGTGTCAATGTAAAAAATCTACAAAATACCCCCAATGACCTGAGAGTACAAGGATGACACACATGACTCTACTACAAAACACTAGCAACATATCTAACCTTTATCAGCTACTGCTCCTCTTGCTACTCAGCCTCAGCCACATAATCTCTACCTCGTCGTGCACGACCACTCAAAAGATGTGGAGACCCACAAGGTAAGATTAATGTCCCAATGAGTGATATAACTCTATGCCAACAACTATTATTAACACAAATAAGCTAAAGTAGGAAAGTAACATTTTTATCAGGTTGAGAAGACTCAGCTAAATGATATGAATAAAACAATTAACAATATTTATGCAATTCAGGCATCTAAAACTAAGTAGTAGAAAATCTTATCTTTTAGAAGGAATATGAAAATATGTATAACAATTAATTTCTCTTACAACATTATTAATCAACTAATCAATACAAGAGATAAGACAAAGGGTCATCCAATGTGAGTCGTGTGAACTATAAACAAATGTACTACACGACTGTATTACATCTTTTATTATGCCTGGAGGATATGAAGTATAACACTCATGCTCTAAATGACAATTTCTAAGTTGAAATAAGTGCCATAAAAGATCTAGGAGGAGCCAGACTCCTATGATCTCCCACACCCTCTATCAGTCCAAGTCCGCTACAGTGACATATGAAGTCAAACTACAAAACAACCTAGTCTTTCGTGGTATATAGGCACAACACTAGTGAAAACTAAGTTACGACCACAACCGTACTCATGCCGAGGTATGACCACAGTCATCCTCAAAACATATCATATACATATATTAAATCACATCACTTGAGATATGGCCTCGACCATTCTCCTCCCAGGGCATGATCGCACCCAATCCTGTCAAATGCATATAATCAACAATATACTACTTTGAGCTTACACGAGGGAGAATCTGTTTCACCATCCAACAAGTACTAACACTATAGATGGATCTATGACATAAGGAAACTACATGATTAGGGTTTCACTTGATTAATTAAGCCAATTGGGTATCTTTTAGCATCAATCAAGTTACAACATATAAACCCTAAACAAACTCTAGAAAGATAAGGGTATGATACAACTCCAGAAGATATAAAATGTATGAAGTAAGAACTTATCACATCATCTCTTGATATCATTGCCACACGAGGCCATCAATATTATCACATCACTAGGGCATATTGATCCCTCATCTCATCATTAGAGGATATCACTTATCACTAGGCATTGAGACTCTGCCAGGTCATAACACCCAACCCACATAATTAGTGCACATCATAATTATCTCATTATGCCTTGCAAGGCTCATAAACATCACCCTGTATCATATGAAACACACCACAACCTTCAATAGATATGAAATTTATTCAACTTAAAACAGTTAAGTTGTATAAGTAGAATTGAGAAAGAATACTTTATTGGATGTTAGATACTGCAAGCAAGGTAGGCATTACATCATGTTTTCATAATTAGGGTTAGGGTTTCTTGTATGTATCTCATTAGGGTTTCTAGAAAAATGATATAACACTTCAAGCCTCACACCACTACTTCCATATTCTTGGAGCACGTAGGTCAACCATAATCATTGTTATTCCACAATGCAAAGGAACAACATGTCAAAGAAATACTATCCACCAAAGAGGGTATGAGGTCATAAAGTTAGCGATAAAAGAAGACAACTCATCATGGTCGAACACACCACCCAAGACCAGTGAACAAGACCATCAAAAACCTAACATCAGTTAGAAAGAATCCACAGGTCAAAGACCACATCAGCAACCAAGTACACTACCAGATTCCAATGATCAATGTTAACAAAACACCTCCTACAACCGAAGGTCACAAGACTATTTTCAGTGACCAAAACAAATACAAGATCAATGACCAAAAACTTTAACAACTCAATAACAAAAAACACCAGAAGGCCATTGACCCAAACATCTTCAATGACCACTCAAGGAACACCATCGTCACTTAGCAAGGTATGATCAAAGAAGGTGGTTAACATCAAGGAGTTCAAGCAACACCTAGATGAAACATCATGGAAATGATGATCATCAAAACCCTAGACAAGCATCACATAAGGTCAACATGAAAACCATGAGATGGTAGATGGAAACCCAAGAGTCAAGCACATGTAAACATAACCAAGCTCTGTCTCATACAAAAGAACTTAACCAAAAACTAAGACAACAAGACCAAGGTCAAGTTGCATGTAAGACCATCAACATCTCCATCACTTATATCTTGGGAATATGATTTAGGGTTTAGGTACATGAACAAATACATGCAAGATCGTTATAGGAGAACAACCCCAAACCAAATATCATTATCAACAATACATAATCACGTTTTAGGAATAAGTTTTGCATGTATAATTAGAGTGCAATAATAGCAGGGAAAAGAGTTATATAACCTGCCTTAGATGATGGTGCAACATGCTCCAAGCAAGAAGCTCCAAAAGCAAGAGAGAAATCTAGATTTGATTTCTTCCACGGCCAAGCTGGTCACCATCTCAAAAAGGTAAGAAAACCCTAGGTTAAAGGGCAAGAAGGAGAACCAATGCTTCTAGGCTGAATTGAACAAAAGCGAGAGAAATGGGAGAAGAGTTCCTCCACTCAACTCGAACACTACCTTGGAAAACCAAGGATTCGGCCCAAGAGAGAGGAGTACCTCCAACCCAACACATGCTCTACCATGGAAGCTCCATGGATTCAGCCAAGATAAGAAAAAAGAGAGGTAGGATTTTACAAAGAAACAAAACCAAGAGGTTGGATCACTTACCAAGGATCAAAGATCAATAACAAAGAAATAAGAGATAATGCTCCAACTCAAGATAAACACATGTAAGATGATTGGACACCAAATCTCCAAGGATGAGTACAAAAGAGTTGAACCCAGAAGTGGGTTCAAATCCTCTATTCCTGAGACAATGTGCCTAGCCAATCCTGTCTCTACACTATGCCACGGGGCCCACAAGCCAACAGATCTGATGTTGTGAGCACAAAGGTGGGTATAGAAGACGAGTACAAAAGATTTGGACCAGAAGTGGGTTCAAATCCTCTGTGCGCGGGACAATGTGCTAGCCAATCCTGTCTCTACACTCCATCATGGGGCCCACAATCCAACAGATCAGATGTTGTGGGTACTGAGGTGGGCATAGAGGATGGGTACTGAAGATTTGGACTAGAAGTGGGTTCAAATCCTCTGTGCTCGGGATAATGTGCCCAACTAATTCTGTCTCTACACTCTGTCATGGGTCCTACAAGCCAACGAATCATATGTTGTGGGCACAAATGTGGTCATAGAGGATGAGTAAAGAAGATTTGGACCAAAAATGGGATCAAATCCTCTGTGCGCATGACAATGTGCCAGCCAATCCTGTCTCTACACCCCGCCATGGGGCCACAAGCCAATAGATCAAATGTGGTGGGCACAGAGGTGGGCATAGAGGATGGGTACCAAAGATTTGGACCATAAGTGGGTTCGAATCCTCTATTCCTGAGACAATGTGGCCAGCCAATCCTATCTTTACACTCCATCATGGGTTCCACAAGCCAACATATTAGATGTTGTGGGCATAGAGTTGGGCATAGAGGACGGGTACAAAAGATTTGGACCAGAAGTGGGTTTAAATCTTTTGTGCCCTGGAAGTTCTAAAAAATGATGTATTTAGAATAATTAATATGACTAATGCGCATCCCATTCTGTTTCATTATCTACAACTCATATATTCAACTCCCTTTGTAAAACTCATTAGATGTAATCTACTATGGATATTATGAACAATAACAATAGGTATTTGTTTGACTTCATGGTGTCATATCCTTGGTTATTGTTGAGTGTATGGGAGTTCTAACATGCTAGTGTGAATGCTTAGTTTCTCTTTTTGAACTCTGAAAATAAAACCAATAAACCATAGAGTCAATCTATATAAACATCTAATTTAACAAATATCACTAATTTGAGCATAAACAAAGTAAAAAGTAAGAAACAAGTATAACCAATATTAGAGGCTCATACCAATTACAAACAATTTTCTTTCTTTCAATTTTCATCTAATAAAGATTGACTATAATGATGAAAATAGTAAAAATAACCAAGAAAGAAAAAATGATAATTTGGGCGATGACTAACATCATGATTTGGAAGAAGCTGGTAAATTACAACATGATATACATCCTCCAATAATTATTAAAGACTTTTATTTGAAATACCACAAATTTTGAAATTTATTGACGATCATATAGATTTTATTATTATCCTTCAATTATAGGAGGTCATTTTTATTCTTTTTGTTGTGGGTGTCTTAGTGTTATTGTAACAACAATGAAGATATGCCTATCACAGAATGTTGTACCTATCTCTTTGGTATTTTCTGCAAATATGGGGTGTGTTCTAGATTTCCAAACTTATAGTGTCTGATTCTTACTTACACATATAAATTAGGAACAAACTCAGTCTTCCTGTAAATGTGGGTTGCATTCAAGATTTCCATATTTGTGGGGTTTATTCTAAAATTTTGCATATAAATCAGGAAGAAATTGAGTCTAAAACTGTATAGGCCGCATTTAAAATCTTTACCAACAAACACATCTCAACGCACAAAAATACCAAACCATATTTGTAATTTTGTTTAGAAAATGACCAATTTGATATATATAAATGTACACGACAATCACACACACACACACATACAAACAAACACACACACATACACACACAAATATATATATATACATATATATATACATATATATACATATATATATATATATATATATATATATATATATATATATATATATATATATATATATATATATATATATATATAATGGAGTTAGGCTAGAATACACTCGAGTGTATTCGGAGCAGAATACACTCAAGTAGTTTTTCATGATGCAATATTTTTTTTTCAAAAATATAATCTATTGATCTTCTTAAACATCTTGTGAATAGCTCATATACAAAATTTGAGCACATTTGGACATTTATAGGTCATGTTATAAGGACCACAAAAATTATGCATTTCAAATTAGTTTCACGCATCAATTTTGTTGTCCTTGGATGAATGGCTTAAACTCACCCAAATGGGCTCAAAATTTGTATGTAGACTAGTTCTAGTATGACCGTGAAGATCAATGGTTTAAATTTTGCAAAAAATTGTCTTGATATGCAAACAAACTTTAGTGTATTCATGCGATCTGTACACTGGAGTGTATTTTAGCCTGACTATATATATGTATGTATGTATGTATGTATGTATATATGTATATATGTATATATAAAAGACAAGCCAAAAGTGAAAGATTGAATATTTCCAAGGAGCATACTTTGTCTAAAGTTTAATATATTGTTTATATACTTGATACCTATAAGGTCGTCCAGATGGTATTAACATTTTTTTTATTGAAAGAAATTGGGACACCGTCACTCATTCCTTGATGATTATAGTTACACATACTTTCGTCGAAAATGATCTTATTAAAAACATATGAAATTAGTGATAGTCCTGATACATAACTGTGGAAAGTCAGAGCAATGTAGCCAATTTAGACCCTTTTCGTTGAAAAACATTGGTCTTAAGATATTCTCTAATGTTTTCATTGTAAGATAGAAGCATTAGACAAGGAATGTGTTTTCCAGTGCAAACAAGTTTTGTGCTCGGTAGACGGGTAGCATATAAAATCATCTTGTCCTAGAAACTGTTTCATAGCATGAAGAGAAAGAAAGCAACAAAGACCGTGGCCATCAAGATAAACCATACCAAAACCTACAACATGATGTCATGGAAATTCATTGAGGACACTTTGACTAGGATTGATTTTCCATGCAACTATAGGAGGTTTATAATAAACCTGATAACTGGAGGTAATACTTCTATTAACTGAAATGGAGGCCATTCCCTAGAGTTCAAGGATACAAGAGGGTTGAGACAAGGTGACTCCTTATCTCCCTCTACATTTGTACTATGCATAGAGAGACTGAGCCAAATGATTGATAATAGAGTGTAAGGAAAAAGCTTGAACTCGGTTCACCTGATAAGTAGCAATCTAAAAGTTTCACATCTCTATTTTTCTAGTGATATAATCCTATTCTCCAAAGCTAACAAAAGGAATATCCAAACAATTAAAACATGTCTTCGTTACTATGAGAGGGATTCAATGCAGTTGTAACATCCCTGACCTGGGTTATGTGTTAACCTTAGATGTTTTGCTTAATGAAGTTGATTATATGCTTGCTATTATCTTTTGAAAAGTAATTAAGGCTCAAGAGGAACTTATATTTCAATTTTAGTCCTTTTTGAATAATGTTGAAACAATGTTTTGTTAGTTTTAGACTAAAGTGCAATTTACCCAAGTTGAGGGGTTAACTTGCAAATTGTATATGATAAAATTTTCCTCAGATGTTGAAGAATCATAGGAATAAGTATGATGTAGTGGTATGTCTTCCACAAGCTTGAGCACCAAGATAGAGCTTGCTGAGCAATCTTTGTGCATTAAAACCTAGTTTTGGTGTAATGTGCAATTTACCCAAAACCTAGGGTTCAATATGAAAAATACCACTTCAAGAGGGTCCCTCATCATTTTTGGCATAATTTAGAGAAAAGAATTTGAGAAGGGCGCCTCATTTGAATCATTTTGGAAGAGAGAGAATCTTGATATTAAAATAATCAAGATTTAAGCATAAATGGAACTTTACTTCAATTTAATGCAAGAATAAATATATTAATTGAAGTGCCCTTTAACCAAAATTGAGATGGTTTATTGCATAGGTGCGAACGTCCTTGTGCCTTGCAAAGGCCACGAAATATCCTATGTGAGTGGAGAGCCCACTCACATTAGTGAACTAAAAAGTAATATCCACTAAAAATGGGATATTAGTGTTATAAGAATTAAGGTGCTTAATTGCTTTTCCTTTAATTGTGGATAATGAAGAAGAACTAAAGGCAAAGGAGGATGCCTTCGTATGAAAGGAGTAGAGGGGGTTAAGTGGCACTAATTTGGGGAGTTGAAGGATTGCTTTTCAACTTTCTCTCTCCTTGAAATTCCTTTATAAACACTTCATTTCCCATTCACCCAAAGACTCTTTTTTGGATTTTCTTTCTTACTTGCTTTGGATGAGAACAAGGGAACTTAGGAGCAGCATGGGAACGAACTCCAACCTGTAGGTAATCTCCTTGATCATCTTCAACCTCGAATTCATGGTGGAAGTCACAAATCAATGCTTGATTTCTTCTTTTCTCCAATCAATCTTCAATCCTAGCCAATCTTTTTCACTCAAAAAGTTGAGAACGAGCTTGGGATAGTTGAGAAAGATTCTTACACCATTAGAGACGTGGAGTTTGGAGCTTTGAATCTTCTTTGAAGGTGGGTTATATAACTTGAACCCTTAAATGTTATTATTACATTCAATTCTTCATCAATTGTTGTTGATTTTGTTCTTCTTGAAATTCCTTTGGTTAATTGATGGAATCACCATAAGAATGACAGTAGATTTTGAAGGATCGAAGCTTGATGATGATGACATCATCATAAGCACACACCTCAATAAAGTACATGGGAAAACGGTTTCAACATTGGAACCAATCGGTTTCAAGATCGATTGAAACCAAACAGTCTCAAGACCGTTTGGGAGTAAACGGTCTCAAGACCGTTTGAGATCAAACGGTCTCAAACCATTTGGAGGAACAATTCTGATGTGGATGTTTGATTATGATCCAATAGTACTTAATTGAATTAATTCCCAAGGGTTCAATACTTTAAGGTTCTTGGAGTACAAACCCTAAATCAGGTTATTGAAGAAACCCTAATTGTATTCAACCAATTTCAGTGATTGGATGGGTCAAACGGCCTCAAGACCGTTTGACACCAAAAGGTCTCAAGACCGTTTGAGGACAAATCACCTCAAGACCATTTGTGGTCAGGTCATGTCACAGTTTGATGGTGATTCAATAGTTTCAATGGAATTAGTTCCATAATGTCAACAATTGATGGGTTCTTGATTTCAAAACCCTAATCGATGGTTCAATTGAAGGGTGACTCAATGGTTCAATTGTTGAGGATTTAATGGTTCAATTGTAGAGTGATTCAATTGTTTAATTAAAGAATGACTCAATGGTTCAATTGATAGGAGGTTCAATGATTGAAACCCTAAATCTACTTGATTGGTGGAAACCCTAATTGATCCATTCGGTTTTGAGAGGGTTTGGACCAAACGGTCTCAAGACCGTTTGAGTCCAAACAGTCTCAAAACCATTTGGGATCAAATGGTCTCAAGACCGTTTGAGATCAAATGGTCTCAAACCATTTGTAGACCCAAGTGGTTTCAAGGGTGATTTGTTCATACAGTTTCTATATAGTTTTGTTTAAACAGTTTTAAGGGGTAATTGCCAAACCGTTTCAAATCATTTAAGGTTTGAGTGACCAAGACCGTTTGAGGTCTAAGTGGACAAGACCGTTTAAGGTCTGAGTGACCAAGACCATTTGAGGTCTAAGTGTATAAGACTGTTTAAGGTCTGAGTGATCAAGACTGTATGAGGTTTAAGTGGCCAAGACCGTTTAAGGTCTAAGTGACCAAGACCGTTTGAGATCTAAAGTGACCAAAAACCGTTTGGGGTCTAAGTGACCAAGACCATTTGGGGTCTAAGTAATCATGACCATTTGAGATTCAACTGGTCAAACCATTTGGACACCTAATGTGATTAAAGGTCAATTAACTACTTGATTATTAATGATGTAAATCAAAGGTGATTACAATGGTTATACCTTTGAGGTGCTAGGGTAATTAATACCTTTTGAGTGGTTAACTCTTGATGCTTATGAAAGCAATGATTTAATATGCTGTGACAACCCTTCATTCAAGTTGATTGGACCTAACATAATTAAGATTGAAGTAATTGACATCCTAGAGGGGATGAGAGAGAGAGGAATTCCTACATGAATGACGATCATGTAATGGTTAAACCTCAACACTTTCAACATGAACATAATAGGTAATTAGGGTATGATCCTTTGTAAAGAGATCATAAAACCCTAATTAAGAAGGTTGATGAAACCCTAATCAAGGGTGATGACATGTGAAACCCTAATTTAAGGTGATGTAGTGTATGAAACCCTAATCTTTGGCGATATGAAAATAAACCATAACTTCAATTTTGGGCCATGGGTTGAGAAACCCTAATTTCAGGTAATGCTATGTGACACTCTAAAATAAGGATAATGTTATGTGAAATCCTAATGTAGGATGACAATATGTGAAACCCTAATAAAGGGTGATGATATGTAAACCCTAGTTGATAAAGATGGGAAACCCTATTCCTAATAATGGAATAGTGACTAATTTATTGATAAGTGAAACATATAAAGTGATTGATAATGGATGGCCTTATATCAATATTTCCTTAATTCAAAGATGAGTCCATATCATTAGCAATGGTTGTATATTCTAAATAAGTGACTTATGACCAATACAATACATGATAAATGTGAAGAACTGGTGCATAAAGTATTAGGATGGGAAATACCCTAATACAAGTTAAGTTGATGAACTCAAATAAGATAAAGGTGATGAGGGAAGTGATACATCAAGATATGATAGATATCACATCCAACACCTCAAGATTGATATACCTCGATGTATTTTAAATCTAATATACTTGGATGAGTAACACATGAAATGTGTCATGTCAATTGTTACATTGAGATGTAATGCACTTTGATAAGTGTAGGCTAACATACCTTATGAAAAGGTTAATCCAAATCAATAAAGTATGATGTAATCATATTATGGTAAAGTTGAGAGAGGAACTTATATCTTGTGTTGATAATTCTTTCAATGATAAGTGATGAGAATAAATAAGCATGATTAAATGCTTATGTTATCAATGTTGGCTCTTAGCTGTGTGAAGCAATGAAATAGGGCTTGATCATTAATAATATGATTTTGAAAACCTAAATGATTATTTATGGAAAACCCTAATGGAGGGTGATGATATGTAAGAGAAATCCTAACCCTAAAAAGGGAATAGTGGTATTACTTTGTGTTGCATGGTGTTGATATGTAAGCATTATAACTATTATCATGAAGTACTAACCATGCATGTATCATGAGAAGATGAACATAGCCAAGTATGAGCTATGATGTTTCTTTTATTAAAGTTGTTAATGAGCCATAATATGCCTTGTTGCCTACTAAGACGTAACAAGAGGTGAAATGAGCTTTGTGAACTCTGTAGAATGCTTGTGTAACAAGAATCATGATTACCTTGGTTAGATGACCTGAATGTATTAGGTTACCTGATAAGTGGTAACAAGTATTCTATGATGAACTGAGGGTTTGAATACCCATATTCTATAATCATGATGATGAACTTGTTAAGAAATGGAAATGTACATGATGAGATGAGGGATTAAGATCCCAATACTTTATTAAAAGAGTATGGCTACATGCCATGACTCCACAAAATAATACCAGGCATTAGCTATGTGATCTAAGTCTGAAGAGAGTATATGATATGGCTATAACTCTATAGCAAAGATGTCAATATACCATGGCAAGCTAATTGTAGTTTGACACATGATGTCTCTGCCATATAATCTCGTACTGACCGAGAAGGTTGATGTTACTCTGTTTAGCATATCCTAGAAGGATAAATGTTATACATGTACTTTAATTCCTCATTGGATAAGTATCATGCTACTTTATCAAGTTATAGCTGAAATGCTCTGAATAAGAATACTGCTCTAATCTATTTAGACATTGATCTATCTGCTGTTGAATATATAATCCCTCTGCACAGTTTTATTCAATTAAACTTCAATAATAATGTTTTGGCGGAGAGTTATATCTCTTTCTGGGGAAATTTACAATTGTCTCACCCCCATGGGATCCACATTTTTAGGTGGACACGGACGAGGCAGGAATCTTTCAATAGGTGAAGGACAGCAAGAGGAGCAGTAGAAGAGAACGACAGTGATTTCTCAGGTGGAAACACTGGCTGTCACATCTTGTATATATGTATAGAAAGTCCTATGTGTCGTCTCTGTACTCTCAGGTCCTCGGTGTAATAGTTAGTGCTTTTAAGAATTTGGCTTAGTGCCTTGAGATTTTATACTGCATGTGTTTAGTTTAACAGGGCAGTTGATGCTTGTAATTCTCAGAAAAAGATGATACATGACATGTACTTGTGAACTAGTATGTAATTAAATTACTTTAGTTCTTTATGAAAGAGTTTTCCTATGTGTGGATCTCTCTGTAAAATGGTTTTAATTTTTAGTGATTTTCAGTGATCCGCTGCTAACGAACGCTTCTGCTTAAGTAGATCTTGTTTTGTGATCTATATGCCACAGTTTAGTGGTATCAGAGCTCTAGGTTCGATGAGTCTACAGAGACATAGGATTAAGGTTGTTGAGTCTGTTCTAAGTGTCTTCCAGTCTATCTGATAGTATCTTCTGCTCATATAGGAGAAGAAAAACTTGAAGATGTCTGGATCACATGAAGAACATGCTGTTGAGAGCAGCGTTGCTGCACCAGGAGGAGGTGCAAGGGATCAAGCTAGGGAGGAGCCAGTACCTGAAAATCACCAGTATGACCCAACTATGATAGAGAATCCAGCCTTCCATACCCTGTTCGACCAGTTTATGGTGATTATGACACACATGGCTGATAGGATGCCACCACCTGCACCTAGGGCACCAACCCACCATGATGGACATGGAGCCGGTAAGTCTTTTGAAAGACTTCACTGGGTTGGAGCCATAAATTATACTGGTATAGCTGATCCAACAGATGTTGATTTGTGGATGATGGAGCTGGAAAAGGCTTTCAGGATACTTGACATTCCTCAAGCTAAGACGGTGATACATGCTGTATACCTTCTAAAGGGGAGTGTTGGCCATTGGTGGACGATAGAGGGGGAAAAAGGCCAAGTGTAGAAGTCGGGTGGGAGGAATTCTGACAAGAATTCGTCATTATATACTTCCCTAAAACTTACCTGGATGAGAAGATCTCTCAATTTGAGAGGACCAGGCAAGGACAGATGAAAATTAGTGAGTATGAGGCTAAGTTCATGGAGCTTTTGCGGTTTTGTCCGCATATGGAAGCTAATGATGAGGAAAGAATCCGAAATTTTGAGAAGGGGTTGAATGCTAAATTGACCACTCCTGTGTCTGCTTTAGATAATAGGGAGAGGTTTGCCACTTTTGTGGAGTCGGTAAGGAGGACAGAAAGGTCTGAAATTGAGAAATGACAGACCAGTGGTAAGAAGGTGTACACTCAGTTTCAAGGACAAAGATCCAAAAGTTTTAAGAAGCCGAGATTTTCTGCATTGGCAGCACCATCAAGATTCAATACCCAGACACAATGGACGTCAAGTAGGCGTAGGGACCGTAGTTTTGTTCCGAATAGAGCCCCCAGTACAACATCAACATCAGTAACTGGACCTTACAGACCTTATTTTGAGACCAGGGTCTGTTACCTATGCATACAAACGGGACATCTAGCAAAGGATTGTCCAGTTGGGAATACAATGGTGACTCAACCCCAGAAGTAGAGTTTGCAAGGATCACAAAGGAGGCAGTTTTCTAGTAACATTAGAGGACATGGACAAGCGTCCTAAGTTGGTTCATCAACACCCAACGATTGAGCATAGAGACAACAACAAGCAACTGCGAGGTTCTATATAATGAATCAATCTGATGCAATAGTCAACCCTCAGGTTGTGACAGGTCAGATGAAATAGATTCATTCTGATATTTCATTTCATGATTCTATGTGTTAAAAATAATAAAGTAGTTGTTTTGATATTCCTTTGATTAGTCCTATGAGGACACAAGGAAGATGAGGATTTATATTTTGTTCAGTATTCTTTTAAATGCTTTGTAATTTCTCTTATCTGTGTGAAAAAGGAAGAGGTATACATGTGGTACCTGGAGGAAGTCCAGGAATATTAAATCATGTGATGATGATGATACAAAAAGTAAGGAACATAATAGTAAATAAAGTGCATGCCACCTAATCTCAGTACTTGTATACCCTGGTCAGGTATATAATTATTGGGGATAGGGTAAGTGTGGAACTCTTAGATTGTTATCTTTCTGATTACTCTGATCAAGTAGTCATTCTGAGTCAATCTAATGAGTATAATGAAACTAAAAATATGGTATGGATAATTGAATCACATCCTAAGTATGAGAAAGAGGAATATGAGATAATTTCAGATCAATCTGTGTGCATGAGGAAGAAAAAGAATACGATCCTCATGAAATGAGAATAAGAACAAGGGAGATGATCCCTGTCTGATAAAGCATGTGTGAATAACAAAGATCTTTTCTCATGATGTGGAAATGGGAAATGTGATAAAACCACAAAATGTTCATGAACATGTTAGATAATAATAAAGAAAGTAATGAACTAAATAGGGATTTCTAAGTGAACTTTCCCAATTATATAGGGATTGCTAAGTGAACTTTCCCAATTATATAGGGATTGCTAAGTGAACTTTCCCAACTATATAGGGGTTGCTAAGTGAACTTTCCCAACTATATAGGGATTTCTAAGTGAACTTTCCCAACTATATATGGATTGCTAAGTGAACTTTCCCAACTATATAGGGATTGCTAAGTGAACTTTCCCAACTATATAGGGATTGCTAAGTTAACTTTCCCAACTATATAGGGATTGCTAAGTGAACTTTCCCAACTATATAGGGATTGCTAAGTGAACTTTCCCAACTAAATAAGAGTTTCTAAGTGGGTTTCCTCAACTAAATACATGTGTCTTCTTTGATAAATAACCCTGGGGAATGAGGGGATGATTAAAGGAATTTGTTTCTTTGTATCCTTTCCTTCAGGGACATGGCAATCAAATATAGGCTTTGTATGATAAATTCAAATGATAAGTTTGAGTAGGTTAACCTGGCACTGGACACAATTTTATGCAATCTCTATGACATTAAGATGCTATCTAGAGATATGATGACATGAGTAACAACTATCTTCCTTTTCCTGGGATTTCGGGGACGAAATCCTTGTTAGGGGTGGATAATTTGTAACATCCCTGACCTGGGTTATGTGTTAACCCTAGATGTTTTGCATAATGAGGTTGATTATATGGTTGCTCTTATCTTTTGCAAAGTAATTAAGGCTCAAGAGGAACTTATATTTCAATTTTAGTCCTTTTTGAATAATGTTGAAACAATGTTTTGTTAGTTTTGGACTAAAGTGCAAATTACCCAATTTGAGGGGTTAACTTGGAAATTGTATATGATAAAATGTTCCTCAGATGTTGAAGCATCATAGGAATAAGTATGATGTAGTGGTATGGCTTCCACAAGCTTGATCACCAAGATAGAGCTTGCTGAGCAATCTTTGTGCATTAAAACTTAGTTTTAGTGTAATGTGCAATTTACCCAAAACCTAGGGTTCAATATGAAAAATACTACTTGAAGAGGGTACCTCATGATTTTTGGCATCATGTAGAGAAAATAATTTTAGAAGGGCACCTCATTTGAATCATTTTGGAAGAGAGAGAATCTTGATATTAAAATAATCAAGATTTAAGCATAAATGGAACTTTACTTCAATTTAATGCAAGAATAAATATACTAATTGAAGTTCCCTTTAACAAAATTGAGATGGTTGAATTTCATAAATGTGAACGTCCTTGTGCCTTGCAAAAGCCACTAAATATCCTAAGTGAGTGGAGAGCCCACACACATTAGTTAACTAAAAAGTAATATCCACTAAAAATGGGATATTAGTATTATATGAATTAAGGTGCTTAATTGCTTTTCCTTTAATTGTAGATAATGAAGAAGAATTAAAGGAAAAGGAGGATGCCTTCGTATTCAAGGAGTAGAGGGGGTTAAGTGACACCAATTTGGGGAGTTGAAGGATTGCTTTTCAACTTTCTCTCTCCTTGAAATTCCTTTATAAACACTTCATTTCCCATTCAACCAAATACTCTTTTTCAGATTTTCTTTCTTCCTTGCTTTGGACGAGCACAAGGGAACTTAGGAGCAGCAAGGGAACGAACTCCAACCTGTAGGTAAGCTCGTTGATCATCTTCAACCTTGAATTTATGGTGGAAGTCACAAATCAATGCTTGATTTCTTCTTTTCTCCAATCAATCTTCAATCCTAGCTAATCTTTTTCACTCAAAGAGTTGAGCATGAGCTTGGGATAGTTGAGAAAGCTTATTACACCATTAGAGACGTGGAGTTTTGAGCTTTGAAGCTTCTTTGAAGGCGGGTTATATAACTTGAACCCTTAAATGTTATTATTACATTCATTTCTTCATCAATTGTTGTTGATTTTGTTCTTCTTGAAATTCCTTTGTTTAATTGATGGAATCACCATATGAATGACAGTAGATTTTGAAGGATCGAAGCTTGATGATGATGACATCATCATAAGCACTCACCTCAATAAAGTACATGGGCAAACCGTTTCAACATTGGAACCAATCAGTTTCAAGATCGATTGAAACCAAACGGTCTCAAGACCGTTTGTGTGATGGCGTGGACTTTTAGAATCCTAAATGTCCAATGACTTAAGTGAAAGCATATGTTTCAGTTAGATTGAGAGTTTCAAGCTTTTTATAAAGCAAGTGTGGATGTGAGGTTGATATCATGATTAAGATCTATCTTTTAATGCCTTTTTGAGGAATTTAATTGAATGGTCCAGTAGTTGAGTTTTGTCACCAAATTTGAATAGAAGGTAGATCGAGAGGTAAGGAAGCTATGGTTAAAATTTGGTGGCAATCAGATGTCCCTAGATGAAGTTATTGAGGTTTGAATATGGGAAATAATGTTTATTATTTGATGATTTGAGGACCCAAGTTGCTAATCAATATAGGATGTCATGCACCCTTGGTGTTGGTCGGGCATGCATGGCCAGTCTTCTGCCCTAGATCACAGATCTAATGGCCGCACGCTACAACCTTTAGAAGCCACAGATTCAGTATGGTGCGAAGAGATTTTGGTCGTTGGATGATGATCGGATGACACACATCTGTTCTCCTACCTTCGATATAACCACAGAATTGTGGGGACGGACCAGGCCACAACTGCCTCCACCATCTCGTCGATCGTGGGAGTGAGAAAGATATCCAACTAGACAGTTGGCTTCGGACTGGGATGAGCTCCCATTTAACCCCTTGGGCGAACTACCTCACCACTCCACTAGAGAGACCGAGCCCTCCATTCTCACAGGTTCTCCACCACAGTGATCAGGTGGTGTTCGATGGTGGAGAATGGAGATATAGGTAGCTTTTGAGGAATACAGAGAAGGGAAAAGCAAGCCGGAGGCTGAGGAGAAGATTCCTCATGGAAAGAGGACCCAAGATGGTAGCTGTACCAGGCACCGAGCTCACCCACACCAAGGAAGAAGATGAAGTCGGCGGTGCCTATGGAGTGCAGACCGCCACTGATCGAGGTCATGGATGAGTTCGTAGTACACCTTCGAAGCTAACAGAGCTCCCAGATCGACGCGAGGAGGAGCAGAGGCGAATTGCCCCTTTGCTCCGCCGCAACCAAAGCTGGCGGCAACGCTCCTGCCCAGACGGAGGCCCATCAGTCGTAGGGAGCTTTTGTGTAGCTGCAGAGGGAGGTTGCTCAATGTTGATCATGATGGAGGCATGAAGAGCCGACTAGGAGTGCTCGATCCCAAGCCCTTGCTCGCCGGAGCTCTTCCCTTGCGGCGGTGCCCTGTTTCACAGAGGAAACAGGGGATTGCGAGGCTCACGAGAACGGGAAAAGGGAGCCAAGCCGACCGGGCAAACGGACCCTCTGGGCTGTGGATCCTGCCCTAGACTCGGACTGAGTCCCAGCCAAGAGAGGAAAGGATGCGTCAGCCCATATGGCCACGTGTCAGCGGCCGATTGGCCTAAAAAGGTAATTTCTTCAAATAATGTGCAGATCTTCCAAAATTCGTAGAAAATAGCTCGAATGTCTGAAAAATACAAATAAGGTATCAATATTCTCAGAAAAATGCGTAGAACAACTTGGAACTATAATATCAGGCTTTTGACGCTCAAATCATAGTGATATCATGAAAGATGTGTAATGCTTGTTTAGTGGATAATAAATAGCAAATGATGACATAAAATTATGGAAAAATGTTAGTAACTCCATAATAATGTTTATAATGCACCTGATGTCAAGGATGATCATGTTGATGTACGAAATCATGTAATTTGCTTAATATGCCTAATTAGGGCTTATAACCCTAAATAAAATGCAATTAATGCATACATGCTCAATAAATGGTGAAATTTACAGAGTAATCTCATATCAGTATATTGAACCTCAGTTTTAATTATGAAATCATAAAGATGAACATAATCCATGTTATATGAAGATGACTCTTAATACATGTTATAAAACCCTAACGTAGGTTAATGATGTAACCTAGGGTTAATATGTGCACAAAAATGATATGGAACCTAATGTTCAAATGATGAACTTTGATAATGAGATGTAATATGGAAAATGACATCAGTGAGATAATCCTAAGAAGGTAAGACAAGTAATAATGAGAATATCCTAATGAGATAAGAGAAACCCTAATGGACACGATAGGGTTAAAATGAGATGCAAGATGATGAGAACCTGATGGTGACATGTAATCTTGTCTTGACCAGGTTTAACAAAGAAATAGATGACATGAGGAATATGTGATTAGGATGTCTCTTTGGAAGGTACACCATTACCTCTTGCTTAGCTTATTATACAATATGCTTGTGTTATATAGTAGTAAAGACTTGGCATATGGTATTGATTGAAATGATTGTTCTTATATACTATGTTGTTTGAGATTTTCATACTTACTACTATGAACACATCAAACATAATATCTCTGTTCCATTATATGAAAGCACTAACTCTTTGGTAGTGTGCTTGGAAGTGACCTAACTCTTTGGTAGTGGTCACATTGTACATATGACCTAACTCTTTGGTAGTGGTCTGACCTAACTCTTTGGTAGTGGTCACTTGTACAGATGATCTAACTCTTTGGTAGTGATCATAAAGGCCTTGAGATATAATGGAAAATAAGCTTAAAATATGTGTTCTCTTCTATGAATGAATATCTTTGTGCAAGTATACGCTTTCCTTATATTCTTCTGTTACTGCCAAGTATTAGTTTTATATTATTGCCAAGATATGATGAGAGGTATATAAAAAGACACGTAGGCGTACTTAGTACAATATTCATGAAATATTGTGCTGACTTGTACCGCATGTAATCTTTTGTTTAGGTTGTGGTTATGCTCTTGAAGATCCAGGATAGTAGAGTTGTGTGGCGAGCTGATGTACATGTGGACCTGTTGTCATAAGATCCTATTGTTTAGATGTAGTACATGTATATGTATAGTTTGCTGTTCAATATGTAATATCAAATGTTGTAACAATTCATGTTGTAATTATATGTTGAATGGTGAACATGTGTGTATGGTTTTATTATTGTTCATGTACATGTGCTACTGATTGTGTTTCCTTCTGACTCCTTTGATTTTCTTCTTCTTAGCCTAGTGTGGGATGTTTAAATTGGGATTCTCACTGAGGTGAGGGTTTCAATTTGGACGTCACACATCAGATTAAGTTTTAGAAAATCCGGGGACGTCACAGGTGGTATCAGAGCATGAACAATAGCAAAGCCTAACATTTGCTCATTATGCAACTCAAAACGAAAGAACCTTGAACCTTAATGATCTTTAGGGTTAAATTAGTCATCTTTTAGAGACTATATCTGACCTAGCCTCTAGGTTAGCACCTAGATGTCTGAGAACTAGGTCTAGACTGGTGCTTGTGTATAGCAAGTCCTTAGATGTCGTTCTTTCCCTGTATTACAGTGGTATGGGACGTTACACTGTTTGGAAATGACGTGCATCAAGGGAAGAGAAACCCTAGACATATGGCGCTCATTGTCTAGAGTAGCTACGCTAGTCTACACCATGTTCTCACCCTTTTCATTAGTTTTCATGACACTAGACTCTCTACTATGTGTGGGACACTCATTTTCTGGATTTGGTTTTTGATTCCAAACGGATCGAACCTCGATAGTTTTCTTTGACGCTTGTTTTATCGGAGAAAAACTATATAATATTTTATTATGTATATGTATTACAAAAATGTGTCTCCACACATGTACGAGTAGGAGGTGATCATGTAACCTAAGCGAAAGCATATGACATCAGTCTAGAAGAGAGAGTAGTTCTAGATTAGATGTCTAGAGCCTTGTTGGAATATATGATGGATAGAATAGATGGAATAAGTTTTGATGATATGATGTAAGTCTTACATAGATGACATAAGATGGTTATGATGATCGATGTTTGTCTTTGAGGATTTAAGTTCAGTTTGAGGATGCAAGATGAGTTTTGATGATGCAAGTAATTAAGATTTTATGTGATAAGTTATGTTAAGTTAAGATAAGATGTGAGTCAGCATGAGCCTCAAGCTCTTTTACAAAGGAGGATCTCTAGTGTTGGGACCAGTTTCGGGGTTAACTCCAGAGAGAGAGTGAGACCCATTGGGAGAAGGTCAGAGAACCTAAACACAAAGATATGATAATTATGAGATATGTGATAGGTCCTAAACTAGACTACTCCTGAGTGATTGAGTTGAGTTGCTTTATGTATGATTCCTATAGTCTTCTTGAACCCTAGATGTCCTTGGGAGGACCAAACCCTAGAGACAAAGAGAGGCTGGCTATATGTGCATATGTGAACATGGATATGAGTGCCTGCCATCTGGGTGAGGGAGAGAGCCCAAGACCCTGGAGGAGGTAGCTATGTTAGTTCTGTGAAAGCCTCATGCTCGGGTTGGTGGTTTCCCACATAGGAATCTAGTGGTGTATATAAGAGAGTTTTGGGTAAGCATGTTTCATGGGTAGAGACCTATGAAGAATAATATCATTGCATGTTTTGGTTTTTTCTTACGTGGCTAGATCTATGAAGCTATCTTTAGTGCCAATGAGGTAATCCGATAACCCTAGATCACAGAGGAAAGATAAAGTATATGCTTTGAGTTGAGTTGTCTCAGAGAGACTGAGCATGGTATTACTCTCATGACAATGGTTAGGACCTCAGTTGGACTAAATTAAGTTTTAGATATATGTTTAAGTAGCCACTCACGTAAGTTTGTTTAACACAACCATGATATAAAATGTGTAAGGATGTGATCTAATCTTGACATTTGATATATAGATGTGACATGGTGGAAAACCTAGTTGGTTTGATAACTTTTTATGTATAAATGGTTAACCATGTACATGATAATGATGATAATTTGATAGTGTTGGTTAATCTTGTGACAAAAACACTAGTAAATGTTGTAATTTATTATGAGTAATGAAATAAAAATCATATGAATGAAACATGTTACATGAGGTGTTAATCTTAGTGCTTAATGAAGATGAAAGATGTAGTTTGACAGCTAGCACAACATGATGATTATGACATCTTGATACGATCTACATGGATAAAGTGGGTTAACTTTAGTTAACTCCCACCTAAAAGGCATATGTTAATGTTGAACATGTTCTAATAATTAGCTCAATAAAATGTTGATGACACCTTGATAATGGGTTAACTTGGGTTTAACACCTTTAGAACATGGTAATATGATGTGATAACCCCAATGCATGGCTAAAGATAAGGAAGCAAATCTAAAATGTGAGATATGTCATGACATAACCTAAGTTTCTAAACCTTGAGTTTAATCTTGAATGGAGTGTTTGTGCACCAAGATGGTTGTAAAAACCTCTAATAGTGCTTTGGATACATGGTTCTAGGTAACCTTTGCGGATATGTTACACTTAGAATGGTGCCTACATGTGGATGAAGGCAAGAGAATGTTTTCCCTGGAAGTATGTGTATGGCTAACTTTCGAGGATGAAAGTTCTTTTAAGATGTATATGATGTGACAAAGTGGTTTTTGCTTTAATTTCGAGGATGAAATATCTTTTAAGGTGTGTAGGATGTGATGGAGTGGACTTTTAGAATCCTAAATGTCCAATGACTTAAGTGAAAGCATATGTTTCAGTTAGATTGAGAGTTTCAAGCTTTTGATAAAGCAAGTGTGGATGTGAGGTTGATATCATGATTGAGATCTATCTTTTAATGCCTTTTTGAGGAATTTAATTGAATGGTCCAGTAGTTGAGTTTTGTCACCAAATTTGAATAGAAGGTAGCTCGAGAGGTAAGGAAGCTATGGTTAAAATTTGGTGGCAATCGGATGTCCCTAGATGAAGTTATTGAGGTTTGAATTTGGGAAATAATGTTTATTATTTGATGATTTGAGGACCCAAGTTGCTAATCAATATAGGATGTAATGCACCCTTGGTGTTGGTCGGGCATGCATGGCCAGTCTTCTGCCCTAGATCACAGATCTAATGGCCGCACGCTACAACCTTTAGAAGCCACAGATTCAGTATGGTGCGAAGACATTTTGGTCGTTGGATGATGATCGGATGACACACATCTGTTCTCCTACCTTCGATATAACCACAGAATTGTGGGGACGGACCAGGCCACAACTGCCTCCACCATCTCGTCGATCGTGGGAGTGAGAAAGATATCCAACTGGACAGTTGGGTTCAGACTGGGATGAGCTCCCATTTAACCCCTTGGGCGAACTACCTCACCACTCCACTAGAGAGACCGAGCCCTCCATTCTCACAGGTTCTCCACCACAGTGAGCAGGTGGTGGTCGAAGGTGGAGAATGGAGATATAGGTAGCTTTTGAGGAATACAGAGAAGGGAAAAGCAAGCCGGAGGCTGAGGAGAAGATTCCTCATGGAAAGAGGACCCAAGATGGTAGCTGTACGAGGCACCGAGCTCACCCACACCAAGGAAGAAGATGAAGTCGGCGGTGCCTATGGAGTGCAGACCGCCACGGATCGAGGTCGTGGATGAGTTCGTAGTACACCTTCGAAGCTAACAGAGCTCCCAGATCGACGCGAGGAGGAGCAGAGGCGAATTTCCCCTTTGCTCCGCCGCAACCAAAGCTGGCGGCAACGCTCCTGCCCAGACGGAGGCCCATCAGCCGTAGGGAGCTTTTGTGTAGCTGCAGAGGGAGGTTGCTCAACGTTGATCATGATGGAGGCATGAAGAGCCAACTAGGAGCGCTCGATCCCAAGCCCTTGCTCACCGGAGCTCTTCCCTTGCGGCGGTGCCCTGTTTCACAGAGGAAACAGGGGATTGCGAGGCTCGCGAGAACGGGAAAAGGGAGCCAAGCCGACCGGGAAAACGGACCCTCTGGGCTGTGGATCCTGCCCTAGACCCGGACCGAGTCCCAGCCAAGAGAGGAAAGGATGCGTCAGCCCATATGGCCACGTGTCAGCGGCCGATTGGCCTAAAAAGGTAATTTCTTCAAATAATGTGCAGATCTTCCAAAATTCGTAGAAAATAGCTCGAATGTCTGAAAAATACAAATAAGGTATCAATATTCTCAGAAAAATGCGTAGAACAACTTGGAACTATAATATCAGGCTTTTGACGCTCAAATCATAGTGATATCATGAAAGATGTGTAATGCTTGTTTAGTGGATAATAAATAGCAAATGATGACATAAAATTATGGAAAAATGTTAGTAACTCCATAATAATGTTTATAATGCACCTGATGTCAAGGATGATCATGTTGATGTACGAAATCATGTAATTTGCTTAATATGCCTAATTAGGGCTTATAACCCTAAATAAAATGCAATTCATGCATACATGCTCAATAAATGGTGAAATTTACAGAGTAATCTCATATCAGTATATTGAACCTCAGTTTTAATTATGAAATCATAAAGATGAACATAATCCATGTTATATGAAGATGACTCTTAATACATGTTATAAAACCCTAACGTAGGTTAATGATGTAACCTAGGGTTAATATGTGCACAAAAATGATATGGAACCTAATGTTCAAATGATGAACTTTGATAATGAGATGTAATATGGAAAATGACATCAGTGAGATAATCCTAAGAAGATAAGACAATTAATAATGAGAATATCCTAATGAGATAAGAGAAACCCTAATGGACACGATAG
This sequence comes from Alisma plantago-aquatica, assembly GCA_963693085.1. Lineage (NCBI taxonomy): Eukaryota > Viridiplantae > Streptophyta > Magnoliopsida > Alismatales > Alismataceae > Alisma > Alisma plantago-aquatica. The sequence goes on along the minus strand of OY856413.1, from coordinate 542,680,848 downwards.
GGTTAAAATGAGATGCAAGATGATGAGAACCTGATGGTGACATGTAATCTTGTCTTGACCAGGTTTAACAAAGAAATAGATGACATGAGGAATATGTGATTAGGATGTCTCTTTGGAAGGTACGCCATTACCTATTGCTTGGCTTATTATACAATATGCTTGTGTTATATAGTAGTAAAGACTTGGCATATGGTATTGATTGAAATGATTGTTCTTATATACTATGTTGTTTGAGCTTTTCATACTTACTACTATGAACACATCAAACATAATATCTCTGTTCCATTATATGAAAGCACTAACTCTTTGGTAGTGTGCTTGGAAGTGACCTAACTCTTTGGTAGTGGTCACATTGTACATATGACCTAACTCTTTGGTAGTGGTCTGACCTAACTCTTTGGTAGTGGTCACTTGTACAGATGATCTAACTCTTTGGTAGTGATCATAAAGGCCTTGAGATATAATGGAAAATAAGCTTAAAATATGTGTTCTCTTCTATGAATGAATATCTTTGTGCAAGTATACGCTTTCCTTATATTCTTCTGTTACTGCCAAGTATTAGTTTTATATTATTGCCAAGATATGATGAGAGGTATATAAAAAGACACGTAGGCGTACTTAGTATAATATTCATGAAATATTGTGCTGACTTGTACCGCATGTAATCTTTTGTTTAGGTTGTGGTTATGCTCTTGAAGATCTAGGATAGTAGAGTTGTGTGGCGAGCTGATGTACAGGTGGACCTGTTGTCTTAAGATCCTGTTGTTTTGATGTAGTACATGTATATGTATAGTTTTCTGTTCAATATGTAATATCAAATGTTGTAACAATTCATGTTGTAATTATATGTTGAATGGTGAACATGTGTGTATGGTTTTATTATTGTTCATGTACATGTGCTACTGATTGTGCTTCCTTCTGACTCCTTTGATTTTCTTCTTCTTAGCCTAGTGTGGGATGTTTAAATTGGGATTCTCACTGAGGTGAGGGTTTCAATTTGGACGTCACACATCAGATTAAGTTTTAGAAAATCCGGGGACGTCACAGTTTGGGAGTAAACGGTCTCAAGACTGTTTGAGATCAAACAGTCTCAAACTGTTTGGAGGACCAATGCTGATGTGGATGGTTGATTATGATCCAATAGTACTTAATTGAATTAATTCCCAAGGGTTCAATACTTTAAGGTTCTTGGAGTACAAACCCTAAATCGGGTTATTGAAGAAACCCTAATTGTATTCAACCAATTTCAGTGATTGGATGGGTCAAACGGTATCAAGACCATTTGACACCAAAAGGTCTCAAGACCATTTGAGGCCAAAAAACCTCAAGACCGTTTGAGGTCAAGTCATGTCATGGTTTGATGGTGATTCAATAGTTTCAATGGAATTAGTTCCATAATGTCAACAATTGATGGGTTCTTAATTTCAAAACCCTAATCGATGGTTCAATTGAAGGGTGACTCAATGGTTCAATTGTTGAGGATTTAATGGTTCAATTGTAGAGTGATTCAATGGTTTAATTAAATAATGACTCAATGGTTCAATTGATAGGAGGTTCAATGATTGAAACCCTAAATCGACTTGATTGGTGGAAACCCTAATTGATCCACTCGGTTTTGAGAGGGTTTGGACTAAAAGGTCTCAAAACCATTTGGGATCAAATGGTCTCAAGACCATTTGAGATCAAACGGTCTCAAACCGTTTGGAGACCCAAGTGGTTTCAAGGGTGATTTGTTCATACAATTTCTATATAGTTTTGACGGTTTTAAGGGCTAATTGCCAAATGGTTTCAAACCGTTTAAGGTCTGAGTGACCAAGACCATTTGAGGTCTAAGTGGTCAAGACCATTTAAGGTCTGACTGAGACAACACCATCTATATGCTAAGTATAGCAAGTATGAATTCTGGTTGTCAGAAGTGTCTTTCCTAGGACACATTAAATCTTCTTCAAGTATTCGTGTTGATCCTAAGAAAGTGGAGTCTGTTTTAGAGTGGGAACAACCCAAGACACCAACTAAGATTAACAGTTTCCTCGGTCTAGCAGGTTACTACAGAAGGTTTATTAAAGACTTCAGTTCTGTAGCATTACCCCTAACTAGGTTGACCAGAAAGGAGGTTCCTTTTGTCTGGGATGAAAAGTGTCATCATTCTTTCTAGTTGTTAAAAGAAAGGTTGACTAGTGCACTTGTGTTGGTTTTACCTGAGCAGGGAAAGGGATACATTATTTTTTGTGATGCCTCCAAGAATGGTCTAGGATATGTGCTGATGCAGAGTGATCATGTAGTTTCTTTTGCTTCCCAGCAGCTTAAGAAACATGAGTAGAATTATTCGACACATGATCTAGAGTTAGCTGTAGTGGTCCATGCATTGAAGATTTGGAGGCATTCTTTGTATGGAGAAACAAGTCAGATTTTCACAGACCATAAAAACTTAAAGTACATCTTCTCACAACACGAGCTGAATATGAGACAACACCGCTGGATGGAATTAATCAAGGACAATGATTGTACAATTGATTATCATCCAGGAAATGCTAATGTAGTGGAAGATGCACTAAGTAGAAAATCTTCATCTCCAACCATAGATAAATCATAGTTGAATTCATTAATGTGCTTTAAATGAGACATGTTTGTTTCTTTGAGACAAATAAATGTACAGTTAAAAGTATCTTTGTTAGTCAGATTGTTGGCTGAGATGCATCTGAAACCTACTCCGAGACAATAGATTAAAGAGGCACAATAGGATGATACTGTGATTCAACAAATCAGGTCAGTATGGTAGTGAGAAATGGGATGGTTTCCATGAGTCAGAGGATGAGGTAGTCTGTTACCATGGTAGGATGGTAGTACCTGATGCCAATGACTTAAGAAAGATAGTTATGGAATAAGCTCATTCATCCATGTATGCAATGCATCCAGGGAGTACTAAAATATATCATAACTTAAAAGATATGTATTGGTGACCTGGTTTGAAGAAGGATGTAGCTGAGTTTGTTATGTAGTGTCCAGTGTATCAGCAAGTTAAAGCAGAACACTAAAAGCCTGCAGGAACATTGCAACCCTTACCTATACCACAGTGGAAATGGGATCACGTGACAATGGACTTTGTGGTTGGTCTACCCAGAATAGCCAAAAGTCATGATTCCATTTGGGTGATAGTTGACAGGTTGACTAAGTTAGCACATTTTCTTCCTGTTATAACAACCTATACTGTTGACAAACTTGCACATATCTACATAGATGAGATAGTGCGGCTGCACGGAGTTCCAGCCACAATTGTGTTTAACAGAGGTCCCTAGTTTACTAGTCATTTTTGGGAACGACTACATAAAGCCTTGGGTACGTAGTTAAATGTTAGCACAACTTTTCAACCTCAGACAGATGGACAATCTGAAAGGACTATATAGACTTTGGAGGACTTGCTTAGGGAATGTGTTCTTCAGTTTATTGGAAGTTGGGACTTACACTTGAGCTTAATAGAGTTTGCCTACAACAATAGTTATCAGACTAGTATTTATATGGCACCATATGAAGCATTATACGGTAGACATTGTAGATCTCCATTATGCTGGTATGAGATAGGAGAATACCAACATCTGGATCCTAAATTAGTGCAATAGACAACTGAAAAGATTAAAGTAATACAACTACAGTTGAAGGCTGCACAGGATAGACAAAAGTCATATGCCGATAAACATTATAGACCTTTATAATTACATGTTGGAGACAGAGTGTACCTCAAGGTCTCTCCTTGAAAAGGTGTTCTCAGATTTGGGAAGAAGGGTAAGTTAGCTCCTAGATTTATGGAACCTTACCTAGTGACAGCACAGATTGGAAAGGTAGCCTATAGGTTGGAGTTGCCACCTGAGCTACATAGACTACATCCAGTGTTTCATATATCTATGCTGAGAAAATGTCATCCTGAAACAAATTTGGTGTTACAAGCTGTAGAGGTAGAATTGAATGAAGATATATCCTATGTGGAAGGCCCAATGATGATTCTTGACAGAAGAATAAAGAAGTTGAAAAAGAAAGACATAGTTCTTGTGAAAGTTCTCTGGCATCATTGTGGCATTGAAGAGGCCACATGGGAGCTAGAGGAAGAAATGAGGAGGAAGTACCCTTCTCTTTTCTCTTGAGATTTTGGGGACTAAATCCCTGTTAGAGGTAGATAATTGTAACATCCCTCACATGGGTTATGGCATAAACCTAGAAGTTTTTTCTTAAGTAAGTTATTTATAAATTTGTTTTAATCTTTTGAAAAATAATTAAGACTCAAGGAAAGTTTAATTTTTCAAGTTTGAGCTTATTTGCAAATTTTTTGTGTATTATATGATAGTTTGGGTCTAATTTGAAATTTACCCAAGATGAGGGGTTATATTGCAATATGTCACATTTGAACATGCTTCAAGTGCTTTAGCACCATAAGAGAGAGAATGATGCTAAGGGGTGGCTTGTAGAAAGCCTAAGTTCCAAGTTGGAGCTTGTTTGAATAATGCTTGTGCCTTGTGTACCAATTTTTGTGTAAATTGCAATTTACCAAAACTGTAGGGTTGATATGCAAATTACCACCTCTAGAGTGTCCCTAATCTCTCTTAGAATCATATAGAGGAGAGACAAAGAAATAGGCACCGTGTTTAAATCATATTTGAGTGATGGTATTCTTGGTGATGAAAAGACCAAGAAGAGTTGTATAGTTGAAACTCTAATTGAGTTGTATCGAGTTGTAGAGCTTATATGGGAGTGCCTATCAGCCAAGGAGCCATAGAGGAGGTCTCATATCGTTTTTTTAACTCTTGGCCTTTTCCATGATGAGTTAAACACCTCAAGAAGACGATGGATATCGTTTTACAACTTTCCTTGAAAAAGTTGTATCAGTTTGTGAATAAAGTAATGTTGAGTTGAAATATCTTGCTCAACAAGATAACGAATGGCCGAAATCTTATCCCTAGCTTATCCTCAAGATTTTTGCATGTAAGATAAATATATGTGCATGCATGGACATGTGTCACCTAGTAGTATAAGGTGATGACACCTCTTATACACTCTCTCTCATGAACCTCAATTATATATACCACTCCTTTCACCTACTAGTGAAACTTTTTAAATCCTACAACCCTCTTTCTCTTAGATATCATGCATACTAGTCGAGGACTAAGGAGGAGCTTGAACCTTAAGCTTAAGGTGAAGCTATGGTCATCTTCAACCTTGGTTGAAGCATGAATCTCAGATTGTGATTATTCCTTTCTTTTCTTCTTCACCAAATTCTTATCTATGGATTCTTTGCATATAGTGTTGGGTTTTAGGTGAGGGAGAAGGTAGTGCAAACAAAATTTTTCTCTCACCAAAAAACCATAACCATAGATCGCATCAATGACTATGAAATAGGAAGGATGGTTTTAGCGAGTCATGCTTGGTCCTGAGGCTTGCTCAGCGACAATGCCTCATAACAAGCTTGGTCTTCACCCACCTATCTTCGACGATGTCTGTGCAGCTCCTGGACTTGAATCGAATTGCAGTTGATAGTCATCCTCCTGAGAGATAGAAGTCTCCTGCCTCTATAGATAGTCCACACAGACCATCGGGAACTCTAGTCGTCTTGTCCTATAGGACACTAGGAGTCATCCCCTTTTGTCAGTGTACTAGTCACTGACACACTCTCCCACAATTAGTTGATTTTCTATAGTTGTCTTTCCCTTGTTGTTCATCCCTGGATGGGTAGAACTTGCTTGGGTTCTCTTGGTTACCACAACCAGAGAGGACAACAACTTTGTAGAGAAACTGATGTTTTGAGTTGTACTATCTGAGAAGCTCCCAGTACCCCTCTATATATAGGAGGGGTTAGGGTCAGGGTTCTCAGCCCCGAGCAATGCGGGACTAAAGTGGGAGTAGAAGGGTCTGGAATTTCCATGAACTGATTACACTGTGGTAGCTGAACCAGTCATTTGACAAATGAACCAATCAGTTGGGAGTGTGAGCCAATCAGTTCACCAGTTGAACCGGTCATTTCACATTCTTGAATTGCCTCTAATTGACTTTCCTCTTTCATTTCCAATTAATACAAAGATCAATTCCTATCCCAATCGAATTGGACAAGTGAAATGAAAACTCTTCTCACAAATTAGGACAACCCAACCTTGCTTGTTTGGTCCAATCAAATCGATTAGTTCACCAAGTGAACTGATCGTCTCACTGGTCATGAACCGATCGGTTCACCCAGTGAACCGGTCAGTTGGTGGTCCAGATTGTGCAGAACACAGTCAATGTAGTTCTCAATCAATCTGACACTCAAAAAGTTAGTTCAACACTTGAACTTGATGATTTTGAGTCAGGTCAATTGATTGAATGTTTGATTGAGTACCTAAACACATTTAGTAATCAATCCAAACAACATTCATGGATAAACTCCTCTTCTAGGTTAATCCTTTGTGTGTGACCCTATAGGTCCCATTTCACATTGGTAGTGAATGTCCATATCTAGCTTATGACATCACAAGCAAAGAGTGGCACCTAGTCACACATCAGTGTTACCCAAGTGAAAAGGAAAGTTGGAGCACAACTTTCAATCCTACAGTTTGTGATTAGTGTTCCAGTGAATGTATAATTCCTTTTACTCAGATATCCTAAATGAACTCAAGGCAGGAAGCTGTCAAACTTTCAATGTTCATTCATGTTCCTTGATTTAAAGTAGCTTGTCTAAGATATGTGTGCCATCAATATCACAAATTGACTCACACGTGCATGTGCATGCTTTCCTCAACCTCACTTATCAAGTGGCCATGGACCTCATACTCCCTTAGGAGGGACAAATCCCATATCTATCACTCGCAATCAAAACCCCATGTGTCAAAGTCACCCAATCGTCACCTTTATAACAATCCATATTTTTGGACTGCGTTTGATGATGTCAAAGTGTACCCAACGACATGTGATGAGTGCAGTGATTTCAGGTCTAAGAATTACAATCACCACCATCACTGTGAGAGCTGACTGTGACTAGCTACCATGTCATGGTTCCATGTGTCACTCTCACAGTGGGTCTGTCTGATACATTGTTCTCTAACATGTATCTATGTGCTTGGTTTGATATCACATATCATGACTAATGAGACTCTGTCATCAACAAACACACACTCTAGTCTTGTTGTGTCATTGTTTTCTATCAACCTTCCACAATGACATTTGACTAGGGACATAACAAGAATATACAAAATCTTAGCATCTGTATGATCTCATTCTACAGGCCCTTAACCCAAAGACATACATCATTGAGTATTGTCATTCTCTAGACATTCATTCTGCTCTATCATTGTCTCATAACTGATTGAACTAGAACAAATTGGAAGCTTTCCTTTTATATTTATCAAATCAATCTTAATATATCCCAATCCAATCATCCTATGATTGGATTTTAGGGCATACATACCAATAAAATCCCACTTGCACTGTGAGCCAATCACCTTTGAATCATATTCTTAGTGATCTCCAAACATGTCCCACATGTTTCTACTGCTCCAGTGCTAACGCTGTGAGTTAGAAACACTTTTCTTTAGTCGGTATATTGCATGTTTCACATACCTTTATTGTACAACGTATCATATGAGATGGAGTTGTCATAATATGTGATATGTTCCTTGCCTAACACTTAGCTCCATTATTTGACTCAGTATTACTACTTGTCATCAATGGTTGGAATATCTATAAGTTCATCTCCATGAACTTCTAGATTCATATAGTATCCTCTACTATTCATAACACAAGGATACTCGATATTCCCTTTTAGAATTAAATGGCTTTTAAATCGGAACGTTTCCATTTATCAACTCATATTCACTTTTATATTTTATATTTTGCGATCATTTTCTATCATTTCGGAAGCTTGCATCAGTGTAACTCTTTACACCCAACTCTTCCTTATATTACCATATAAATAGTACTTTATATGTACCAAACAAGTTCTTCATGGTATTACAGTGACCCTCACTGGAAGTAGATAGACATCCACTCATCACACGAGTTAATAGGATGAGTATATCATATTGTCATGTCCAATACATACAAGATGATGAATGCATATTTTCTTGTCATGTCTAATGCATACAAGATAATGAGATGATTACATACATGATAGATCCATATCTATCTATGTGTTCCTATTCTTTGTAAGAATTTGGGACACTTGGCATCTGAGATACTAACTCCATGTAACATGGACAAGTTTTTTCCCACTGAATCTGTGCATACTGAACCCTTCAGTACAAATTGCCAATGTATGCTCTTTCTTTACTAGGTTAATAGATTTTCTAGAACTATCTCTATAGATCTCTATTCCTATCACATAGGACATTTCTGTGTCTTCCCTTAAAGAAGGTATTTCCACACCAGTTTCCATTTTAGAACATTTCATTCCTCATCATCAAGTAGAATGTGAATACGCTCCCACTAAATCTTTGTAATCACAGATCCCTTCTTTATTTTGATATATCAGTCAAACCTTTTGACTATATATAATCAAGGTAAAGACTTCCAAATCTAAGTTGCTTGTATTTAATCAATCATATTGATTAATCCCTTGTAACTTATAGACTGCATTTGCATTATTGGATTCATAAAACCTTTCAGGTTGTGTTACGTACACAGCCTTATCTTATTCCTTCCAGGAATGCAATTTTAATATCCATATGCCAAATTTAATAGTCTTTCAAGTTCCAACATCAAGCATGATCCTTTCTCTAAATTACATCCATGTCAGTATTAACTCTTAAGACCCAATTGCACTTATGGGTTTTATTCCAATGAAGTGCTACCATAAGGTCATACCTAAATTAGTACACATGGAAGTCATTTTGGATCTTATGGCCTCAAGCCATGACTCAAAATCTGGTCCCACAACATCATATAGATTATTGGCTCATCATATGACCAATTCATCACCTAGATATATGAGGCGTATCTGTTACATAAGGAACTTTGACAATCCACAACACCTGTGATTCTTAATCTCCTTTATTTAGTGTAAGCATGTTCTTTTAGAATAATTCTAGAAGATTAGATATTTAATGATCATGCTCTAAATCTTTCGAGTATATTCCTTGTTAGATTTAGAAATCATGAGTTCTCTATGATACACTATCATAATTACTCACAAGGTACTCAAACATTTGTTTTAAGTATCCCATTCATTGATCACATCAAAGAGTTAATACTTTTACCAAGTTCGTACTTCATTTATGATATTCTTGAACACTTCAAGATATTCATATCGATGTTTCAATAAACACCTTCTGAAGCATTAACATTTATTCCACTAGGTATATAAATACATCAATATGTATTATACCTGATAGAATAGTCATTCTCCCACTCCATCTAGTGAAGATTGACTTTTTATCATGCCCAAAACATTCATATCTCATAATGGTTCATAACCAAAAGATTCTAGCTTTATTAATCAACATAGAAACTAGAGATGAATTTCTCATGATAATGCTAATTAATTGTTTGAGTCATCAATAACTTTAAGGTATCATTTTATCTTATGGATACCAAGTACCATAAGATAAATAAGGCATTGCCACAAAATATCATAGCTTTGAATTGAAACATTAACTTTATTGATAGACATCCTTGTCATTACAAGATGCAAAAATAAAGTGTTTCTATTTATTGGCAAAATGAAAAAGTATTTCATAACTCTATTACATTCCCTTTGGGATGAAATAAACTGAAAAGTACTCCTATCTATGGTAGAAACACTTGCTCCAATGATGAGTGCTCCATCTTGGTCCTTCACAAAGTCCATCACTTGTTTTCAGATCCTTAATATCATATATGTCAGATCTATGTCTTGGTATCATATACCTTAGATTAAAGAAGTGTTTCAAGTTTATTTCATGATTCCTAAGGTGGACACTTCCATCCCCTCCTTCTTCTTTTGTTCATCCAGATAGAGAGGGAAATTTCTTCTCCAATGTCCTGGCACTTAACAATGGTGACATTTGCTTCCCTTCTTCACCCCTCCTTTGGCCTTCAGAGCTGAAGATGACTTGGGCTGCTGGCTAGCATCAAAACCCTTCTTTGCTTTGCCCTTGCCCTTTCCCTTGCCTTTCGACTTACCCTTCTTTCTATTGATCAACATCACATATTTGGGTTTGTCTTTCTTCATCTGTGCCTCGGATGTCCTTAACATGCCCAACAACTCTGTCAATGGCTTGTCAAAGTTGTTCATGTTGTAGTTCATCACAATCTGACTGTAAGATTCTGGAAATGATTGTAGTATCACATCAGTAGCCAACTCTTGGAGCAGAGGGAATCCCAATCTTATCAGGTTCTCCACATACCAAATCATCTTGAGTGTGTGAGGACCAATTGGGTCTCCTTCTATCATGACGCACTTGCATCCTGGAGACATCATATCTCTCTTTTTGTGCTTGGTCTTGATGCCTGTTCTTGAGATGTTGAATCATCTCAATGACGTCCATGTTCTCATGTTGTCTCTGCAACTCATAGTTCATTGAGCACAACATCAAGCACTTCGCAGCAATGTAATCTTCAATATGCCTCTTATAAGTATCCCTTTCTGCCTTTGGTGCAGTGGGAGTGGGTTCCTCTTGCACTGGTGTATTTAGGAAATAGAGCTTTCTATCTTGAGTGAGAACAATTCTCAATGTCCTAAACCAATCATGGAAATTAGTCCCATTCAGCTTGTCCTTCCTAAGGACTGATCACAATGAAAAGTTATTATTATTGAAAGCCATTTGTTCTACAAAAAGGAAATATGCAATTTTAGTCTAAAACTCTTTAACATGTGCCACTACTACTAGTATATATATATATATATATATATATATATATATAAATATATATATCTCTGTGTGTGTGTATGTATGTATGTATATATGTGTGTGTATTAGTTTTGTGTGAGCATGATAAGATACATTACAATAACAAAATATATGATCTTAGATTATAATAATTGAAGAGGTAATACAAAAATGAAATTCACTGCCATGTTCACTTTGATTCTCACTGTAATTTTCCTAACTAAAATATTAATGTTTTCCATAAATGTACCTCGCCATTGGCCATATTTCTTTCCCACACCTCCTCCAATATGTGGTTTTTTTTGTAATTTTGGTCAAATTGTGCATAACCAACAGATTATTGAAGTACAATAAAATTTTATAGTTGTTTTTTATTTTCTATTAAGAGTTTGTTTGTGTCTTGTATCCAAATAATGTTATCATATAGATAAATAAAGTAAATACTTATTGAAAAAAGTGAAATTGCAATGATTTAATGATTTTACCAATATGTTCTAAGTTGTTGTGCCCATGATGATCCATGTGACTTTGTGATAGTTCTCATCAATTATTACATATAATGAAAAAAATTTAAAAATTATATAAAGATATTTTTTTATTATGTTTTAAAACCACATCCAAATCATATATGTAAGATTACCTTTAATCTTATAGATTATCAAGTGATGAATGAAGTGTGAAATTTTTATCTACCCCTATGTGAAGACGATAAAAAAGAAACTTTTTGATTTAAGAGGTATGAAGAAAATATATTATTCTATAAATGAACAACGTTTAGTAGTATTTACAATTTGAAATGACATCTATTGTCAAACTACTAACACAAAATTTGGAAAAGTGTTTGATTAGCCACTGCTTCGGTGTGGTGAGATGGATCACCGTATGATTTTTCTCCAGTGAAAAAATTACATCTGCAAACGTTATCTATCGATGCTTTAAATGCAAAAATAGTACAAAATGTGAGAGGTGGACAAGTTGGTATTTAGTAATAGTGGCTGCAAACTAACTCCTCCTATCCGACAACATTTAATCACTGCCCGAACAACCACCAGTTCTTTCTCAAATGAAGTATAAAAGGAGTCCTTTCAATTGAAAATATTTCTTTACCAATCATGTATGATCCCACTTTATGGGTACACAAGTAACAACTCTATAATATTATATCTTACTGAATATGACAATTTCATTGATTCAGGTATGACAATGGGCCCACTATGAGTGAAAAATATTTGTGAATTCCATCAATGATGGATTTTTTGTAAAAGTAGATCATTTATTATCCCAAAATTAATCTTTATTTGAATAAAATATATATTTATCTTAAACAAATAAAAAAATAAAATTGAATAAAAATTGTGAACAATAATTCATTTCTATCTATAGTGGCGAATTGTTATAGGAAATTATTCATTTAGATAAAAATTTATTTGAAAATTGAAATTATTTCTAAATATGCTTTACTAATTTTCTTCCTTACCAATATAGATAGATTTTCCCAAAAGGAAGGTACCATTATTCTAATGAAATCATACTTGCACAACAAATGATAGCTTGTCTCACTCAATTTTAGAAACTCTATTGATAATGGAGAACCAAAAACAAGAGTAGCTTGGATATGATCAACAATATCAAGCATCATGCTCAGTTTTAAATGAAATACTTGATCATTTAGAATAAGTAATCATCTCCATAAAATATCTTTTAATTCTTGTACACTTACATACATTACACTAAGGATTTTATTGTTAATGTAAGTCATAAGTTATATGGAGCTCATTTTTGGAAACTTCAGTTGAAGTTGTGGATCTTAACTTACATTCACATATTGATTTGTCATAAATTTCAGTGTATACATTCTTTAAAATGTTAATATTTTTTTGTTACAATACAATAATATGTAGGTAAGACAACATTGTATAGAAAACATCATATCCCAATAAGTTAACTGTATCACTTTTTCTACCGTGATAACCTCACCAAGTGGTTGTGGTGGATTGTTTCTACTCTTAACAACCATTTTGGTGTGGTATGATTATGGTTTTTGCGAGAATAATGTGGTTAAAAATTGCATCACTAAATCGGTAATACACTTGATATGTACAAAGTATTGTAATTCTATCTACATATTTTGTGCTTGTAAATATTAGTGTTGGTTTATTATTTTTTTAGACTTGATATGGAACAAGTATTGTAATGCTATGAATGATATTAGTTTCAAATATATAGAAATTGTATAGAGAACTTTGATCTTTCCACTTGATATTGTGAAAACCACTTTTTATTCATAAAGTGGTGTGTGTGATTATTTTTCATGGTTTTGATATGGTTTCATTTTAGAAATTGTGGTGGATTTGTGAGGTTCCAATGTATAATGTTTGATCATGTGCATGTATGGTGTATAGTACTTTACCATGGTGTGATTATTGTTTTAGATAGAAAAAACATATCTATCTATATATGCTTTATTTTTGTCATTAGAAAAAAAATTATATATGATGAATGAATTAGATGTGTGGTTAGTTACACTAGGATACATTTTATCTATTTTGAGAGACAACTCAGGAAATGTATTAGATATGTTGTGTGTAAAGTTGACAGTGGTGCATATATGGTGCATTTTGTGCTAACACCATAATCATACCATAGTTAAAAGTCAAACACTATGTCAACACAATATCTGTTGTGGTGTTTGATATGAGAAATCATATCCTCACTATAAAAAAAAAACACAATCAAGCGAACCACAAAATATCACATTAGGAAAACGTATTTATTTATCTTAATATAATTAAACATAAAATACACAATAAATCAAATAACAATATAGAAATATGAATCCACAATATCATGTTCTTATTACATATTAAAAAGTAGTAGATTTTTACTCATGTGAACATGCAAATAACTTTTTTTTGAAAACTAATAAATATAATTATAAAATTTTCCTACCGCTCATATTTTCCCATTCAAATTTAGAAAACATCCTCTTCTAAAATGTATCAAGTATCCTACTATTATACATTTGTTTTTCAAAATAATGTTATCCTATACATGGTGAAAAAATTGAAGGTGATGGGGATAGTGTTGGTGATGGGGAAGGGAACGGTGATGGTGATGGAGAAATTGTTAAAATGTGTTATTTGGTAACATGTTAATGGTGATTGTGATAGGGATGGGAAAGAACTTAAAAAATGTTGTTTGTTACATGGATATAGAGATGGTGAGGGGGAAATTCTTGATAAGAAACACCCTAACAAGTAAGAATTATATTTATTAAAACATTTTTTTGCGTATATGTCTAAATAAGTAATGGAGTCTTAAAAGAAACTTCTTTCACCATGATTCACCATGCTTTTCCATGGTGACAAATACACATCAAATTTCACCATGGGTTTACCATATTCACTATCACCATGGCCACCACACAACTTTTTTTGTTTCACCATCATTCCCCTCCCCATGATTCACCATGTAACAAACGCACCCTAAATCTCTCCCCTATTAAGTTATATTCTTCAATTAAATCATGTAATCTATTCATGTTCCTCTATATAGTTATTTGTAATGAGAGAAAAAAAATATATTTAAAATTAAGAGTAATGATATAATTTAAAATTAAGAGTAATGATATCAAAACTATTCGTATGGGAGGATGACAAAATATTTCAATAAATCATGGAGAAAGATGACCGGTAATAATGGATGTATTCATCTCTTCTTGACTCTCGCTCTCTCTCATTTATATCTTTTTATTTTTGTTTCATCCCTTTTTATATCATTATTAACTTGGTTTTATTCTTTATTTATAACTGTATGTCCCATTCAATCCATAACAGTTCACTTAAAGTAATTAACAAAATCCTCATCATAATTACCTATCTCAAATTTTTTTATTTTTTTAATATATATATATATGTATATATATATATATATATATAGAGAGAGAGAGAGAGTCAGGCTAGAATACACTCGAGTGTATTCGGAGTAGAATACACACACGTAGTTTTTCATGATGCAATATTTTTTTTCAAAAATCTAATCAGTTGATCTTCTTAATGATCTTGTGAATAACTCATATAAAAAATTTGAGCACATTTGGACATTTATAGGTCATGTTATAAAGACCGAAAAAATTATGCATTTCATATTTGTTTCGTGCGTTGATTTTTTTGCCCTCAGATGAGTGACTTACACTCATCCAAATGGGCTCAAAATTTGTATGTAGCCTAATTATAGTATGACAATGAAGATCAATGGTTTACATCTTGCAAAAAATAGTCTTGATATGCAAACACACTTGATTGTATCCATGCAATCTGTACACTCGAGTGTATACTAGCATGACTCTCTCTCTCTCTATATATATATATATATATACATACATACATACATATATATGTATGTATATATATGTATATATATGTATATATATGTATATATATATATATATATATATATTTTCTTTTCAATATGGTCACAAAACAAGTCAATAAAGTCTACAAATAAAACATTTAAAGATTCAACCAACGACAACACCTATCTAGCACCATCATATGTATGACTTGATATGGTAATATTTTAAAAGTATACATTGATATGAAGGACAATATATAAAAGTAAAATATTAATGGTAATAATTTAATGTGTTAGAGACACATGTAATGCTCTGGTTGATTTAGTGTAACTAGTCTAGAAAACATATGAACTGGAGTTTCTAGAGCATATTTTCATGATTGGTTTAAAGTAAGTGTTGGAACTTGAGTTCTGTGACATTCCCCAAGTGAAAAAATTTACATACAAATTAGAGTTTTTGAGTTCCATTTCAAAGAGAGAGGAAATTGAGTTCTAGAACAATTGACGACATTTTTTGGTACATTTACATTTTTCTTTCTTCATAAATAAAACATTTGAAATATTTATGACTATGAATGTTATCGGTGTGGATATTGTTTATTTCAAAATCATAACATCATATTACAAAATACTATACACTATAAGAGGTACCATGTAAAATATTTTACACTATAACTGCCATGATCACAATAGTAAAATTAAAATATATGAATACTATAAAAAATATTCACACCACGCCATGTGACAAAAAATGTGATTCATCTAATATTTTTTTGGTCTCCATATTTAAACAATATTATGTGAAACATGATAATTAATTAAAACCATGCATGGACAATACACTAAAAATTAATGTTGTATATTTTGTTAACCAATGACAAAACAAAAGTTATACTTAACAAAACAAACATGTTAATATAATTACAATAGTGTACATACAAAGCAAAACAAAAATATTGTGATGTGAGTGGAACTATAATATTTTTATTAAAATTTTATTTACAAAAAATGAAAATTTTGTTGAAGGAGCAAAATCCGCATCATGGCCACTTACTGAGGTTATTATAACTAAAAATATTAGGGTTAAAAAATATTATGATTATTCATGGATGCAATTTTTTCTTTTTTTTCTTGGCCATCTTTACTTATTATATATAACACAATAATAATCAATAATATTTTTTAATTGATTTCCATATTTACACTTACACAAACCAATCACATCGAAGTGAATAAACTTATGTTCTGGAAAATGAATTATAATTTCTAAAAAATTAGTTCCACATAACTAGTGACTTATACCAAACCATTCGGAGCAAACAATTGTACAAAGATGACAACCTATGTGTGTAAAAATTGCAAATTAATGGAAGTCCATACTTCTCTATACATTATAATCTCATTCAAAGATAGAGATTATCACGGAACTAGAATCTAGACCCATTAACCAAACGTATACCAAAGACAACATGCAGAAGCATGAAATGCTTAACATACATGAACAGATAACAAGAAAAAAACACCAACCATAGTCTCAACATTCAACAAGATATAGTAAGAAACATTTTTTATTACAAGATTTCAATCACATATCCAAGAATACAATTTACCAGTCTACTCATGTACACTATGGATCTACAACAAGTACTCCTGACATAGCTCACTAAGCCCATCAACTGCTAGCCATATTTGAACCTATAAAATATGTGAAACAAGGTGGGTCAAGCACACGAGGTGCCGAGTACAGTGCTAAAAGATACATATACATAAGTTTTGCATAATTTGAAAAGAGTGCAGAAGTAAACAAGCAAGAGTAAACAAGATAAGTTCTTAGCAAAATGAGAGCCCATGTTTTATGTCACTTCAGTCCAATTATACCATCATATCATGTATTCATAAGGCCGTTGATCAACTTCCCATTACAAGGATCTGTAAGGGTGCACAAGATTAGCTAACCCTTCTATACATGAGGGACCTCGAGGCCATTGCCAAGAGCTAACCCTATTCAACATTTTATAAAGGAGTTTCCATATTATGTTTGCAAGTTATAAAACCATGATATGAGATAAACATCGAGTACATACTAGACTACTACATGACCATATTTGAGCAAGTAAACTAGCATACATATGTATCACATTTCAAGCAAGAAATCCATAGTCATATAATTATTTGAAGCACGTACCTAATTTAGAGATTCAAGCCTAACTCATCCTTGATCATCTAGCATTAAGCCAAACCTGGTGAAGCAAAAGATTACATGCATTCATTAGATTCTCATCATTAACCCCTAACTAGCTTCATTTTAGGGGTTTGGCCAAATTAGGTTCCAACTTTCTTACTAGTGCATTTTATGATCCCTTAGTGATTTAGGGTCATCATAAGGGTGTGGTTCAAGTTTCATGTCATTTTGGGGTTCCTTACATTTTATATGATTATATCAAGATTTAGGTCACCCATTCACATTATAGGGTCAAAGACTCATAATAGGACATACAAGGGCATGGTCCAAACAAGATAAGGGATCCAAGAATAAATCATGATTTAGATCAGGATAGTATGGTCATAGGAATCACATTCTAATATGGGTGGATGTCACCTAGGTCTAGCCTTGTAAGGGTCATCATTAAATTCAACATTCCAACATACATAGCTTATAAATTCAACATGTTATGTAAGTGAACCATCAACATCATAAGGGTCACAACGATTAGAACAAAACTTGATTTGAGAGGAAAAGGCATAAGATCAAGGTCCACAACAAGAAATTGAGCATAAGAGCATGAATCAAGTCACATATGTCACATAAGAGGTCAATTAAGGATGAAATAGGGTCACATATACCATATAAGCCAAAAGAGGTTGGTCTTATACCTTTAGGTCACAAAGCATCATAAGATAATTGACTTTAGAGATATAGTAGAGTTGGTTTCATAGGTTAGGTTGAACCCAACATTGGTTCAAGTATAACCAAACATTCACATCATAGGGGTACATATGTGCATTAGATGTCAAATGAATCAACCATAGAAAGGAGTATATTAGAGGATGATATTAAAGTCATGGAGTGACCTATATTATTGAATCGGGGTTGATTAGGCATTAGTCCATCATTAAGTAGTAACATTCTATCAACTTATGACAAGGTGCATCATTAGAGTCTCAACACTAATATATATGTACAACTAGAGTCATGTATGAGAAATAAGGATGATTAGGACTCCCGTAAAAATTAAAGATGTACAAATGTTATAGATTTCAAGATTAGGATGGTGAATGGCCATTAATTTTCCAAGCTTGATCCTAAAAGTACATTAAATGTATTTAATGTATTAAAGCTCACATATTTTAAGAAATTAGGGAACAAGAAGTGGAATTAGGGTCTACAACCTATCTCAAAGTGTAGGGATTCTCGAGAAGATAAATTTGGTATATAAATTTTCCCAATTTGGCCAAAGGGTTTGAGAGTTATGCATTTTGTGAGATTTCATTAGAAACTATAGAGAAAAATTCAATCTTTGATAATGTGGCTTATCACAGCCGTTACCTAGGGTCGACTCCCTGACCCCAGAAGCGACCTCCCGGGTTGGGTTCCGCTTGCGTGGATCTATGTGGTGATCCACCATCATCATTAGTCACTCTAAACGAGGAAGGAGGTGTTGTGGCATTTGGTATATGGGTGTTATCTCGGCCGTTGCTGACTTGTTTGAGGGTAGTGCCCCTTTTCTCCTTCTCTTCCCATGCCAAGCCCCATGTGATTCTCCTGTTCTTGGTTGCATAATAGAGTACAAACAAGGAACTTGGTGCCCAACCCTTCAGTGCTTTAGAGCACCTCAGAAGGTCCAGAGCCATAGTGTTAGAGCAGCGGAGGGGCTAGGGCATCCCGACCGCCCATCTTTCCATGTGTGTCGGCCGTCAGAGGGTGGTGCGAGCCATGGTAGTGCCAACGCCAACCCTAGGAAGGTATCCTCCAAGTGGTTGAGGAATAATGACACAAGAGTCAAAGGTTGAAGGGAGAAGTAAAGAGGGTCAAATTTGGAAAAGCGGGGCTTTTAATAGGAACAAGTGGTCTAGGTTTTATGGAGTTGTTGATCATATGAGGTCCCTTCATTATTGGATATAGCTGGAGATGGGGGATGACCTTCTTAGCCTCATGATACTTTCCCAAAGCAGACTGAAGAGATAGGGAGAACTGAACATGGTAGTAATGTGGATGGGACGATGTGTAATTGGGTCGGTGAAGGCCGACCCAGTTAGCAGCTGAAGGATAACAAAAATTGAATTAAATCAACGCCAATCAAGGAAACTTCAAAATCTCATTACTTGGGTATGATGGTTCACTTGGGACAATTCTTGCACTGAAAAAAAGACAATTGAACCTTCTATCTTATGAAATATGTTATGGATCAAGGTGAGCATATTAATCAGGTCCTATTTCAATTGCAAAGTGGTGATTCATTAAAGAATGAAACTTAGCTCAAAAGAGAAAATTAAAGGCACACATCATGAAATTGATCATTGATGTGATCAAATTGGAGAAGCATTATACTCCAACAATTAAATTAATATCTAATTGAGTCATTTGAGTAATAAGAGATAGAAATAGTACTTGAGAGGAGTGAGAAAAACCACATTGTCACAACCTTCCCTCCTTAAAAGAAATTTCATCCTCGAAATTCATACAAGATCATAGTCAAGAGTCAAAATTTCATGTTCATCATATTTTAAGAGACATACCTAGGTGTCAGGGCATCTAGTGTACACTTTGTCATTATTAAGTGTGTAAAATCCCCATTAGATTCATATTACTTGGTATTGAATCATATTAGGACATCATTTTGACATCAGGGTTCTATAACTCATATCACTAATACATTAGGCTTTTGTTCATGTAATCACACGAGCACAAGGTCTGTTATCAAATTCTATGTTGTTGATTTCTCAAAAGGACGCGTTCATCATCATGATTTTCAAATGCGACTATCATCAAAGGTTTATTTCGTTGTTATACTAGATTTTATGTATTTTTTCTACCAACTTTTTCCAGTTATGTTAATCACTTTTAATATTGGGTCCAAAATAAAGCGTTGTATTCATCTTTATTCAAGATAATATCTTAGGGTATCATCATATTAAGTTTGCAATTTAAAATCCACATATTTTATGCAATGTATGGTTTTGTATTAGGTTGAGGTTAAAAGAGTGTCTTATCATACATATATCAAAATTTTAACTTAAGTGAGATTATTGTCACATATGAAGCGTTGGTCTAAGGAACAACAATATCATCAACATTTAGGTTCACAATTGTCTCACTAGTGTCTAGAGAGAGCTCTACAAGCTCGAGCCAATCAAACTAAGATCTAGTCTATGTCCAATAAGACATGCTAACCACAACCATCTACCCATAACACAAATTCTACCAAACTATCAATGATAAGAGACACTGCTAGATTCCCTCAAATAGAACCACTAACCCAAGTATGAGGCTCATCATGGAGATCACTCATCATGTACGTCATCTTAGAGTCTTGGGACATCTCCCTTACCTATAAAGAAAACAACATATATTCAATTCCTCCATCTCTAGGGTTAAATCTTTTCATAGGAAATCTAGAGTTCAATGTTTTTAAGGGAACCACACACCAGGTGACTCAACTCTTACTTATAAGTAGTCTAGCTAGGGACTCATCATCATGTATTTCATCGTGCATATTTTTCAACATTTCACATCTTTTAGAGTTTCGGTACCCTGACCTTCTCCCGTGGCGGGTCGACTCATATCAAGAGATCACCATTTTTGCATGTCTCATGCTAGAGGTCCTCCTTTGTAAAGAGGTTGAGGCTCATGTTGGTCTTAAAGCATATGTCACATATCATATCTCAACACATACAAGATAGGCACAAGCAAGCATGCAACCCACTAGCTATGTTTAACACATCAACTGAGTCACATGTATCATACAAGGTGCTATGTTTAGCTAGGGTTGCATTGTCAAACTCATCTCATATCATCAAAAATACTTGACCCTCTCAAAAACAACTTGGATCATATCCACATCAAAATCATTATCAACATTATCCACATCATCATTGTGGTCATCATCGTTGTCGTCGTCATCATCATCATCATCATCATCATCATCATCATCATCATCATCATCATCATCATCATCATCATCATCATCATCATCATCATCATCATCATCATCATCATCATCATCATCATCATCATCATCATCATCATCATCATCATCATCATCATCATCATCATCATCATCATCATCATCATCATCATCATCATCATCATCATCATCATCATCATCATCATCATCATCATCATCATCATCATCATCATCATCATCATCATCATCATCATCATCATCATCATCATCATCATCATCATCATCATCATCATCATCATCATCATCATCATCATCATCATCATCATCATCATCATCATCATCATCATCATCATCATCATCATCATCATCATCATCATCATCATCATCATCAACAACAATAACAAAAAAACAACTTAGGTTATCTAGGCTACTCACTAGCCTAACCTTTATCATGTCTCTAGACAATTCTAGAGACTACATCTATCATCTAAACTCTCTCATCTAGACTTGATGTTACATCTCTTTCTCTTATGTTACATGGACACTCACTGCCTTTTTGCATGTGGTAACATTTTTATATGTACATATACTATTACTTGAAATAGGTTTTCTCCAACGTTGAAATGGGAGATGAAAACCACGATACTCCATTTGAATAAAACCAAAACCAAAACAAGTTACCACACTCATTAGGTAGTATAGTACCATGATACCTAGAGAACTAGCTAGAACATGGTGCACACCTTTGTAGCTGACCTAAGCACATGCCTAGAACATATGTCTAGGATGGTAATAAGAACTCCCTTTTATCACCCTCCTAAACCTACAACCCATACTACATGATAGAAGGAGGAGAAGAGAAAGGTTATGTGGATTACACAAGTCCACACCTAGTTCTAGAACATCTAGGTTCTAACCTAGAGGCTAACTCAACATATTCCATTAAGGACATCTTATTAAGTTTCTAGGGTTGAGATGCAAGTTGAGTTTAGTTTCTTTTTCATGTAATCAATGTTTGGTGTAGTTATTGTTCATGTTGTGATACCATCAATCACAGAGCCAGAATCTCAACCCTATGAACCAAACGAATTCCAAAGACAACATGCAGAAGCATGAAATGCTTAGCATACATGAATATATAATAAGATAAAAGAACCCACCATAGTCTCATCATACAATAAGATATATTAAGCAACATTGTTTATTACAAGATTTCAATCACATATTCAAGAGCACAATTTACCAGTCTACTCATGTACACTATGGATCTACAACAAGTACACCTAACATAGATCACTAAGCCCATCAACTTCTAGCCATCTCTGAACCTATAAAATATGTGAAACAAGGCAGATCAAGGACACGAGGTGCCAAGTACAGGGCTAAAAGTTACATACACATAAGCTTTGCATAATTTGAAAAGAGTGCAGACGTAAATGAGAAAGAGTAAATAGGATAAGTTCTTAGAAAAATGAGAGCCCATGCTTTATGTCATTTCACTCCAATTATACCATCATATCATGTATTCATAAGGCCTTTGATCAACTTCCCATTGGAAGGATCCGTAAGGGTGCTCAAGATTAGCTTAGCCATCTATACGTGAGGGACCATGAGGCCATTGCCAAGAGCTAACCTTATTTCAACATTGTATAATGGAGTTTCTATATTATATTAGCAAGTTATAAAACCATGATACGTGAAAAAAATCAAGTACATACTAGAATACTACATGACCATATTTGAGCAAGTAAACAAGCATACATATGTATCACATTTCAAGCAAGAAATACACAGTTATATAATTATTTAAAGCCCGTGCCTAATTTAGATATTCAAACGTAACTCATTTGTTATCATCTAGCATCAAGCCAAACCTAGTTAAGCACAAGATTACTGTGGCATCCAACTCACAAAAACAAGATTAACTTAAGCGGAAGAGAATCACCAGCGGATTACCAAAAATCACTAAAAATTAAAACTTTTTGCAGAGAGATCCACACATAGGAAATCTTTTCATCAAGAACCATTGTATAACATTTACATTCTGGTTCAAGAGGATATAACCTGTACCATATCTTTTTAGAGACTACATCATACTCATCATTTGGGCTTAACCCCATTCTCAAGGTACATTAATTAACATTCATCAAAGTGCAACAACTCATTACATTTCATTGTAATATTTGCATACCACACTTCATATGTTTCTTACCAAATTATATTGGATTTGAAGTGTATCAAGGTATATAAACCCTGAAGTGTTGAATGTGATAACTATCATATCTTGATGTATCACTTTCTCATCATTTCAGACTCTCTTGAGTTAACCAACTTATCTTGTATTAAGGTATTTCCCCTCTTAATACATTACATCACTAAACCCTCACCTTTAGCATATAATGCATAGGCCACACATTAGAATTGTCCAATTATCTTTAATGATATGGACTTGTATAATGCTAAAGACATTGCTTACAATAAGGTTGCTCATAATCAACCACATGAAATATTTCACCTTTATAAGGTCATTCCTTCTTTCTCATCATTAGGGTTTCCTTATACCCTTATTTAAAATTAGGATTATGATTTATTGTCATATTGCCCAGGATTAGGGCTTTATGCAATATGACTTCACATTAGAGTCTCATATACCTTCACCCTTCTTAGGGCCTCTCATAACAACATAGTATTAGAGCATCATGTGGTGTTAATTCTTAGTCAGGGTTTCTCATGGAATCACACTCAACTAGGGTTTCACATGGAATTACCCTCAACTAGGGTTTCTCAGGGAATCACCCTCAACTAGGGTTTCACATGGAATCACCCTCAACTAGGGTTTCACATGGAATTACCCTCAACTAGGGTTTCTCAGGGAATCACCCTCAACTAGGGTTTCACATGGAATCACCCTCAACTAGAGTTTCACATGTCATTACGTGACATCACCCTAAATTGATTTTGACATCACATCACCACATCAATGTTCCATATACATCATTCTAACTTAGCTCATGACATAACCCTAGAATAGGATTTCACATGGAACCATCCTTAATTAGGATTTCCACTATAGTCACCCACAATTTTGGTCTACTATTCATCTCCATTAGGATTTCATTCAATTGTCCATAATTAGAGATTCACTATTCATCCCAATTAGGGTTTTACATCTCATTTCCCTAAATTAGAGTTTCACTTAGCATTACCCTAGATTAGGGCTACATCCTCACCCTAGATTAGGGTTTTACTTAGAATTGCCCTCAATCAGGGTTAGAACTCAATAGCCCTGTCGATTAGGGTTTATGTTCATGATTAGGGTTTCATAATCTCTCTACTTAAGTACCATACCCTTAATCACCACATGAATCATGTTCATGTATGAATTCATGCTATCATCTTCTCAACTTGATTAGGTCATATCAACCCTTCAATCAAGTACATACATCTATGATTAACATAGTGTACCAATTCATTGTTCTTATAAGCAATTAGGGTTCATCCCTTAATTGGCACTAATCACTTAGGTACTATTAGGGTTTCAACCTTTGTACCTTCATTGATTATCATTACTAATCATCATTGGATCAATGAATAATTCATCATCATCTTAATTCTCAAGAGATTCAATCACATTGTACCTCCAATACATAAGGTATCCAATTGAATTGAGCAATTGAATCTTCAATTACAATAGGTGTCCAAGTGGATTAACCAATTGAGTCCTCAATCAATTTTGACTAATTGAGCCCCAAATAGTGTTGGTCTTTCAAATTTCAAATGGTTTGAAACCGTTTGGTAAAGGTGGTACTTGAGATCGTTTGCTAAAGCAAGTACTTGAAACCGTTTGCTAAAGTACCTTTTTGAAACCGCATGGACTCAACCGGTTTGGGATCGTTTGGTCCCAAATGGTCTTGAGACCATTTGTACTCAAACGGTCTTGAGACCGTTTGGTCCAAACCTCCTCAAAACTACATGGACCAAATATGGTCTCAACCAATCAAATTGAAATAGGGTTTCCAATGTTGATTCCTTCAATTATTGAATTCATGTAACCAATCATCAATTGGACCTATCATCATACTTCAATTGAGTTAAATAGGTCAAACTTCAACTTATTTGACCCTCAATTGACCCTCAATTGGTCATCAATAGGGTTTGAATCAATTGAATTAGGGTTTGGAATCGATGATCCTTCAACATTAATCAATGTAAGATTAGTTACTTAGAAACCATTGAACCATCATCCAAATTGAACATGACCTGACCCCAAACGGTCTTGAGGTTGTTTGGATGACCTCCAAACGGTCTTGAGACCGTTTTCCCATGTCAACATCAAAATCCAAGTCAACCAATTAGAGTTTGGATCATTGGATTGATCACCAAATCAGCAATTGATTACACTTCAACTTAGTATCTTTGGATCTTCAATTGCTTAACCATACTCAACCCTAGACCTCCCAACGGTCTTGGGTGACCTCCAAATGGTCTTGAGACTGTTTGGGTGAGCCCCAAATGGTCTTGAAATTGTTTGGGTCAATCAACCCAAAACCTCAACACAATCAATTACAAATCAACAATTAACCCGATTAGGGTTTGCTACTTGGTGATTAACCATACATTGATTTAATCAATTGGAAGCTTTAGATTATCATTCAACATGTATTACGGTTATGACCTCAAATGGTCAATCCTCTCAAATGGTCAACTCCCTCAAATGGTTTGGTCTCAAATCACCAAACGGTTTTGAAACTGTTTGGTCTCCAAACGGTTTGGTGAAACCGTTTGGACCAACAAGTTGCAAACCGTTCGGCTTGGATATTTGGAGAGGTGTGTGCTTGTGATGATGTCATCATCATCAAGCTCTAAACTCATGAAATCTTTTGTGAGTTCCATGGTGATTGCACCAATCAACCAAATCAATTATTGTAAATGTGGAAATGATCATTATTTGATAAGGAATTGAATGCAATAACAAAATCAAGGGTTCAAGTTATAAAACCCGCCTCCAATTGAGCTCCAAAGTTCCAAGCTCACGGAAAAAATGGTGTATGCAACTCCTTTAACCATTCCAAGGCTCGTCCACAAGGTTTGAGTGAAAAGGAATGGTTAGAATTGAAGAGGAGATCGAAATAGGAAGAAATCATGCATTGATTTGTGATTTCCACCATGAAATCGTGGTGAACCAAGGTCAAGAAGCTTACCAACAAGTTGGGGATCGTCCTCCTGATCCTCCCAATCTCCCTTGGTCGTTTCCCAAGCAAGGAGAAGAAGTGGGGTCGAAAAAGCCTTTCATTTGGCTTGTAAGAGGTCCTTTTATAAAAAAATTCAATGAGAGAGAATATGCTTTGTAAAAAACCATTTAATCCCAAAAATATGGCTGCATCTTCCCCCTAATCTTCCTTAGGGACGAGGATATATTGTTTTCCTCCAATTCCTCTCAATTACCCATGATTTAAAGAAAAGAAAATTAAGCACCTTAAATCATATTATACTAATATCCATATGTGAGTGGATATTTCTTTTTCTTATAAAATTGTGAGTGAGTTATCCACTCCCTTGGATATTTTCGTGGTACTTGCAAGGATCAAGGATTTCCAAACACATCTGAATCCAACCATTTTAATTTTGGTTGAAGGCCCTTTAATTAATACATTTATTTTTGCCCTAAATCGAATTAGGGTTTCAATTAGGATTAAATCTTGATTATTTTAATATCAAAATTCTCTCTCCTCCAGCTTAATTCAAATGAGGCGCCCCTCTCATTGTCTTTGCTCTAAATGATGCCAAGAAACATTAGGGACCTTATTGAAGTGGTAATTTACATATTTCACCCTAAGTTTTGGGTAAATTGCACATTACACCAAAACTAGGTTTTCATGCACATACATTGCTTTATCAGCTCTTTCTTGGTATTCAGGCTTACATAAGCCATACCTTAGCATAATTTTCACTCTCATGATGCTTCAACACATGAGGAACATATTATCATGCACAATTTTCACTTAAACCCCTCAACTTGGGTAATTTGCACTTTAGTCCAAATCAAACAAAACATTGATTTCAACAATGTTCAAAAGGACTAGAATTGCAACATAGGTTCCTCTTGAGGCCTAATTACTTTTCACAAGATGAGATTAAGCATTTAATCATATTTCTTAATCAAAACACCTAGGGTTAAAGTATAACCCAGGTCAGGGATGTTACAAATTATAAACCCCTAACAAGGATTTCGTCCCCGAAATCCAGATAAAGGAAAATAGATGTATTTTATTCATCATACTATCTAGTCTTCACATATCATCTCCTTATTATGGAGACACCATAAAACTTTGATCAACACAAAGTGTTTCCGTACAAGATTCTCATAGAATCAACACACAAGGCACATGCTCCACTGTTCCTCATCATTGACTATGGAGTCAACTTTGTATCAAAAAACACTTTTCTTATTCAGAGAGACATCATACATTATTTATTAATATCATGTTTATTCAAAGCATAAACCCCTAACATATGATGTTGATATCATTTTATATAATCAGACTAATTTCATAGTTGACCACTCCAGGTAGCCAACCTAAACCATCTGATAATTCTCAGATACTAGAATCTTTCACCTTGGTATCTATCACATGTGTTGAGAACACATCACATATTTCTCTTCCTTTCATCTTGGTACATTAATTATTACATATGTCCTCATCTTGGAACCCAAGTCCAAGATAAACTGATACTTTTCTAAGTATCCATCACATGGACATATTTATCTTATGCACATCAAGTGTCCTAAGACCCTCTTGATTGCCATGTCCCTGAAAGGAAAGAAAACAAGGATTTATATTCCTCTTATTAATTCATGTATTTTCAACTATTCATGAACCATTTACTCTTTGTCTCATCCTAGGTTCCTTGCCTTTAGCATTGGAATTTGTAAGGATGATTGCATGTCATTATCCCTTTCTTTATTATTATCTAGCATGTTTATGATCATCTCATGATCTCATCACATTTCCAATTTCCTTATTATGGGAAAGATCTTTATTATACTTGCAACATTATTGAACAGGGTTCATCTCCCTTATTCTTATTCTTGTCTTATGAGGAGTACACTTTTAGTTCCTCATACAACATGCTTATGTAAGATGATCTCAGAATTCTCTTTCTTATGTTTAGGATATGACACATTTATTCATTCCATATTCCTGATTTCATAATACTCATTAGATTGTCTCAGAATGACTACTTGATCAGAGAAATAAAAAAGACAACAATCTAAGAGTTTCCATACTCACTTTATCATCAACAGTTGTATACCTGGCCAAGGTATATAAATACTGAGATTAAGTGGTATGAAATTTGTATGCTATCATACTCCTTCTTTTCATATTATCACATGCATAAGGTTTAACATCCCTGAATCTTATTCAGGCATTTCTTATATACCTCATCTTTTCTTATAGAGATAAGATCAACATAAAACATTTGTAATGTTTTACTGTGCAAAACATAAGTCCCCACAGGACTAATCAAGGAAAGTTCAATCAATTCCTTTCTTAGTTAATCTAGGAATTCATAAGATGACATATTTGAATGACATTATCTTGTCTAACCTGTCATGATTCATGGATTATTCACTGCCTCAGGCTAACTCTGCCTCAAAGGTTGATTCAACAGGCTAAGGTTGAGCACAAACTCAATTTAAGTCCAGAAATTCATCATTTCCTTTTGCTTCAACTTGCTGATGCTGATTACAAATCCTGTTGATATCTAAAACATCATAATTGAGGTTGGGAATCTAGGTTATACTGCCAATGCTTGAACCACTATATACATTACTGTTGCCCTAAATTCTCCAATAGTAATACTTAAAGAAGGATTTTCTTATTATAGTTGGATCAGCTAGGGAATTCTCAGGCAATTGTCTCTCTCTTGCCTGCCCCCATGCACCTCTTCTTGGTGCAACATTGTTGCTTTCAGAAGCAACCTCCTCATGTGACCCACTCATCTTTAAGTTCTTCTCTTATACGAGTAGAAGACACTATTAGATACACTGGATGACACCAGAACATACTCTACTACCTTAGTCCTATGTCTATGTAGACTCATCGAACCTAGAGCTCTGATACCACTAATTTGTGGCATCCAACTCACAAAAACAAGATTAACTTAAACGGAAGCGAATCATTTGCAGCGGATTACCGAAAATCACTAAAAATTAAAACTTTTTGCAGAGAGATCCACACATAGGAAATCTTTTCCATCAAGAACCATTGTATAACATTTACATTCTAGTTCAAATGGACATAATCTGTGCCATCTCTTTTTAGAGACTACATCATACTCATCATTTAGGCTTAACCCCATTCTAGAGGTGCATTAATTAACATTCATCAAAGTGCAACAACTCATTACATTTCATTGTAATAGTTGCATAACACACTTCATATGTTTCTTACCCAATTATATTGGATTTGAAGTGTATCAAGGTATATAAACCCTAAAGTGCTAAATGTGATAACTATCATATCTTGATGTATCACTTTCTCATCATTTCAGACTCTCTTGAGTTAACCAACTTATCTTGTATTAAGGTATTTCCCCTCTTAATACATTACATCACTAAACCCTCACCTTTAGCATATAATGCATAGGCCACACATTAGAATTGTTCAATTATCTTTAATGATATGAACTTGTCTAATGCTAAAGACATTGCTTACAATAAGGTTGCTCATAATCAACCACATGAAATATTTCACCTTTATAAGGTCATTCCTTCTTTCTCATCATTAGGGTTTCCTTATACCCTTATTTAAAATTAGGATTATGATTCATTGTCATATTGCCCAGGATTAGGGATTTATGCAATATGACTTCACATTAGAGTCTCACATACCTTCACCCTTCTTAGGGCCTCTCATAACAACATAGTATTAGAGCATCATGTGGTGTTAATTCTTAGTCAGGGTTTCTCATGGAATCACACTCAACTAGGGTTTCACATGGAATTACCCTCAACTAGGGTTTCTCAAGGAATCACCCTCAACTAGGGTTTCACATGGAATCACCCTCAACTAGGGTTTCACATGGAATTACCCTCAACTAGGGTTTCTCAGGGAATCATCCTCAACTAGGGTTTCACATGGAATCACCCTCAACTAGGGTTTCACATGGAATCACCCTCAACTAGGGTTTCACATGTCATTACATGACATCACCCTAAATCGATTCTCACATCACATCACCACATCAATGTTCCATATACATCATTCTAACTTAGGGTTTCTCATGACATAACCCTAGAATAGGATTTCACATGTAACCATCCTTAATTAGGATTTCCACTATAGTCACCCACAATTTGGGTCTACTATTCATCTCCATTAGGATTTCATTCAATTGTCCATAATTAGAGATTCACTATTCATACCAATTAGAGTTTTACATCTCATTTCCCTAAATTAGAGTTTCACTTATCATTTCCCTAGATTAGGGCTACATCCTCACCCTGGATTGGGGTTTTACTTAGAATTTCCCTCAATAAGGGTTAGAACTCAATAGCCATGTCAATTAGGGTTTATGTTCATGATTAGGGTTTCATAATCTCTCTACTTAAGGATCATACCCTTAATCACCACATGAATCATATTCATGTAGGAATTAATGCTATCATCTTCTCAACTTGATTAGGTCATATCAACCCTTCAATCAAGTACATACATCTATGATTAACATAGTGTACCAAGTCATTATTCTTATAAGCAATTAGGGTTCATCCCTTAATTGGCACTAATCACTTAGGTACTATTAGGGTTTCAACCTTTGTACCTTCATTGATTATCATTACTAATCATCATTGGATCAATGAATCATTCATCATCATCTTAATTCTCAAGAGATTCAATCACATTGGACCTCCATTACATAAGGTATCCAATTGAATTGAGCAATTGAATCTTCAATTACAATAGGTGTCCAAGTGTATTAACCAATTGAGTACTTAATCAATTTTGACTACTTGAGCCCCAAACAGTCTTGGTCTTTCAAAGTTCAAATGATTTGAAACCATTTGGTAAAGGTGGTACTTGAGATCGTTTTCTAAAGCAAGTACTTGAAACTGTTTGCTAAAGTACCTTTTTGAAACCGCATGGACTCAACCGGTTTGGGATCGTTTGGTCCCAAACGGTCTTGAGATCGTTTAAACCCAAACGGTCTTGAGACCGTTTGGACCAAACCTCCTCAAAACTGCATGGACCAAATATGGTCTCAACCAATCAAATTGAAATAGGGTTTCCAATGTGGATTCCTTCAATTATTGAATTCATGTAACCAATCATCAATTGGACCTATCATCATACTTCAATTGAGTTAAATAGGTCAATCTTAAACTGATTTGACCTTCAATTGACCCTTAATTGGTCGTCAATTAGGGTTTGAGTGAATTGAATTAGGATTTGGAATCTATGATCCTTCAACATTAATCAATGTAAGATTAGTTACTTCGAAACCATTGAACCATCATCCAAATTGAACATGACCTGACCCCAAATGGTCTTGAGGTCGTTTGGATGACCTCCAAATGGTATTGAGACCATTTTCCCATGTCAACATCAAAATCCAAGTCAACCAATTAGAGTTTGGATCATTGGATTGATCACTAAATCAGCAATTGATTACACTTCAACTTAGTATCTTTGGATCTTCAATTGCTTAACCATACTCAACCCTAGACCTCCAGACGGTCTTGAGACCGTTTGGGTGATCCCCAAACGGTCTTGAAACCGTTTGGGTCAATCAACCCAAAAACTCAACACAATCAATTACAAATCAACAATTAACCCGATTAGGGTTTGCTACTTGGTGATTAACCATAGATTGATTTAATCAATTGGAACCTTTAGATTATCATTCAAAATGTATTAGGGTTCTGACCTCAAATGGTCAACCCTCTCAAATGGTCAACTCCCTCAAATGGTTTGGTCTCAAATCACTAAACAATTTTGAAACCGTTTGGACCAACAAGTTGCAAACTGTTTGGCTTGGATATTTGGAGAGGTGTGTGCTTGTGATGATGTCATCATCATCAAGCTCTAAACTCACGAAATCTTCTGTGATTTCCATGGTGATTGCACCAATCAACCAAATCAATTATTGTAAATGTGGAAATGATCATTATTTGATAAGGAATTAAATGCAATAACAAAATCAAGGGTTCAAGTTATAAAACCTGCCTCCAATTGATCTCCAAAGCTCCAAGATCAAGGAAACAATGGTGTATGCAACTCCTTTAACCATTCCAAGGCTCGTCCTCAAGGTTTGAGTGAAAAGGAATGGTTAGAATTGAAGAGGAGATCAAAATAGGAAGAAATCATGCATTGATTTGTGATTTCCACCAAGAAATCATGGTGAACCAAGGCCAAGAAGCTTACCAACAGGTTGGGGATCGTCCTCCTGATCCTCCCAAGCTCCCTTGGTCGTTTCCCAAGCAAGGAGAAGAAGTGGGGTCGAAAAAGCCTTTCATTTGGCTTGTAAGAGGTCCTTTTATAAAAACTTCAATGAGAGAGAATATGCTTTGTAAAAATCCATTTAATCCCAAAAATATGGCCGCCTCTTCCCACTCATCTTCCTTAGGGACGAGGCTATATTGTTTGACTCCAATTACTCTCAATTATCCATGATTTAAAGAAAAGCAAATTAAGAACCTTAAATCATATTATACTAATATCCATATGTGAGTGGATATTTCTTTTTCTTATAAAATTGTGAGTGAGTTATCCACTCCCTTGGATATTTTCGTGGTACTTGCAAGACTCAAGAATGTAAAAACACATATGAATCCAACCATTTTGATTTTGGTTGAAGGCCCTTTAATTAATACATTTATGTTTGCCCTAAATTGAATTAGGGTTTCAATTAGGATTAAATCTTGATTATTTTAATATCAAGATTCTCTCTCCTCCATCTTAATTCAAATGAGGCTCCCCTCTCATTTCTTTGCTCTACATGATTCCAACAAACATTAGTGACCTTATTGAAGTGGTAATTTACATATTGCACCCTAAGTTTTGGGTAAATTGCACATTACACCAAAACTAGGTTTTCATGCACATACATTGCTTCATCGACTCTTTCTTGGTATTCAGGCTTCCATAAGCCATACCTTAGCATAATTTTCACTCTAATTATGCCTCAACACATGAGGAATATATTATCATGCACAATTTGCACTTAAACCCCTCAACTTGGGTAATTTGCACTTTAGTCCAAAATAAACAAAACATTGATTTCAACAATGTTCAAAAGGACTAGAATTGCAACATAGGTTCCTCTTGAGGCCTAATTACTTTTCACAAGATGAGATTAATCATTTAATCATATTTATTAATCAAAACACCAAGGGTTAAAGTATAACCCAGGTTAGGGATGTTACAATTACATGCATTCATTAGATTCTCATCATTAACCCCTAACTAGCTTTATTTGAGGGGTTTGGCCAAATTAGGTTCCAACTTTCTTACTAGTGCATTTTATGATCTCTTAGTTATTTAGTGTCCATAATAAGGGTGTGGTTCAAGTTTCATGTAATTTTCAGATTCCTTACATTTTATATGATCATATCAAGATTTAGGTCACTCATGCACATTATAGGGTCAAAGACTCATAATATGACATACAAGGTCATGATCCAAACAAGACAAGAGATCCAACAATAAAGCATGATTTAGATCAAGACCATATGGTCATAGGAATCACACTATAATATGGGTGGATGTCATCTACGTCTAGCTTCAAAAGGGTCATCATTAAACTCAACATTCCAACATACATAGCTTATAGATTCAACATGTAATTTAAGTGAACCATCAACATCATAAGGATCATAAGGATTAGAACAAAACTTTATTTGAGAGGAAAAGAAATAAGATCAAGGTCCACAACAAGAAATTGAGCATAAGAGCATGAGTCAAGTCACATATGTCACATAAGAGGTCAATTAAGGATGCAATACGGTCACATACATCATATAAGCCAGAAGAGGTTGGTGTTAGACCTTTTAATCACAAATCATCATAAGATAAAAGACTTTAGAGATATAATAGAGTTGGTTGCATAGGTTAGGCCGAACCCAACATTGGTTCAAGTATAACAAACATTCACATCATAGGGGTACATATGTGCATTAGATGTCAAATGAATCAACCATAGCAAGGAGGATATTATAGATTGACATTAAAGTCATGGAGAGACATATATTATTGAATTAGGGTTGATTAGGCATTAATCCATCATTAAGTAGTAAGACTCTATCAACTTATGACAAGGTGCATCATTAGAGTCTCAACACTAGTATATATGTACAACGAGAGTCATGTATGAGAAATAAGGATGATTAGGACTCCCATAAATTAAAGATGTATAAAAGTTATAGATTTCAAGCTTAGGATGGTGAATGGCCATTTATTTTGCAAGATTGATCATAAAAGTACATTAAATGTATTTAATGAACTAAAGCTCACAACTTTTAAGAAATAAGGGAATAAGAAGTGGAATTAGGGTCTACAACCAATGTGAAAGTGTAGGACTTCTCGAGCTGATAAATTTGGTATATAAATATTCCCAATTTGGTGAAAGGTCTTGAGAATTATGCATTTTGTGAGATTTCATTTGAAACTATAGAGAAAAATCCAGTCTTTGATAATGTGGCTTATCACAACCATTACCTAGGGCCATCTCCCTGACCCCAGCAGCCACCTCCCAGGTGGGGTGCCGCTTGCGTGGATCCATGTGGCAATCCACTATCCTCATCAGTCACTCTAAATGAGGAAGGAGGGATGGTGGCGTTTGGAAGATAGGCATTATCTCGGCCGTTGTTGGCTCGTCGGAGGGTTGTGCCCCTTTTCTCCTTCTCCTGGAACACCAAGCCCCATGTGATTCCCCTATTCTTGGCTACAAAATAGAGTACAAATAGGGCACTTGGTGCCTAACCCTTAAGTACTCCATAGCTCCTCAGAAGGTTCGGAGTAGTAGTGCAGAAGTAGTAGAGGGGCTAGGGCACCACGACCGCCCATCTATCCATGTGCGCCGACCGTCATAGGGTGGTGCGAGCCGTGGCAGCACCAGTGCCAACCCTAGGAAGATATCCTCCAACTTGCTGAGGAGAAATGGCGTAAGAGGCAAAGGTGGAAGGGAGAAGTAAAGAGGATCAATGTTGGAAAAGGGTGGCTTTTAATAGGAGTAGGGGCTATAGGTTTTGGGAAGTTGTTTCTCATATGAGGTCCCTTCATTACCGGATATAGCTGGAGGTGGGGGATGACCTTCTCAGCCTCATAATACTTTCCCAAAGCAAACTCAAGAGATAGGTAGAAATGAACAAGGCAGTAACGTGGATGGGCTGCGATATGTAATTGGGCCTATGAAGGACGGCCCAACTATATAACAAAAATTGAATTAAATCAAGGCCAATCAAGGAAACTTTGAAATCTCATTACTTGGGCTATGATGGTCCGATTTGGACCATTCTTGCACCGTTGAAAAGACAATTGAACCTTGTATCTTATGAAATATTTTGTGGATCAAGGTGATCATATTAATCATGTTCTATTTCAATTGCAAAGTGGTTATTCATTAAGGAATGAAACTTAGCTCAAAAGAGCAAATTAAAGGAACACATTATGAAATTGATCATTGATGTGATCAAATTGGAGAAGCACCATACTCCAACAATTGAATTAATATCCAATTGAGTCATTTGAGTAATAAGAGATAGAAATAGTACATGAGAGGAGTGGGAAAAACTATGTTGTCACATCCTTCCCTCCTTCAAAGAAATTTCATCCTTGAAATTCATCTAAGATCATAGTCAAGAGTCAAATTTCATGTTCATCATATTTTAAGAAATATACTTAGGTGTCAGGGCATCTAGTGTACACTTTGTCATTATCAAGGGTGTACAATCCCCATTAGATTCATATTACTTGGTATTGAATCATATTTGGACATCATTTTGACATTAGAGTTCTATAACTCTTATCACTTACACATTTGGGTTTTTTTCATATAATCACACAAGCACAAGGTGTGTTATCAAATCCTATGTTGTTGATTTCTCAAAAGGACGTGTTCATCATCATGATTTGCAAATGAGACTATCATCAAAGATGTATTTCATCGTTATACTAGATTTCATGTATTTTTTCTACCGACTTTCTCCAGTTATGTTAATCACTTTTCATATAGGGCCCAAAACAAATCAATGTATTCATATTTATTCAAGATAATATCTCAAGGTATCATCATATTAAGTTCACGATTTAAAATCCACATATTTTATGCAATGTATGGTATGGTATTAGGTGTAGGTTACAAGAGAGGCTTATCGTACATATATTAAATTTTTAACTTAAGTGTGATTATCATCACATATCAAGCGTTGGTTTGAGGAACAACAATATCATCAACATTTAGGTTCACAATTATCTCACTTGTATCTAGAGAGAGCTCTACAAGCTTGAGCCACTTAAGCTAAGACCAGTCTATGTCCAACAAGACATGATAACCAAAACCATCTACCCATAACACAAATTCTACCAAACTATCAACGGCAAGAGAAATAGCTAGATTCCCTCACATAGAACCACTAACCTGAGTATGATGCTCATCATGGAGATCACTCATCATGTACATTGTCTTAGGGTCTTGGGACATCTCCCTCACCTATAAATCAAGCATTGTATATTCAATGGCTCCATCTCTAGGGTTAAATATTTTCATAGGAAATCTAGGGTTCAATGCTTTCAAGGGAACCACACACCAGGTGATTCAACTTAGAAGTAGTCTTGCTAGGAACTCATCATCATGTATTTCATCATGCATATTTTTCAACATTTCACATATTTTAGAGCTTAGGTACCCTAACCTTCTCCTGTGATGGATTGAC
Organism: Alisma plantago-aquatica; assembly: GCA_963693085.1. Classification (NCBI taxonomy): domain Eukaryota; kingdom Viridiplantae; phylum Streptophyta; class Magnoliopsida; order Alismatales; family Alismataceae; genus Alisma; species Alisma plantago-aquatica. The sequence continues at coordinate 542,643,613 of OY856413.1, read as the reverse complement.
TCATATCTAGAGGTCACCCTTTTCGTACATCCCATGCTAGAGGTCCTCCTTTGTAAAGAGGTTGAGGCTCGTGTTGGTATCAAACAATATGTCACATATCATATCTCAACACGTACAAGACTAGGCACAAGCAAGAATGCAATGCACTTGCTATGTTTAGCACATCAACTGAGACACATGTATCATACAAGGTGCTAGGTTTAGCTAGGGTTGCATTGTCAAAGTCATCTCATATCATTCAACATACTTGACCCTCTCAAAACCAAGTTGGGTCATATCCACATCAACATCATTATCAACATTATCCACGTCATCATCATTGTCATCATCATCATCATCATCGTCGTCATCATCATCATCATCATCATCATCATCATCATCATCATCATCATCATCATCATCATCATCATCATCATCATCATCATCATCATCATCATCATCATCATCATCATCATCATCATCATCATCATCATCATCATCATCATCATCATCATCATCATCATCATCATCATCATCATCATCATCATCATCATCATCATCATCATCATCATCATCATCATCATCATCATCATCATCATCATCATCATCATCATCATCATCATCATCATCATCATCATCATCATCATCATCATCATCATCATCATCATCATCATCATTAACAACAACTTAGGTTATCTAGGTTACTCACTAGCCTAACCTTTATCATGGCTCTAGACAATTCTAGAGACTACATATATCATCTAGACTTGATGTTACTTCTCTTCCTCTTAGGTTACATGGACACTCACTATCTTTTTGCATGTGGTAACATTTTCATATGTACATATACAAATACTTGAAATAGGTTTTCTCCAACATTGAAATGGGAGATGAAAACCACCATACTCCATTCGAATAAAACCAAAACCAAAATGAGTTACCACACTCATTAGGTAGTATAGTACCACAATACCTAGCGAACTAGCAAGAACATGGTGCACACCTATGTAGCTGCCCTAAGCACATGCTCTGAATATATGTCTAGGGTGGTAATAAGAACTCCCTTTTCTCACCTCCTGAACCTACAACCCATACTACATGATAGAAGGAGGAGAAGAGAAATGTTCTTTGGATTACACAAGTCCACTCCTAGTTCTAGAACATCTAGGTTCTAACCTAGAGGCTAAGTCAACATATTCAATAAAGGACATCTTATTAAGTTTATAGGGTTGAGATGTAAGGTGAGTTTAGTTTGTGTTTCATGTGAGCAATGTTTGGTGTAGTTATTGTTCATGCTATAATACCATCTGTCATAGAGCCGGAATCCCGACCCCATGAGCCAAATGAATACTAAATACAACATGAGGAAGCGTGAAATTCTTAGCACACATGAAAATATAACAAGATAAAAGCACCAACCATAGTTTCAACATTCAACAATATATATTAAGCAACATTGTTTATTGCAAGATTTCAAGCACATATTCAAGAGTACAATTTACCAGTCTGCTCATGTACACTATGGATCTACAACAAGTACACCTGACATAGCTCACTAAGACCATCAATTGCTATCCATCTCTAAACCTATAAAATGTGAAACAAGGTGGGTCAAGCACACGAGGTGCCAAGTACAGGGCTTAAAGTTACATATACATAAGCTTTGCATAATTTGAAAAGAGTGTAGAAGTAAATGAGCAAGAGTAAACAAGATAAGTATTTAGAAAAATGAGAGCCCATGTTTAATGTCATTTTACTCAAATTATACCATCATATCATGTATTCATAAGGCCTTTGATCAACTTCCCTTTGGAAGGATCCGTAAGGGTGCTCAAGATTAGCTAACCCTTCTATACATGACGGACCTCGAGGCCATTGCCAAGAGCTAACCCTATTTCAACATTGTATAATGGAGTTTATATATTATGTTTGCAAGTTATAAAACTACGATATGAGACAAACATCGAGTACATACTAGAATACTACATGACCATAATTGAGCAAGTACATAAGCATACATATGTATCACATTTCAAGCAAGAAAGTCACAGTCATATAATTATTTAAAGCTCGTACCTGATTCATAGATTCAAACCTAACTCATCCTTGATCATCTAGCATCAAGCCAAACCTAGTTAAGCACAAGATTACATGCATTCATTAGATTCTCATCATTAACCCCTAACTAGCTTCATTTTAGGGGTTTGGCCAAATAAGGTTCCAACTTTCTTACTAGCGTATTTTATGATCTCTTAGTGATTTAGGGTCCGTCATAAGGGTGTGTTTCAAGTTTCATGTCATTTTGAGGTTCCTTACATTTTATATGATCATATCAAGATTTAGGTCGCTCAGGCACATTATAGGGTCAAAGACTCAAAATAGAACATACAATGTCATGATCCAAACAATACAAGGGATCCAAGAATAAAGAATGATTTAGATTAAGACAGTATGGTCATAGGAATCACATTCTAATATGGGTGGATGTCACCTAGGTCTAGCCTCATAAGGGTCATCATTAGATTCAACATTCCAACATACATAGCTTATAGATTCCATGTAACATACCAGATCTTGGACCCTACCCTAGAACTTTGACCTTTTGGGTTTGACCAAATAAGGTTAAGGTTAGAATGATCCTAATAATCTAATGCATGAATAATGTAATCTAATATGTCATATAACTCATTTGGTAATAATAAAATGAGAAATAACTTAATTTCATGCATAATATGGTTAATGGGCCTCTAATGGGCTAGATGATATAACCCATGTAAGAAAGCCTCAAATTAAATAATAGACTCCAAATTCGTAATCTATACATAAAAATAATCTTATATATCAATTTTCATTTAATTTGGACAACCTCAAAATAATATGGTGATTTAGGGGAGAGAAATTGCCTAAAAGGTGTAATTAATATATAAATATAATAATTGACTCCAAAAGAGGAAAATAATCTTAGATTCGTGATCTACATAATAAATATAGCCTTTGGGTGAATTTTCATCCAATTTGGAGAAAGTTTGCTTAAAAGGTTAAATCAGGAGAGAGAAAGTGTGTAGAATCTCCAAAATATTAATTAAATATGCAAACAACTCCAATATGTAAAATTGATTGAAAATTCGTATTCAACACATTAAATATGATTTGTGTGTCAAGTTTCATAAAATTTGGATAATCCAAATACCATTGATGAAGGAGGAAAGAGAAAATAGTAATTGATTTATTTAACCCATTAAAAGTTTCCAAAAGGCAAAACTAAGTGCATAATTGGAATCTACATGTCTTTATTGGCCTCCGTGCAAAATTTGGTTTAATTTGGATAATGTTTGAGCCCTCAATTTAAGAAAGAGAAAAAGGTAAATTAAATATAATGACACCTTAATCCTAATCACATTTGGGCTATGATTTCTGTATTATCAGTTGTCACGCTGGATTTATTTCCTTTTTCCCATTTTGGCTTGGATCTGGACCGTCTGATTTTGATCTTGTGGTGCAAAACCCATCTCCTACCTTGAGTAGGATGGGCGCGCGGCAACTGTACCAGCAGGGCTGGTTTTTAATGGGTTTCTTTCCCAATTTTTAACCTTTCTGCGAGATTTCTTCGGCATTATATTCCCCTTCTGATTCTGTATAAGCTGATCCCCTTTTTACCCAGTTTTGTTGAGTTTTCTGGAAATGCCTAAACTTGGGTTCCAAGGTAGCTCGATCACCTTGGGAAAACCTGAGATGCTTTTCCATACATATAAATAAGACTACCGTGTGCATCATTTTTATTTGCTTATTCATCCTATCCACTCAATTCCGATTCCCGTCGTGTGTATCGCCGTCAGTGGGTGATTTTTGGGCTGGAGTTTGTGGTGATTATTGCTCCCTCTCTGCGCCATCTCGGTGCCAATTGACTACATCTACAGGTTCGTTTGGAGCATCTCTTTCTTAGATTGTTCTTTCTTTCTCGAGTGGGCAACTACTTTGGATTCACCCAATTCTTCCCCGAGTTGCAGCCCTGCTGCTTCGCAGCCATGGCGCGTACAGAGTAGGAAGACGGGCTAGGGGTTTTCTCGGTTCTACCCTCCTGTTTTCCCTTTCTTTCATGTTTAGTCGTCAAGGGCATTTTCGACATTTCGACTTTTGTTTTCTTTGGTCCACTGCGGATCTCGTGAGCTTGACCAAACTCTGACCAGATGACACGACCATGGCTGATTGGGCCATGTCATCCGGTGTTGGCCCATCCGTTCTCTCTCTCTCGCTTTAATCGCTGACATGGATTTTCTTTGGTTTCTGATTGGCTGATGCTTAAAAATCAATAACTAATTATTTACTGATCATAAAAATATAAATAAATAGTCGTTGGATTCAAAAAAATGCAAGATTTCTTATGGTGTTGGTTTTATCGCCTGAATCTTATGTTTTAAACATGTGTTTTTAATGGATCTAATTAATAATGAATTAACTTCTAAAAATCATAACTAAATATTTATAAGTCAGAAAAATATAATAAAATATGTTTTGAACTCAGGAAAATATAATCTAAAATATGGAATGGTTTTGGAAACCTAATTCACATAATAATAAAAAGGTGGGTTTTAGGGTTTATGAAATCAATATAAATCTAACCCTAATTTCACTTATATGCTAAATAGGTGTTTTGGAAGCCTAGGCTTGGACCTAGATGTGACCCTGGATCGTTTGACTCTGAAGTTGAGGTATGTTGTATCTCCTATTCATCCATATTGAGCAATTCACCCATCTTATCTTTCTTTTGACTTTAACCTACACTTATGTCTAATCTTTTGTTATCATGGTTCGTGTGAACTATCTTTCTTGATATGAACTTGGATATTTTCTTGATATCATATCTTGTGCCTTGGTGCATGTTGGCCTCTTATATTGATATGTAACACTTTGAGGTGGATGTTATATTGTTTGTGTTGTCCATTGTGTGATGGCAACATTGTATTAATCTGACTATACTTTTGACTTGCCTCTACATTATACATGCTATGTGATTCAGTAGCACTAGAGTAGTGTAAGTGCATTGGTTTTGTTTATAGCAGATGTGATATTTCCTGCTCTTTTTAGGACGGCAAGGAACCTCGTACCCAGGGCAAGATGTGTGTCTTGACCCATTTTATATATTTGGGAGATTGGCAGTATTCCTTTCTCTATCAGGCTTCAGCTTTATGGGGGTTGGCCGCCAATTGTGTTTATATTGTTCTAGGGCTATGCTTATCTCACATGCATGCAGGATATTGATTGTGGGGTGTGTGCCCTACTTGTGTTTTGTTTACCACCATGGTAGTGGATTTATTTATGGCACAATCCTTTTATATGTTATTTTATGGCAAGTATCCCTTTTGTTATGTTACTTTTTCTCTTGATACCCATTTGGGTGGTTCTTATCTCTTGCATGGGAAGCTTTGTTTTACATTTGATGTCCTTTATATCCTTATGTTGCTCAATTTGCTTTTTAGTATGCACATACCAGCCTTTGCTGATGTCTCCTTTTGTTTCTCTTTTGCTGGGGTATGCTTCCAACCCTAGGTGGAAGACTTGGATGCATGGCATGGTGACCTGGACTTAGTTTGTGAAGCTTGGAGGCAATCTTGAGGTGGTTTAGATTTCCTCTACATGTATCCTTATGATGTAAGTTTAAGTTTGTAACCCTTTGTTTAATAATTGAATATAGTCATGTTATCCTTCCGCTGCTATACTTTGGTCTTTTGATTACCATTAAATAAAGATTTGAAAAGTTTACACCCACTCCATCACACCTTTCGAGTGTGTTTGGATTGGAGGTTCTATTGTTCAAATTTTTAGTAGAGAAGTGGTTTCACTTCTTTACATTCCACATGTGATTTAAGTGAATCCTCAACATCATAAGGGTTAAAAGGATTAGAACAAAACCTAATTTGACTGGATAAGGCATAAGATCAAAGTCCACAACAAGAAATTGAGCATAAGAGCATGACTCAAGTCACATATGTCACATAAGAGGTCAATTAAGGTGAAATAGGGTCACATACATCATATAATCCAAAAAAGTTTGGTCTTAGTCCTTTAGGTCACAAAACATCATAAGACAACGGACTTTACAAATATAATAGAATTGGTTGCATAGGTTAGGCTAAACCCAACATTGGTTCAAGTATAACTAAACATTCACATCATATGGGTACATATGTGCATTAGATGTCAAATGAATCAACCATAGAAAGGAGGATATTAGAGACTGATATTAAAGTCATGGAGAGACATATATTACTGAATTGGGGTTGATTAGGCATTAGTCCATCATTAAGTAGTGAGACTCCATCAAATTATGACAAGGTGCATCATTAGAGTCTCAAAACTAGTATATATGTATCACTAGAGTCATGTATGAGAAATAAGGATGATTAGGACTCCCATCAAAATTCAAAATGTACAAAAGTTATAGATTTCAAGATTAGGATGGTGAATGGACATTAATTTTCCAAGCTTGATCATCATAGTACATTTAATGTATTTAATGTACTAAAGCTCACATCTTTTAAGAAATAAGGGAACAAGAAGTTGAATTAGGGTCTGAAACCAATCTCAAAATGTAGAGCTTCTCGAGCTGATAAATTTGGTATATCAATTTTCCCAATTTGGCCAAACGGTTTGAGAGTTATGCATTTTGTGAGATTTCAATTGATACTATAGACAAAAATTCAGTCTTTGATAATGTGGCTTATCACAGTCATTACCCTAAACCCTAAACCAAAAAAATGGACACAACTCATCAAATACAAATACTACTAACACTCCCCTCCCTAGCATCCCATTCCAAAAAAATATGCATCCCCTCTTTGGAAATACATCAACAAAAATATCCAAAAAATCACTCAAATCATTAACACTCCCCCACACTCCCACCTAAATATCTCCTTTTGGTTCGATCCTTGGTTCTCTATCATCAATCTTCGTCCTTCATGGACTATCCCAAACAAACTGCTCAACATGAAAATTGACAAAGCCCTCCTACTTATCACCAGTAGCAGATCAAATTCTCTAAAAAGATGCATACACATGCAGCTAAGTCAAGAGGAAATCAGAAATCTAAAACTCTCATTGGAAAACAATACCTCAAACATCATAACATGGAAATGGGGCAGCACATACTCGGTTAAGCAATCCTATACCTACCTTTCCTAAAGAGGTTATGCCCCAACCACCAAAAAAATTTGGAAACAAAAATGGCCACAAAAATATAAAACATTCCTTTGGCTATTACTACATGAAAAATTACTCACTGGTGAAAATCTTGCAAAAAAGGGTTTCATTGGCCCCTTCAGATGCTCACTATGCGAAAAAATCATTGACTCAGTTGATCACATCTTCTTCAAATGTATCTTTTCACAAAACATCTTCACACACTACACACGAAACTACATTCCTGATCTCCAGGAAGCAACTTTCCCAGCACAAATCACACCAAAAAAACACTTCAAAAAATTCAAGAGTAGTGATATTTTCACCACTATCAGTTGGAATCTCTGGAAAGAAAGAAACAACATAATCTTCAACAACAACAAAAAATTGAAACAAAATATTATCTCACAGATAGATGCAGATCTTCACATTCTAACAAAATGCAGGTAACCAAGTTGAAGGAGGACATGAAGAATCTGAAGAAGGAGAATCAGAAGCAAAATTTTTGTGCGATCTTAAAGCAATGGTTGATGATGAAACTAGGATCAGTATAGTCCAACAACAACTTTGATTGCTCTTCCTGGTGGATGATTTTTTCAAAAATTAGAGACTTTCCACTATAACATATTCTAGAGACTTGTTAAGGGGTGTCTCCCCCACTTCATCAGCACTTTGCTTTATTCTCAACTAGGCTCAAAAGTTCAACTTTTATTTCAGTTTACATTTTTTAACATCTTGTACGGAACTCACATTAGCAGGTGTTTGCTTGCTTCGATGTGTTATTTAATATATGCTATGCCACTTACTAAAAAAAAATAGTCGTTACCTAGGGCCGGCTCCCTGACCTCAGTAGCTGCCTCTCGGGTTGGGTGCCACTTGTGTGGATCTGCGTGGCGGTCCACCATCCTCATTAGTCACTCTAAATGAGGAAGGAGGGGTGGTGGCATTTGGCAGATGGGCATTATCTCGGCCGTTGCTGGTTCGTCAGAGGGTTGTGCCCCTTTTCTCCTTCTCTTGGCACACCAAGCCCCATGTGATTCCCCTGTACTTGGCTGCAGAACAAAGTACAAAGAGGGCACTTGGTTCCTGACCCTTCAGTTCTCCAGAGCTCCTCAGAAGGTCTGGACCAGCAACGCCAGAGCGGCGGAGGGGCAAGGGCACCCTGGCTGCCCATCTGTCCATGTGTGTTGGCCATCGAGGGTGGTAAGGCCATGGTAGCACCAGCGCCAACCCTAGGAAGGTAACCTCCAAGTGGCTGAGGAGAAATGGCACAAGAGGCAAAGGTGGAAGGGATAAATAAAAAGGATCGAAATTGAAAAAGGGGGCTTTTAATAGGAGCAAGGGGTCTACGTTTTGGGGAGTTTTTGCTCATATGAGGTCCCTTCATTACCGAATATAGCTGGAGGTGGGAATGACCTTCTCAGCCTCACAATACTTTCCCAAAGTACACTCAGGAGACAGCGAGAACCAGACAAGGTAGTAATGAGGATGGGCTATGATTTGTAATTGGGCCTATTAAGGTCGGCCCAGTTAGAAGCTGAAGGATAACAAAAATCGAATTAAATCAAGGCCAATCAAGGAAACTTTGAAATATCATTACTTGGTCTATGATGGTCTGATTAGGACCATTGTTGCACCGTAGAAAAGACAATTTAACCTTCTATCTTATGAAATATGCTATGGATCAAGGTGAGCATATTAATTAGGTTTTATTTCAATTGCAAAGTGATTCATTAAGGAATGAAACTTAGCTCAAAAGAGTAAATTAAAGGCACACATTATGAAATTGATCATTGATGTGATCAAATTGGAGAAGCATCATACACCAACAATTGAATTAATATCCAACTGAGTCATTTTAGTAACAAGAGACAGAAATAGTACATGAGAGGAGTGACAAAAACTAGGTTGTCATAGAGATCTAGTAATCTCTATGAGAACAACAGTAAATATTATCATTAGAATTTCTTGCTATATATATATATTTATATATATGAAATAAATTAACTATTTTCTCTTAATACTGCAGCACACCACACTATGACAACTTTGAAAATTTAAAACCATATCTTCACTATAACCATTCGGTAAGGTATGAGGCATAAAATGTGGTGCGGTTATATGTGGATATGCTTTCTTTAAAATACCATTGTTGATTTTATGTATGTAAATGTCAAGAAGTTATGATAAACTTGAGTTCATAAGTTTTCCCAACTAGTTATTACAAATTAACCCAAGCTCAACTTAATATTTAGACTAAAGATTTTATAGTGTTTATTTTTCTACCCATTTCTATAGATATATAAGTGATCTGAAGAGAATTTCTAATTTTATAATACTACCTAAAAGCATGTGTTATGTATGTGTTCTACATTGAATTTATCCAATATATAATTACATAACATACAATAATTAATTTTTTCTTTACTTATAATTTATCATGTACTCATGTTTCTTCTTGTATCTTTAATTAAACAACCATTTTTTTTGTCAAGCTCACAATTATCATTCACAATAATTTACGTACAACCTACTAAAATAGAAGAGTTTGATTAATGAATAGTTGAATCCCTCAGAAATGTAGTCTTTAATAACTAAAATTACCTTTACTCTCCTTCTATAGTATGTGCATGACAAAAAGCACTCAGAATGCAAATAACAAACATGAAATTTACTAGGGACTAAGAAATCCAATGAACTAAAGTTTGACCCCCAAAATTGAACTTTCTTCGGTACAAGATAATTTACACCCACCCTATTTTGACTCTCCAACTTATAGTGTGTTTTTGTAAAATAACGCATGCTCCCTTCATTAACTTGTTCCTCTTAATTGGAAATATGTAATTTATATTCACAAAAAATTACATATGACCTGATATAAGAGAACAACTCTATCAAGTTGCCAGTCGAATCCCTCCAATTTGTAACATATATGGATAATATGCTTCTAAATCACATACGAGACTGATGAACTCTCGACTGTTGAATCACATAGATAGCCTAAAGAAGCACATAGAGGAAGCTCACAAATAGGCTCATGGAGATAACATGCATACTCTTAAAATAGACATACTGACACTATGAGCTAGCACACATACTTTGAAATAATAGAAATAATTAATCTTCACATCGATATTTTTTATTCTTATCTTTAATTAGTGGTACATTATAGTTTTGTTCATGATACACATATTCAATGTCTAAACTAAGAAAGTATAAGATAATTATGTGTCAAGTATATACTAATAGAGATATAATCAATTGATTTTTAAATGGTGTTGGCATAGAAAGTTGTGACTGGTTACTTGTTTATTTTAATCGGACTGTAGTGACTACACTATAGTTTATTTTGTTTTGTAATATGTACTAAGCAGCTGGATTGGCATACATCTCAAGAAGTTGAAGCTACCACATTGTTACAAATGACTGCTTATTTTGTTCTATCTGAGTTCAGCTACCACGTTGTTAGTTTATTTAGTTTAATATTTTGTATAAGTAGCCGAGATATCATACAATGCCAAGAAAAATAAATAGGTAGACCGATCGAGACCGATTGTTGAAAGACGATGAAATACTCAAATAGGTAGCTAGACTGACAGGTACCATAGTTGATCTTATTATAGGTATACATAAAATTGGGCGAGAGAATTGAGCATTCTAGTCATAATATGCAATTCTGAAGGACATATTAGTAGTGATGAAGAAAATTGAGCACTTAATAAAGGAAAAACCATCAAGATTTAGAACTTGTTTGGGAATCGATCGGGGTATCCCTATCCAAGGTACACTACCCCTGAGAACAGGCGTAACCAAATCAGAATCCTATGGAGACACATATTTCTACCCTCATTTAACCTTGTTCATGTTTGGGTGCATTCTAGGTAGAAATTGCAAAGACTTCAACTAAAAAGTGGTTTTTAATATCATGATTGCCATTGGATATATTTTGTTTTGTTTACCAATTTTTTTAGGATTATCAAATTCTACTAAATAGAAAAGGGAACACAATTGTGTGGATTTTGTATAGTTAAAGAAAGATAATTATTCAAAGTAAATAAATATGAACAAAATTATTATATGTTTGTACTTATGTTATACTATTATTGTAAGTCACTGATTTTGTAATCAGACTCTAATTATGGTCAGATATTATCGTATAACAACAAAAAAGCATTCCATGTGATTGCATTACATAGTCTATTTCAAAATAAATTTCCCGATAATATGGTAGATACATTAACAAATAAATCTTCTTGCATTACATTGTTTATTACCATATATGTTGTGAAATAAAAGGTCCACTTATGGTAAACTATCTCTAATTACAACAAAATTCAATTAAAACATGTCCTGGTTGAGAGGAGGCTCCAACTAGTCTATGAGAAATATAGTACCAAGACCATTCTTCAAAATCTAGTTTTTCTTAAATTTTTTTACAACATGTATATTTGACAATTCAAGTGCTACACTGAATTTTCATTTATTAAGGTAACCATTTTTCTAAACTCACATGTGAATTGATGTCTACTCAATATCAAAACAAAATTCATGATGAGTCATATGACCCTAGAAACTCTTCAGTCCAAGTGCTTTGTTGAATTCTAAAATCATCCTAAATTTCAGTGTCCCTCTAGTTATCTATAATATGGTCAATACTTTTAACTTTCATGGAGTTACCCATGAGAATATAAGTTAAATGCTTTTATTTCAAATACTATTACCCATGAGAGGGACTGAGTATGTGGAATTTTGAATCATTATACAAAGTTGAAATAAGCTAAAATAAACAATGTATGAATGTTATTCACAACAATATCCTATTAATCAATGCAATGTTTTGATGGAATAATTAGAACTTTTTAAAAATCCACTACATAAGTCTTATTGTCATTGGAAAGTGTTGAAGTTCAACAGTTCCAAAATGGTCAAGGTGACGGTGGATCCATTATACAATTTGTGTCATCCATTTTTTTGGCTTCCCTATTGAGTGCATCATATTTGATTTGGTGTGATGGACATAGTACATTTATATAATTTTAACGATGCCCTTGCAATCCATTACTTTATGCAAAACAACATTACATTTCCAATTTTAAGGGACTCCATAGTTGTAAAAAAAATCTTTTGCCCACTAATAATATGTATGTAGATCGCTTCTCTACACAATATGACATTCATTACATTCTAATTAATTTATAGTTTTATATCATTGGGATGCTTTTCAATTTTAAATGTTCAAAAGGACATATGTAATACAAATCCCCTGGTCTTTCATGTAGTGCCTCAATGTCAAAAATGTCAACATATCCATATTCGCCTACTTTTTCACAATTAAAGAAGAGACTATGATTTGACTTTATTGGATTCATCTAATATTGTATAAATAGTTATATACTTAAACCATGACAAGGAAACAATAATTTGAATGTATATCAGATTGAACTAGTATTTTTCTTATGCTTGTCCCCATCCTTAACACTAAAATTACAAATAACACTAAAAAGCATGATATTTTATTATATAGATAATGGTGGTAAACTACCTACTATTCCTTTTCTATTCCTCTATGGAGTTAATAATATCATTGGGAAGGTTCAACCTTTCACGTAGGCTAGTACCCTTGAGTTGTGACTTTTCTATATCATCCACTAATCTGAATGTGTCTTCTATGGAAAATGAAATGTAATGACAACTAGTTGACATGTGTTTGTGTTCATTCTGAGTGAAAGCCAACTAATTAAAGATGTGGTCCCTCAGTGTATGAAAAATTGTCAAGATATGTATGTGTGGTGGACTGGAACCACAAACCTGCTCTTATTTGACATTAAACCTCTTCTAAAAGTATATCATGGAATCGACAAATCTCTATTTATATTTCTCCCATTTTCCTCATTGTTAGTATTTATTTAAACTCATTTGGGTCAATGCAACCAAAACTGGAACCTGAGAATTCTATTATTGATAATTTTTGTGTCTAATAACAATCGAAGTTATAAATGAGAAGTATGAACTAATAAAACTAAGATAAGATGTAGAAAATTTCTAATTTATCCCAAAAGTTGTCTTACAACACAACGCAAAAAAGGCATATCATAACATGGAAAAAAGATGATACTAATGAAATCACCAATACAATGACTAGTTGTGAGAATCCCATAGTTTTTAGCTATATCGTCTCTAAGTCTTTTACTATCCCATACATCCCCTTGAGTTGCATGTTGGTTATTGTTCTCTAAATAATCAACATCAAAATTTTTGTAATAGTCTTCACTTCATTCAGTATGATATCTCTGCCTCCATATTGTGTGATGATGTTGTGAGTATACAACATGCAAGGATGATATCTCCATGCTCTTCCACCTGGAAAGTTGCCTCTTTGTGTAGGTTACTTGGCAAACACTTCTTTGATACAACATATGACCTTTCAAAACAATTTCCTCTCTTTATCCTTCCAGTACCTTGTATTGGTTGTTGGATATAAATTTTAATGTTGTTCAAAGTTCCTAGAGCCCCTTATAAGGCTTGTTGAAAAACTCGTTGTCGAACCTGATTAATAGCTCTTTGTTGTTCAAAATGAAGGGTTTCATTTTTGTAATTTTCTAATCATTCCAAATATTGCCCAGGAATTAGTGGGATTGCTCCCAACAGACTTTCTGGGTGCGTGTTGGTCCGACTGGTGGCCAACCTAGTACAACCTAGTACTAGCCAGTGCATGTCTGGAGAAGAAAGGTTCATCAAGCAGAGTAGAATGAAGCCTTGAAGAAAATTCTAAACCGATCCATATAAAAAACTTAGAACAAATAGACCAGGAGAACAATAAATAAAATAAAGTTAGGAACACCAAACTAAGTTGTTTGTTGATTAACATGATGTAATAGTTATAGAAACTGACAAATCACAACCCTCCTAGATGAGCATTGCTCTTTAAGTCAATCCATTCATGAACCTATAGCAAAAGAACATCATTGATGATTAACAAGGTGCACTACTAGTACAACACAACAATCTTAGGTACCATGTCATAGAACCATTTATTACCCAAATGTTCACTCCAAATGACTACAAAGTCAATGACGATTGGACTTAGGTGTCCATCCCTAGCATGATATTAACAAAGTGCAAATGCGGAAGCATATATCTTAGTATACATGAAAAGATAATAAGATAAAAGCATCGATCATAATCTCAACATTCAAGAAGATATATTAAACAACATTGTTTATTACAAGATTTCAATTATATATTCAAGAATATAATTTTAAAATATTGCTCATGTATACTAGGGATCTTACAACAAGTACACCTCACATATCTCACCAAGCCCATCAATTTCTAACCATCTCTGAACCTATAAAATATGTGAATCAAGGTGGGTCAAGAACATAAGGCATTGAGTGCAGGGCTGAAGATACATATATATAAGCTTTGCATAATTTGGTAAGTTTTGTAGAAGTAAACGAGTAAGAATAAAAAAGTTACATATTTATAAAAATAAGAGCCCATGTTTCATGTCCTTTTACTCCACTTACCATCAATATCATGTATTATAAGGCCTTTGACCAACTTCCCTTCGGAAGGGTCCATAACGGTGCTCTAGATTAGCTAACCCCTTTATATGTAAGGGATCTCAAAGCCAATGCCAAGATCTAACCTTGTTTCTTCATGATGGATCTCAATGACTAAAGTCATTGAGAAAACCTTGTTTCAACATTGTATAGTGGAGTTTCCAAATTATGTTTGCAGGTTAGAAAACAACAATATGAGACAAACATCGAGTACATACTAGAATATGACATGCAATATGTGAGCAAGTAAACAAGCATACGTATGTATCACATTTCAAGCAAGAAATCCATAGTCATATAACTAATTCAGATATTCATAACCTATCCTTGACCATCTGGTCCATAAGACAAACCTATTTAAGCACAACATTACATTCATGCATTAGATTCTCAAAACCCTACCAAGCTTCACTTTAGGGTTTTGTCCAAGTTAGGCTTAAGGTTTCTTATTGGTTTATTAGATGTGTTTTATTGATGTAGCGGTCATCATGAAGGTGTAGATCAAGCTTCAAGTCATTACATGGTTCCATTCATTTTATATGCTCACTACAAGATTCAAGTCTCTTACTTGCAATTTAGGGTCAAAAGACTCATAATATGGAAACCAAGCCCAAGTGTCACCAAGATATGAAAGACAAGGATAAAATATAGTTTAGATCAGAAAGATATAGATAAAAGGATCATATTAAATATTAGGTGGATGTCCCCAAGTCTGGGCATCATAGGATTTCACATTATCAACATGTGTTCAAAAAGCCAACACATAAGGCCTGGGTCATAAGGTCCAAACTTATGGGATATATGGGACATCCATACCATGGGGATCATAAAGTATAGAACATCTCTGATTTTGAAGAGGAAGGAGAAAGGATTATGATCCATATCACACTTGGGGTACAACGAAGACAATCAAATAACAAATGCTACATAAGGCAATCACTAGGGTATTTATGGTTATACACACCATCCTAGGTCAATAGGGTTGACCTTATGGATTAGAGTAACAAGAAATCATCAAGATACTAATTTCAAGGATCTAAAGTAGTTTAATGCACAAGTTAGGTCAAACCCATCATTTGATTCAAGGGTATGATCATACATCATCATAAAGGATCACATTCATCCATTAGGTTCCATATAACACAACCCTTTAAAAATGAGATAAGGGGTAATACTTATGCTTAAAAGGGGCACAAACTACTAAATTCGAGATTAGAGTGAGGTGTAAGGTCAAAAGGGAGTAAGATGTAAACATTTATCATGATCATACATTAAAAATAATAAACAAGGCATTGGAGTTCATTAGAGTCGACCATATATAAAATTATGTGACTAGGGATTTTATTATGCCCAAAAAAAATCACAAGTTACTAATTTTCTAGTTATGTGGGTAGACATATATTTAATTTCCAATATTTAGCATATTCAAGCATTCATCATGGTAAAATAAGGTCAAGTTCACATTTTTAGAAAATTTGGAGAATAGGGAGGAGATTTAAGGTCTGCAAGTTGGTTCATGTTGTAGGTCTCATCAAGAGGATCAATTTGATATATAGTTTCATATGTTTTGGACTTAGGAATTGAGAGATATGAATTTTTTGTATATGCATTGAAAACTTTATAAAAAATCACATCCTGAACTTAGGTAGGGGGGGTACCATACCCTAATCAAGCAACCTAAGATTGTGGCCATTCATCTTTGATCTAGCATTTGGACTGCCTCTCCACTAGGTTTCAAATGAGGAAGGGTGTGTTGGAACACGTGGCATCCAGAAATTGGGCCACAGACCTCGCACTGATAGCCTACATTGCTTGATCAGCCATGAGCGTGCGGTCTGTGACCCCTACCCACTGCTGCACCTACATTTATGAGTTGTGCCTCTGGTTCTCACCCGTAGAGGCATGGTCCACTATTGGAGGTTGTTGGAGTGTGGATGAGGACGGATGGGAAGTTCTAGCGGCCCAAAAGCTTGCCGACCAGACTCACTAAGGCCAGGAAAATCCCATGGGTGGATTATATTGACACAAGGAAGCCTAGAGTGGGCATCCCCATGGCAAGTAAGATGGTCAGAGCTATCAAAGCAGAAAGGAGGTGAAGGATCAAAGAAGAGGGATCTGAGTCATGCAAGGAACTGAAAACAAAGGGAAAAGAGAGGGGAAGTGATCAGAATAAGAGAATGAAGGGGTTTTTTCTAGGCACTCATGTATAAAGGAGCTGAGAAAGGCACCTATTGGCTGGTAGAAGATCACTTCTATAGTGTGTATGGACCAAGAAGGAAGATGATTGAAAGCCATCAGATCCTCATCAATGGTAGATAAATTGTACATATTCAGGTTTCCCCCAACCAAAGGTTGTGGCTGTTGGACCACACACCCATGATTGGGCTCAATAAGCTAAAAAAACCCAATAAAAACAAGTTAAAGTGACATATATTCATTATTCCTGAGATGGGCTAGGATCGTCCAACTAGGCCATTGGAATGACAATTGAGAGATCTACAACTAGATATGTATTTGAGGGTTCAAAGTTCATATTTATGAGGTACACTATCATATGCAAGAAGATGATATGATATAGCATGGCACTCACTCCAATTTCTCAAATTAGAGCCACATATCATCAAATTAGTCATCAAGGTGATCGAATTGGGTCATTAACACACTCAAGTACTATGATAAAATGTATATTGAGTGATATGGCTCTCTTGAAGAGAGAGAGTGATTATAATAGATGGGATAGAAATCTAGGTTGTCACATCCTTCCATCCTTAAAAGATTTTTTTTCCTCAAAATTCATTCAAGATGATAGTTGAAGGTTTAAATCGTAGTCATCATGTACAGGCAACCAAGATGAAGTGTCAAGGAATCACCCATCAAGGGATGCACACATAATCTTCCATTCGGTTGTGTACCCATCTAGGCACTACAACAAAAATGCCCATTAGTGGCCTTTTAGAAATGCCACACAAAAAAATTAACGCCACTAAACATGTTTAGTGGCATTTGTTGACACTTAAAAAAATGCCTCTAGTACCAATGCCACTAGAAAGATAGTGGTGTAAGTTGTAAATGCCACTAAACATTTGTCTTTAGTGACTTCCATTAAATGCCAAATAAAGGCCACTAAAACATCATTTGGCATTTATAAAAAAGCCACTATCCATCAATTGGCTTTTATACAAATGCCACTATTTTATATAATGTTGTTGTATGAAATGGTTCTTATTGAGTGTAATGGTGTATAAAAAAGCCACTAATGACATACTAGTTCTGTATTACTACATTTTCATGGGTTTTCATCATTCAATTTTTTGTTCATTATCAAGTTTTCTACTTGAATGTCAATTGCAGCCAAACTCAGTTTTCCAAAAGTATGAATATTTTTTATTTATAATCAAATGATAATTACATGGGGAGGACATTTTACCTTTCCCCTTAGATTGAATAAAACACCAATGATATACTTTCATACAACATTTTTCTATTTAGTACAATAACTTATACATCATTAATTGGATCTATCTCTTCCCTGGTATGACTATCTACTATTCAACAAGTCAGCTTCAGAGCTCCTTTAGGAAATAGCTTTACATTCTGGTGGAATCCCTGAACCACCTTCCAGAACCACTAGATAACTGGTGATGCATTGTTGTAGCCGGAGTCACCTCCCATAATCACTGGATAACATGTGTTGCATTGATGTAGCCGGAGTATTCTATATTCTGAAGTAATTAGTAACCATGATAGAATTGGAACTGAAGTTTCTAGAAGATTATGCGTTGTTTCTGCTGTTAAAAACCTACATCACTAGAAAATGATTCAAACTCATGTTAGGTGCACCTGAATTTTAGCATGTATGTAATAAAATGAGTAATAGGGAAAAGTTGGTGTTTATTTTATGGATTTTAGCATGTATGCAATAAAACAAGTAATCTTAATAAGTATATGTACCTGAAGACTAGCATGAACAACAGATTCAAGACCATTGTGGAAACAATAATAGATAGCAACTTGCATGGGTTATGATTGAAGGAATGTGTCTTTGAGAGAACTAACAGAATATGCCACCATACCTGTAGTCTACATGACATCTTCCCAATCTTCAAATGTCTCTTTCCTGTGGTTTCCCCTCAACCACCCAGCCTCCACCTGCAAGCCAGCTTCTCGATTTAGGCACCATGTCACTTTGCATAGTTCTATACATGTATAAGGAGCATTGGCTAACGCCAATCAACAACAATTACCTGGATTAAGTATATCACAGTTGCTTTAGCAGCCCATTCAGCAAGCACCTTATCAGATGGTGCTTCAGCACTAGGGACAAACATTACAATCATGATTGCAACCTTCTCAACCATCAGATTCCCAGCTTCAGCAACAGTTGCAGCTAAATAATGAATTGAGATTGAGTCAGTAGAAGTTTTAAAGTAATGTAACCGGTGCAATTCTTGGGACTTGTAATCGGACAAACTAAAAAGATTAGTCCTATAGACAAAAAAGTAAAAAAAAAACATGTCATCAGTTATATTGGTAAAACCAACGAGAAATGTTGCCATGCTAGGATCAATTTAGTACTTAATTAAGTTTCCAGTACCTTATAGATGTGTCTAGCATAATTTAATAACATGCATGTCCTGCATGATCAGGAACACCTATAAATGACATGGCAGAACAATTCTAAATCAGTTTGTTTCTTGGTATTCAACGGACACATTTCCATAACTTTATAGAATATGTACGTCAATACAGAGATGTAAATTGGTTACTAGAAATAGAATATGTACGTTCGAACCATTTTGCCAACTACATAGAGAAGATCACCACAAACTAAAATATAATAGACTACATGATAACAAATACACAGATACCTAGTGAAAGAATTAGGTTATTTATGAATCCTAGGGAGTAAACTGGAATTAAAAGGGATTCAGGTAAATAAATAAATTTTTTGATAAATAAAGATAATGAAGCATGTGGGACCTTGAATCTTCAATAGTTGATCATCATCATCGCTGGAATAATTTTTCATATCATCCAACTTGACATGTAAGTGTTGGGCCTTGGCTGCATGAATCCTTCTTATCCATTTACTTCTCTTTTGAGTTTCATTTTCATTAAGATGCAATCAATTTGAATCTATTCATATCAACCTTTCTGAAGTTAATGAAGGGATACAACCCCCTTTTTAAAACGGTCATTAACTATTTTCTTAGAGTTATACTTCATTATGTTTATAACCAATCTATTGTTAGTGACCCAGACCTCTGTTTTGAGAACCATAAACATTTAGCAGTCAGTATCCCTATGTATTGCCCATAGTCCGTTGATTGGTTTGGAAATCAAAATCTATAAGTTTGGAGATGCCCATTCTGATTCAATTTTGGTAAACAACCTAAGTTTTGACTCAAAATTGAATGGATAAATTGATGTTGTAATCTTTAAATACTAATAGATGCTTGTAAGAAATAATTTGAGTATGTTTCATAAGGGGGTCTTTATATATGTAAAGAAAGCTCTAAAACAATCTTTGAAGTTGTAGAAGTAAAAATGGTGAATAGAAGTGAGAAATTTCTAATAATCTTAGTAGTAGAGGGCAAATTGGTTAGGTAAGCAAAGTGATGCATCTTGTGATGCAGTTGTAAGTTTTTTATTACAAAAGGCATTCTGATTTGGTGAATTTTGATGTAAAGCATATGCCAATTTTGGAATACAAGAATCCACCAGATCATCTCCTCATTCACTGTAAATTCTACTGTTGTGCCCCCTCATCTTCCCCTACTCTCCTCTTCCATACCCTAAACATACCCTTCAAGCTTTCATCAACTTGTGTATGCAACAAGACTACAGTTTCCATCTACAGAGTTCACCATAGGGTGTCACCATGAGCCCAGAGGTGGTTGAAACTGGCTCCAGTGCCACCAAAAAGCCATGGTACCTCCTCCTCCTTTGATGTGGAACTTGCAAAAATGATGCTCTCTATCCTTCCACCAACATAGACCTGCAACACAACCTTATCTTCAGCTCGACAACTTCAAGCCATGGTGGTTTCCACCCTGCAAACCATACTCCTTCTCCTTCTTCCTCGTGCTAGTAGACTAGCATCATGCAGGGACTATGCCCACTTGTGCTCCGTCCCTCTTGACTACTCAATCTACCACCACCACTTTGAGGATATACAACCTTCGCCTTATTCAATCCACAAACTAAAGGATGATCTCCATCATACACCAATGAGAACATAGCTACTACACAACTATAAAAATACCAACAACTTTGTTTCCTAGTTGCTCATCAACAACATGCACACTAGCACCATTACCACCAAATGATTTGAACTAGATAAACCTCACCTCAAAGTTGTCACTATCATCCATGACCTCCACCTTATCTACAAATCTCCATTTAATGATCTACAGTGCACTTTGTTGATTCTATCAAACTTCTAGCAGCACACAATTTGACTCAAACTCTTGACAAAACATGTAGTTAGCAAAGATTTAGGCATACATCACCCATGACCAACTTCTTGTGGGTTCTCATGGATCCAAGATACATATGTCGACAACCATGTTGTATATAACTCCAACTCATCCTAGGCTTGATTCATCCAAGTCACCAAAGAACAACAGTCATGCAAACAAACATAGTTGTCATCTTAGAGGTTAGTCATCATCTGTACATACATCCGATTTAAAGAGTTCATTAACAAGAGAGTAAAAAATAGTAAATCAGAACCCATGGTTATGAAATGTAGCTTGATATTCAATAAGTTCATAGATTTACCTATACCTATGTGTATCATGATGTCATACACATAAACTATAACAACAATACAACATGCAAGAAAAATGAAACTTCAATGAGAATATAACAGTAAATGTATATTCCCATAACATTTTGATTTCAATCTTCTTTGGGATAGTAGATACGAATAAATGGTTAAATAAAGGCATATCCAACCAAGAGAAGTAATGTCCAAGAATTCATGATCATCTATCACTACATTTGAGGTGTAGGAACCTCTACATATTTGATAAGGAGAATACGTCAATCACACATCAGATTTTTTTATATAAAGTAAGTTGTGGACAACAATGAGTTGCCATTAAAGAAGGAGATGTTGGGATAGAAGGCTTGTAGAGTAAAAAACTGGGAAGATCTTAACCATAAATTGATCAAGATCAACTCTGAGGTTGCCATATGAAAAAAGAAGTCGAGGTCGTTGTTGTAGCATGAACCAAAACATGTGAATGGGGTGGAGCTAATGCAAAAATGCTTGTCACATTAAGCATTACTGAAGCTGAACTTGTAGGGATCTATTTGATCTAGCCTTATTGATAGTAATAATTTTAGAGCAGATGTTGTGGAAGCAGACTCCATGTTGACATGTATAAATGTTTAAGGTAACTTTTTTCATTGGGCCCTTAGGATCAATATGATGATAAGGCCTACGAGGAAGGTGTGCCATGCTTGCAGAGAAAGAAACAGGGTGGCTAATACTCTATCTAAGGTTCACCTTAATAACATAAATGGGGTTTATAATTGTGAATTTTCCTAATGAGATCATTGAGCACTTAGTACCACCTTGTATATTCAATAATGTATGAATCTTAGTACCCCCTCACAATACATAGATGCCTACATGAATACTCATTTCCCTTCCCCAACTTTCTGACATTGGGGATGTTATTTTGATCATAATGGATACAGTAAGTAATTAACATTCCACGCTTTACTTAACCTTTACTCATCTTTTTTGACTTTATCATAATGAGGGATATGAGAAGTTGACCGAGACTAAAAAGGATAGACTATGACTATGTCATAGAGAGATCCAAAAATGATTGAAATGGGTTCTCATCTTCATATAAATTTCATTTTATTCATTATCAATATGCCACATTCCTTCCATCCTCATTGTTCTCACTTGAAGCTTCCATAGGGCTTATCATCTAGGCCATATGCATCTTTGTTATAGATACTCAAATGTTAGCATCAAATTAAGCATCATTATTATATAACTTGATCTATCATACATATTGACAAACTCATGTAAGGGGAAGTGAGATAAACCATTTCCTATTATTTTAAAGTCTCACCGATAATCTCTCTGAGTAAGGCATACCATTTAGTTGTTTTTGTCAAAAGTACCTATAGAGATAAGACATATGACATTTACAAGTATACAAACCATGCCATTTACAAGTATACAAGTATCAAATAACAAGCTTAAATGATATATTTGACTTGAAATTTACACTATGTTTCAAGATATAACTAATGACTCCCTGCCATTTACCCAAAATTGACTAGACATGATTAATCAACCAATTAGACTCTAATGGGGGACATCGAGCCAGATGATGAGCTAAATCTAAAGATTGTGCTAGATCAATAAGCTCTATAACATATTTTATTTTTGTTTTATTCTATTATATCAACTCACAAAAAGTTGGTAAGTAATTTAAAGCTTTCTAAAGATTTCCCTTCGGTTAATTTACCAAGACAGAATCACAAAATGGTGTGTGACAACAAATGACAATAGCAACTGTAGGAATCATTAAAAGAAGAAAAAAAAGTAGACTAATTCAGCAAAGTTAGAGCATATCATACCTTGTACTCTAAACAACCTGACCAAGAGTTGCAACAACTACCTCGCACTTGTAAACTGCAACTCCATCTAAAAGAGCTTCAACAATTAATGGCATTAGCTCAGGAAGGTGATTTTGCATTGCAAAGCCACCCTACACCAATAGTAAAACAACATGCCAATATATGAGCCATGATCTTTATTTTATATAAATAATGTTAGATATTGTTGCATGAAAATTAACTGATGAAATGCCTTCATTAAATATAAGAATGAATAACAAACCACTCATGCAAGTTCCCCAATAGTTTCCAAGACTCTAGTGATTACTCTATTGTTTGTTGTTAACCCAGTGCCCTCACGTAATTTTTTTACAAGGACTTGTTAGACAAGCAATTATTTTGTTGGTTTGTAGTCAGTAAAAGAGCCTAAATAGTTTGATCCCCAACCTTGTGGATAGGAGTGGTATAGGGAACGATGAGCTGGCCAAAGTTCCAAATTACGCAGCCTAAAAGTGAAACTTTCTTCTCGACATTTGCTATCTGCATTATTTTTGAAGAAGGGAAATCTTTAAGAATAAAAAATCAGTATAGTAGGAGATTTATCTATACCAAAATTACTTCAAATGCAAAGCTCAAGAACAAGTATGATTTTTTTTTTTCAAATTGATGGAAGTTATTATTATTGTGAAAGTCTGCAACAGAATGACTGCTAGGTTGGCTCACCACAAACTCCATTTTTGTAGAAGAGAATCCATACACAAACTCCATAACAAATCTTCAAATAGAAAGAAATAACACTGACACCTTCAGAATTACCACTCAAGTAGTGGGAGGGGGGCAAAAATCTCTTTCTTAATCCCAAAATTACCACTCAAGCCAGTACACAACAATTAAGTGTGTGTACTAAATCATATATGTATACATTTGGAGACAAACACAATACATATAACACACACATTTTTCCAAATTATGTATACATTTGGAGTGACACTAATTGCAAATTGCTAATCAATTTATTCACCCAACTTACATTAAGAATGCAATTTGCGTTGTCCGCTATGCATCTAACCCTGTTCTCAGCCAACATGAGTTCTTTGTTGGACCCAATATCTTGGATGTCCTCCTCCATTTTGGCAACAACAATTGGGTCAAATTTCTAGAAAGCTTCTCTGCAGAAATCCAGGTTGGCAAGTAGTTGACAAAATGAAACTTTTAAGAAACGCAACAAATGAATGGGACAATGCATATGTAAGAAATGAATGGGGAAATGCATATTGTTAAAACTGAGTGTAGCTTACCACTAGACTTAGTAATCCAGCCTCATCTCCTAACTTCACCAATTTCCAAACCCTTGTCACTCCCATCATCTGTGTCAGAACCTTCATCATAACTATCACATATGGAAATTCTATTTCCAGGGAACAAAGTCCCAAAGTCTTTGCTACCTCTACTAATTTGGTCATCACTACACCCTTTTCTTCCAAATGACCCCAACAGCCCACACAGAGACTGGGCAAAATTCAGTTGCCAAATGCCTACTTCGAGGATCAGTAGGTCAATAACTCAAAAAGCAAGAGATTATAGAAAAACAGATCAACTTGGGAAAAAAATCAGAAACCCATGAGCGTTCATAGAATTGCATAGAGCCTATGAAAACTAGAAGAGTGATTCCAGTGAATAGTACCAATTTAGAAGTCTTGAAGGGCCTTATTCCAGCATAACCAAGCTAGCTAAATAGAAGAATGGATCTCAAGGACCAATTTCTAAGCTCCAAATTAGATCTTGAATATACAAAAATGAAACATTCATATATATCACAAAGTCGTTAATCCATAGTAAGAAAAAATCCCTTAAAAATAATGACTCTTGAAACCAAACTCAAAGAAACTATCCACAGTAGTTAGTACATGCAGCTAACCTACAGTAGATAAGTCAATATGAGAACAGCCAGGAAAAAAGACAGAATCAACAACAACATTAAGATAGAATTATAGAATTGATTTTCTTGACATAGATATCATGTAACAATATCAAAATAATTGAGGTCTCAAAATACTAAATGAGTCAAACCGAAAGATTAAGGTATGTGCATAATCATCTACCATGGTCATGAATGAGTCAGTTACCAGTGCCGCTTGATTAAGGATCACAAGTATGCATGGATATGTTGTGTAGAATAGGAAGCAAAAAAGACATTCACATTCAAGAGTCTGGATGTATTGAAGCAGACTCCATGTACCTGTCCCTCAAGGCATGCCTCTTGTAACTCTATTTAAAAAAAACCACAATTGCATAGATGATCCATCACAAATGCAAACATTCCCATATTTATCAACTAGGGTTTACATATCATCACCCTATATTAGGGTTTCACATATTGTCATCCTACATTAGTATTTCACATAACATTATCCTTATTTTAGAGTTTCACATAGCATGACCTGAAATTAGGGTTTCTCAACCCATGGCCCAAAATTGAAGTTATGGTTTATTTTCATATCGCCAAAGATTAGGGTTTCATACACTACATCACCTTCAATTAGGGTTTCACATGTCATCACCCTTGATTAGGGTTTCATCAACCTTCTCAATTAGGGTTTTATGATCTCTTTACAAAGGATCATACCCTAATTACCTATTATGTTCATGTTGAAAGTGTTGAGGTTTAACCATTACATGATTGTCATTCATATAGGAATTCCTCTCTCTCTCATCCCCTCTAGGATGTCAATTACTTCAATCTTAATTAGATTAGGTCCAATCAACTTGAATGAAGGGTTGTCACAACATATTAAATCATTGCTTTCATAAGCATCAAGAGTTAACCACTCAAAAGGTATTAATTACCCTAGCACCTCAAAGGTACAACCATTGTAATCACCTTTGATTTACATAATTAATAATCAAGTAGTTAATTTACCTTTAATCACATTAGGTGTCCAAATGGTTTGACCAGTTGAATCTCAAATGGTCCTGATTACTTAGACCCCAAATGGTCTTGGTCACTTAGACCCCAAACGGTTTTTGGTCACTTTAGATCTTAAACGGCCTTGGTCACTTAGACCTTAAACAGTCTTGGCCACTTAGACCTCATACAGTCTAGTCAACGCTTGACGAAGGTGTTGTTCATGTTGTTGACCATCTCTACTGTATATTAGGATTTTGTCTATGAAGACCACTATGAACTGATCAAGGAATGGTTCGAGGATTATTTTCATCAGCTCCATGAATGCAGCTGGTGCATTAGTTAGTCCAAATGACATAACTACAAACTCATAATGACCATACCTTGTCCTAAAGGCTGCCTTAGGTATGTCACTCTCCTTATACGTAATTGATGATATCCTAACCTTAGATCTATGTTAGAGAACATTGTTGAACCACACAATTGGTCAAGCAGATCATCTATCATTGGCATAGGATATTTATTCTTTATAGTCACCTTGTTAAGCTGTCTATAGTCTATGCATAATCTCATACACCCATC
Organism: Alisma plantago-aquatica; assembly: GCA_963693085.1. NCBI lineage: Eukaryota > Viridiplantae > Streptophyta > Magnoliopsida > Alismatales > Alismataceae > Alisma > Alisma plantago-aquatica. The sequence continues at coordinate 542,616,811 of OY856413.1, read as the reverse complement.
CTTATTTTTAACAAAAAGAACTGGAGCACCCCATGGTGAAGTACTTAGTCGAATGAAGCCTTTCTCAAGCAACTCCTGTAACTATTTCTTAAGTTCTTCCATCTCAGCAGGGGCCATCCTATAAGGTGTTTGGGATATGGGTTGCATACCCATAATTAGATTAATCTCGAAATCAATATCTCGAGGTTGAGGAATATCTAGAAATTCTTCAGGAAACACATCCTTGAATTTCCTGACAACATGAAATTTAGGAAGACTAGGACTTTCTGCTTTGGTGTCTACCACATGTGCCAAGAATGCTTCACATCCTTGTCGCATCAATCTCTTAGCTACCATTGTTGACACTAGATAGGTTGGAAGAATCTTTTTGTCCCCGTGAAAGACCCATGTCTCATCACTGTTTGCAAACATAGCTTGATTGGAACCACAATCCAAGACAACCTTATACTTTTCTAGGGTATCCATACCAAGAATTACATCAAACCCATGCATCTCAAGTGGTATAAGATGTACCTGAATGATGTGTTCTATAAATGAAAGAACTCAGGGAGAACATACCTCCCGCAACACTACATATCCGACTAATGGAGTTTCTAAGAACAAATTATCTACTCTATGACTAACAGTCATATTGCAGTCATGAATCACTTCTTGAGTGATAAAGGAATGCATAGCATCTGGATAAATCAAAACAGATGTGAAGCAGGATGAAGACGTATCAGAATGAAACAATTCCATCTGACCTGTCATGAATTGTGGATTGACTACTGCCTCTCGCTGATTCATGGTATAGAATCTTTTTGTTGCCTGTTGCCAACTCCATACTCTGTTGTTTGGTGCAGATGAACCTACTTGGGATGCTTGTCCACATCCTCATGTGCTACTCCTAAACTATTTCCTCTGAGAGCCTTGTTGACTCTACCTCGGTGGTCAGGTTATCTCAATGTCTCTAACTGAACATTCTCTCATCATATGTTCTGTCTGCCCACACTTGAAGTAGTTTATGTCCCGCTGTGGTCTAGATTGTCCTGTTACTGACATTGATGTTGTACTATGGGCTCCACTTAGCAGAAAACTACAACATCTACCCTTGCTTGATGTCCATTGCGTTTCTGCATTGAACCTCTATGGTGCTAATGGTGTAGGAAATCTTGGTTTCTTGAAACTTCCAGACCTCTGTCCCTAGAATTGGGCAGGTCCTTTCCTACTTTTCGCCTCATGTTTCTCAATCACAAACCTTTCTATCGTCCTAATTGATTCCACAAAGGTGGAAAACCTCTCTCTATTCTCTAGAGAAGCTACAGGTGTGGTTAACTCAGTGTTAAGACCCTTCTCAAAATGTTGAATCCTCTCCTCATCCATAATAGCCATGTGTGGACAAAAACACAGAAGCTTCCTAAACTTAGCTTCATACTCACTAATATTCATCGGTCCTTGTTTAATCTGCTCAAACTGTGAGATTTTCTCATCCAAATAAGTCTTGGGAAAGTATCTACTGACAAACTCACATCATAATTCCTGCCATTCGACCTCAACACCAGGTCTTTTCTCTTCTTCAATGGCCCACCAATGGCCAACACTTTCTTTTAAAAGGTACACAACATGCCTAAGTTTATCAATTTTTGGAATACTAAGGATTCTAAAGGCTTTTTCCAGCTCAGTGAGCCATAAATATACTTTTGTTGGGTCAACTGTATTGGCATATTCGATGGCTCCTACCTGGCGTAATCACTCAAAGGTCTTACCGGATCCATGTCCCTCATTGAGAACTGGTTCCCTAGGTGTTGGTGTTGGAATCCGATCTTCCATATTCGTCATTTTGGTCATGAACTACCCAAAAAGAGCATGAAAGACTGGGTTTTCTAGCATGGCTTGATCAAGATGTGAATTCTCAAGCACTGATTCCTCTATAGCCTGATCCCTTACACCTCCTCCTGGTGCAGCAACACTGCTCTCAATAGCATGTTCTTCGTGTGCTCCAACCATCTTTCAGCTTTACTTCTCCTATATGAGTAGAAGTCACTATAAGATAAACTGGAGGACACTGGAATAGACTCAACAACCTTAATCCTATGTCTCTATAGACTCATCAAACCTTAAGCTCTGATACCAAAACTTTGTGATGACCCGACAGCTGAATCACCACCATTGATTATGCAGAATAACCATTAGAAGCGGATTAACAAAAATCACTAAAAATTAAAAACCATTTTTGCAAAGAGATCCATTGCCAAGAAACTCTTAAAGAAAGAACCAAGTCAATATATACAACATTGTTTACATTGTACATACATTGTACCATCTTATCTTAAGGATATCATATACTAGTTGTATTTCCCAAACATATACGTAAGCAACATAAAACCTCTAGGAATACAAGCCAAAATATCATATCGTTTATCAAATAATTACGTACTAACTCCCAAGGACCTGAGAGTACAAAGATGACACATAGGACTTCTATCTAAAAGATACGACAAAAAACACACTCAACCTGAGCTGTTATTGTTGTCCCTATTGCTATTCTCCTCCCTCTGTAGTACTGTCTCTACCTCCTCATCCACATCCATCTAAAAATGTTGGGACCAATGGGGTGATACAAAAGTCCCAGTGAGAGATATAACTCTCCACCAACAATATTATTATCACAAGTAAATCGTATAAAACTGAGCAGAGGATCTTTTATGTTAATAATCAAGATTAGTCACTATTTAAAAGCCGAACAGATCAATATCATCTTTCAAAGCGTTGCAACTATCTAAGATAAAGCAATAAATCATTTATTCACTTTATAAGGAATATGAAGAACACATATAACATCTATCTATTCAAGATGTATAAAAGTAATGTAACATCAACCGATGTTTTCGTATTCAATCCTTAAGTAGATACACTACACAGCTGATTACATATTTACAATCACATTTATGCCCAGAGGAGATGAGGTGTACCGCTCATGCTCCAATCGACCACCGCTTAGTCAAAATCGATACCATACAAGGTCAATGGAAGAGCCGACTTCCAAGACCTCACCCGTCATAGTCAGTATGAGACCACTAGTAGTGAAATCATGTCGAACTCCAACTAACTTGGCAGGGTATAGTGGCATCTTCGCCATAGAGCTATAGTCGCAACATGCACTCTCTTCGGGGAGATCACACAACGATCCCCAGTACATTTTCATCAGGGAGATCACATGACAACCCTGGTATTACTCAAGAGATCGCATAGAAATCCCTATATGAACGTAAAGATATGTTCGTCTGTCACCCCCACATTCAAAAATATGCACTCCGAGTTAAACTCATTTCACGATTCAGTAAATCCTGACACCGAATGAATCTATGGCCTGGGAAACTACATGATAAGGTTCTACTTGATTAATTAGGAGCATTACAATATCTTTTAGCATCAACCAAGTTACAAGCATGAATTATAACAGATGCTACAAAGAAAGGTGTAATACATTTATCAAGTACTTTTCATAATCTTTGGAACACATTGAATGCATAACACTCGGGATCTCACTCCCTTATCACATTACTGGGAATTCTCTTCCCTTAACATTATCATCATCATGATTGCTAGATCTAGGTATTCAAACCATTAGTTCATCATTGAACATTGTCTCCTCTTATCAGGTAACTATTATATCTAGGTCCTCTGACCATTTATACATTATACTTATTGCACAAGTATTTCACATGGCTCACAAGGCCCATTTAATCTGTATCATATGAAACAACATAGCTCATACCTGGCTATGCTCATCATCTCATGATACCTGCATGGTTAGTATTTCATGATAAAAACAATGTCAAGTACATAACATCACCATGCAATACAAGAGAATACAACCTTCCCATTAATAGGGCCAGGGTTTCCCTTTCAAGCTAATTAGGGTTTCAAGCTGATTAGGGTTTCAAGTCGATTAGGGTTTCAAGTTCATATTATCAAGAATCAAAACCCTGATTCATAGCTCCTCACATATTAGGAGCATCAATGTATGCTCATTAAATGATTATCACACAAATATGAGTTTATCTCTCATCCTTACTAGGATACTTATTACATCATACTTTATTAAGATGGCTCAACCATTTTTTCAAGGTGCATTGACCTACACTTATCAAAATGCATTAAACTCTTTACATCTTAATGTATCATTTGACATAACACACTTCATTTGTTACTCAATCAAGTATATCAGATTGGAGGTGCTTACCTCCATATCGGGCAAGAGGTGTATGCTTGCTTACCATATCGGGCAAGAGATGTATGCTTTCTTACCATATCAGGCAAGAGGTGTATGCTTTCTTACCATATTGGGTAAGAGGTGTATGTTTACTTTCCATATCGAGCAAGAGGTCTATGTTTGCTTTCCATATCGGGAAAGAGGTGTATGCTTGCTTACCATATCAGGTAAGAGGTATATCCTTGCTTACCATATCGGGCAAGAGGTGTATGCTTGCTTTCCATATCAGGAAAGAGGTGTGTGCTTCCACCATATCGGGCAAGAGGTGTGTGCTTCCACTATATCAGGAAAGATGTGTGCGTGTGTGTATCACACCATATCGTCCAAGAGGTGTGTGTGTGCTTCACACCATATTGGGTTTCATCATCATATCGGGTTAGAGGTGCTTCAACCCAATATCATTTTGTGCCAGGATGATGTCAGCATCATCAAGCTCTAGACTTTCATTCCTTACTATCCTAGTTCATGGACAACAGTCCTATGCAACTATTAGAACTCATGGATTCAACAATTATTCAAGAAAACTTGAAATTGAAAGTAGATCATCAAGAAGATTGAAGGTGAATAATAACATGATTAGTTTCAAGTTATATAACCCACCTCAAGAACAACTTCAAAGCTCCAAGCTCCAAAGATTCATGTGTCTAAGGTTGAATATGAACTTATCAAAGATCCAAGACTTGTTCACAAGTCCTCTATATGTAAAGAATCCAACCCGAGATTCATGCTTCAACCAAGGTTGAAGATGACCTGAGATTCACAACTTGAGAAGAAAACAAAGGAAGAATCACAACCCAAGATTCATGCTTCAACCAAGGTTGAAGATGACCATGGCTTCACCTTAAGCTTAAGGCTCGAGATCCTCCTTGATCCTCAACTAATATGCACGATATCTAAGAGATATAAGGTTGTAGGATTCAAAAAGTTTCCCTAGTAGGTGAAAGGAGTGGTATATATGATTGAGGTTCATGAGAAAGAGTGTATGAGAGGTGTCATCACCTTATACTACTAGGTGACACATGTCCATGCATGCACACATATTTATCTTGACATGCAAAAATATTGAGGATAAGCTAGGGATAAGATTTCGACCATTAGTTATCTTGTTGAGCAAGATATTTTAAGTCAACATTACTTTATTCACAAACCGATACAACTTTTCCAAGGAAAGTTGTAAACCGATATCCATCACATTCTTGAGGTGCTTAACTCATCATGGAAAAGGAAAATAGTTGAAAAAATGATATGGGACCTCCTCTATGGATCCTTGGCCGATAGACACTCCCATATAAGCTCTACAACTCAATACAACTCAATTAGAGTTTCAAGTATACAACTCTTCTTGGTCTTTTCATCACCAAGAATACCATCACTCAAAAATGATTCAAACATGGTGCATATGTTGGGTTTTTGGGGAGGCAAAGATGGCAGCAGAAACAAAAAATTTTCTCCCCAAACCTAGAACAAGGAAACACATCAACGTCTATACAATAGGAAAGGATGGTTTGTGGAATCATACCTTGTCCCGAGGCTTGCTCGGCGACAATACCTCGCGGCTTGCGTGGTCTTCACCACTTGTCTTGGATGGTGTCTGTGTAGCTCCTGGTCGCACCTAGACTGTCAGGATTGACAGTTGTCCTTCAAGAGACATAGGTCTCCCGCCTCTGTAGTCGTCCACACAGACTGCCTGAAAATCCAATCTCCTTGTCCCACAAGGAACTGGAAGGAGTCACACCCTCCTATTGACGTACTAGTCGCCAACACACTCTCCTGCCTCCAGTTGCAACTGCAGTTGTCTTTCCCTTGCTGCGCCTCCCTTTGCGGGTAGCACTTTCTTGGGCTCTCTCGGTTACCAAAACCAGAGAGAACGACAACTTTGCAGAGAAACTGGTTGCACTGAGTTGTACTTTGAGAAGCCCCCAATACCCCTATATATATAGGAGAGACATGGGACAGGGTTCTCCATCTTGGGCAATGCGAGACTAAAAACAGGAGTAGAAGGGTTTGAGATTTTCCACAAAAACAACCAACTCGCAACCTGAACCAATCGTTTCACAACTGAAACGGTCGGTCGGGGACCTGAACCGGTCGGGGACCTGAACCGGTCGGTTGACACTTCAACCGATCGGTTGGGACCCATGAGCCGATCGGTTCACTCTTGAACCGATCGGTTCATGGTCCTGATCAGTTCCCGATCGACTTTCCTTCTTTGTTTCTAATTGGTATCGAATACCAATCGTTGTTCCAATCAAATTGGGCAAGTGAAACACAAGGAAAATTCTCACCAATCCTACTTTCCCAACTTGCTTAGTTGCACCAGTTGAATCGATTGTTTCAACACTTGAAGTAATCATTTCACCCTGTGCATGAGCCGATCGACTCAACACTTGAGCCGACCGGTTCACCAAGCTCAGCCGATCGATTCATCACATGAGCCGATCGGTTGGGAGTGTAGATTGTGCAGAATCAATCAATTGCAATTTCAATCAATCTGATACTCCAATCAATGTGTCCAACACCTTGAACATTATGATATTGTGCTATCAATTGATTGAGTGTTTAATTGAACTACTAAACTCCTTTAGTAATAAATCTAAACATTGTTTGTGGACAAAACTCCTCTTCCAGGTCAAATCCTATGTGTGTGACCCTACAGGTCCATTTCACATTGGCAATGAAAGTCCATAACACTTATGACTTCACAAGCAAAGAGCAGTGCCTAGTCACACATCAGTGCTACCCAAGTGAAATAGAAAGTTGGAGAACAACTTTCAATCCTACAATCCGTGAATGGTGTTACAGTGAATGTATAATTCCTTTGTCACTGATATCCCGAATGAACTCGAGGCATGGAACAGTCATCCTGTCAATGTTCATTCACTTTCTTGATCTCAGAGTAGATTGGAAGAGATATGTATGACATCAATATCACATACTGATTCACACATGCGTGCACGCCTTTCCCAATCCTACTCATCAAGTGGCCATGGATATCATACTCCTTCAGGAGGGACAAATCCCATATCTATCACTCACCCCTCAAAAGCCCCATGTGTTAAAGCCAACCAATCATCATCTTTATAACAACCCATGTTTCAGGACTGTGTTTGATGATGTCAAAGTGTGCCCAACGACATGTGTTGAGTGTAGTGATTTCAGGTCAAAGAATCACACTCACCACCATCACTGTGAGTACTGAATGTGACTACCATGTCATGGTTCCATGTGTCAAACTCACGGTGGTTCTGTCTGGTACACTTGTTCTCTAACAAGTACCTATGTGTTTGGTTTGATATCTCTATATCATGACTAATGAGATTCTATCATCAACCAACACCACAATCTATTCTTGTGTGTCATTCTTGTCTATCTACCTTCCACAATGACATCCGACTAGGGACATAACAAGAATGTACAAACTCTTAGCATCTGTATGATCTCATCGTTCAGGTCCTCAACTTTGAAGGCATACATCATTGAGTACTGTCATTCTCTAGACATTAAATCTGTTCTATCACTATCTTATATGACTGAACCAAAAAGAATTGGAAGCTTGCCTTTGATGTTTATCAAATAAATCTTAATGTATCCCACCAATCATCCCATGATTGGCTCTCAGGGCATACATACCAACAGACTCCCACTTGCACTGCGAGCCAATCACCCTTGAATCATATTCATAGTGATCTTCAAACATGTCCTACATGTTACTGTGCTCTTGTGCCAACAAAGTGAGTTATGGCAACGCCTTGCCAAAGTCAGTTTAAATTGCATGTCTCACATCTCTTCGCTGTACGTCACACGTATGAGATGGAGTTTCCATAATATGCGATCTAGTATTCCTTTGCTAACCTTTAGCCACATTGCATGATCAAGGATTCCATACTTGTCATCAATGAGCGGAATATCTATAAGTTCATCTCATGAACTTCCAGATCCATATAGTATGTACTGCTATTCTCTAACGCATAGATACTCGACATTTCCATTTAAATGGTTTTATTGGAACACTTCCAATTATCAACAAACTTTCACTTTTATACATCCTATGTATATTTTGCGATTAATTTTTTGTCCTTTCCGAAGTTCGCATCAATGTAACTCTTTACATCAAACTCTTCCTTATCTCCATAGAACTAGTACTTCTCAAGTACTTATCAAGTTCTCATGGTATTCCAGTAACCCTTACTGGAGGTAGACAAACATCCACTCATCATGTCCCACATACGAGTTATCAGGATGAGCACATCATATTGCCATGTCCTACATATAAGATGAAATGCATTTTGTTCTTGCCATGTCGATACATGCAAGATAATGGGATGATTACATACATGATAGATCCATATCTATTCTTAGTGTTCCCATTCTTCATAAGAATTGGACACTGGGCCTTGGGATACTAACTCCATGTAGCATTTACAAGTTTTCTCCCACTGAATCTGTGCACACTGAACACTTCAGTACAGATTTCCAATTGTATGCTCTCTCTTTTCAGGTCAAGTGGTTTTCTAGAACTATATCTATAGATCTCTATTCGTATCACATAGGAAACATCTCTATCTTCCTTAAAGATAATTTCCACTTTTGGATTTCCATTCATGAACATTTCCATTTCACATCAACATGTGAAATGTGAACAAGCTCCCACTAAATCACATATCTCTTCTTTATCTTTGACATATCAGTCAAACCCTTTGACTATATCATCAAAGTAAAGATCCAATTCTGAGATGCTTGTACTCAATCAATCACATTGATTAGTCCATTGTAACTTATAGACTTCATTTGCATTAGTGGATTCATAAACCTTATAGGTTGTGTCACGTACACATCCTTGTTTTATTCCTCATAGGAATGTGGTTTTAGTATCCATATGCCAAATGCCTTTAATCATTAAGTTGCAATCAACAAGCATCATCCTTCTCAAAATGTTATCCATGTATCTTAACCTTTAAGATTCATTTGCACTTATGGATTTCATTCCAATGGGTGCTACCATCAGGGTCATACCTTATGGTTCACATGGATGTCATTTTAGGATGTAATGGTCATATACCATAACTCAAAATTTGGTTCCTCATATTCATCTAGATAGTTGACTCATCACATGAACAACTTGTTAGCTAAATTGGACATTATGATAAATCCCTTTGTTTTGATTATGACAAACATTTCATTCTTGTTGATCTAACGTGCTACTTGAGTGTTGCAGGAATAAAGTGGATGACAAAGCACTAGGGAATCTATATGCTTGAATGCTTATAAATTTCATGAAATGTAATTAATTGTAAACATGTACAAATATATAATGTACAAGTACTTAGACTTTATGTAAATCAAACGTTAGATCTTCCCTAGCTAATCACCACACTTAGATAGGTCATCCCCTTCAATAGTGTCACATATGCACACTCATACACACACTTCATGTATTTATTTGAAACATTGAAACAGGGTCAATCTCGGTCGACACAATCATCGACCGAGACACTCTCAGTCGACCAACTTCTCGACCGAGAAAGACCCAAGTAGCCGTTAGACACAGCTGACAAGGTAGTTGGCAGTTGGAGATGAACGTTGCAAACACTTGATCCAGAGTGCCTGTCGGTCGACAAGACCTCGACCGAGTAGGCATCTCGGTCGACCATTTCTCGACCGAGATGGTCTCTGACAGCAACTACAGAATTAATTAACTAGTCGTTGTTAAAGCAACTAACTTGTACCTAACGGCTAGTTAAGCACTAAGAAACCCCTAGAAAGTGTCTAGCACATCCTTAAGTACTTGTAGGACATTCCTATAAATAGGACATACCTTAGGACACCTAAACTCACTTGTTTTTACAATTGAGCAATCTTTGAGCATACAGTTGCATTAAGCAACCTGTTTGTGAGCAATTGAGCATATTTGCAGTTGGCTATTTTTCTCTTGGCTCAAATTTCGTGTCCTAGAGGATAGCATCTCCTATCCACAACAATCACAATTCCATATACATTGGCTAGGAGATCTTCACGATTGATATAGGCAAATCAAGCCTTGTGCTTCAAAGGATAAGTTGTAATTTCCATTTTCCTTTCTTGTTCACTTTCATTGCTTGTACTCTCCTTGCTACTCCTAGGTTGGAGGCTGTGGATTGGAGAGGGTCGTGATCTTCTTGGTGAAGAAGGAGACTTTGAACTACTTCAAGAAGGCTGGTGCAACGGGAGGTTACTTCTAAGAGGAAGGCTACTTCAAGGGGGAGCTTGGAGTTACTTCAAGAAGGCTACCTCGAGTTGGTGCATCTACTTCAAGTGAAGGCTGTTCAAAGGGGTGTAAGAAAGTATTGTATTTTGTGTAATTCCTTGAGAAGGTAATAAAATTAATACTTTCAAAATCCCAGTTGGGTAAGCAACCGGGTAGTGGACTGACAACCTTAGTATTTGCTAAGGTTGGAACCACTCTAAACCCTTTGTCTCCTTCTTGGTTTCTCATTTGTGGTTGTTTGAGTTAAATAATTGTTTAATTAGTTTAAAACCCTATTCACCCCCCCTCTAGTGGTTTTTCAATTGGTATCAGAGTAGGCTTCAAGGAACCCTAACCAGGTCTTGAAGAATGGGTGATGGGTTGCTCAACAACCTCAATCTTGAAGGGACACTTGTTGCTAGGCCTCCAGCGTTTGATGGAACAAACTACACATACTGGAAGAGAAGGATGCAATTCTACTTCCAAGGCATTAGTTGGGATCTATGGAGAATGGTGTCAACCCCATACGAGCTTCCTCAAGTGCAATATGCAGAACGAGATGCAAATACGGTAAAGTCGGCTCAAATGAATGCAAAGGCTGTAAGTATTCTCTATTGTTCAATTGTAGTAGGAGAATTTAATAGGATATCAAATTGTGAAACAGCCTGTGAAATTTGGCATAGACTTTCTATAATGTATGAAGGGACTGTTCAAGTTAAGAACTCTAAAATTGGAATGCTTAAACAAAAGTTTGAACAGCTCCGTATGGATCCGAATCAATCTATTAGTGATATGTATGCAAAATTCTCTTCTATTGTAAATGGTTTGAATTCTCTAGGTAAAGTGATTAGTGAGGAAGATCATGTGTCAAAGATCCTTAGATCACTTCCTCCCAAATACAAGCCCAAGGTGACGGCCATTGAAGAAGCAAATGAACTCACTCGACTGAGGATGGAACAACTCATTGGCAACCTAGAAGCTCATGAAGCTACCTTAGAAGAAGAAGAAAGAAGAGAACGTGAGCTACAACAAGGGAAAAAGAAGGATGTGTCTCTAAAGGATTCAAAAATCATTACACCGGAAAGTGATGAGTCAAGTGAAGAAGAAGGAGAAGAAGCCTTGATTGTCAATGGTAAGAAATATAAAATATTTAGATCTAACAAAATTTCTAGTTCCTCTTCATCTCCTCCTAGGTGTTTTGAGTGTGGAAAGAAATGACATCTCAAAAATGAATGCCCTAAAGCAAAGAAAGGAAAGAAAAGCTCACACAAAAAGAAGGGAGAAAAAGCTTATAAAGCTGCATGGGACGATTCAAGTGAGAGTGAAAGTGGAGAAGAAAAGGTGGAATGTCTAATGGCAAGAGAAGGTGATGAAGACTCTCAAGAGGTAAGCCTTCTTGATCTTCCTAAAGAAGAGTTAATTACTAGTCTACAAGAAACTCATGATAAGTATGTTGATTGCAAGAAGAAACTAAAGAAGGTTACCAAAACAAATGATGAGCTATATGCTAGATTAAATGATCTCTCTTCTGAAAAGAACAACATTGATCTTGAGAATTTGTCTTTAAAAATATCTTTAAATGACTGCACTAGAAAGCTACTTACTCTAGAAACAAATGTTGATCTTCTCTCTTAAGAAAAGACTGAATTGTTAGCTAAACTAAATGATTTTCAGACTCAACCAATTCTATGTAACCATCTAGACTATGACAATGTTATAAAAGAAAGAGACTCCCTATTATATGATTTAGATCAAGTAAGAAAAGATTTACACAAGAAGATGGATGACATTGCTAAGCTACAAAGAAACCTAAATGATTTAAGAGGAAAAGATATCCTTAATAACATTCTGAAAATTTCCTCTAGTTTCAATGGAAGAAAAGGTTTGGGATATGCTCCAAAGAAAAATCAACCCAAAAGAACTAAAGCATCTAAGACTCAGACTATGTTTGTACCTAAGAACACAATTCCTAGAAAGAGAAACGAAGTTGATTCTATTACTTGTCATTTTTTTCTACGTCTTGGACATTATTCATTTTCATGCCCTTATAAGACCAAGGATTCCGACTTAGTTTGGGTCCCAAAACCCCAAATTTAGTAGATTTGAATGAAATTCAATTGAGATATGATCCAATGCTCATTTTTGCAAATTATATTGTCTTATCTCAACTTAATAAAAGGTCTCATGCATTATGGTAATTTTCTGAACTGCTGTACTGAAACAGAAACTCATTCGGTCGAAGTATTGTCGACCGAAATTATAATCGGTCGAACTTTTGTCGACCGACCAGATGCCTGTACCAAACTAAAATCTACAACAACAATCTGAGTAATACATAAACTTTTTCGATCGACGACTGTTCGATCGAAAGAGGTGTCGGTCGAACATTTGTCGACCGACTGAAGTTCTGAGTTAGATTTTTTATTCAGTCTATAATTAAATGCTTCTAACCATACCAGACCATCACCTGGGTACCAAAACCTACATTTTAATGCAGGATTGGGTGGTTGACAGTGGATGCTCTAAACACATGACCGGAAACAAGGATGCATTTCAAACTTTTGAAGAAAAGAAAAGTGGAACAGTCACTTTTGGAGACAATGGTAAAGGTAAAATCATTGGAATAGGTAATATTGGTACAAACCTTGAAATCAAGAATGTTTTACTCGTTGATGGTTTGCACCATAATTTAATAAGTGTAAGTCAATTATGTGACAGTGGATATGATGTTCTATTTAACAAAAACTGCTACAAATTATTAATAGAAAACACTACAAATGTTGTTTATGAAGGAAAAAGAGTTGGAAACCTTTATATTCTTAGACCTAACTCTATGAAATCTGTAGTAGGAAAATGCTTACTTGCAAATGAAAATACTTTACAACTATGGCATAAAAAGTTAGGACATGCTAGTTCACATGTTATCAAAAAGCTAGTGAAATATGATCTTGTTCGTGGTTTGCCTACTTTATCTTTTGATCAAGTTGAAAATTGTGAACCATGTACTTTGGGAAAGAAAACAAAAACCTCTTTTAAACCTAAACATGTACTTCACATGAGTAGATCCTTAGAATTAATTCACATGGATTTATTTGGACCCATGAGGACACAATCTATTGGTGACAAAAGATATTGTTTTGTTATTGTCGATGATTATAGTAGATATACATGGGTACATTTTCTTGCAACCAAAGATGACACTATTCATGTTTTTATAAAATTTTGTTCCAAGATTGAAAATCTATTACAAAAAAAAATATGTACCATTAGAAGTGATCATGGTGGAGAATTTGAAAATCATGTATTTGAAGAATTTTGCACATCTCAAGGGTACACTCACAATTTTTCTGCTCCACGCACTCCACAACAAAATGGTATAGTTGAAAGGAAAAATCGATCACTACAAGAAATGGCTAGAACTATGATGCTTGAACATAACACACCTATAACCTTTTGGGCTGAAGCTGTAAACACCGCATGCTATGTGTTAAATAGAGTAACTGTTCACTCCCATTTGAAGAAAACACCATATGAATTAATACATTCTAAGAAACCTAGAGTTGACTATTTTCATACCTTTGGATCCATATGCTATATCTTAAATACCAAAGAGGATAGAGATACGTTTGATTCTAAATCACATAAAGCATTCTTTTTGGGATATTCTACCTCTAGCAAAGCCTTTAGAGTCTACAACACTATTTCTAGAAAAGTTGAGGAATCTATTCATGAAGAGTCAAAACCAGAAAATCTTGAAATAGTTGATCTCACTCATCAATTCGAAAACTTAAACATACCAAATGATAGTGAGAAAGATACTACAAACAATAACCAAGCTGAAACACAACCTATACCTATACTTATTAAGGATCATCCTCAAGAATTAATTATTGGAAATCCGAATGATAAAGTCAAAACTCGGTCTTCCTTTAAAGATGTTGCAAACATGGCCTTTGTTTCTATTATTGAACCTAAGAAGATATCTGAAGCTCTTAAAGATGACTATTGGATAATAGCAATGCAAGAAAAATTAAACCAATTCACTAAAAATGATGTATGGGATTTAGTTCCTAAACCACAAGATAAAACCATCATTAGAACTAAATGGGTTTTTAGGAATAAGCTAAATGAGGCAGGAGAAGTAATAAGGAATAAAGCTCGATTAGTAGCACAAGGATATAATCAACAAGAAGGAATAGATTTTGATGAAACGTATGCACCAGTAGCAAGACTTGAAGCTATTAGAATGTTACTAGCTATTGATGCACACAAAAACATCAAACTCTACCAAATGGATGTAAAAAGTGCATTTCTAAACGGAATCATTCAAGAAGAAGTATATGTTGCCCAACCACCTGGTTTTGAAATTCCGGAAAAAGGTGACTATGTTTATAAACTTAAGAAAGCACTTTATGGTTTAAAACAAGCACCTAGGAACTGGTATGAAAGGCTCAAGACATATCTTTTTGATAATAGTTTTTCTATTGGAAATTCAGATTCTACTTTATTTTTCAAAACATATACATCTGATTTTCTAGTTGTTCAAATATATGTTGATGACATTATTTTTGGAGCTTCTAATGAATCATTATGTACACAATTCAGTGACATTATGCAAAAAGAATTTGAAATGAGCCTCATGGGTGAACTAAATTTCTTTCTTGGTTTCCAAATTAAACAAACGCCTGCCGGGATTTTTATAAGCCAAGAAAAGTATACTAAAGAACTCTTAAAACGTTTTGGGATGGATCAGTGCAAACATGCTACTACTCCTATGGCTACCTCTATTAAAATTGATAAGGATGAAAATGGGGAACCTACTGATGATTCCTTATATAGAGCCATGATTGGTAGTTTGCTTTACTTAACTGCTTCTAGACCAGACATCATGTTTTCCGTTGGTCTTTGTGCTTGATTTCAATCACAACCCATGCACTCTCATTTTCAAGCAGTTAAACAAATTCTTCGATACTTAGCCGACACTACATGTTTTGGTTTATGGTATCCAAAAGGACAGTCCTTGGATTTTAAAGCTTATACTGATGCTGATTATGCTGGTTGTCGACTTGATCGCAAGAGCACTAGCGGTGGCTGTTTCTTATTAGGGAGAGCTTTAGTATCTTGGTTTAGCAAGAAACAAAACATGGTTGCCCTCTCTACAACTGAAGCTGAATATATGGCAGCCGGATCTTGTTGTGCTCAAGTGCTTTATATGCAACAAGTGTTAAACGATTATGGTTTTACTCTTTCATCTACGCCTATCTTTTGTGACAACACAAGCGCTATAAACTTAGCACACAATCCTATTTTACACAGCTGAGCTAACCATATTGAAATCCGTCATCACTTTTTAAGGGATCATATCTCTAAGAATCATGTTTCCCTTCATCATGTTGATACAGAAGATCAATTGGATGATATTTTTACAAAACCGCTTCCACTAGACCAATTCAACAAAATAAGGAAGCAACTGCTTATCACTCCTTTAGAAGATGTTTTCTTTGATATTTGTGCTTCTTAACAATGTTTTTATTTGCATCATCTTGGCTTTTAATGGACATCCTTTTATTGGAGTTGATGGGACATCTAATTAAGGGGGAGTTTTTCTTTTTAACGTATATCTTTTTGAAATGACAAAGGGGGAGAAATAAATATAAAACTTAGTAATTGTGCAAAACTCAATCAATGAGTTTCATAAACTCTTGGCTTTACATTGAAAGTTGCTATATTCCCTAAAGAATTGGATTTCATGTTCCATAATTCATGGGGAATAATAAGCACACATTTTATAAACAAGAGAAGAAATTTACAAAGGTAATCTTCAGGTATGAAACTCACATGTTTTATATTTTCTTAATTCATATTTTGGAAATGTCTGTCATCTTCAAAAAGGGGGAGATCGTTAGCTAAATTGGACATTATGATAAATCCCTTTGTTTTGATTATGACAAACATTTCATTCTTGTTGATATAACGTGCTACTTGAGTGTTGCAGGAATAAAGTGGATGACAAAGCACTAGGGAATCTATATGCTTGAATGCTTGTAAATTTCATGAAATGTAATTAATTGTAAACATGTACAAATATATAATGTACAAGTACTTAGACTTCATGTAAATCAAGCGTTAGATCTTCCCTAGCTAATCACCACACTTAGATAGGTCATCCCCTTCAATAGTGTCACATATGCACACTCATACACACACTTCATGTATTTATTTGAAACATTGAAACAGGGTCAATCTCGGTCGACACAATCATCGACCGAGACACTCTCGGTCGACAAACTTCTCGACCGAGAAAGACCCAAGTAGCCGTTAGACACAGCTGACAAGGTAGTTGGTAGTTGGAGATGAACGTTGCAAACACTTGATCCAGAGTGCCTGTCGGTCGACAAGACCTCGACCGAGTAGGCATCTCGGTCGACCATTTCTCGACCGAGATGGTCTCTGACAGTAACTGCAGAATTAATTAACTAGCCATTGTTAAAGCAACTAACTTGTACCTAACGGCTAGTTAAGCACTTAGAAACCCCTAGAAAGTGTCTAGCACGGCCTTAAGTACTTGTAAGACATTCCTATAAATAGGACATACCTTAGGACACCTAAACTCACTTGTTTTTACAATTGAACAATCTTTGAGCATACACTTGCATTAAGCAACCTGTTTGTGAGCGATTGAGCATATTTGCAGTTGTCGATTTTTCTCTTGGCGCAAATTTCGTGTCCTATAGGCTAGCATCTCCTATCCACAGCAATCACAATTTCATATACATTGGCTAGGAGATCTACACGCTTGATCTAGGAAAATCAAGCCTTGTGCTTCAAAGGATAAGTTGTAATTTCCATTTTCCTTTCTTGTTCACTTTCATTGCTTGTACTCTCCTTGCTACTCCTAGGTTGGAGGCTGCGGATTGGAGAGGGTCATGATCTTCTTGGTGAAGAAGGAGACTTTGAACTACTTCAAGAAGGCTGGTGTAACAAGAGGTTACTTCTAAGAGGAAGGCTACTTCAATGGGGAGCTTGGAGTTACTTCAAGAAGGCTACCTCGAGTTGGTGCATCTACTTCAAGTGAAGGTTGTTCAAAGGGGTGTAAGAAAGTATTGTATTTTGTGTAATTCATTGAGAAGGTAATAAAATTAATACTTTCAAAATCCCGGTTGGGTAAGCAACCGGGTAGTGGACTGACAACCTTAGTATTTGCTAAGGTTGGAACCACTCTAAACCCTTTGTCTCCTTCTTGATTTCTCATTTGTGGTTGTTTGAGTTAAATAATTGTTAAATTAGTTTAAAACCCTATTCACCCCCCCTCTAGTGGTTTTTCAATTGGTATCAGAGTAGGCTTCAAGGATCCCTAACCAGGTCTTGAAGAATGGGTGATGGGTTGCTCAACAACCTCAATCTTGAAGGGACACTTGTTGCTAGGCCTCCAGCGTTTGATGGAACAAACTACACATACTGGAAGAGAAGGATGCAATTCTACTTCCAAGGCATTAGTTGGGATATATGGAGAATGGTGTCAACCCCATACGAGCTTCCTCAAGTGCAATATGCAGAATGGGATGCAAATACGGTAAAGTCGGCTCAAATGAATGCAAAGGCTGTAAGTATTCTCTATTGTTCAATTTCAGTAGGAGAATTTAATAGGATATCAAATTGTGAAACAACCTATGAAATTTGGCATAGACTTTCTATAACGTATGAAGGGACTGTTCAAGTTAATAACTCTAAAATTGGAATGCTTAAACAAAATTTTGAATAGTTCTGTATGGATCCGAATCAATCTATTAGTGATATGTATGCAAAATTCTCTTCTATTGTAAATGGTTTGAATGCTCTAGGTAAAGTGATTAGTGAGGAAGATCAGGTGTCAAAGATCCTTAGATCACTTCCTCCCAAATACAAGCCCAAGGTGACGGCCATTGAAGAAGCAAATGACCTCACTCGACTGAGGATGGAACAACTCATTGGCAACCTAGAAGCTCATGAAGCTACCTTAGAAGAAGAAGAAAGGAGAGAATGTGAGCTACAACAAGGGAAAAAGAAGGATGTGGCTCTAAAGGCTTCAAAAATCATTACACCGGAAAGTGATGAGTCAAGTGAAGAAGAAGGAGAAGAAGCCTTGATTGTCAATGGTAAGAAATATAAAATATTTAGATCTAACAAAATTTCTAGTTCCTCTTCATCTCCTCCTAGGTGTTTTGAGTGTGGAAAGAAAGGACATCTCAAAAATGAATGCCCTAAAGCAAAGAAAGGAAAGAAAAGCTCACACAAAAAGAAGGGAGAAAAAGCTTATAAAGCTGCATGGGACGATTCAAGTGAGAGTGAAAGTGGAGAAGAAAAGGTGGAATGTCTAATGGCAAGAGAAGGTGATGAAGACTCTCAAGAGGTAAGCCTTCTTGATCTTCCTAAAGAAGAGTTAATTACTAGTCTACAAGAAACTCATGATAAGTATGTTGATTGCAAGAAGAAACTAAAGAAGGTTACCAAAACAAATGATGAGCTATATGCTAGATTAAATGATCTCTCTTCTGAAAAGAACAACATTGATCTTGAGAATTTGTCTTTAAAAACATCTTTAAATGACTGCACTAGAAAGCTACTTACTCTAGAAACAAATGTTGATCTTCTCTCTCAAGAAAAGACTGAATTGTTAGCTAAACTAAATGATTTTCAGACTCAACCAATTCTATGTAACCATCTAGACTATGACAATGTTATAAAAGAAAGAGACTCCCTATTATCTGATTTAGATCAAGTAAGAAAAGATTTACACAAGAAGATGGATGACATTGCTAAGCTACAAAGAAACCTAAATGATTTAAGAGGAAAAGATATCCTTAATAAAATTCTGAAAATTTCCTCTAGTTTCAATGGAAGAAAAGGTTTGGGATATGCTCCAAAGAAAAATCAACCCAAAAGAACTAAAGCATCTAAGACTCAGACTATGTTTGTACCTAAGAACACAATTCCTAGAAAGAGAAATGAAGTTGATTCTATTACTTGTCATTTTTGTCTACATCTTAGACATTATTCATTTTCATGCCCTTATAAGACCAAGGATTCCGACTTAGTTTGGGTCCCGAAACCCCAAACTTAGTAGATTTGAATGAAATTCAGTTGAGATATGATCCAATGCTCATTTTTGCAAATTATATTGTCTTATATCAACTTAATAAAAGGTCTCATGCATAATGCTAATTTTCTGAACTGTTGTACTGAAACAGAAACTCATTCGGTCGAAGTATTGTCGACCGACATTATAATCGGTCGAACTTTTGTCGACCGACCAGATGCTTGTACCAAATTAAAATCTATAGCAACAATCTGAGTAATACATAAACTTTTTCGATCGATGACTGTTCGACCGAAAGAGGTGTCGGTCGAACATTTGTCGACCGACTGAATTTCTGAGTCAGATTTTTTATTCAGTCTGTAATTAAATGCTTCTAACCATACCGGACCATCACATGGGTACCAAAACCTACATTTTAATGCAGGATTGGGTGGTTGATAGTGGATTCTCTAAACACATGAGGGGAAACAAGGATGCATTTCAAACTTTTGAAGAAAAGAAAAGTGGAACAGTCACTTTTGGAGACAATGGTAAAGGTAAAATCGTTGGAATAGGTAATATTGGTACAAACCTTGAAATCAAGAATGTTTTACTCGTTGATGGTTTGAACCATAATTTAATAAGTGTAAGTCAATTATGTGACAGTGGATATGATGTTCTATTTAACAAAAACTGCTACAAATTATTAATAGAAAACACTACAAATGTTGTTTATGAAGGAAAAAGAGTTGGAAACCTTTATATTCTTAGACCTAACTCTATGAAATCTGTAGTAGGAAAATGCTTACTTGCAAATGAAAATACTTTACAACTATGGCATAAAAAGTTAGGACATGCTAGTTCACATGTTATCAAAAAGCTAGTGAAATATGATCTTGTTCGTGGTTTGCCTACTTTATCTTTTGATCAAGTTGAAAATTGTGAACCATGTACTTTGGGAAAGCAAACAAAAACCTCTTTTAAACCTAAACATGTACTTCGCACGAGTAGATCCTTAGAATTAAATCACATGGATTTATTTGGACCCATGAGGACACAATCTATTGGTGGCAAAAGATATTGTTTTGTTATTGTCGATGATTATAGTAGATATACATGGGTACATTTTCTTGCAACCAAAGATGACACTATTCATGTTTTTATAAAATTTTGTTCCAAGATTGAAAATCTATTACAAAACAAAATATGTACCATTAGAAGTGATCATGGTGGAGAATTTGAAAATCATGTATTTGAAGAATTTTGCACATCTCAAGGGTACACTCACAATTTTTCTGCTCCACGCACTCCACAACAAAATGGTATAGTTGAAAGGAAAAATCGATCACTACAAGAAATGGCTAGAACTATGATGCTTGAACATAACACACCTATAACCTTTTGGGCTGAAGCTGTAAACACCGCATGCTATGTGTTAAATAGAGTAACTGTTCACTCCCATTTGAAGAAAACACCATATGAATTAATACATTCTAAGAAACCTAGAGTTGACTATTTTCATACCTTTGGATCCATATGCTATATCTTAAATACCAAAGAGGATAGATATAAGTTTGATTATAAATCACATAAAGCATTCTTTTTGGGATATTCTACCTCTAGCAAAGCCTTTAGAGTCTACAACACTATTTCTAAAAAAGTTGAGGAATCTATTCATGTTTCTTTTCATGAAGAGTCAAAACCAGAAAATCTTGAAATAGTTGATCTCACTCATCAATTCGAAAACTTAAACATACCAAATGATAGTGAAAAGATACTACAAACAATAACCAAGCTGAAACACAACCTATACCTATACTTATTAAGGATCATCCTCAAGAATTAATTATTGGAAATCCGAATGATAAAGTCAAAACTCGATCTTCCTTTAAAGTTGTTGCAAACATGGCCTTTGTTTCTATTATTGAACCTAAGAAGATATCTGAAGCTCTTAAAGATGACTATTGGATAATAGCAATGCAAGAAGAATTAAACCAATTCACTAAAAATGATGTATGGGATTTAGTTCCTAAACCACAAGATAAAACCATCATTGGAACTAAATGGGTTTTTAGGAATAAGCTAAATGAGGCAGGAGAAGTAATAAGGAATAAAGCTCGATTAGTAGCACAAGGATATAATCAACAAGAAGGAATAGATTTTGATGAAACGTATGCACCAGTAGAAAGACTTGAAGCTATTAGAATGTTACTAGCTATTGCTGCACACAAAAACATCAAACTCTACCAAATGGATGTAAAAAGTGCATTTCTAAATGGAATCATTCAAGAAGAATTATATGTTGCCCAACCACCTGGTTTTGAAATTTCGGAAAAAGGTGACTATGTTTATAAACTTAAGAAAGCACTTTATGGTTTAAAACAAGCACCTAGGAACTGGTATGAAAGGCTCAAGACATATCTTTTTGATAATGGTTTTTCTATTGGAAATTCAGATTCTACTTTATTTTTCAAAACATATACATCTGATTTTCTAGTTGTTCAAATATATGTTGATGACATTATTTTTGGAGCTTCTAATCAATCATTGTGTACACAATTCAGTGACATTATGCAAAAAGAATTTGAAATGAGCCTCATGGGTGAACTAAATTTCTTTCTTGGTTTCCAAATTAAACAAACGCCTACCAGGATTTTTATAAGCCAAGAAAAGTATACTAAAGAACTCTTAAAACGTTTTGGGATGAATTAGTGCAAACATGCTACTACTCCTATGGCTACCTCTATTAAAATTGATAAGGATGAAAATGGGGAACCTATTGATGATTCCTTATATAGAGCCATGATTGGTAGTTTACTTTACTTAACTGCTTCTAGACCAGACATCATGTTTTCCGTTGGTCTTTGTGCTCGATTTCAATCACAACCCATGCACTCTCATTTTCAAGCAGTTAAACGAATTCTTCGATACTTAGGCAGCACTACATGTTTTGGTTTATGGTATCCAAAAGGACAATCCTTGGATTTTAAAGCTTATACTGATGTTGATTATGCTGGTTGTCGACTTCATCGCAAGAGCACTAGCGGTGGATGTTTCTTGTTAGGGAGAGCTTTAGTATCTTGGTTTAGCAAGAAACAAAACATGGTTGCCCTCTCTACAACTGAAGCTGCATATACGGAAGCCGGATCTTGTTGTGCTCAAGTGCTTTATATGCAACAAGTGTTAAACGATTATGGTTTTACTCTTTCATCTACGCCTATCTTTTGTGACAACACAAGCGCTATAAACTTAGCACACAATCCTATTTTACACAGCTGAGCTAACCATATTGAAATCCGTCATCACTTTTTAAGGGATCATATCTCTAAGAATCATGTTTCCCTTCATCATGTTGATACGGAAGATCAATTGGCTGATATTTTTACAAAACCGCTTCCACTAGACCAATTCAACAAAATAAGGAAGCAACTGCTTATCACTCCTTTAGAAGATGTTTTCTTTGATATTTGTGCTTCTTAACAATGTTTTTATTTGCATCATCTTGGCTTTTAATGGACATCCTTTTATTAGAGTTGATGGGACATCTAATTAAGGGGGAGTTTTTCTTTTTAATGTATATCTTTTTGAAATGACAAAGGGGGAGAAATAAATATAAAACTTAGTAATTGTGCAAAACTCAATCAATGAGTTTCATAAACTCTAGGCTTTACATTGAAAGTTTCTATATTCCATAAAGAATTGGATTTCATGTTCCATAATTCATGGGGAATAATAAGCACACATTTTATAAACAAGAGAAGAAATTTACAAAGGTAATCTTCAGGTATGAAACTCACATGTTTTATATTTTCTTAATTCATATTTAGGAAATGTTTGTCATCTTCAAAAAGGGGGAGATTGTTAGCTAAATTGGACATTATGATAAATCCCTTTGTTTTGATTATGACAAACATTTCATTCTTGTTGATCTAACGTGCTACTTGAGTGTTGCAGGAATAAAGTGGATGACAAAGCACTAGGGAATCTATATGCTTGAATGCTTGTAAATTTCATGAAATGTAATTAATTGTAAACTTGTACAAATATATAATGTACAAGTACTTAGACTTCATGTAAATCAAATGTTAGATCTCCCCTAGCTAATCACCACACTTAGATAGGTCATCCCCTTCAATAGTGTCACATATGCACACTCATACACACACTTCATGTATTTATTTGAAACATTGAAACAGGGTCAATCTCGATCGACACAATCATCGACCGAGACACTCTCGGTCGACAAACTTCTCGACCGAGAAAGACCCAAGTAGCCGTTAGACACAGCTGACAAGGTAGTTGGCAGTTGGAGATGAACGTTGCAAACACTTGATCCAGAGTGCCTGTCGGTCGACAAGACCTCGACCGAGTAGGCATCTCGGTCGACCATTTCTCGACCGAGATGGTCTCTGACAACAACTGCAGAATTAATTAACTAGCCGTTGTTAAAGCAACTAACTTGTACCTAACGGCTAGTTAAGCACTTAGAAACCCCTAGAAAGTGTCTAGCACGTCCTTAAGTACTTGTAGGACATTCCTATAAATACAACATACCTTAGGACACCTAAACTCACTTGTTTTTACAATTGAGCAATCTTTGAGCATACACTTGCATTAAGCAACCTGTTTGTGAGCAATTGAGCATATTTGCAGTTGGCTATTTTTCTCTTGGCTCAAATTTCATGTCCTATAGGATAGCATCTCCTATCCACAACAATCACAATTCCATATACATTGGCTAGGAGATCTTCACGCTTGATCTAGGAAATCAAGCCTTGTGCTTCAAAGGATAAGTTGTAATTTCCATTTTCCTTTCTTGTTCACTTTCATTGCTTGTACTCTCCTTGTTACTCCTAGGTTGGAGGCTGTGGATTGGAGAGGGTCGTGATCTTCTTGGTGAAGAAGGATACTTTGAACTACTTCAAGAAGGCTGGTGTAACGAGAGGTTACTTCTAAGAGGATGGCTACTTCAAGGGGGAGCTTGGAGTTACTTCAAGAAGGCTAACTCGAGTTGGTGCATCTACTTCAAGTGAAGGCTGTTCAAAGGGGTGTAAGAAAGTATTGTATTTTGTGTAATTCCTTGAGAAGGTAATAAAATTAATACTTTCAAAATCCCGGTTGGGTAAGCAACCGGGTAGTGGACTGACAACCTTAGTATTTGCTAAGGTTGGAACCACTCTAAACCCTTTGTCTCCTTCTTGGTTTCTCATTTGTGGTTGTTTGAGTTAAATAATTGTTAAATTAGTTTAAAACCTTATTCACCCCCCCTCTAGTGGTTTTTCACAACTCATCACATAGATAATTGAGGTGTATCTGTTAAGGATATAAGAACTCACAACCCTTATGATTCTTAATTCCTTTTATTAGTGTGGGGTAGTCTTTTATTAAGAAGAATTCAGTTATTTGATATTCATTCTCTAACTCCTTAGAGTATGATTCCTTTTTTTGATTTAGACATCACCATGCCTTAATCATGAGTTCACTATGATACGCTATCATAATCACTCATAAGGATCTCAAACATTTGGTCCAAGTATTTCATTCATTGATCTCATCAAGAATTAATACTTTACCAAATTTGTACTTCATCTATGATAATCTTGAACACTTCAAGATATTCATATTGGTATTTCTCTAAAAACCATTTGAAGTATTAGCATTTGTTCCAATAGGTATGTAAATACATCACATGTATTATACCTAATAGGATAATCATTCTCCCACTACCTTTAGTGAAGATTGATCAATCATGTCCAAGATATTCATGTCTCTTACTGGCTCTCTAACCAAAAGAGTCTAGATTTATCCATCACATGGAAACTAGAAACGAATTTCTCATGATTGATGCTAACTTGATTGTTTGACTTATCTATAACTTTTAGGTATCATTTTATCTTATGCATATAAAATACCACAAGATAAATAAGGCATTGCCACAAAGATCATATCTTTATAAATTGAAACATCTCTTTATTGATTGCCATCATTGTCATACAATATGCAAAAATAAAGTGTTTCTATCTATTGGAAAATATGAAATAGCAGTTCATAACTGTATTACATGCCTTATAGGCTGAAAATAAACTAAAGTACTCCTATCTATGGCGGCAACACTTGCCCCAATAATGAGTGCTTTACACTTTTCATCTTGGTATCATATACCTCAAAAAATGTTACAAGTTTACTTTCATGACACCTTTAAGTAGAGACGTCTGTCGCCTCCTTCTTCTTTTGTTCTTCTAGATAGAGAGGACAATTCCTTTTCCAATGTCCTAGCTTTTGACAATGGTGGAAATTTCCTTTCTTGGTCACGCCTCCCTTGGCCTTGAGAGCTGAAGACGACTTGGGCTCCTGGCTAGCATCAAAACCTTTCTTAGCTTTTCCCTTGCCCTTGCTCTTAGACTTGCCTTTCTTGCTCGTGATCATCATCACATGCTTAGGCTTGTCCTTCTTCATCTGTATCTCGACTATCCTCAACACGCCCAACAACTCTGACAGAGGCCTATCAAAGTTGTTCATGTTGTAGTTCATCACAAACTGACTGTAGGATTCTGGAAACGATTGCAGTATCACGTCAGTAGCCAACTCTTGGCTCAGTGGAAATCCCAGTCTTTGTAGGTTCTCCACATACCCAATCATCTTGAGTGTGTGAGGACCAACTGGATCTCCTTCTGTCATGATGCATGAACAGTGCCCTTGAGACATTGTATCTCTCTTACCGTGCCTGATCTTCATACATGTTCCTGAGATGCTGAATCATCTCAATAACTCCCATGCTCTCATGTTGTCTCTGCAACTCATGGTTCATGGAGAACAACATCAAACACTTTGCATCAATGGCATCATCAGAATGCTTCTTGTAAGCATCCCTTTCTGTCTTAGGTGCATTAGGAGCGGGTTCCTCTGGAATTGGAGTGTCCAGGACATAGAGCTTTCGCTCTTGAGTGAGAACAATTCTCAATGTCCGATACCAGTCGTGGAAGTTTGTCCCATTCAACTTGTCTTTTTCAAGGACCGATCGCAAAGAAAAGTGATTGTTATTTGTCATCATTTGTACTGCAAAAAGAAATATGCAATTTTAGTCCAAAACTCATTTTGACTTATTTGATTGATTTGAAGATTTGACGATATAATTAGGCCTTTAATTAATTATCGCTCCCACTATTTTACTTCAAATTGATAGCCCTCACCATCAATTCGGAAGATTGCAGCGTACAAACTTTTAGTGGGCAAGATCCATATTTCATCAAGTCATGAGTCAGCTTTGGCTGATCACCCACAATCTTGACTATTTAGGTAGGCCATCATGCCAATTGCATCATATGCAACTCTTGATGAATGAACATGCACAACACCTTGCCATGAACATTCCTTGCCTGTGGGCTTAAACGCTCTAAGAATCACTAGTTAAGTCTAACCCAAAAGCCGACACGATAAACATGCACCCTGCTTTGGCAGAACCTACATGTCTACCCTTCACACTTCCACAAGATAGACGGCGCACCACGCTTTGGCGTAACCTACGCTTGGTCGATCGAGTTTTTCATGTGTGCCGCTAATGGAAGGCATATAAGACTTAATATTTTAATGAGGGATTTGGTTTTTATATACATATACATATCCAATCACCACAATACATAGTACGTATCATATACATGCTATATCCCACAGAAAATATGCAAAATGATAAAAGCGATGATTATGGCCATCCTAATGTGATTCCTCGAGCCTAGAGGAATCACAGTCATCTAGGTCTACATCACATGCAACCTGTACAAGATGAACTTTGTGCTTTGCCTTCCGAGTAGATCAACTCATCTCATGAATGACTTGCCCATTCTGGCCCGGTCATTTGGGTGCCACCAGCTGATCAGTTGGCTCCTCCAACTGATCGGTTTTCCTGGTCGTCATGCATCTCATCATGGCCACCACCCGCTCGTCTCACTCCTCGAACCGGTCATCAGCCGATCGACTTACTCCTTGAATCGATCATCTGGTACGTCAACCGATCAGTTCACGCCTTGAACTGATCGTCTCAGCTGTCGTCAGGATGTCCTCCGTTCTTCGACATAACAGGAAATAAAATTCTGTCCTATTTTACATTGTAAAAAGAGAAACATAGAGTTACATTTGAGGGGAGAAAAGTTAGGAAAGAAATCTCGAATTATTTCGAGTTACATCAGGAAAAGGAGAAGGAAGATCGGTGCGCAGACTGAGATGCAAGCAACCACATACAACCATACACAAATAGGGTTTATTGGCCATAACCACGCTATACATCCACCATAAAACTCATTTAAGGTTGATGCGTATCGAGTGCATTAATAATACATATCATATATGTAAATTGGGATTTGTGGATTTAGGATTGGATATGCATAAAGCCAATTTTATTCGCATCATATGCAATAAATAAAGGCAACAAACCAAAATCGATCATATCGATATTCCCA
Source organism: Alisma plantago-aquatica (assembly GCA_963693085.1). NCBI lineage: Eukaryota > Viridiplantae > Streptophyta > Magnoliopsida > Alismatales > Alismataceae > Alisma > Alisma plantago-aquatica. The sequence goes on along the minus strand of OY856413.1, from coordinate 542,588,825 downwards.
AAGTATAGAGCAGTTGACGTGGCTCTGATACCACTATTGGGTTTTTGGGAAGGCATCGATGGCAGTGGAAACAAAAAATTTTCTCCCCAAACCCAGAACAAGGAAACGCATCAACGTCTATACAATAGGAAAGGATGGTTTGTGGAATCATACCTTGTCCCGAGGCTTGCTCGGCGACAATACCTCACGGCTTGCACGGTCTTCACCACCTGTCTTGGACGGTGTCTGTGCAGCTCCTGGTCGCACCTGGACTGTCGGGATTGACAGTTTTCCTCCAAGCGACAGAGGTCTCCCGCCTCTGCAGTCGTCCACACGGACTGCCTGAAACTCCAATCTCCTTGTCCCACAAGGAATTGGAAGGAGTCACACCCTCCTGTTGACGTACTAGTCACCAACACACTCTCCTGCCTCCAGTTGCAACTGCAGTTGTCTTTCCCTTGTTGTGCCTCCCTTTGCGGGTAGCACTTGCTCGGGCTCTCTCGGTTACCAAAACTAGAGAGAACGACAACTTTGCAGAGCAACTGATTGCACTGAGTTGTACTTTGAGAAGCCCCCAATACCCCTATATATATAGGAGAGTCATGGGACAGGGTTCTCCATCCCGGGCAATGCTGGACTAAAAACAGGAGTAGAAGGGTTCAAGATTTTCCACAAAAACAACCTACTCACAACCTGAACCGATCGTTTCACAACTGAAATAGTCAGTTGGGGACCTGAACCAGTCGGTTGACACTTCAACCGATCGGTTGGGATCCATGAGCCGATCGATTCACTCTTGAACTGATCGGTTCGTGGTCCTGATCAGTTCCCGATCGACTTTCCTTCTTTTGTTTCTAATTGGTATCGAATACCAATCCTTGTTCCAATCAAATTGGGCAAGTGAAACGCAAGGAAAATTCTCACCAATCCTACTTTCCCAACTTGCTCGGTTGCACCAGTTGAATCGATCGTTTCAACACTTGAAGCAATTGTTTCACCCTGTGCATGAGCCGATCGACTCAATACATGAGACAACCGGTTCACCAAGCTCAGCCGATCGATTCATCACATGAGCCGATCAGTTGGGAGTGCAGATTGTGTAGAATCAGTCAATTGTAATTTCAATCAATCTGATACTCCAATCAATGTGTCCAACACCTTGAACATTATGATATTGAGCTATCAATTGATTAAGTGTTTAATTGAACTACTAAACTCCTTTAGTAATCAATCTAAACATTGTTTGTGGACAAAACTCCTCTTCCAGGTCAAATCCTATGTGTGTGACCCTGCAGGTCCATTTCACGTTGGCAGTGAAAGTCCATAACACTTATGACTTCACAAGCAAAGAGCGGTGCCTAGTCACACATCAGTGCTACCCAAGTGAAATAGAAAGTTGGAGAACAACTTTCAATCCTACAATCTGTGTATGGTGTTATAGTGAATGTATAATTCCTTTGTCACTGATATCCCGAATGAACTCGAGGCATGGAACAGTCATCCTGTCAATGTTCATTCACTTTCTTGAACTCAGAGTAGATTGGAAGAGATATGTATGACATCAATATCACATACTGATTCACACATGCGTGCATGCCTTTCTCAATCCTACTCATCAAGTGGCCATGGATATCATACTCCTTCAGGAGGGACAAATCCCATATCTATCACTCACCCCTCAAAAGCCCCATGTGTCAAAGCCAACCAATCATCACCTTTATAACAGCCCATGTTTTAGGACTGCGTTTGATGATGTCAAAGTGTGCCCAACGACATGTGTTGAGTGTAGTGATTTCAGGTCAAAGAATCACACTCACCACCATCAGTGTGAGTACTGACTGTGACTACCATGTCATGGTTCCATGTGTTAAACTCACGGTGGGTCTGTCCAGTACACTTGTTCTCTAACAAGTACCTATGTGTTTGGTTTGATATCTCTATATCATGACTAATGAGATTCTGTCATCAACCAACACCACAATCTAGTCTTGTGTGTCATTGTTGTCTATCTACCTTCCACAATGACATCCGACTAGGGACATAACAAGAATGTACAAACTCTTAGCATCTGTATGGTCTCATTGTTCAGGTCCTCAACCTGAAGGCATACGTCATTAAGTACTGTCATTCTCTAGAAATTCAATCTGTTCTATCACTATCTCATATGACTGAACCAGAAAGAATTGGAAGCTTGCCTTTGATGTTTATCAAATCAATCTTAATGTATCCCACCAATCATCCCATGATTGGCGCTCAGGGCACACATACCAACAACATCTTTCTTTATCTCTTCTCTATATGACCCTAAGAGAGAGTAGGGACACTCTAGAGGTGGTAATTTTCATATCAACCCTACATTTTTGGTAAATTACAATTTGCACCAAAATTGGTACACAAGGCACACACATTATTCAAACAAGCTCCAACTTGGAACTTAGGCTTTCCACAAGCCATCCCTTATCATCATTATCTCTCTTATTATGCTAAAGCACTTGTAGCATGTTCAAAATGTGACATATTTCAGTATAACCCGTCATCTTGGGTGAATTGCAAATTACACCCAAACTATCATATAATACACAAATAGTTTGCAAATGAGCTCAAACATAAAAATTAAACTATCCTTGAGTCTTAATTACTTTTCAAAAGATCAAAACAATTTTATAAATAACTCACTTAATAAAAACTTCTAGGTTTATGCCATAACCCAGGTCAGGGATGTTACAACATGAGTTGCTGTAGAGGTTGTGCAGAATTCGTTCGTGGTGAAGACCAGGAGCTGCACAACCACCATCCAAGAGCAACATATCAGTAGTTGCAAAGAAGTGAGTTTTTTCGTTGGACTTGCTCCAGGACAAGGTATAACTCGTTGAAACCATCTTTCCTATTTCATAGTAGTTGACACGATCTTGCTGAATTGGGGAATATGGATAGATAAAATGTTTGTTTCCGCTGCTATACTCTGTGTCGGTATTTCCCAATAGTGGTATCAGAGCCATGTCAATTCACTATGTTTTAGGATAATCGATATGACCAGATTTGGTTTTACCATTTATATATTTCATATGATGTGAATATTTAAACTACTCTCATATGCGTATCTGATCAAAGACCACTTAATCCCAAACTACTATACATATGATATGATATATATGCAATTTGCACACGTCGCCCTAAAAGTGGGTTTGATGGTGGATGTGTTGCATGGTTGTTGCCAATACCCTATATTTGTGTGTGGTTGGATGGTTTGGTTTCTATTTATCTCTATCTGTGCACAAAGACTCTACCACCCTCTTCCCAATGTACATTTAATGCTTTCCGATCTATGCTCCCCTTGAATGTAACTCGAGGTTTCTCTTATTTAATGTAATTAGGTAGCAATAGGATAGTTTCTTTTCATGCAACAACATTGAAGATGTTCATTGTTGATTGAGACAACCGGTTCGTGACATGAGCTGACCAACTAGAGGACCATGGAGGATAGAGGACAACAGAACTAGACGATCGCCTGGAGGCCCAACCAACTATTTGGAAGAAGTCCAAACATTAGTTGGATAGGAGGACCAACTGACCTTCCAAGAGGTGAGACGACTGATTCAAAGGTTGAACTAGTTTACCCAGATTGGAAAGAACATATCTACATCAACTAAAGGTTCAAACATGTGATGTGATGATTGACCTAGGTGTTAGTAATTCCTTGTGGCTCCAAGTAATTACAAGAAGACATGGCCATAACCATTGCATTTTTTGTTTTATATTGCATGTTTACGTTGTGTGATATAGCATGCATATGATACAAACTATATATGTGGTTATTGGATACAATATATGTATATATATGATATATATAAAACCCCTCTATCAAACATATTAAGTCTAAGATGCTTTTCAATAGAAATACACATGAAAATCTTGATCTATCAACCATAGATTTCCAAAAAGCATGGTATACCATCTATCTCGTGGAAGTGTGATGGTAGATATGTAGATTTGCACAAAGCACGATGCATATCTATCATATTGGATATTGGGTCAGGTTTAACTGGTGACTTGGGGAACCCAAGCCCAGAGGCATGTAGATGATCATGGTAAGGAGTTGCACATATCATCTATGCAAGAGTTGTATATGATGCGATTGGAAAGTTGGCCTACTTAAATAGTCAGGTTGTGGGGGATCGGCAAAAGTCGACTCATGACTTGATGAAATATGGTTCATCTCATTGAATAATTATACGCTTCTATTTTTTGAATTGATACTTGAGGGTTATCAATTTGAACAAAATAATGAGAATGATAATTCATTAAATACTGAATTATTATCGCCCAAATTGGAAATCAAATCAAATCAAATAAAAAATGAGTTTTTGACAAAATTTCAAATTCTTTTGTAGAACCAAATGGCAAAAAACAACAATCACTTTTCTCTACAATCGGTCCTTCAGAAGTACAAACTTGTTGGGAACAACTTCCACAACTAGTTTAGGACGTTGAGAACTGTTCTCACATAGGAGTGCAAGATCTATGTCCTAGAAACACCAGAACTAAAGGAACCTATTGAAAATGCTCCAAGTGATGACAAGGTGCTTATAAGAAGCATACTGGGGATGTTGTGGATGTCAAGTATCTGATACTATGTTCCATGAACCATGAGTTGCAAAGGAAACATGATAACATGGGGGTGATTGTGACGTCCTCGAATTTTCTAAAACTTAATTTGATGTGTAATGTCCAAATTGAAACCCTCATATTAGTGAGAATCCCAATCTAAGCACCACACATTAGACTAAGAAGAATAAATCAGAGGAATTCAGAAGGAAACAACAACAACACATGCATATGAACAATATAAAACTATACAACACATGTTCACCATTCAACATATAATTACAACATGAAATGTTACAACATTTGATATTACATATTGAACAACAAACTTTACATAATCATGTACTACCACTAAATTATAGGATCTTAAGACAACAGGTCCACCTATACACCCACTGTCCATACAACTCTCAACTATCCTAGTTCTTTAAGATTATATATCCACTACCTAAACAAAAGTTTACATGTGGTGCACGTCAGCACAATATTCAAGAATATTATACTGAGTATGCCTACGTGCTTTTTTATATACCTATCATTACTAAGCTTGGTAGTAAGATAAAACTAATACTTGGCAGTTATAAAGAAATATAAGAAAAAGAATATACTTGCACAAAGATGTTCATTAACAAAAGAGAACACATATTTTAAACTCATTTTCCATTATATGTAAAGTTTACCGACCACATGTACTATTCTACCAAAGAGATTTAGTGCTCACATGTACTATTCTACCAAAGAGTTTTAGTAGTTTCATCTGCACTATTCTACCAAAGACATTTAGTGTTCAATGTACTATTCTGCCAAAGAGATTTAGTACTTTCATAAATGTACTATTTTTCCAAAGAGATTTAGTACTTTCATAAATGCACTATTTTTCCAAAGAGATTTAGTGCTATCATAAAATGGATTAGATATCTTATCTTTCATGTGTTCATAGCCATATTCTTGATATCAACTATGCATCCCAGGTCAAACCCTGATAAAGATAAGATCATGTGTACTATCATCATATTCTTATCATCATTAACCCTAGTTGATTCATTAGAGTTTGCTTAGTTCATTAGGACATTTCCATCATTACTTCTTGTCTTACTCTTCTTAAAATTAGGTTATTGATCTAGGTTACATATTAAGATATATAATCTGATTATATGATTGTACATAATTATGTACACATATTAGCCCTAGATGATATGTATTAGTCGTATTAGGGTTTATATCACTTTAGGAGTCATCATCATAATAACGTGAATTATATGCATAATATTGATACATTAGTTTCACATTGTGTTCCATAGTGTTATGAACATATTCTGGAGTTTCCCAGATTTATTGAGCATACTTGCAATTGTTTCACATTAATTAGGGTTATTAACCCTAATTAGCTATATGAAAAAAATTACATTATTTAATGCATCAACATCATAATCACTAACCTTAAATGGATTTTAAACATGAATATGGATTATGAACATTTTATCATAATTTTAGGCAATCTAAATATACACCAAATGAGTATAATACATCTTGTGTAATACTAAGAAATTTTGTTCATCAAAAGACAAATATTATGGTTCCATGTGGTTCTACTCATTTTTCTGAGAATTCCAGAAGTTTGTATGTATTTATCTGATAACTAGGCTAATTTCTGTGAATTGTACAAGATCAAAGCATTTTCTGAGTTAAATACCTTTTTCAAAAAATCATAGGCCGCCACATGTCCTCTATGGGTCGTGGCTCCTTATTCTCCTGGCCTATGTTGAACTGACGGTTCACACTATGATTCATTGGTTTATCATTGGTCTGGCTGGACACGGTTCATCCTTGCTTCGCTTCCCTTCCTACACACACGATCCATCGGGATCTGCTCAACACAGCGCAAAACTTGTGCTTTCCCCTATTTCAGGGACACCACCGCAGGTCTAGTTCCCAGTGAGCAATTGGTAGAGATGAGCTGGTCATCATCGGCTATTAAGACAATAGTTAGATTCGCAGATGTCTTTCGTACATCCACAACTCATCTACCTTGAATGGAAGATCCATCCCCCACTTGATCGGGCTTGGTGATCTCCACTGTCGTCGTGGTGAGAAGAAAAGGGAAAGATGTTCCCCACATCACTTCTCATGGAAGAATGGTTCAGGAGAAACTCATAACCTCCAAAAACTTTGTATCACCATATGATTGTAGTGGGGACGTTCCACATAGGGCTTCTTAACTTGATTTCTACTCCAGCCAACCTTAGCATGGAGGCCACGGTGACTGCAATGGGGGGGGAAGGTGATGTTCTAGATCCTTATATCTATAGGGAGTGTTTCCCTTCCTCAACTTCTCACTTCTACCTCTCATACCTTCTTCTCAAACTCTATTGTAGCTTCTGAAGGAGAGGTAGAAGGAACTGATGAACAAGAACCCTCGATATAGAACATTTCCCTATTCTTATGAGGGGTCACCGACCTCATCTTCTCAAGACCGAACTACCCACATAGCCTGATGCACGTCTTAAGTCCACATTGGACGATGTTTGTGTGTGTGGAGGGTAAGAGGTGGTTTGGCATCCCTGGTCACCTTATTGTTGATCCAACTAAAGGTAGGGGACAACCATCTATTTGTCCAAAACAAGTCATCCAATGGTGGCTAGGATGCCACAATGTGAATCCCTGAATTCTCTAATTGTGGAGCATGTGACACTTCATTTCTCTCAAAACCTAACTTTTCAAATATGAAACATTGCTCCCAAGTACATTAAAAGAATATTAATCGTTTGGCCTACTTCATATCTAAATATCTCCCTCTAGGAGTGTCCAAACCTCATGAAACTTTGATCACAGATTAATGGTAATATAAGCTACTTCCTCTTCTATTTTGATGCCTAGTTATCACTAATTGACCAATCAACAACTTAATCAAAAACATCACATACATACATGTATTATTCATGCTATTAACATCAAAAAAACTTTCAACTTCTTTCAAACTAAAGAAAACACATTCCTATGATCAAAACACACATATTCATATTCGAATCTCAAATCCATGAACATGATTATCCGATTGGGTATTCAAGAATACCAAAAATCCAGTCCATCACAGTGATTGAGATGGTCACACATCTCAAGAACATGTATAAGGATCAGACAAGACAAGAGAGATATGATTTCTTCAAGACGTTGTTCAAGTGCACCATGATAGAAGGAGATCCAGTAGGTCCTCATGTCCTCATGTACTCAATATTATTGGGTATGTAGAGAACCTAGCTAGACTAGGATTCCCCTTGGGTCAAGAGTTGTGCACTGACATGATTCTACAGTCCTTGGCAGAGTCATATAGTCAGTTTATCATGAATTACAACATGAACGACTTTGACAAGCTATTGACAGAGTTGTCGGGCATGTTGAGGATTGTTGTGACACAAATGAAGAAATACAAGCCCAAGTCTAAGATGAAGATCAACAAGAAAAAGGGGAAGTCTAAAGGCAAAGAAAAATATAACAAAGGTTCTAAAGCTAGCTAGAATCCCAAGTCTTCATATCTCAAGGCAAAAGGTGGATTAAAGAAACATAGGGGCGATTGTCACCATTGTCACCAACCTGGACAATGGAAGAGAAATTGCCTACTCTGGTTAGAGAAACTAAAGAAGAAGAAGGATGTCAGGCCTCCACTTAAGGTATAAAAACCATAAGATAAATTTAATTACTTCTTAAATTTTAGTACATGATACCAGATAAAAGATCTTACATACTGATGTGCAGGATCTGACAAGAAGTAAAGGCCTTCATGGAAGGATAAGGATGGACAAGGAAGATCAAGTGTTGCAGAAGCCATAGTCTATGTTTAAATTTATCTTAGCCCAATGGGCATGTGATAGAGTTCTTAGAACTGCTATTTCATTATTCCATTAGAATATATACATTTTCTTTATGCATCTTGTATGAACAAGGATGATTATCAATAATGAATTATTAGTGCTTCTATTTCAAAGATATGATCTTGCATGGCATTGGCCCTAAAACAACTTGTGATATTTTATGAAATGATCCAAAAATGAATGTTTATACCAAAAGAATATAATTGATAACTCAAGACTATCATTAGCATTAGTCATCTTGTACGAATATGAGAGGTGCATGCCTAGAAAAAATAATTATGTGGGTCTAGATTCCCTTGGTTATTGAACCTAAGGAAACATGTAAGTATTAGTCTCTCAGAATATGACATGACATCCTTCACTAAACGTAGTGGGAGGATAAAGATTTCATTAGACCTTATGCATATGATGAATGAAGATCTTATGGAATGAATGCTATAGATAATTAACTAATACTTCATTTCCATTTACTGGTAATATAATGATAGGCACCAGATGGAATGAAAGCATTAATCTCTTGAAAATGTTCAAGGAGATTGTAAATGAAGTGTGAAATTGATGAAAATATTAAGATACTTTGATACGATAAAATGTTGAAATACTTTATATCAATACCTTGAGTACCTTTAGGAAAGAACTTTGATAATGTACCACAAGATAATCTATCTGAACATGATGATGTGTCAGAATGAAGGAATTATACCATGATGATTCATGATATAATTATCAATTAATCTAATCTTCTTATATCCTCATAAATATATACCTATCACTAAATAATGTACCACGTGAATGGTTTGTAAGACATCATATATGATATGATTTGGGAATGTCCCAATAGGTCTAAAGGATTGAAAACCACCTTGAGATAGTAGTTTCATGAGAAGGTTTATCCATAAACCATGATAGTTGAACATTACTATTAATCTCAATCGAATAAAAAAATTATTTTGTTAATAGGATATCTAAGTTCTTAAAGATTCAATGAGAGTAAAAGTAATACTCAAAGTATTTGAGATCAACAATATGGGTACCATGAGAACAATGAGAATCACAAGTTGTTGTGGAATATCAGGTTCATCATATAACACAGAACAAAATAGTTCTAGTAAAATACATATGAGACTGGAGGTTTGTGAATCCAACGATTCAGATGGGTTGGTCATACATGATGAGCCAACTAGTTAACTAGAAGCTATTTCTAAATAATATGGGATCCATGTAAGCTAATAAGGTAGGACCTTTATAGAGCCACCTATAGGGGTAATACCAGAAGGTGCAATAGGGTCTTATGAGCAAGACCTACATGGATAACATAAATAGACAGTTTGGTTGAATAAATCAAGTTCAAGTTGTTGGACATGATAGAAATTCCTTTACCAATTGTTATGATTGTTGTTTAGTTAGAATGGACTATGATATTTTGCATATGGAGATGGAAACTAGATTCCTTAAGGGAATAAATCATAGGATGTGTACATTACACAACCTAAAGGGTTTTATAACTTCAAGAACACATATGAAGTCTATAAACTACAAAGTTCAATATGGGAATGAGACAAACTACTAAAAATGGAATCTTTTGACTTGGTAAGAAGGTCAAAGATTTTGACTTAAGTCAAGAAAAAATATGAAATATGTGTATACAAAAGATTTAGTGGGAGCATATATGAATATTCCACAAATGATGGGAATAACATCTCAATATTGTGAATATTGAGAATTGGCAACACCTTCAGCAATGAGGGATTAACTGAAACATCTTATGAGATAAGGATCAAGACCTATGAGATTGTTCTTGAAGGTTTCACAATGGAAGTTTAAGCACGTACAATAGCAATGTGTTGAAAGAGTTCAACATGGAAGGATTCAATGAGAATGAATTCGAAATAGTCTCTCATGAACCCTATGTTCCAATTCTAGTGATGAATGGGAATATCATGAATTAGAGTCCATGGGCCAACACAACAATGGATCTATCATGAATGCTATAAATATACTTATCCCAGATAATCTTGTATGTATTGGACAAGACAAGATGATATAAAATCCAATAAGGGTTATTGGAAAGTCATTAAAGACATCCATTAGTAATTGTTAAGTACTTAAGGATAAAATTTCTAGTCAATGATGATAGAAATAATAGGAAGAGTTGGATGTAAAGAGTTACATCGATGCAAGCTTCCATAATTGAAAAGAGTGATCACAAATAAAAATAAGTTATGATTCAAAAGAATAAGTGATGATTAGTTGGAAATATATTCCAAACTAATAGCCATTAATGCTAATCTACAATAGAAGTTGAGTATGCTTGTGTTGTGAACACAAGGTGATACTGTAGGGATCTAAAAGGTTCATATGGTGAATTTGTAGATGTTCAACCATTGATGACTCCATAGTGATACTTTGACAACAATGGAGCTAATTGTTTGGCAGGGAATATCATATACCATATTAAGGTAATTTCATCTCAAGCGAGAAGAGATAAGAAACATGCAATATATCGACTATAAGCAAAAGTGTTGCTAACCCTCTAAATCAACACTAGCACAAAAGAAGCATGTTGGACATGTTTAAGATCACAAAGGATGAGATCCGTTGGTGATTTGCTCTAAGTGCAAGTGGGAGTCTGTTGGTAAGGTATGCCTGTAGATCCAATCATATGATGGCTGACATGACATAAGTACCTAAAAGGATTTGATTAATAATAACATATATAAAGGCAATCTTCCAATTCATTTGTTTCACTCAGTTATGAGATACTGAGGATATGTGACGTCCCCAGATTTTCTAAAACTTAATATGATGTGTGATGTCCAAATTGAAACTCTCACCTCAGCGAGAATCCCAATTTAAACACCACACACTAGGCTAAGAAGAAGAAAATCAAGGGAGTCAGAAGGAAACAATCAATAGCACATGTACATGAACAATAATAAAACCATACACACATGTTCACCATTCAACATATAATTACAACTTGAATTGTTACAACATTTGATATTACATATTGAACAACAAACTATACATATACATGTACTACATCTAAACAACAGGCTCTTAAGACAACAGGTCTACCTGTACATCAGCTCGCCACACAACTCTCAACTATCCTGGATCTTCAAGAGCATAACCACAACCTAAACAAAAGATTACATGCGGTACACGTCAACACAATATTCAAGAATATTTTACTGAGTACGCCTACATGTCTTTTATTTACCTCTCATCATATCTTGGCAATAAGATAAAACTAATACATGGCAGGTATAAAGAAATATAAGAAAAGAGTATACTTGCACAAAGATATTCATTATCAAAAGAGAACACATATTTTAAGCTTATTTTCCATTATATCTCAAGGCCTTTATGATCACTACCAAAGAGTTGGATCATATGTACATTGCGACCACTACCAAAGAGTTAGGTCTGACCACTACCAAAGAGTTAGGTCATATGTACAATGTGACCACTACCAAAGAGTTAGGTCACTTCCAAGCACACTGCCAAAGAGTTATTGCTTCCAATATAATGGAACATATATATCATGTTTGATGTGTTCATAGCAGTAATCATGGAAAATCATGCAACATATCATACAAGAACAATCATTTCATCCAATATCATATGCCAAGTATTTTACTGCACATATAACACAAGCATATTGTATAATAAGCCAAGTAAGAGGTAATGGCGTACCTTCCAAAGAGACATCCTAATCACATATTCTTGATATCAGATATATCCTCATGTCAACTATATCTTGGTCAAACCCCTGATTAAGACAAGATCATATATCACCATCAGGTTCTCATCATCTTACATCTCATCTTAACCCTAAACGTGTCCATTTAGGGTTTAGCTTATCTCATTAGGATATGTACATCATTACTTGCGTTCTTATCTTAGATTTATCTTACGGATGTCATTTTCCAGATTGTGGTTCATTATCTGAACATTAGGTTCCATATCCTTTTTGTACACATATAAATCCTAGGTTACATCATTAACCTAGATTAGGGTTTTATAACATGTATTCAGATTCATCTTCATATAACTTGGATTCTGTTCATCTTTATGATCTCATAATTTAAACTAAGGTTCCATATACTGATATGAGCTTACTCTGTGAATTTCATCATTTATTGAGCATGTGTGCATTTATTGCATTTTATTTAGGGTTATTAGCCCTAAATAGACATTCTAAGAAAATTACATGTTTCATGCATCAACATCATGATTACTGACCTTATATGGACTAAAAACATGATTTATGATTTATAAACAAGTTCTCATAATTTTAGGCCATCATTTACTATTTATAACAAACGATATAAGCATTATACAACTTACATGATATAACTACTATTAGTGCATCAAAAGCCTGATATTATTATTCTGATGTATTCTACTCATTTTTGTGAACATTTTGGTAGTTTGTTTGTAATTTTTTGATAAACGAGCTAATTACTGTGGCTTATCAAAGATCTAGGTAAATATGGGATTTTCATACCTTTTGGCCAATCCAGAGCCGCCACTTGGTCACTAGGTGGTGTGTGGGCCGTCCGATCCATACTAGGATCCATCCAGTTCACAGACTCTAGATCTGGTTCATGTTAGTCATCTGTGGTGGGTTCTCCTCCCATTTTGGGCTCCTGCACGAGAACAGCGCCGTCGCGGTCATGACTCAAGCAACCGATCGTTGGCCCTCCAGTTCTCCGCATCGGCTTCTAGTTCCTCCATTCTTTCTCCTTCTTATATGATGCCTCTGTGCGGTGTGCGTCCTCTGTTCCTTGTCCTCCAGGGAGCATCGCCACAAGGGATCACCTCCGATGAGAAAGCAATGACGAGATGCTCCTCCTCACCATATTAAAACACAGACTCCCCCAGTTCCGTACTCCTCCTCACTGCTTGGGAGTCTGGCAGTGCCTATGGGAGACTCCCATCCCTGACTCGTCACCGTTGTGGACCTCCTCACAGTGAACGCCATCCCCAACGCCCGTTCTGTGCGATCAAGCTCCACGATCTCAGGCGCCGTCTGTCGTCGTTACCACGGGCTATAGAACCGTGATCCATCTCAAAATCTTGCTCCTCAGCTTCGGCAATGGATTGGCATCCACATGCCTCCTCGTCAGCCACGGCGAACTCCATGCTTCGGTTGCGCTCGAACCCAATGGCGAGCAATCGGGCAACACAACCTCCTGCTACGGTTGCTTCCTTCCTCCAAGCTACTGCTGCTACTGTGTCTCCTACTTGACGCTGGTCTGTGATATGTTGCCACACTCCTACTCGGCTGCTCCTCCGGCCTCTCGATCTCGCTGCTTGGGCATGATTGGAAGCTTCCTGCAAGCTTGCCGCCGCTAGAGACGCTCCACTGGCGATGACAAGGCCTATCCATGGATCGACCGCCAGGCTCTCCTCCTCACATCTGATCGGCGCCGCCGTCTAGTCCAGCGCGAGCTGTAGATCTGGTTGTCGTTGTCAATCACCAGGCCTGGGCACCTGTGTGCGTGGGTTGTGTTTTCCTGCACGAAGCCGCCGCAACGAGGTTCCAGCCTCGGTAGCTTCTAAAACTGCTCTAAAGGGGGTTGTTTCTCCTCATCGCAAACCAAGAAACCGCCCACCGAGGGTTGTGCCTTGTCCCTCGTCTTGTGATGTGCGATGACCAGGAATCCCACGTTCCTAATGGGTCCATGATCCCAAGCAAAATGGCGTACTGGTGTCATTTTACTGTCATCCCGGTGATTGGATCGAACCATCAACACACGATCCGTGACTCTAACAACAGAACTAAAGGGTCTATGACATCCCAAAGAAGGTCTATACGTAGGCTAAAGATATCTTACCTTGATCTAATATACCTCAAAAAGTTATGCACTTAGGGATCTTAATCACAACATCAACATCAAAAGACCGTCAACTTATTTCAAATCAATTGAAGTGCCTTCATATGATCAAAACACACTTCAAGGACTATTATTATGTCATTATAATATGTTAAACCAAGAACATCAAAATTTCGCTCCATCACATCCTACACACCTTAAAGGAAATTTTGTCCTCAGAATTAAGCCATAAAATCACTTTGTCACATCATATACATCTTAACAGAACTTTCATCCTCGAAAGTAAACAAAAAAGTCTTCATCCATATGTAGGGCATCACTCTAGGTTCAACCTATCCAAGAAAGCTCAACCAAGGGCTTAGAAACTTAGGTTATTTCATGACATCTTTCATATTATAGGATTTTCATCCTCATTTTACCCAAGCATTAAACATTAACATATACTTCTTATGAGGGAGTTACATGTAATTAACTCACTTTATCCATATAGATCATGTCAAGGTGTCATCATCATTATGTTGTGCTAACTATAAAACTATATTTTTCATCTTTATTAAGCACTAAGCTTAACACTTCTGGTAACATTTTTCATTCATGTGATCTTATTTCATTGCTCATAATAAATTGCAACATTTATTAATGAATTCATCACAAGATTAACCAACACTATCAAATTATCATCATTATTCATGTATATGGTTAACCATTTATACTTTGATATCTATTAAACCATTCTCTAGGTTTCCATCATATCATGTCTATATATCATATCTCAAGATTAGATCACATCCTTACATATATTTTACCATGGTTGTGCTGGACAACTAATGTGAGTGGATTATCAAACATATATCAAAACTTTATCCAATCCAACTGAGGTTCTCCTGACCCATATCATGAGGGTAGTGCCATGCTCAGTCTCTCTGAGCTCACTCAACTCCATGAGTATCTCATACGCATATACTTTATCTTTCCTCTCTTAGTCTAGGGTTCTCAGATTACCTCATTGGCACTAGTGATTAACTTCACAAGATCTAGCCACATAAGCACAAACCAAAACATGCTACAACATACTCTTCATAGGTCTCTACCCATGAAACATCTTACCCAAAGTTCTCTTATATACACCACTAGATTCCTATGTGGGAAACCACCAACCCGAGCATGAGGCTTCACAAAAATTGACATAGCTACCTCCTCTAGAGTCTTGGGCTCTCTCCCTCACCCAGATGGAAGGCACTCAAATTCATATTCACCCGCACATATATAACTAGCCTCTCTCTATCTCGAGGGTTTTGGTCTTCCCAAGGACATCTAGGGTTCAACAAGACTATAGGAATCATGCATAAAGCGACTCAACTCAATCACTCAGGAGTATTCTAGTTTAGGACATATCATACCACATAAATCTCATATTCCTCATATCTAGAGTTTAGGTTCTCTAACCTTCTCCCTCTGGGTCTCACTCTCTCTGGAGTTAACCCTGAAACTAGTCCTAACACTAGAGGTCCTCCTTTGTAAAAGAGATTGAGGCTCATGTTGACTCACAACTTGTCTGAACTTATCTTATCTCATCTCAGAAAAGAACTCATACTTGCATAATCAAAACTTATCTCAAATCCTCAAACTGAACTTAAGTCCTCAAAGACATACATATATCATCATAAACCATCTATATAAGACTTACACCATATCATCAAAACGTATTTCATCGATTTCATCTATCATATATTCCAACAAGGCTCTAGACATCTAATCTAGAACTACTCTCTCTTCTAGACTGATGTCATTCACTTTCACTTAGGTTACATGACTACTGCCTACTCATACTTGTGTGAGGACACATTTTTGTAATACTAATACATATTAAAAAATATTATATAGTTTTTCTCCGATAAAACAAGCGTCATAGAAAACTATCGAGGTTTGATCCGTTTGGAATCAAAAACCAAATCCTGAAAACGAGTGTCCCACACATAGTAGAGAGTCCAGTGTCATGAAAACTAGTGAAAAGGGTGAGAACATGGTGTAGACTAGTGTAGCTACTCTAGACAACATGCGCAATATGTCTAGGGTTTCTCTTCCTTTGATGCACGTCATTTCCAAATAGTGTAACGTCCCATACCGCTGCACTGCAAGGAAAGGATGACATCTAAGGACTTGCTACCCAACAAGCACCAGTCTAGACCTAGTTCTTGGACATCTAGGTGCTAACCTAGAGGCTAGGTCAGATCTAGTCTCTAAAAGACGACTAATCTAACCCTAAGGATATTATTAAGTTCAAGGTTCTTTAGTTTTGAGTTGCATAATGAGAAAATGTTAGACTTTGCTATTGTTCATGCCCTGATACCACCTGTGATGTCCCCAGATTTTCTAAAACTTAATCTGATGTGTGACATCCAAATTTAAACTCTCACCTCAGTGAGAATCACAATTTAAACACCACACACTAGGCTAAGAAGAAGAAAATCAAGGGAGTCAGAAGGAAACAATCAGTAGCACATGTACATGAACAATAATAAAACCATACACACATGTTCACCATTCAACATATAATTACAACATGAATTGTTACAACATTTGATATTAAATATTGAACAGTAAACTATACATTTACAAGTACTACATCTAAACAACAGGATCTTAAGACAACATGTCTACCTGTACATCAGCTCGCCACACAACTCTCAACTATCCTGGATCTTCAAGAGCATAACTACAACCTAAACAAAAGATTACATGCGGTACACGTCAACACAATATTCAAGAATATTGTACTGAGTAAGCCTACGTGTCTTTTATTTACCTCTCATCATATCTTGGCAATAAGATAAAACTAATACTTGGCAGGTATAAAGAAATATAAGAAAATAGTATACTTGCACAAAGATATTCATTAGCAAAAGAGAACACATATTTTAAGCTTATTTTCCATTATATCTCAAGGCCTTTATGATCACTACCAAAGAGTCAGATCATATGTACATTGCAACCACTACCAAAGAGTTAGGTCTGACCACTACCAAAGAGTTAGGTCATATGTACAATGTGACCACTACCAAAGAGTTAGGTCACTTCCAAGCACACTGCCAAAGAGTTAGTGCTTCCAATATACTGGAACATATATATCATGTTTGATGTGTTCATAGCAGTAATCATGGAAAATCATGCAACATATCATACAAGAACAATCATTTCATCAAATATCATATGCCAAGTATTTTACTACACATATAACACAAGCATATTGTATAATAAGCCAAGTAAGAGGTAATGGCGTACCTTCCAAAGAGACATCCTAATCACATATTCTTGATATCAGATATATCCTCATGTCAACTATATCTTGGTCAAACCCCTGATTAAGACAAGATCATATATCACCATTAGGTTCTCATCATCTTACATCTCATCTTAACCCTAAACGTGTCCATTTAGGGTTTAGCTTATCTCATTAGGATATGTACATCATTACTTGCGTTCTTATCTTAGATTTATCTTACTGATGTCATTTTCCAGATTGTGGTTCATTATCTGAACATTAGGTTCCATATCCTTTTTGTACACATATAAATCCTAGGTTACATCATTAACCTAGATTAGGGTTTTATAACATGTATTCAGATTCATCTTCATATAACTTGGATTCTGTTCATATTTATGATCTCATAATTAAAGCTAAGGTTCCATATACTGATATGAGCTTACTCTGTGAATTTCATCATTTATTGAGCATGTGTGCATTTATTGCATTTTATTTAGGGTTATTAGCCCTAAATAGACATTCTAAGAAAATTACATGTTTCATGCATCAACATCATGATTACTGACCTTATATGGACTAAAAACATGATTTATGATTTATAAACAAGTTCTCATAATTTTAGGCCATCATTTACTATTTATAACAAACGATATAAGCATTATACAACTTACATGATATAACTACTATTAGTGCATCAAAAGCCTGATATTATTATTCTGATGTATTCTACTCATTTTTGTGAACATTTTGGTAGTTTGTTTGTAATTTTCTGATAAACAAGCTAATTACTGTGGCTTATCAAAGATCTAGGTAAATATGGGATTTTCATACCTTTTGGCCAATCCAGAGCCGCCACTTGGTCACTAGGTGGTGTGTGGGCCGTCCGGTCCATACTAGTATCCATCCAGTTCACAGACTCTAGATCTGGCTCATGTTAGTCATCTGTGGTGGTTTCTCCTCCCATTTTGGGCTCCTGCACGAGAACAGCGCCGCCGCGGTCATGACTCAAGCAACCGATCGTTGGCCCTCCAGTTCTCCGCATCGGCTTCTAGTTCCTTTATTCTTTCTCCTTCTTGTATGATGCTTGTGTGCGGTGTGCATCCTCTGTTCCTTGTCCTCCAGGGAGCATCTCCACAAGGGATCACCTCCGATGAGCAATAAATGATGAGATACTCCTCCTCACCATATTAAAACACAGACTCCCCCAGTTCCATACTCCTCCTCACTACTTGGGAGTCCGGCAGTGCCTATGGGAGACTCCCATCCCTAACTCGTCACTGTTGTGGACCTCCTCACAGTGAACGCCATCCCCAACGCCTGTTCTGTGCGATCAAGCTCCACGATCTCAGGCGCCGTCCGTCGTCGTTACCACGGGCTATAAAACCGTGATCCATCTCAAAATCTTGCTCCTCAGCTTCGGCAATGGATTGGCATCCACATGCCTCCTCGTCAGCCACGGTGAACTCCATGCTTCGGTTGCGCTCAAACCCAATGGCGAGTAATCGGGCAACACAACCTCCTGCTATAGTTGCTTCCTTCCTCCAAGATACTGCTGCTACTGCGTCTCCTACTTGACGCTGGTCTGTGATATGTTGCCACACTCCTACTCGGCTGCTCCTCCGGCCTCTCGGTGCTTGGGCACGGTTGGAAGCTTCCTGCAAGCTTGCCTCCACTAGAGACGCTCCACTGGCGATGACAAGGCCTATCCATGGATCGACCGCCAGGCTCTCCTCCTCACGTCTGATCGGCGCCGCCGTCTAGTCCAGCGCGAGCTGTAGATCTGGTTGCCGTTGTCAATCACCAGGCCTGGGCACCTATGTGCGTGGGTTGTGTTTGCCTCCACGAAGCCGCCGCAGCGAGGTTCCAGCCTCGGTAGCTTCTAAAACTGCTCTAAAGGGGGTTGTTTCTCCTCATCGCAAACCGAGCAACCTCCCACCGAAGGTTGTGCCTTGTCCCTCGTCTTGTGATGTGCGATGACCAGGAATCCCACGTTCCTAATGGGTCCATGATCCCAAGAAAAATGGCGTACTGGTGTCATTTTACTGTCATCCCGGTGATTGGATCGAACCATCAACACACGATCCGTGACTCTAACAATAGAACTAAAGGGTCTATGACATCCCAAAGAAGGTCTATACGTAGGCTAAAGATATCTTACCTGGATCTAATATACCTCAAAAAGTTATGCACTTAGGGATCTTAATCACAACATCGACATCAAAAGACCGTCAACTTATTTCAAATCAATTGAAGTGCCTTCAAATGATCAAAACACACTTCAAGGACTATTATTATGTCATTATAAAATGTTAAACCAAGAACATCAAAATTTCACTCCATCACATCCTACACACCTTAAAGGAAATTATGTCCTTAGAATTAAGCCAGAAAATCACTTTGTCACATCATATACATCTTAACAGAACTTTCATCCTCGAAAGTAAACAAAAAAGTCTTCATCCATATGTAGGGCATCACTCTAGGTTCAACCTATCCAAGAAAGCTCAACCAAGGGATTAGAAACTTAGGTTATTTCACGACATCTTTCATATTATAGGATTTTCATCCTCATTTTACCCAAGCATTAAACATTAACATATACTTCTTATGAGGGAGTTACATGTAATTAACTCACTTTATCCGTATAGATCATGTCAAGGTGTCATCATCATTATGTTGTGCTAACTATCAAACTATATTTTTCATCTTTATTAAGCACTAAGCTTAACACTTCTGGTAACATTTTTCATTCATGTGATCTTATTTCATTGCTCATAATAAATTGCGACATTTATTAATGAATTCATCACAAGATTAACCAACACTATCAAATTATCATCATTATTCATGTATATGGTTAACCATTTATACTTTGATATCTATTAAACCATTCTCTAGGTTTCGATCATATCATGTCTATATATCATATCTCAAGATTAGATCACATCCTTACATATATTTTACCATGGTTGTGCTGGACAACTAATGTGAGTGGATTATCAAACATATATCAAAACTTTATCCAATCCAACTGAGGTTCTCCTGACCCATATCATGAGGGTAGTGCCATGGTCAGTCTCTCGAAGCTCACTCAACTCCATGAGTATCTCATACGCATATACTTTATCTTTCCTCTCTTAGTCTAGGGTTCTCGGATTACCTCATTGGCACTAGTGATTAACTTCACAAGCTCTAGCCACATAAGCACAAACCAAAACATGCTACAACATACTCTTCATAGGTCTCTACCCATGAAACATCTTACCCAAAGTTCTCTTATATACACCACTAGATTCCTTATGTGGGAAACCACCAACCCGAGCATGAGGCTTCACAGAAACTGACATAGCTACCTCCTCCAGGGTCTTGGGCTCTTTCCCTCACCCAGATGGAAGGCACTCAAATTCATATTCACCTGCACATATATAACTAGCCTCTCTCTATCTCGAGGGTTTTGGTCTTCCCAAGGACATCTAGGGTTCAACAAGACTATAGGAATCATGCATAAAGCGACTCAACTCAATCACTCATGAGTATTCTAGTTTAGGACATATCATACCACATAAATCTCATATTCCTCATATCTAGAGTTTAGGTTCTCTAACCTTCTCCCTCTGGGTCTCACTCTCTCTGGAGTTAACCCTGAAACTAGTCCTAACACTAGAGGTCCTCCTTTGTAAAAGAGATTGAGGCTCATGTTGACTCACAACTTGTCTTAACTTATCTTATCTTATCTCAGAAAAGAACTCATACTTGCATAATCAAAACTTATCTCAAATCCTCAAACTGAACTTAAGTCCTCAAAGACATACATATATCATCATAAACCATCTATATAAGACTTACACCATATCATCAAAATGTATTTCATCTATTTCATCTATCATATATTCCAACAAGGCTCTAGACATCTAATCTAGAACTACTCTCTCTTCTAGACTGATGTCATTCACTTTCACTTAGGTTACATGACTACCGCCTACTCATACTTGTGTGGGGACACATTTTTGTAATACATATACATATTAAAAAAGATTATATAGTTTTTCTCCGATAAAACAAGCGTCATAGAAAACTATCGAGGTTCGATCCGTTTGGAATCAAAAACCAAATCCTAAAAACGAGTGTCCCACACATAGTAGAGAGTCCAGTGTCATGAAAACTAGTGAAAAGGGTGAGAACATGGTGTAGACTAGTGTAGCTACTCTAGACAACATGCGCAATATGTCTAGGGTTTCTCTTCCTTTGATGCACGTCATTTCCAAATACTGCAACATCCCATACCGCTGCACTGCAAGGAAAGGACGACATCTAAGGACTTGTTACTCAACAAGCACCAGTCTAGACCTAGTTCTTGGACATCTAGGTACTAACCTAGAGGCTAGGTCAGATCTAGTCTCTAAAAGATGACTAATCTAACCCTAAGGATATTATTAAGTTCAAGGTTCTTTAGTTTTGAGTTGCATAATGAGAAAATGTTAGGCTTTGCTATTGTTCATGCCCTGATACCACCTGTGATGTCCCCAGATTTTCTAAAAATTAATCTGATGGGCGACGTCCAAATTGAAACTCTCACCTCAGCGACAATCCCAATTTAAACACCACACACTAGGCTAAGAAGAAGAAAATCAAGGGAGTCAGAAGGAAACAATCAGTAGCACATGTACATGAACAATAATAAAACCATACACACATGTTCACCATTCAACATATAATTACAACATGAATTGTTACAACATTTGATATTACATATTGAACAGTAAACTATACATTTACAAGTACTACATCTAAACAACAAGATCTTAAGACAACAGGTCTACCTGTACATCAGCTCGCCACACAACTCTCAACTATCCTGGATCTTCAAGAGCATAACTACAACCTAAACAAAAGATTACATGCGGTACACGACAACACAATATTCAAGAATATTGTACTGAGTAAGCCTACGTGTCTTTTATTTACCTCTCATCATATCTTGGCAATAAGATAAAACTAATACTTGGCAGGTATAAAGAAATATAAGAAAAGAGTATACTTGCACAAAGATATTCATTAGCAAAAGAGAACACATATTTTAAGCTTATTTTCCATTATATCTCAAGGCCTTTATGATCACTACCAAAGAGTCAGATCATATGTACATTGCAACCACTACCAAAGAGTTAGGTATGACAACTACCAAAGAGTTAGGTCATATGTACAATGTGACCACTACCAAAGAGTTAGGTCACTTCCAAGCACACTGTCAAAGAGTTAGTGCTTCCAATATAATGGAACATATATATCATGTTTGATGTGTTCATAGCAGTAATCATGGAAAATCATGCAACATATCATACAAGAACAATCATTTCATCCAATATCATATGCCAAGTATTTTACTACACATATAACACAAGCATATTGTATAATAAGCCAAGTAAGAGGTAATGGCGTACCTTCCAAAGAGACATCCTAATCACATATTCTTGATATCAGATATATCCTCATGTCAACTATATCTTGGTCAAACCCCTGATTAAGACAAGATCATATATCACCATCAGGTTCTCATCATCTTACATCTCATCTTAACCCTAAACGTGTCCATTTAGGGTTTAGCTTATCTCATTAGGATATGTACATCATTACTTGCGTTCTTATCTTAGATTTATCTTACTGATGTCATTTTCCAGATTGTGGTTCATTATCTGAACATTAGGTTCCATATCCTTTTTGTACACATATAAATCCTAGGTTACATCATTAACCTAGATTAGGGTTTTATAACATGTATTCAGATTCATCTTCATATAACTTGGATTCTGTTCATCTTTATGATCTCATAATTTAAACTAAGGTTTCATAACGGTTGCTTCCTTCCTCCAAGCTACTGCTGCTACTATGTCTGCTACTTGACGCTGGTCTGTGATATGTTGCCACACTCCTGCTCGGCTGCTCCTCCAGCCTCTCGATCTCACTGCTTGGGCGTGGTTGGAAGCTTCCTGCAAGCTTGCCGCCGCTAGAGACGCTCCACTGGCGATGAGAAGGCCTATCCATGGATCGACCGCCAAGCTCTCCTCCTCACATCTGATCGGTGCCGCCGTCTAGTCCAGCGCGAGATGTAGATCTGGTTGCCGTTGTCAATCACCAGGCCTGGGCACTTGTGTGCGTGGGTTGTGTTTGCCTGCACGAAGCCACTGCAGCGAGGTTCCAGTCTCCAATAGCTTCTAAAATTGCTCTAAAGGGGGTTGTTTCTCCTCATCGCAAACCAAGAAACCGCCCACCAAGGGTCGTGCCTTGTCCCTCGTCTTGTGATGTGCAATGACCAGGAATCCCACGTTCCTAATGGGTCCATGATCCCAAGCAAAATGGCATACTGGTGTCATTTTATTGTCATCCCGGTGATTGGATCGAACCATCAACACACGATCCGTGACTCTAACAACAGAACTAAAGGGTCTGTGACATCCCAAAGAAGGTCTATACGTAGGCTAAAGATATCTTACCTTGATCTAATATACCTCAAAAAGTTATGCACTTAGGGATCTTAATCACAACATCGACATCAAAAGACTGTCAACTTACTTCAAATCAATTGAAGTGCCTTCATATGATCAAAACACACTTCAAGGACTATTATTATGTCATTATAATATGTTAAAGCAAGAACATAAAAATTTCGCTCCATTACAGGATACATGTTGAATATCTAGAGAATTATATTACTCAATGATGTATGTTTTCAAGTTCCTATCCTTGTGATGAGGTCATGCAGATGTTAAGAGTACATATACATATTCTCATTATGTCCATGATCAGTTGTTATTGTGGACGATTGATAGAAAACAATAACACATAAGATCAGAGTGTGAGTAGGTTGATGACTAAAACTCATTAGTCATGATATGGCAATGTCAAACAAAGCACATAGATACATGTTAGAGAACAGTGGATCAGACAAACCTTCCTTGAGAGTGACACATGGTTTTGTGGTCACAGTCTCTCATAGTGAAGGTGGTGATTGTGATTCTTAGACCTAAAATCACAACACTCGTTACATGTCGTCGGGTACACTTTGACATCATCAAATGCAGTCCTGAAACATGGGTTGTTATAACGGTGATGATTGGGTGACTTTGACACATGAGGATAGACTGTGACTGATAGATATGGGATTTGTCCCTCCTACCGAAGTATGATATCCTGGCCACTTTGAATAGCGAGATTGAGAAATGCATGCACATTCACATGTGAATCAATATATGATATTGATGTCACATTATCTTAGACAGTCTGCTCTTAGTTCAAGAAACATGGATTGAATGTTGAGAAGATGACCAACCATGCCTCAAGTTCATCCATGATATCATAGACAAAGGAATTATAAAATCACTGCAACACCTTACATAGATTGTAGGTTGAAGTTGTTCTCCAACTTTCCATTTCACTTGGGTAGCACTGATGTGCGACTAGGCAGCACTCTTTGCTTGTGATGTCATAAGCTAGTTATGGACATTCACTACCAATGTGACATGGGACCTATAGGGTCACACACATAGGAACTCATAAAGAAGAGGAGCTTGATCTTAAACAACAATTGGATTGATTATTGAAGTGTTTAGGTATTCAATTCATGCAATTGATTGCTTGATTGGCTGACCAAGTCTACCAAAAGACCATCTTGTTGAGTGAGATGGCCATCTGGGTAGATAAATAGGCATCTCAAGTAGTTGATACGGCCATTTGAGGGTCAGGCTGATCAAAGATCGATTTGGCTTAGTTATGACCTTGAACTGATCAGTTCAATGTGATTGAATTGACCGACTAAACTCAACTCACCAGAAAACCATCTGGGTTTGTGAGACGGGTGTCTCGCTTTAGTGAGTCAACATAGTTGGGTCAAAAAAAGGTTGGGGATGTTTCCTGAATAGTTTCAATTGTTCTTTACTTGAGGAATGAGGAAATTAATATGATATATTAATTAAATTTGAAATTGCCAAATTCATTTCAGATTGAGAATTACCAAGCAGTCATTTGACAGTGTGAGATGACCATCTCGCGCACCATACAACCATCTAGGTGTGAGAAACGGCCTATTTCAACCATTGTAGGTTGTCAAAATCAACATATTCCAGTTCTTTCCACTCCCGCACATTAATCCCATATCTGATAGCAACTAGGAACCTTGACCCTAGCCTCTACTATGAATAGAGGTGTACTGAGGGCTTCCCAGAGAACAACACAACACAAACAACTAAGAATCAGTTCCTTTGACAACTGTTGTCCTCTCTGGTTGTGGTAACCAAGAGATACCAATAAGTCCTACCTAAAAAGGAGGGATATCCAATGGGAGAGAACAACTGAGAAGTTGTCATTGTAGGAGAGCAGGTTGGTGACTAGTACACCAACACAGAGGACAAGTCCTTCCTATTAATTCTTGGTAAATGATAGGAGTTCTAGTTGGTCCGTGTGGACTACTCCAGAGGCAGGAGTCCTTTGGCTGATGCTCAAAGAGCAAAGTCAACCTGCAGTCTGTGGCAAGACCATAGGAGTCATTGCAGAGGTTGCACATACATTGTTTGTGGTGAAGACCAGGAGCTGCATAACCACCATCTATGAGAAACTTATCAATAGTTGCAAAGAAGTGATTTTTGTCACTAGAATTTCTCTAGGACCAGGTATAACTTGCTAAAGCCATCCTTCCTATTTCATAGTAGTTGATGCGATCTTGTTGTACTGGGGAATACTGATAGATAATTTTTTTGTTTCCACAGCTATACTCTGTGCTCATATTTTCCAACAATTATCACTCCTGAAAAAATTGACTAGTGCATTGCCCCAAACACCCTACACTTCCCTTGATTGCATTCAAACCGTAATTGCCTTCTTGCTTAGCTAGTTTTATCTTAATTAGCTCGTTACTTTTTTCGTTAGTGCATTGCCTTTTTCTTGCCTAATTCTTACTAGTTTAGGTCTTTAATTGCTCTTGTTCTTAGTTTACTAGATTAGTGTAATGTGAATCTTTGCCTTGCTTTCCTTAGTGTAGTTTTCTCCTTTACTTGCTTAGTTTATGTTTCCTTGCTTTAGAATTTACTATTTAGGGTTAATTTTAGTTTTGATTCTTGTTTATTCTCCCTTACTTTCTTGTTCATCATTTGTGCAATAAACAAATTAACCATCAAACCCTTAAATCCTAGACTCCACAGTAAGAACCTAACCCAAAACTAACCTAGCTCTAGTGCCCCATTTCTCTCTTGTGTTCGAATGCTAACTTTCTTCCCTCCTATACTATAGCATGACCCCATGCACTTGTAGGTTAGTGTGTTAGTGTATGTGGGCAACCTATTAGGGATTTATAAATTGAAAATGCACCATGTTAAAAACCTCTTAAAGTTGCATTTAGTCACCATTTAATTGATTAGTGTGTGACCCTAGGAATAGCACACCAAGCATTATGGTGATGTTATTGGGGACAAAAAGCACCATAGCTACTTTGTAGTTGTGGTGTTGACTCTCCCCTTTGGCACAATCTTTTACCAATTTACTTGTCTGCATTTGAGAAACACACCAAGCTTTCTAACGTTGTTTCTGGGGAGAAAGGCACTCGACCTAGATAGCTAGTTAGTTTTGCTTTGATCTTTTCCTACTACCCTCTTCATTGCTATTCTTTATTCTTTATTCTCTATATTCTTTGTGCATATTGGTCTGCTAACTTGTTTTCTTTTGTTTGGTTCTGAATTGTGCATGTGATAAGAAACTCATGGACAAGATGGAAGGCAAAAATGCACCTCACAAGCCACTTCAAGAATACTTCATGCATAGCAACTATAAATCACAAATTGCTTATAGAGCTGATCAAATGCCAGGGGAGCAATTTGTCATCCCTCCAACTCTTCTAGGGTTCCTTCCCTCCTTCTATGGATCGGAGAGTGAGAACCCTTACAAGGATTTGGACTCCTTCCCACCTTCTATGGATTGGAGAGTGAGAACCCTCACAAACACTTAGACTCCTTTTTGGAAGTATGCTCTACCTTTAGGACATTAGCAACCAATGATGACTCAATCATGTTGACCTTGTTCTCATTCTCCCTCAAAGACAAAGCCAAAAATTGGTATGTCTCAAGAAGGGACATCATGAGTTGGGAAGAGTTGAAGAATGCCTTCTTAAGGAAATTATACTCCATTGCAAGGTTAACACAAATGCAGCGTGCCACAATGAGTTTCAATCAAGTTGATAATGAGTGGTTCCATGATGCTTGGTAAAGATTTCAAAAGATGTTGAGAGAGTCCCACACCATGAGATTCTTTTGTGGTAGCTAGTTCAATCCTCTTACTCTAGTCTCTCTCCAATGAGTTAAGATACAGTGGATTCTTCCTGTAGAGGAGCTTTTATGGATAAGTCACCTAAGGAGACATGGCCCTTGTTTGAGTAGTTGGCAGAAAGTTCAAGGATTCAAGCTTCTATAATGAGGAATGATGGTGAGCACCCCTTTGGTGTGAAATCTCTAGATCATATTGATTCAAGTCCACAAGTGATCAAGATTCTTGGTGACATGGTGAGTTTCATGAAGAACCAAGTGAGAAGTGTACCTGATCACTCGGTAAATTTTGTTGAGTCCTTTGGTGAAGGAGAGAAGACACCTCATCCTTATAGCTACTTTTGAACAACAACGTCCAAGATATAGCTCAAGGTTTTAGGAGGATATTCTGTCTAGGTTGAAAAGCTTAGATGAAGTCCAGAAGAATGTTACAAGGCTTGAGGAAAGGATAGAGAATCTATCTTCCATACTTTCTCTCCAAGAGGAAACACTGTCTTCAAAGCCCATAATGAGTTTTAATGAAGCAAGTGGACCTATGAATTCCACTCACGTTCTCTATAGTCCACCTCCCATGAAAGTGCAGCCCATATACCACGTCTAAGGCCATCCCAAGCCTTATAAAATTCCTCCCCTTCCATCACCACAACTTCCCCACCAATCACCTTCCAACCTCAATTCTCCTCTCCACCTCAATTTCAATAACAAGTGCCAACTCCACCTCCTCCACAAACACAACATGCTCCCCCTCTCCACCACGAGCAAGGTAGTGCTATGATAGTTATAAGAAGTGGGAAATCTCTTGAGCATCTCGTGAGTCAAAGAAAGATTGATAAAGCGAAGAAAAGGTAGCCAAGTGGTGATACTGTGATTGAGATTTCCGAAGATGATTCTATGAAACCTTATGTTGAGAATGTGATACAGTGTTACCTCACACTCATTCCATAGATTCTACCATCCCTTAGTGTTCCACTTAATGACATGCCATAAGAAAATCATGTTGATGCAAGCAAGGCCAAAGCAAGTGGGTCACCATTCCCTGAAGCATTGGATGATCCTGTAGAAGTAAAAAGGTGGAAGAAACACAATGTTGACATTTAGTGGTGTTTCTCCAAGTGAAGGTGAACATTCTATTGTTTGATGCTATCAAGTAGATTCCATCTTATGCTAAGTTTCTTAAGAACTTGTGTACTATGAAGAAGAGTTGAACAAGGAGAATGCCTAAGAAAATCAAGTTGCCTGTACAAGTGAGTTCCATCAAAGAACACTCACTTCCCGTGAAGAGGAAAGGCCCAAGAGGCCCACTCATACCTATCTACATAGGGGGACATCACATTGACTGATCTCTACTTGATTTGTATCTAGTGTGAATCTGATGCCATATAGTGTCTATGTTGAGAAGGGGTTAGGAAAGTTGAAACTGGATCGTTGCATGCTCCAATTGGTGGATTGCTCCATCAAAGTGCCTAAAGGAAGAGTGGATGATGTTTTGGTGATGATAGACAAAGAAAGGACAGTAGAGTTCCCAACCAATTTCATTGTTCTTGACAAGGACCCAGAGGATAGGAAGATTCCCATCATCTTGGGAATGTCATTCTTATCTACATTCAATGATGAGATACAAGTGCATAGTGGCATAATGATAATCTCTTTAATGGACATGAAGATAAAGATCAACATGTACAAGACCACAACCCAGAGAGACTGAGATGTGGACATTGGGTATGGTCACTTGAAGAGTCTGACTAATCATTTAAAAGAAGGAGCTCCATATGGAAAACTTGATGATAGCGTTCGTGGTCAATGGGGCATGATTCACATTTTGAATGCAATTGAGAGGTATAACTATTGCAGGAGTGGATACCCAAGGATTTCAAATGGTTGAATGGTTGTAGAATCTAAAAGAAGCTCGGATGAAGGCATGCAACTTAGTGCTAGTGGGAGGCAACCCTCCTAGGTTTGGGGAATCTTTCACTGTACCTTCCATTTTTTATACTCCCTTTTGTTATTTTTACCCTTTTACAAGAAAAAACACACACAATTGTTTCTAATAGTTTTTTTTAGTTTTAAGATGTGTAGGTTAAAGCACAGGTGAAATGACGAAAATCAGATGAAATATAGAAAAAGGTTCATGAAAAATCACTTTTGATCAAACATTTGGGGTTTTGATGAAGTTCAAGCTGAAATGACCTACTATAGTACTCACCACAGCCACAGTGATACACTAAAATCTACAAGGAAATCGAAGAAATACAAGAAATGTGGAACAAATCCAAAAGGGTCGTGCTCTATAGCACGACCGTGTGGAGAAGAGCAGTCGTGGCACTAGTGGTCTAACATGAATGTGCCACATAGCATGGCCATGCTGAACCCCGACCTAGGCACTAAACCCCTGAACCCATAAATTCATTTTAACTTATTCACTCAGTTCTTGCAAATTAGAAAAAGGTTTTTCTCCATGAATGGTGGTCGTGCAATGATCCACAACCCATCTCCAACCCTCGATTCCTCCTCTAATCACCCCCAATACAACCCCAATCATCTACTTACCATTTCTCATACCCCAACCACAATTTCCACCCATTTTCTACCAAACAAATCAATCTCATTTCTCCTTTCTGCCCAACCTTCCCTAGTACTGTGAAAACCTAACAATTTCAACATTCCTCCACAAAAATATATGCAAGATGAAGAAAATTAATAAGCAAGTGGTATCACAGACCAAGGAGGTCATCTCCTATGGCTTTTCCCCAAAGAACAACTCTTCTTCGACCTCAGTAGCATCTCTCGCTCCACCTTCTACCTCAGGCTCTTGCGGAGAAGCCCATTGTTGAAAGATGAGTTTTATGCACTTATAAATCCTATTGTGAAAAAGGTTTCCAATCACCCATGGTGTGTGATGCCTTCGTCGTCAAGGAAACCACCACAACCACCTTCAGCATCCTGACAATCAATCTCTTCTAGGGAAGCAACACCTCTGTCTCCAACCCACCTTCTGCTTCAGCAACTCGGCCATCGACCTTGACCTGACCCTTGAACTCCACAACACCACAACCACAACCCCATCTCCAAGCACAAAGGTGGCTACTTCTGGATGATGAGGAAGAGGTTATGCATGATGTACCACGTGAAGAAGCACTCTAAGTAAGGAGCATTCTGGTGAAGAAACAAAAGCACCCAGAATGTTTGATGTGTAGGGTGATAGCGACTCACTATGCATGTTAGGCTATGATGGAGGCCCTAGGTTTCTCTGTCTACTTCTAGGGTGTGATGGAGACAATGGGCTTGTCTGAGATCTTGATGATAGTGTAGGAGACCTACCTTAAGCTGACATGCAAGTTTCTTCACCCTCATTAGAGAAGATCTCTGATGACAGGGAAGACACCATTCAAGTTAGAATTGAAGATAGAAGTTGGGGTTTTACCTCATCCATTATGAATAATTTTTTTTCTCCAAGTGTTGAGATGAGAACCCTCCTAGATAATGGGAGGACATATAAAGACTCAAGTGCTAGTTACATTGCCATGTGGAAGAAATTCACCAGCCACAACAATTTTGTGGTGGGGAAGTCAAAGATGAGTTTGATACACAACACATTCCTTTCCTATGTTCAGAAAGTTCTTATAAACACCATTTTTGGCAGGTATGAAAATTAGGGAAGCTGCACAAAGAAAGATATGTTTTTCTTGGGTTTGATGAAAAAGGGTAGGCATGTGAGCTTGGGAGCATTACTGATTGACCATTTGAGGACAATCCCCTTTAAGAGTAAAAATCCATTTATTATGAGAGGGATTGTGACTTCCATTGCCCTTGCCTGAGATCATGATGTTTCTAGATACACCAAGGTAGAGGGAGGAAAGTTGGTAAACATGTAGTATCTTGTCTACTCTTTAATGATTTTAGCTGTTGATCACAAAATCATATATCATGCTAATTCCCCTTATGCAGATGTCTCCCTGGTGTGAGCCTACCATGCTGCACCTCTTCTAGGTGAGTATGCTCTGACTCCAAATTTCTTTGATACAGTGAGGAGGTGGGAAGAGGAGCATCCGTGGGATGTTTAGCACCAGAGATTGTGATTTTGCCTAAGGGATTAGGAGAGTCACAGGAAGATGTTGAGAAGAGGAGGACATTGGAGGATAGAGAAGCCTACATGGTGAAGAGACGAGAGGCAGAGGCGACAGAGCCACAACATTCCATAATGAATGCATATGATATGTCTACTATTCATGCTCAACTGGAGGGTATTCAGAGGATGCAGGATAGTTACTTGAGGGTTCAGGAGGGTGTCAAAGTCACACATGATGCACTATGTTTGGATCACTAGCAGATGCGACATTAAATCAACCATATTTATCATTTTTAGCATGCCCAAGTATATAGGAACCGCAAGTGGGGGAAGATTGATGAGGTGCACTATCCAATTATTAGGATGCCTACCCTCCTCCACAGGTGGACTACTGGGGTAGTTACTACTAGTATCCTCCACCATAGGGAGGTGCACCACCAATCCCACCACATGATCCATGATCATCTACCCTATGACTCCTAGGCTTTAGTGTCATGCTGAGGGCAACACAATTCAAAAGTTTGGGGTGATAGGGCAGTTTTCCCTCATTTCACCATTTTTGCATTTCATCCTAGCATTTACTTTTGTTTTGTTGCTCATGATATCTATATTATATGTTTACTTGCTTTGCATACTTTCGTTCCATGCAGTTTACTTTCTTGCAATTTTTGTTTAATTTTCCATGTTTTTGGTCTTTTTGCCATGCAATGCATATAATGTGGATTTTCATAATTCTTGCATGTTTATAGCTAGGATTTACTTGTTTCTTAATTTTCATTTTATAATAAAGGCTTATATGTGATTGAAGATGATTTGGCACCATTTTGGCCAATGTTACCCAAATTTAATATTGCTTGCCTATAAGCGTGTTTTGACCCAGTCTCTTCTTATTGGATTGAAAATGTTGACCTTTGATAAATGCATGCTACATTATTATGATCTATTTCTAAATGTCCTTAGTCTCTAATTTTTACCTGTAGAACACCTCTCTCATGCCTATAAAATGTTAGGTTGAATTTTGATTTGAGAAAGCCACAAATGCTTATAGTTTTGTAGAATCTCATGATAAAATTTTGGTTTCAATATTGCTCATTCATGTTGTGTGTCATTACTTGATGAAATTTTATAGTAGCTTTCATGCATGAAATCTCATGTTGAAATCCATATTGGTAAATCCTTTTCAACTCACTTTTCTTCTATCATCTTCTTACCTCTCTACCTCATGAAAGGATGCCAAAGTGTACATATTAAGCCTTGGCCACTTCCAAAAGATTGGGGTGGCCATATCTATATCTCCCTACTTCACTCTCGCCACCATGTGCCCTAGATACAGAAGGGAAAATAAATAATATAATGCAAAAAGAAAACAAAAGATTCTCCTATGTAATAACATATAAATAAAGAAAAGATGAGTGATATTCTATAATAGCACTCCAAACTCTTACCACAACCCTTTCTTCCATTTGCATGGCTATTGATCTAGGAAACATCAAACCTAGCTAATTTTCCCTTTCTTTGCTGCCACGTGGGTTACTTAGTGTGGATTGACATATGCGATTGAATGCATGAATGTAAAACAACAACATCAATACCATGAAACGATTTACCTAGAGTTATGTGACAACCATATTGATTGATTGTGTTTTCTATGATCTAAATGTGAAGTTTGTATGCTCCGTACTTTAATCATAATTGCTTTGTGAAAGAGAAGAGGATATATGTGGAATGCATGTACCTAGTCATCATTGAGCCCATTTAGTCAGTATTCATCTATTGCAATGCATTTGTCATTTCTTGATTGCTGAAAAATTAAAGAGAGATTAAGTTGGAGCATATTTGAGAAAAAGTATGTTTTAGGTTTGGGGTGGTGATGCAACCCTATTTTACGGCTTCATCTTGTGTCTTATTTCACTTTAATCACATCTACACCTAGTACATTACATGTTACTCCCCTCAATATGAATATTTATGTAATGGACTTATGGATGTTGTTTGCATATTTTTCAGGTACTTGGACCATGCTTGGATGGAAGAGAGAGAAAAACAATCCTAGGGTTTCTCTATCCTTAGAGATAACCTAAGTGAAGTCAAAATATCCCTTAACCTACCACTAGTAGACAAGGGTAAATTAAAGCAAAGAGGTCTAAGGAAACACAATACACAAGCTCTAAGTGTTGATGAAGAAACCAACACAGCTGTGGTACCAGAAAATGGCCATGCTGGTCCATTCAAAATCCACAGAGTCAAGCAATGAAGGATTAAAGTCAACAACATGGCCATGTAGTACAACATGGCCATCCTAACATGCCACAGAACAGCCATGTAGCGCAATACAACCATGTTGCTGACAAGTCAGAATGCTCATTCTCACCACCTGGGTAGTGTTTCCTCTATCCACCATGACCATGCTACCAGTGCCTAACTACAGTCGTGCCACCAACAATCCAAAAACCCAAAAAACCGCTAAACCAATTGTTTTTTTCACCTTGCCCAATCTCATCCACCATGGGTGTGTTGACCCCATCTTAGCACTGCCTTCTGCCCAGCACAACCATGCTACATACAAACCTAGCAAAACTTTTGCACTACATTTCCTATTCTACCACCAGTTAACCTAATGCTTCCCCACCACCTATATATACTTGGGTGGTGGCTTGGGCACGAGGTTAAATACTAGTAGTGCACTCATAGCTCCCCCATTTTGGCTCCAATTCATTCCCACTCCACCTTCATTTCATCATCTTCCCCCCCCCCCCCAAAACACATCTTCTAGGGTTTTTGGCTACTTTCCACCATACATCCATGCCATCTACCTACCTTAGAGGGATGTGCTCAATCTATTTCTGCTAGGAGATCAGGAAGGAGGACTCTTCATCAAGCTCATCATGGCTTTTCACTCCTCTAATCATGCTTCTTCCTTTCTTTTTGTATTGCCGTGTTCTATGAGTAGCTAGGTCCCTTATGTGGGCTGTTTGGGGCTCAAAATGTTACTTTAATACCATTTAGGAGGAAAATGATATGTAAACATTATGATTTTGTTTGTTATTGATTATGTTACATTTATATCTCATTATCCATAAATTGCATGTTGTCTTATGCTTGAAATCACATAGGAATTTAGGAATACTGCTTATATGTTGCTAATTTTTTAATTGCTCCTAAGTCTAATTAATGGATCCCTAGTTAGCTATTCACCTTCCTACATGCTAATCAATTCTCATATACCTAGGTGAGAGATCTAAGTAGCTAGCATAAAATCATTTTGTGTAATTAGCTTAGAGCCTTCTCTAGGCTAGAATGTGGGTGATGCGATGTGTAAACTTGATTTCCACCTTAAAATATTACCCACAACCCCTAATTACCCTAAGAGTTCATATTCTAGAAACCCAAGATTGAATAGATCCTAATTGAATTATACCTAAACCCTAACCCAATTGAGCCTCGTAAGGGTGGGTAGGAGGTGTTGGGGTCTAGTTCCCCTATACACACCTTATCTAATCCATGGCCAGTTAGTAGTTTAGGAAAACTCATCAGTCTCTAGCTTGTAGTTTGATTTGGTAATCAAAATGAAAGAATGATGTTTACATGTTATCACCCAACAAAATTGATGAGTGCATTCCCCTAAACAGCCCACACTTCCTTTAATTGCATTGAAACCCTAATTGTATTCTTTCTTAGAAGGTGTTAACTTAATTATCTCTTTACTTTCTTAGTTAGTTCATTGCCTTGTTTTTGCCTAGTTTTTGCTGGTTTAGGTCTATAATTGCTCTTGTACTTAGTTTCTAGCTTAGTGTAGTGTAGATCTTTGCCTTGCTTTCCTTAGTGTAGTTTTCTCCTTTACTTGCTTAGATTATCTTTCCTTACTCATTAGAATTAACTATCTAGGGTTAATTTAGGTTTTGATTCTTGTTTGTTCTCATTTAATTTCTTGTTCACCATTTTTAATGACCACATTTGTGCTTAATTGGTAAACTAGGGTTTACCTGAATGATTACATGCTTGATTAGATTGAACATTGTTTAGACTTGATTAATGATAGTAAATCAATTATGATTTTTCAAACCTAATAATAAACTCGAACTATGATTTTAGTTTGAAGAATTAGGGTTTGAGAAATGTAAACCCTAATCAGCAAAAATTAGGGTTTTGATAGTACATGAATATGGAATTTGATTTGGATAGTAGTGTAGTAAATGATTTTTCATATTTTATTCAAATTTTATATTTAGTTGAATTTTGGTATGATATCAATAACTCAACCATGCATATTGGAGAAAAATTTCAGAATATTTGAGTGTTCTTTAATTATGGTTCTCAGTCAAACCATACTTCGACAAAAATGTTGATAGAGTGCTTTTCAGCAGTGTAGTGTTTTATTTTTAATTATTTATTGATAACTACAAATAATATGAAAATTTAAATGGATATGTAAACTCAATAATTAATAACATGTAAATTTTTTATAATTTTTGGATGCGTTTAGACCTTATCAGTAGACGAATTACAATAATTGACATTTATGCAGAATTCTGGATAGCAGTGCACTATTTAATTTTTAATTATTTAACGAGAGCTTGGAATGATATAAAATTTTAAATAAAGCTTATAAACTAAATTATAAGAAACATAATAAATTTAATAATTTTTTAAGAAGGTTTGATATCTGAAATATATGAATTACAAAAACCTTTTTATGACAGAAAAATTTGCTGAAATAAGAAAAAGTTTAGTGAGGGGTCAAAGTGCAATTGACCCAAGCAGATAAATTACTCTATATGGTAAAGGTAACACACAAGGAGCTCTCATAATTCGTAATTCATTCCATAGAAATGAAATCCTAGAGAGAGAGAGGGAGAGTTAGGGTTTGAGAGGAGAAATTGATGGAGATGTTGACCTAGGGTTTTGCGGTCCAAGGAATGATGAAATCATGTAAGTTTAACTTTTTGGATATAGTTTCATGGTGAATCTTCTCTCACATGTCAAAATTCTATCCCTCCTCTGATTTGATCCAAAATGGTATCAAAACTTCCCCTTTTCTCACTCTTTCTTCGTAATCCCTCATTTTTAGGGGTTCTGAGTTGAAAGGAAGAAGAATTGGGTGAATTGCTAGGAATTTGATATGAGATTGAGATTTTTAGGGATGAGCTATGTTTTTAAGGAGTTTTCACACCATAGGGTGAGTGGGAACTTCCTTTAAATAGTATATTGCATGAAAATTGGTTAATTCATCCATAATCTTTAATTACTAGTATGCGATTACAAACCCTGAATTGTCTATTTGTTCTAAGTTGTTGCAAAATGATATGAAATGGATTCTTCATAGATTTGGTTGAAGTTCAGATGATAAAATCATATTAGAAATGTATACAATACATCCTAATGAGAATTCCCTAAGTATTCATAGAGGTTATAAGAGTAAACTAAAATATAGGGAATTTGTCTATGATTGAAATTTGCTATATAAGTAAATAGAGAAAATTGCTTATCTAGATCCCCTTGGTTATGAATGATTGTTTATCTAAATTCATAGTACATATATGTCAGATACTATCTTGGATTTCATTCAAAGTGAATAGTATTTGTTTGATATCTCAGTAAAGAGGGTGAAACCCTAGATGCGAGGAAAGTTGGATATTTGTGAATAGATATCGTGAAATCCATTTGAAGGGATTTTCTTGACATGATAGACTTTATTTATTCAATGTTATTATTGATGCATGATATCCTAGTGAATGGCATGGAAACCCAAATTCAAATCAAGTCCAAGGTTTCATACATATATTGATTTTATATGATTTGTTGATAGTAGTCTTTATTCAATGAATGTTTATGTCGCATGGAATCCTTATGAGAGCCATGTGATAAGTGAATGAGGTAAATGAAACCCTAAGGATGGTGTTCAATGAATCAAGTATTTTGATATCAATGTTCTCAGTATGAGATGTGGTGATGCACAACTCGAGATTTGGGTTGAGGTGCACATTTTCCAAGAAAGTACAAATAATTTCTAGGTGTAAATGACAATTTCTCGTATGTTAATCAATTAACTTTTACCAGTGTATTAGAAGATCAATTGCATGATTTCAGTGTATATGTGCCAAGTTGACATGTATTCAGTTTATTTAAGAACTTTAGTCTGCCTGCATTTATAGTATGTTGATTTCTCAACAAATTACAATGTTTCAACTATACTTCTCTACCAAGTTTAGAATGATGTACATGGTGTATTATAAACTTCAATTAAATTGACGCGGTACCATAGAGGTATCAGAGTCAAGTATAAGTAAGAGAAAGGTACAATGTAGAAAGAGATTTCCATGAATAATAAAATAATAGACATATGTGCCCTGAACACTATAGATTTCCTATGGATGTCTGCACTATAAGGAGGAAACGATCCACCGTGGCAGTGACCAATATACGGGGATCAGATTGCACACATAGAGCGTGCAGGGAGATGAAGCCATTGAGGTAGTCTCGTAAGAAGATATAGGTTACCCAACATGAACCAGAGATCCCGGTGGTAACCTAGAGGTACCCACAGAGTGTACCAAGATGAGGCCCACAGAGTGTCTCAGACCCTCCACCTGTGTACTCAGCCTAGAAGGAGAGGTCCAATTAAAGGCCAACTATTTAGCCACCTTAGTCAAACATGACGGTTCAAGTCATGTAGACCCAGATTCAGTTCTAGGCTTAGCTTCCCTGATTTTAAGCTAAGTCTTGTACGGTGAGATCGTAGTTCACTACGAGTCTTCATATGTAGAGTACACTACATATGATCAGGGCTCAAAGTAAAATATGATCATATAGGTTTAAAGAGTTTCTTTTAAGTAAGAAAGGCTAAGAAATATTTGAGTATAGTTTCCCATCAACTATACTTTGTATGTTTCTAAATTATTAGTTCTCTTTGAAATTTATCAAGCTTGCTCATATATTGATTTTCTCTTGTTGATATCTAGAGTATCCTGCCATATTTATGATTGCCAATGATCAATCTCTTTAAAGCTTACTGTTATTATAATTGATATCAGTTGCTCAAAAGTATATCTGTAATTATATTAGTGCTTTAGACTGTTTCTTTGAAGTACTCATTCACTGAGTGAGTAGGCTCACCCCTCTACTCAAAATTTTTAGGGAAATCATATGGACTTGAAGAAGATATCATTGCATCAGAGTAGATATGCCATAAGAGTTAAGTCTGAGTATAGTTAAGTTTAGTCGGTCCTTGTCACTCTAGGTCCTTGTATAGATGTGAGAGAGTTGTAAATGATGTTTTGTATGTTTGTTTCCTTAATAAGAGAGAATGCAAATGATTGTCATGTCATATGTACATGGAAGTGTGAGAAACATAATGAATGTATGGATGTGTATCATTAATGATGAGATTACATTAGAGAAATAAAAGTTTAATTCACTTGTAAAGTTAGTTTATGTGGTTCAATGCGATAAAACAAAGTTTGAAAAAAAATAAAAAGTTAAGGGTGATCTTTGTATTACGTTAAATCCTCAATTTATACCTGAATCACGTGATTAGTGGTAATTGTGAGATTGTGGTGTAACAATTTGGTATCAAAGCTTTGGATGAGTAGTCAGGGACCATTAAGTTAGTAAATTAGAGTCATAAGTGTGGCAGATAGGAGATGTTATGATGTTAGCTCTGGGGATTTGAGTATTTGGATATCCCGGCCCGATATCTGAGTACTTGGATCAACCAGTATCAAGCTACTATGTCTATTCTTTCATGTATACCCTGGTCAGGTGTACAGTGGAAGGATGGGCTAGAGAGAAACCCTAAAAATATTAGGGTTAGAAACAAGATAAGCAACATGAACTAAGAGCATAAATATTAAATAAGATAGAACTTTCATTTCATATTGTTGTTTTATTGGAGATGAGTAGAAAATCTCTTATATGTTGAAATTTAGATATTCAGTATTTTGAAATATATATGGGTCTTTAAGATTTGTTGTAAACTTTGCAGTTGAAACATTTATTGATTACATTCTTTGTATGAAGTAGACTAGAAATGATCTTTGAATGAACTTTCGTAAGTGGATATTCTTTCCACATGTTTGAGATTAATAGGAGTTGGTTAATCTTAAGTAGCTCTTGGCTTCAGGACTGCAGGTTTGGCCTGGTCCGGCTGGTAGGATGCATTACTGGGATCTAATGACTCCTATTAAAAATATAATAAGAGTAGATTCTAGATAAATTAGACCCACATCATAGTGAGAATGTACATACACTAAGATGTTGAAACATATGGGAAAGATTAGAATAGCTAAGAATCAGTTGAAACTAATGTCTGAGATCCAACCTTGGGGCCTCATATAAGAAACCCTTAATTGGGAATAAAGGAACACGGCATAAGATTCTAATTAAGTTTAATCATTAGTATTATATGAACTCTAAATATGAAATATGGAAAAGATATGAGAAAGTATGTAAGGGCCAAGATAGTAAGAATCAATCATGAGGAATGGATTATATAATCAAGTAAAATGTTTTTATGTACTCCAAAGCAAAGGGAAAATAGAAGAAAAGAGTTAAGTATTCGGTAAGTACATAGAAGTGAAGAGTCTTCAGAAAAGTTAAAGTGAAGTGAACTAGATGAGCATGTAAATCATAAAACTAGGATAAAAAACTTAGTTGAAACAAAGAGAAATGTTGGAAATAATGAGCTTGATTAAGGAATGAGGGCTATGATATAATTGAGAGCATGGAACGCATACCTTTATTGTGAAGTTAATACATTCATCCTACTGCCTTTGGATTCTAAGTCTCTATAGAACAATAAACTAATTTCTAAAAGAATAACAAAACTGTAGCTTAACCAATTAATAAGTCATGCAAATGTAGACTATATTCAAGAGGTAAAAACTTGATTAAAAGAGATACTAAGTTTGACCCATGGATGAGCCATTTGATTTTAAATTAAGGATATGTAATGCATTAAATATGAGGTGATACTAGTAGAGAGATTATTGATTTAGAATTTCAACTTCACATTAGTAGAAGGATAAAAGGAAATATTTGCAACATGGTATACATGATCATACACATAAAAGAAGCAACATGATCATAAGAGAAAACTAGAAGTTAAAGATGACATGTGGAATAGTAGTATATGGTAAGGGGATTATGGAAAGTAAAGAAGGGTTTGAAACATAATGGAGTAATATAGATTATAAAAGAAAGAGGTTGCGAGATTCAAGAAAGTGCTAATTAGTCAAGTATCCTTGTTGATAATTAATTAAACCTACATATGAGAAATGTGATATTGAATGTTTGAAGATAAGAATTCTAAGTCTTGAAATCATCATCTCTTTCATATCTTCCTTAATGAGAGCAATGTGGGAATGAAGTGATAAGAAAATGAATCATATATGATGCATATCCACCATGGTAGAGACATCTAGTGAATGTAATAATGACACACTATGATGATGAAACCCTAGCAGGGTAATTGAGAATGTAATCTATCTGAATGGCCAAGTAAGAGAAAGGAAATTCAATCGATAAGATAAAGAAGACTTTAGTAAAACTTGTGAGATCCAAAGTTTGAATTTCAAATTAATGGAGCAAAGTCACATCACAATAACGACATGCTACTGATAAGGACCAAACCCTAGAATGTTTAGAGATGTAGTAGTTCAAGGGATGTCAATAGTGATTTGACCTTGAATACTAATATCTCTATAAAACAAGATCATGAGATTTGCACTATGAGAAGTAAACTAGCACTGATAGTAATCCTGGGTTTAAAGATAGCTAATCTGAAAGGTAGATAAACAATATGGAAATGATTTGGAGTAAAGAGTAAGATATAAATCTGAAATGTAACAAGTGTGTTTTGAACAAAAGGAGAAATACAATATGAGTGAAGTGCGATATGAGATAAATTCTTGCAGTTAGCAAGAATGATAAATAATCTATTTGTACCTTGTATGTTTCAATTTTAGGAATGTTTAATCTACATGATTAAAATGAGAAGGATAAGTAGTAAAAAGTAAGTAGTAATGAATGAGAAGAAAGATAAAAATAAACAATGGCTTTTAGTAATATGTGAATTTGTTTTTATAAGTATAATTTTTTAAGGTATATTAAGGGATGTAAATTGGTTCTACATATGATTTCAATGTACATGTACAAGCAATAAGTTAATTTCAGGTGTCTGATAGTTGTAGTCATTCATACCAGTAATCCATCTTAGTATTGTACAATTGTTGTATGGTGATATGGTTCAAATGATGATTAAACAAATGGAGGGTTACCCTGAATAAGGTAGTCTTACCTATTCACTCATATGAATAGAAGGGATGATAACCATATTGTATTGA
Source organism: Alisma plantago-aquatica (assembly GCA_963693085.1). Classification (NCBI taxonomy): domain Eukaryota; kingdom Viridiplantae; phylum Streptophyta; class Magnoliopsida; order Alismatales; family Alismataceae; genus Alisma; species Alisma plantago-aquatica. The sequence goes on along the minus strand of OY856413.1, from coordinate 542,546,551 downwards.
TATGTAACCCTAATGAGGTATAGCTTGTTATACCTAGCTTTAATATAATTAAGTGATGGTAATTGGGTATGAATAGTCCTTGAATGACTAATACAATCATGGAGTAATTTTCTACTATTGTTGAAACCCTAGTATGCTATAACCTGATGGTTACACCTTGAATTATGTGTGGGCTCATACTTGGGAATTGTATGGAATGTAATGGAAATGATTCACCTTATGAATCCATGATCCAATGGGGATGCCGTGAGTAGTATTGTACAATTGTTGTTGAATCTAGTCTTCCAACTCAAGACTATTGTGCTATTTAAGTATAATAATAGTAAGAAAATTTAAAACAACATGGTGAACTCTCTTTTGTGATTTAGAGGTAATACATAACAATAGTACATATTGAGCCGTATGAATTGAGATAGTTGGATCAGATTATCAATCTTGAGGTAACACCTCATGAGTATAATTTTTTTTTTTGAAATGGTTGTTTCTCTCTCTCCCTTTGTTATGATTGATTTTGGCATAGAGAATTTGTTTGTTGTCATTGAGAACTATTTCAAACATGTTGTGATTAGAAAAGAAATGAAGGGCTTAATGTTGAAAATTGCATTCAAGTACGAAATACAAGAATATAATGACATGTAAGATTTCATAAGCTTAAAATAAACTTTGAATATACTATGTTTGCATATTTATGATTTGGGGACGAAACTTTTTAAGGGGGTGCGAATTGTAATGACCACATTTGTGCTTAATTGGTAAACTTGGGTTTACCTGAATGATTACATGCTTGATTAGATTGAATATTTTTTAGACTTGATTAATGATAGTAGATCAATTGTGATGTTTCAAACCTAAGAAGAAACTTTAACTATGATTTTAGTTTGAAGAATTAGGGTTTGAGAAATGTAAACCCTAATCGGCAAAAATTAGGGTTTTGATAGTACATGAATATGGAATTTGATAAGGATAACAGTGTGGTAAATTATTTTTCATATTTTATACAAATTTTTTATTTAATTAAAATTTTTATATGATATGGATAACTCAATTATGAATATCTGAGAAAAATTTCAGAATATTTGAGTGTTCTTTGAATGTGGTTCTCGGTCGAACTATATTTCGACCTAAATGCTGACAGAGTGCTTTTCATCAGTGTAGTGTTTTATTTTTATTTTTTTATTGGTAACTCTAAATAATCTGAAATTCTCTCTGAAATTATGAAATTTAATAATAAATAATATGTAAAATTTTCATAATTTTTGGATGCATTTAGACCTTATCAGTAGATGAATTACATTAACTGACATTTATGTAGAATTCTGTATAGCAGTGCACTATTCGATTTTTATTTATTTAATGGGAGCTCGGAATGATATCAAATTTTAACTATATCTTAGAAACTCAATTAAAAACAAGATATTAAAGTTTTATAATTTTTTGGAAAGATTTGATCTCTTAAATACACGAATTACAGAAACCTTTTTATGACAGAAAAATCTACTGAAATAAGAAAAAGTTTAGTGAGGGGACAAAGTGTAATTGACCCAAGCAGCTCAATTGCTCTATATGGTCAATCTAACAAATAAGGAGCTCTCATAATTCGTAATTCATTCCAGAGAAATGAAATCATAGAGAGAGAGGGAGGGTTACGGTTTGAGAGGAGAAATTGATGGAGATGTTGACCTAGGGTTTTGCGGTCCGAGGAATGATGAAATCATGTAAGTTTAACTTCTTTAGATATAGTTTCATGGTGAATCTTCTATCACATGTAAAAATTACTTCCCTCCTCTAATTTGATCCAAAATGTATCAAAACTTCCCCTTTTCTCACTCTTTCTTCGTAATCCCTCATTTTTACAGTTTTCGAGTTGAAAGGAAGAAGAATTGGGTGAATTGCTAGGGATTTGATATGAGATCGAGATTTCAGGGATGGGCTACGTTTTAAAGGTGTTTTCACACCTTAGGGTGTGTGGGAACTTCCTTTAAATAGTATATTGCACGAAAATTGGTTAATTCATCCATAATCTTTAATTGCTAGTATGCGACTACAAACCCTGAATTGTCTATTTGTTCTAAGTTGTTGCAAAACAATATGAAATGTATTCTTCCTCTATTTGGATGAAGTTCAGATGATAAAATCATATTATAAATGTATAAAATACATCCTAATGATAATTCCCTAAGTATTCACAGAGGTTATAAGAGTCAAGTGAAATATAGGGAATTTTTCTATGACTGAAATTTGCTGTATAAGTAATTAGAGAAAATTGCTTATCTAGATCCCTTTGGTTATGAATGATTGTTTATCTAAATTCATAGTACATATATGTCATATACTATCTAGGATTTTGTTCAAAGTGAATAGTAGTTGTTTGATATCTCAGTAAAGAGGGTGAAACCCTAGATGTGAGGAAAGTTGGATATTTGCGAATAGATATCGTGAAATCCATTTGAAGGGATTTTCTTAACATGATAGACTTTATTTATTCAATGTAATTATTGATGCATGATATCCTAGTGAACGGTATGGAAACCCAAATTCAACTTAGTTCCAAGGTTTCATACATATATTGATTTTATATGATTTGTTGATAGTAGTCTTTATTCAGTGAATGTTTATGTCGCATGAAATCCTTATGAGAGCCATGCGATAAGTCAATGAGGTAAATGAAACCCTAAGGATAGGGTGTTCAATGAATCAAGTATTTTCATATCAATGTCCTTAGTATGAGATGTGGTGATGCACAACTCAAGATTTGGGTTGAGGTGCACATTTTCTAAGAAAGTACAAATAATTTACAGGTGTAAATGACAATTTCTCATATGATAAGAAATTAACTTTTATCAGTGTATTACAAGATCAATTGCATGATATCAGTGTATATGTGCCAAGTTGACATGTATTCAGTTTATTTAAGAACTTCAGTCTGCCTGCATTTACATAATGTTGATTTCTCAGTAAATTACAATGTTTTAAATATACTGCTCTGCCAAGTTTAGAATGATGTACATATTGTATTATAAACTTCAATTAAATAGACATGGTACCATAGAGGTATCACAATCAAGTATAAGTAAGAGAAAGGTACAATGTAGAAAGAGCTTTCCAAGAATAATAAAATAATAGACATAGGTGCCCTGAACACCTTAGATTCCCTACGAATGTCTGCACTGTAGGGAGGAAACGATCCACCTTGGCAGCGAGCAGTATATGGGGATCGGATCGCACCCACAGAGTGTGCGGGGAGATGAAGCCATTGAGGAAGTCTCCTAAGAAAAGATAGGTTACCCAGCATGAACCAGAGATCCCAGTGGTAACCCATAGGTACCCACAGAACGTACCAAGATGAGGCCCACAAAGCATTTCATACCCTCCGCCTATGTACTCAGCCTAGAAGGAGAGGTCCAGTTAAAGGCCAGCTATTTAGCCGCCTTAGTTATACGTGACGGTTCGAGTCAAGCAGACCCGCATTCAGTTCTAGCTTAGCTTCCTGGGTTTTAAGCTAAGTCTTGTACGGTGAGATCATAGTTCTCTATGACTCTTCATATGCAGAGTACACTGCATATGATCAGTGCATAAGATAAAATTCGATCATATAGGTTTAAAGAGTTTCTTATAAGTAAGAAAGGCTAAGAAAGATTTGAGTACATTTTCCCAGCAACTATTCTTTGTATGTTTCTGAATTATTAGTTCTCTTTTAAATTTATCAAGCATGCTCATATATTGATTTGCTCTTGTTGATATCTAGAGTATCCTGCCATATTTATGATTGCCAATGATCAATCTCTTTAAAGCTTACTACTATTATAATTGATATTAGTTGCTCAAAAGTACATCTATAATTATATTAGTGCTTTAGACTATTTCTTTGAAGTACTCATTCACTGAGCGAGTAGGGTCACCCCTCTACTCAAAATTTTTAGGGAAATCACATGGACTTGAAGAAGATATCATTGCATCAGAGTAGATCTTCTACAAGAGTTAAGTCTGAGTATAGTTAAGTTCAGTCGATCCTTGTCAATCTAGGTCCTTGTATAGATGTGAGAGAGTTGTAAATGATGTTTTGTATGTTTGTTTCCTTAATAAGAGAGAATGCAAATGATTGTCATGTTGTATGTACATGAAAGTGTGAGAAACATAATGAATGTATGGATGTGTATCATTAATGCTGAGATTACATTAGAGAAATAAAATTTAATTCTCTTGTAAAGTTTGTTTATGTGGTTCAATGCGAGAAAACAAAGAGTTTGAAAAGAAGAAAAAGTTAAGGGTGATCTTTTTATTATGTTAAATCCTCAATTTATACCCTACTCTCGTGATTAGTGGTAATTGTGAGATCAGGGTGTAACACCATTAGTGTAATAAACAAATAAATCATCAGACCCATAAACCCTAGACTTCATAGTAGGAATCTCGCCTAAAATTAACCTTGCTCTAGTGCCCCCTTTCTTTCTTGGGTTCGACCCCTAAGTTTCCACCCGCCTATACTATGACATGACCTTGTATGCTTGTGTGTGTGTTAGTATATGTGAGCAGCCTTTTAAGGATTTATAAATTCAAAAGATCCCAACTGTGTTCAAAACATCTTAGGGTTGCATCTAGTCACCATTTAGCTGATTAGTGTGACCCTAGGAAAAATGTGCCAAGCTTTCTGGTGCCATTATCGAGGACAAAAAGTTCCATAGAAACCTTGTAGTTTTGGTGTTGACTCTCCCATTTGGCACTATCTTTTGCTAGTTTACTTGTCTACATTTGAGAAACACACTACCTATCAGGTATGCTCCCACTTTTTGTCATGAAGTGTAGAAACTATGGAATATTATATCTTAATCAATTCAACAATTTCATGATCAAGATATGACTGTAATATCCCTGACCTGGGTTATGCCTTAACCCTAGGAGTTTTTCTTAAGCATGTTAATTAGATCCTTTATTTTATTTTGTGAAAAGTAATTAAGGCTCAAGAGGAACTTATGTTTCAATTTTAGTCCTTTTTTAATAATATTAAAGCAATGTTTGTTTATTTTGGACTAAAGTGCAATTTATCCAGTTTGAGGGGTTAACTTGCAAATTGTATATGATAAAATGTTTCTCAGATGTTGAAGCATCATAGGAATGAGTATGATGCAGTGGTATGGCTTCCACAAGCTTGAGCACCAAGATAGAGCTTGCTGAGCAATCTTTGTGCATTAAAACCTAGTTTTGGTGTAATGTGCAATTTACCCAAAACCTAGGGTTCAATATGCAAAATACCACTTCAAGAGGGTCCCTCATGATTCTTGGCCTAATTTAGAGAAAATAATTTGAGAGGGGCACCTCATTTGAATCATTTTGGAGGAGAGAGAATCTTGATATTAAAATAATCAAGATTTAAGCATAAATGGAACTTTACTTCAAATTAATGCAAAAATAAATATGTTAATTGAAGTGCCCTTCAAAAAAAAATGAGATGGTTGAAATTATATAAGTGTGGACGTCCTTTTTCCTTGAAAAGGCCACGAAAATATCCAAGTGAGTGGAGAGCTCACTCACATTAGTTAATTAAAAGTAATATCCACTAAAAATGGGATGTTAGTATTATATGAATTAAGGTGCTTAATTGCTTTTCCTATAATTCATGGATAATGGTGAGGAATTTGAAGGTGGAGTTGATGCCTTCGTATGCAAGTAGTATAGGGGGTTAAGTGGCACCAATTTGGGGAGTATACGGATTGCTTTTCAACTTTCTCTCTATTTGAAAATCCTCATATACACTTTATTTCCCACTCAACCAAAGACTCTTTTTCGGATTTTCTTTCTCTCCTTGCTTTGGCCGAGAACAAGGGAGATTAGGAGAAACAGGAGGACGCCCCCCAACATATAGGTAAGCTCCATGATCTCCTTTCACCTTGATTTCATGGTGGAAATCACAAATCAATGCTTGATTTCTTCTTTTCTCCATGCAATCTTCAATCCTAGCCAATCCTTTTCACTCCAAAGCTTGAGGAACGAACCTTGTGGAGTTGAGAAATCTTCTTCCACCATTAAATACGTGGAGTTGGAGCCTTGAAGAATTCTTTGATGGCGGGTTATATAACTTGAACTCTTGAATGTTATTATTGATTTCATACCTTTATCAATTACTGATTCTTTCTTTATTCTCGAAAATCTATTTGGTTGATTAATGAAATCACCATGAAAAATCACAGAAAGTTTCGAAGAAACGTAGCTTGAAGATGATGATGTCATATTAAGCATACACCTTAATAATATCTTGTGCAAACATTTTCATAATTGAGTCCAATCGGTCTCAAGACCAATTGAGACCAAACGGTCTCAAGACCGTTTGGGATCAAGTGGTCCCAAACCGTTTGAAGGACAAATGCTGAGGTAGTTGGATGTTGATCCAATGGTTCTAATTAAATGATTTATAATAGTTCCAATGATGGAGGACCCACCAATTGCAAACCCTAATCAGGTAGAGTGGTTGAAACCCTAGTTGATAATTTGATTTATGGGTTGATTGGCCCAAACGGTCTCAAGACCGTTTGGAGGCCAACCGGTCTTCAAACCATTTGAAGACCAAATGGTCTCAAGACCATTTGGAGGCCAAGGGATATGATGAAGGTTTGGAGATCCAATGCTTGTAAATCGATGAGTATTCAAGGGTGCAATTGATGCACATTTCAACAAGGTAAACCCTAATCGATTTGGTTGAAACAAACCCTAATTGGTCCATTTGATTTTCAAGCTAGTTTGGGCCAAACGGTCTTGAGACCGTTTGAGTCCAAACGGTCTTGAAACCGTTTGGGATCAAACGGTCTTAAACCTTTTGGGGATCCTTTCGGTTTCAAGATCAATTTATCCAAACGGTTTGAAGGGATAGATGCCCAAATGGTTTCAAAACCGTTTAAGACCAAATGGTCTCAGACCTTGGATGCTCAAATGGTTTCAAAACCGTTTGGAGGAGAAATGGTTTCGAAACAGTTTGAAGGTTAAAAAGAGGCAAAACCCTTTGGAGGTTTAAGGTACCCAAAACTGTTTGGAGACTCAAGGTTATAAAAGATCAATTGATTCCATGATTGATAATGATGATTACCAAAGATAAGTACAATGGTTGAATCCCTAAAGTACTTAGGTGATTAGTACATTTAAAGTGGTTAACCTTTGATTCTTATGGAAGCAATATCTCAATACTCTATGTTAACCCTTCATTCAAGTTGACCTAATTTAATTAAGCTTGAAGCAAATCAACATCCCATAGAGGATGCGAGAGAGAGGAATTCCTACATGTTTAATGATCATGTAGTGGATAAACTTTAACACTTTCAATATGAATAAATTATGTAATTAGGGTATGATCCTTGATAAAGAGATCATGAAACCCTATTTGAGAAGGTTGTTGAGCCTAACCCTAATTGAGAGCAACAATAGGTGAAACCCTAATTTAGGGTAATAATGTAACCCTAATCTAGGATGATGATATGAGAAATCCTAATTCAGGGTAATTTAATGAAAAACCCTAAATTAACAGAATGCTTCATGAAAACCCTAATTTTGGGTAAAGCTACATGAAACCCTAATTTTAGGAGAAATGTTATAAGAAACCTTACTTCAAGGTAACGATGTGATGGGAAACCCTGATACAGGGTAATGTGATATGAAACCCTAATCCAGGGTGATGCTATGCTTTATGAAACCCTAATCTAGGGTGATGTTATGCTTTATGAAAGCCTAATCCAGGGTGATGCTATGCTTTACGAAACCCTAATCCAGCGTGATGCTATGCTTTATGAAACCCTAATCCAAGGTGATTCTATGCTTTATGAAACCCTAATCCAGGGTGATGCTATACTTTATGAAACCCTAATTTGTGTGAGGGGATGAGTAACCCTAATTGATATGAATTGGGAAACCGTAATCCTAATATAGGGTAATGTCATGTGAAACTCCATCAGATAGTGAGAGGTGACAAGAGGTTTAATGGCTTTGTGAGCCATGTGGATGGTTGTTCCCTAGTGAGAGGTGATAAGAGGTTTAATGGGATTTGTGAGCCATGTGGGTGGTTGTTGCCTAGTGAGAGGTGACAAGATGTTTAATGGGCTTTGTGAGCCATGTGGATGGTTGTTTCCTAATGAGAAGTGACAAGATGTTTAATGGGCTTGGTGAGCCATGTGGTTAGTTGTTGCCTAGTGAGAGGTAACAAGATGTTTATAAAAGACTCATGAAAGAAATTATAATGTTCATTATAAACCAAGAAATGGAAACTCAGTAATATGATAATAATAACAAAAGGATACAATAATAATAAGGAAATCATGATCATACATGTTTTTGAATATGCTGAAAAGGGAAGGGAGGAATACTTGTATTACATAAAGAATGTGATTAAGTATGATGGCATGGCCAAAGTTTAATGCTAGTAAAAGAATGTGGTACCTAGTGCAGTGTAATCAGGATTGGTTAAAGTCCAATACCTGGAAGATGCATGAAGTCTATAATTAGGATTGGTTAAAGTCCAATGCCTGGATGTGTAATTAGGATTGGTAGAGTCCAATTCCTGGTGGTGTAATCAGGATTGGTTAAAGTCCAATACTTGGCAGAGGCATGAATCCTGTAATCAAGATTGGTTAGAGTCCAATGCTTGGCTGTGTAATCAGGATTGGTTAAAGTCCAATGCCTAGCTGTGTAATCAGGATTGGTAGAGTCCAATGCCTGGCGGTGTAATCAGGATTGGTTAAAGTCCAATACCTGGCAGAGGCATGAAGCATGTAATCAGGATTTGTTAGAGTCCAATGCTTGGCTGTGTAATCAGGATTGGTTAAAGTCCAATGCCTAGCTGTGTAATCAGGATTGGTAGAGTCCAATGCCTGGCGGTGTAATTAGGATTGGTTAAAGTCCAATACCTGGCAGAGGCATGAAGCCTGTAATCAGGATTGGTTAGAGTCCAATGACTGGCTGTGTAATCAGGATTGGTTAAAGTCCAATGTCTGGCTGTGTAATCAGGATTGGTAGAGTCCAATGCCTGGAAGTGTAATCAGGATTAGTTAAAGGCCAATACCTGGCAGAGGCATGAAGCCTGTAATAAGGATTGGTTAGAGTCCAATGCATGGCTGTGTAATCAGGATTGGTTAGAGTCCAATGCCTGGTTGTGTAATCATGATTGGTTAAAATCCAATGCCTGGCTGTGTAATCAGGATTGGTAGAGTCCAATGCCTGGCGGTGTAATCAGGATTGGTTAAATTCCAATACCTGGTAAAGGCATGAAGCCTATAACCAAAGGATTGGCATATTCCAATGCCTAGATAGAATATGATGATGTATACTCTTATGTATGGTATAATTCAATATATGTTTAGCAGATTGGCTAAGGCCAATAGGTGGAAACAAGAATGAATCATGGGTGACATATCAGGATAATAAGGGAAAGCTTGAGATGTTGAAATAATATGATAGATAAATGATATACATGTTCTTCCTATTCCTTATAAAGAGAATATATGATTTACTGTTCTATCATAGATAGTTGCAATACTTTAAAAGATGAGAATGATCTAAACTGCTTATCCTCTGCTCAGTTTTATGTTATTAAACTGCAATCGGAGAGTTATATTACTCGTTGGGGCAATTTTCAATTGTCTCACCCCCATGGGATTCAACATTTTTAGGTAGGTGGGCACGAAGGAGTTTGTGAACATCTTGTAGAGGAAGAACATCAGCAGCAGCAAGGACAACTGTGACAACTCAAGTTGAGTGTACTGTGAGTCGTTTCTTGTAGATAGAAGTCCTATGTGTCATCTCTGTACTCTCAGGTCCTTAGAGTTAGTAGTTTGAACTTTAATGAATCAATATGAGATTTTGGCTTAATGCCTCGAGGTTATTATACTGCTTGTGTATAGTTTTAACAGAGCAGTTGATATTTGTAACCCTCGAGAAGGGATGGTACATGATATGTACTTATGAACCAGGATGTAAATAAAATACATTGGTTCTTATTCAAGGAGTTTTCTCTGTGTTTGGAACTCTTTGTAAATGGTTTTAATTTTTAGTGATTTTTAGTAATCCGCTGTTGATGAACGCTTCCGCATTTGTAATTATTCGATGTTTGAGATTTTTTGTCACAATTTAGTGGTATCAAAGCTCTAGGTTCGTTGAGTCTATAGAGACATAGGACTAAGGTGTCGATTCTGTTCTAAGTGTACCCCAATGTATCTCATAGTGGCTTCTGCTTATGCAGAAGAAGATATGTAACACAAAGATGTCTGGAGGAAATGAGGGACACGTTGCTGAGAGCAATGTTGATGCACCAGTAAAAGGTGCCAAGGACCAGGCAAGAGAAGAAACAATGCCTGAGAATCCCCATGTTGATGAAGTCGTGATGAGAAACCCAGATTTTCATACTCTTTTTGGGAAAATCATGACTACAGTGATGCATATAGCAGACCGGATGCCAGCACCGGCACCTAGGGCACCAGTTCCCAATGAGGGATATGGGTCTAGTAAGACTTTTGAATGACTATGTCGTGTAGGAGCCATACAATATGCTGGGACATTTGACCCAGCATATGCTGATCTCTGGCTCATTGAGTTAGAAAAGGCTTTTAAGATCCTTATTATTCCAGATGTCGACAAGGTCAAACATGCTGTGTACCTTTTGAAGGGTAGTGCTGGACACTGGTGCGCTATAGAAGAAATAAAAAGGAATGAGGAAGAGGCTGATTGGGAGGAATTTCGTCGAGAATTCATCAATAAGTATTTCCCAAAGGCATACTTAGATGAAAAGATCTCACAGTTTGAGAAGATTCGAAAGAGAGCCATGTCGATAAATGAATATGAGGTTAAGTTTATGGAACTTTTGTGATTTTGTCCTCAAATGGCTACTAATGAGGAGGAAAAGATCTGACGTTTTGAGAAGGGATTGAATGCTGAGATGTCCATCCTGGCATCTGCATTAGAAAGTAGAGAAAGGTTCGCTACATTTGTGGAATCAATTCATAGGATAGAAAGGTCTATGACAAAGAAACATGAGACAGACCTTAAAAGGAAGTCTACACAGTCACAGGAACAGTGGATTGGTGGTACTAAATAATCAAAGATTTCAGTAGTACTGACTCAACCACAATATAGTGCACCAATGCATCAGTCACCAAAAAGGCTCTGAGCTTGCCATAGATGTGGACAGAAAGGACATCTAAAGTGGAAATGTCCAAGTAGAAAGTAATGAGGTGACCCAATAGACAAGACAACAAATAACCTGTAAAGGTAACATGTCGGATAAAATTTTCATTCTGATTTACCTTTCCTTTTTCTTCTCTTTGCCTACTGATTATGAGTAAGGTAGTTATTAATAAGCTTTCTTTAGTCAGTCCTTTAAGGACAAGGAGAAGAGATAAAAAGGATGGAAATGTGTATTCAGTTCAATATTCTTTTTTTTAATGTTAAAATTTCTCTCTCTTCATTAAGGAAGGGAAGAGAGATAAAAGGAACTCAGAGGAAATCTGAGATATTTAAAGAGATAAAAACATAAAATAAAATAAATGCATACTACCTAATTTCATTTCTTGAATACCTTGGCCAGGTATTCATTTATTGAAGGCAAGGTAAGTATGACATACCTCGATTGTTATCTTTCTGATTACCCTGATCAAGTAATCATTCGGAAACAATCTAAAAAGAGTCTAATGAAGTAGGAGATGTGGCATGGATATTTCTACCACATTCTAATTGATATACAGAGGAATTTGATTTAATTATAAATCAAATTATATAACAAAGAAGATGTTTAGTATAATGTATACCCTGGTCCTCAGACCTAGAGGTAACAATTACCTGATGGGAGGTAACAATAATCAGTGATGAACTAAAGGTTTGAATACCCAGATCTAGTAATCATAATGATGATAATACTAAGATGTGGTAACATGTAATTATCCTTATAATTTCTTATGCAAATGGCAAGAAACTAGGATGAGACAAGAATGATTGATTCATAAACAAGTTGAAGGTTCATGTAATTGATAATCTCTTCTCTTTAATAAACAACCCTGGGTGATGATGGGGTGATAAGAAGAATGTGTTTTCTTATGCTCTTTCCTATCTAGGACATGGAAATCAAGTGGGTCTTATGACACTTGATAACATAAATTAAAGTGTTCTTTTGATAGATACTTAGAAAAGTATCAGTTTGTCTTGAACTTGGGTTTCAAGATAAAGATAAATGTAACAAGTAATGTCTCATAATGAAAGGAAGATGAGGATGTGATGTGTTTTCAACACATATGATAGATACCAAGGTAAGAGATTCTGATATCTGAGAAATATCAGATTATTTTATGATGATTTCCTAGAATGATTAACTATGAAATAAGTTCAGATACCTAATGTAGCATGGACATCATATGTTAGGAGTTTATGCCTTGCCTAAACATAACATTGATGAGGATGAACTATTTGACAAATAACCTTCCCTTATGATAAGAGAATGTACAACTAATGAGATAGTCAGTACAAGTAGTAAGAAAGCCTAGTGTTGTGTCAGCTGGTTAGATGGCACAACATGTCATATCTTCTATAATAAGTTGTGTGGAAGAACTTTGTATCGATCAAAGTTCAATGGTATCTTTATTACATTGAGATGTTATGTGAACACTTGATGATATGATAAATGAATAATATCTGCTTCCCTTTATCTGGGATTTCGGGGACGAAATCCTTGTTAGGGGTTTATAATTGTAATATCTCTGGCCTGGGCTATGCCTTAACCCTAGGAGTTTTTCTTAAGCAAGTTAATTAGATCCTCGATTATATTTTGTCAAAAATAATTAATGCTCAAGAGAAACTTATGTTTCAATTTTAGTCCTTTTTGAATAATATTGAAGCAATGTTTGTTTATTTTGGACTAAAGTGCAATTTATCCAGTTTGAGGGGTTAACTTGCAAATTGTATATGATAAAATGTTCCTCAGATGTTGAATCATCATAGGAATGAGTATGATGTAGTGGTATGGCTTCCACAAGCTTGAGCTCCAAGATAGAGCTTGCTGAGCAATATTTGTGCATTAAAACCTAGTTTTGGTGTAATGTGCAATTTACCCAAAACCTAGGGTTCAATATGCAAAATACCACTTCAAGAGGGTCCCTAATGATTCTTGGAATCATGTAGAGAAAAGAATTTTAGAGGGGCACCTCATTTGAATCATTTTGGAGGAGAGAGATTCTTGATATTAAAATAATCAAGATTTAAGCATAAATGGAACTTTACTTCAAATTAATGCAAAAATAAATATGTTAATTGAAGTGCCCTTCAACCAAAAATGAGATGGTTGAAATTATATAAGTGTGGAATTCCTTATGCCTTGCAAAGGCCACGAAAATATCCAATTGAGTGGAGATCCCACTCACATTAGTTAATTAAAAGTAATATCCACTAAAAATGGGATATTAGTATTATATGAATTAAGGTGCTTAATTGCTTTTTCTTTAATTCATGGATAATGATGAGGAATTTGAAGGTGGAGTTGATGCCTTCTTATGAAAGGAGTAGAGGGGGTTAAGTGGCACCAATTTGGGGAGTTGAAGGATTGCTTTTCAACGTTCTCTCTCTTTGAAAATCCTTATATACACTTTATTTCCCACTCAACCAAAGACTCTTTTTCATATTTTCTTTCTCTCCTTGCTTTGGCTGAGCACAAGGGAGCTTAGGAGCAATAGGAGGACGACCCCCAACCTGTAGGTAAGCTCCATGATCTCCTTTCACCTTGATTTCATGGTGGAAATCACAAATCAATGCTTGATTTCTTCTTTTCTCCATGCAATCTTCAATCCTAGCCAATCCTTTTCACTCAAAAGCTTGAGGAACAAACCTTGTGGAGTTGAGAACGCTTCTTCCACCATTAAAGACGTGGAGTTGGAGCCTTGAAGCATTCTTTGAAGGGGGGTTATATAACCTGAACTCTTGAATGTTATTATTGATTTCATACCTTTATCAATTGTTGATTCTTTCTTTATTCTCAAAAATCTATTTGGTTGATTGATGAAATCACCATGAAAAATCACAACAAGTTTTGAAGAAACGTAGCTTGAAGATGATGATTTCATCTTAAGCACACACCTTAATAATATCTTGTGAAAACGGTTTCATAATTGAGTCCAATCGGTCTCAAGACCAATCGAGACCAAACGGTCTCAAGACCGTTTGGGATCAAACAGTCTCAAGACCATTTGGGATCAATTGGTCCCAAACCATTTGAAGGAAAAATTCTGAGGTAGTTGGATGTTGATCCAATGGTTCTAATTAAATGATTTATAATAGTTCCAATGATGGAGAATCCACCAATTGCAAACCCTAATCAGGTAGAGTGGTTGAAACCTTAGTTGATAATTTGATTTATGGGTTGATTTGGCCCAAACAGTTTTCAAACCGTTTGAAGACCAAACGGTCTCAAGACCGTTTGGAGGCCAAGGGCTGTGATGAAGGTTTGGAGATCCAAGGGTTGTAAATCGATGAGTATTCAAGGGTGAAATTGATGCACATTTCAACAAGGTAAACCCTAATCGATTTGGTTGAAACAAACCCTAATTGGACCATTCGATTTTCAAGATAGTTTGGACCAAACGGTCTTGAAGCCATTTGAGTCCAAATGGTCTTGAAACCGTTTGGGATCAAACTATCTCAAACCGTTTGGGGGTCCTTTCGGTTTCTATATCAATTTATCCAAACAGTTTCAAGGGCTAGATGACCAAATGGTTTCAAAACCGTTTAAGACCAAATGGTCTCAGACCTAGGATTCTCAAATGGTTTCAAAACCGTTTGGAGGACAAATGGTTTCAAAACAATTTTAAGGTTAAAAAGGGGCAAAACCGTTTGGAGGTTCAAGATACCCCAAAACCATTTGGAGACTCAAGGTTATAAAAGATCAATTGATTCCATGATTGATAATGATGATTACCAAAGATAAGTACAATGGTTGAATCCCTAAAGTACTTAGGTGATTAGTACATTTAAAGCGGTTAACCTTTGATGCTTATGGAAGAAATATCTCAATACACTATGTTAACCCTTCATTCAAGTTGACCTAATTTAATTAAGCTTGAAGCAAATCAACATACTATAGAGGATGAGAGAGGGAGGAATTCCTACATGTTTAATGATCATGTAGTGGATAAGCTTTAACACTTTCAATATGAATAAATTATGTAATTAGGGTATGATCCTTGATAAAGAGATCATGAAACCCTAATAGAGAAGGTTTTTGAGCTAACCCTAATTGAGAGAAACGATAGGTGAAACCCTAATTAAGGGTAATAATGTAACCCTAATCTAGGATGATGATATGAGAAATCCTAATTCGGGGTAATTTAATGAAAAACCCTAAATTAAGGGAATGCTTCATGAAAACCTTAATTTTGGGTAAAGCTACATGAAACCCTAATTTTAGGAGAAATGTTATAAGAAACCTTACTTCAAGGTAAGGATGTGATGGGAAACCCTGATACAAGGTAATGTGATATGACACCCTAATCTAAGGTGATGCTATGCTTTATGAAACTCTAATCCAGGGTGATGTTATGCTTTATGAAACCCTAATCCAGGGTGATGCTATGCTTTATGAAACCCTAATCCAAGGTGATGCAATGCTTTATGAAACCCTAATCCAGGGTGATGCTATGCTTTATGAAACCCTAATCTAGGTTGATGTTATGCTTTATGTAACCCTAATTTGTGTGAGGGGATGAGTAACCCTGATTGATATGAATTGGGAAACCCTAATCCTAATATAGGGTAATGTCATGTGAAACTCCAACATATAGTGAGAGGTGACAAGAGGTTTAATGGGCTTTGTGAGCCATGTGGATGGTTGTTGCTTAGTGAGAGGCGACAAGAGGTTTAATGGGCTTTGTGAGACATGTGGATGGTTGTTGCCTAGTGAGAGGTGACAAGATGTTTAATGGGCTTTGTGAGGCATGTGGGTGGTTGTCACCTAATGAGAAGTGACAAAATGTTTAATGGGCTTTGTGAGCCATGTGGTTAGTTTTTGCCTAGTGAGAGGTAACGAGATGTTTATAAAAGACTCATGAAAGCAATTATAATGTTCATAATAAACTAGGAAATGGAAACTTAGTAATATGATAATAATAACTAAAGGATACAATAATAATAATTAAATCATGATCATACATGTTTTTGAATATGCTAAAAAGGGAAGGGAGGAATACTTGTATTACATAAAAAATGTGATTAAGTATTATGGGATGGCCAAAGTTTAATGCTAGTAAAAGAATGTGGTACCTAGTGCAATGTAATCAGGATTGGTTAAAGTCCAATACCTGGTAGAGGCAGGAAGCCTGTAATCAGGATTGGTTAAAGTCCAATGCCTGGCTGTGTAATCAGGATTGGTAGAGTCCAATGCCTGGAGGTGTCATCAAGATTGGTTAAAGTCCAATACCTGGTAGAGGCATGAAGCCTATAATCAGGATTGGTTAGAGTCCAATGCTTGGCTGTATAATTAGGATTAGTTAAAGTCCAATGCCTGGCTGTGTAATCAGGATTGGTAGAGTCTAATGCCTGGTGGTGTAATCATGATTGGTTAAAGTCCAATACCTGGCAGAGGCATGAAGCCTGTAATTAGGATTGGTTAGAGTCCAATGCCTGGTTGTGTAATCAGGATTGGTTAAAGTCCAATGCCTGGCTGTGTAATCAGGATTGGTAGAGTCCAATGCCTGGCGGTGTAATTAGGATTGGTTAAAGTCCAATATGTAGCAGAGGCATGAAGCCTGTAATCAGTGTAACATCCCTGACCTGGGTTATGAGTTAACCCTAGGTGTTTTGCCTAATTATGTAATTAAGATACTGGTGATTATCTTTTGGCATGTAATTAAACTCTTGAGGAACACATATTTCCATTTCTGCCCTAATTGAACAATGTTTTAGTATTGTTTTGTAATACAGGGACCTATGTGCAATTTACCCAGTTAGAAGGGTTAACTTGCAATTTGCACATGTTGAGATGTTCCTCTGATGTTGACACATCATAATAATGATTATGGTAAAGTTTGAAGGATTTCCCAAGCTTGAGCACCAAGGTGCAGCTGTGGAAGCAATCCCTGTGCTTGAAACCCTGGTTTTGGGGTAAAATGCAATTTACCCAAAATTTGGAGTGCAACTTGTAAATTTCATCTTCTAAAATATCTTTTATAACTTTTGTCATCATTTAGAGTAGAAATGATGAAGAGGGCACTTCATTTGAATAATCATATAATAAAGAACACCTTTGTGATTAAATAATCAAGGAATAAGTATAATAGCTCTTTTATATGTATACTTTAGTAATGGGTTGATCTTCTTTGCCTTCAATTCTTGACCTTAGAAGGAGATTGTCCTTAGAAATAATGGGTAGGGACGAGAAAAGAAGAAAGGAAGGACTTAGATGAGAAATGGGATAAAGTAGAAGCTTTATGGAGAAATTTCACCCAAAATATATATACCACTTCCTTTGCAAGCAAAGGAACATTTCTCCCATTCCCTCACTTATCCCCCTTGCTCAAACTGACTAAGGCAGAGCTCTGGAGCATAGGAGAACGACCAAGGAGTTCAAGGTAAGTTTGGATCATCCCTTTTGCTTGAATTCATGGAGGAAACTCGATTTCAAGGTTGAATTCATGGCTAGCTCACCTAGCTTTATCTTTCTAGCCATTCCTTTCCAACTTTTCCCAGGAGAATTTACCTTGGCCGACCTGTGGAGCTCAAAGACGCCATTAAAGACCTGAAGCTTGGAAGCTTGGAGCTCAAGGAACAACCTTTAGGCGGGTTTTATAACTCTAAACCTTATGCTTTGATTATACATCTTTTTCTATGCATATAGTTGCTAGTTCTTCTTCTTCCCTATCTTCCCTTGCATCCTTGCAAGCAAAATCATGAAGAACTGCTACTGTTCTTGAGGTAGAAGATAAGGGTGTTAATTCCTATGCTTATCCACGGATTTCCAATTTACCAAACGACCTCCACCAATTGCCCATACGGTTTACACAACTGTTTGGTGGGCAAACGATTTCAGGGTCGTATGAAGGAAAACAGCCTTCAAGACCATTTGGTCGCGTTGACCAAGCGACGAATGTATGGGAATCTTGTTTATAATTATGTAGGTTAATCACCCACAAAATTTGAGGGGTTAATTCCAAACGAGTTATGAGTTGAAGGTTGATTAATAGGGCAAATCCTAATTGAAATCAGTGCTGAAATTCCAATGAGTTAATTAGTGATTTTGGGTTGATTAGCCCAAACGGTCTCAAG
Source organism: Alisma plantago-aquatica (assembly GCA_963693085.1). Classification (NCBI taxonomy): domain Eukaryota; kingdom Viridiplantae; phylum Streptophyta; class Magnoliopsida; order Alismatales; family Alismataceae; genus Alisma; species Alisma plantago-aquatica. The sequence goes on along the minus strand of OY856413.1, from coordinate 542,528,287 downwards.
ACCGTTTGGGGGATCATCCAAACGGTCTCAAGACCGTTTGGGGATCACCCAAGACCGTTTAGAGGTCTGGGGTCAAGTATAGTTGACCAATTGAAGGTCCAAAGGTACCAAATCATATTGCAATTAAGTATTGATGTGATGATCAACTCAATAGATCAAACCTTGATGAATTTTCACTAGAGTCCAAAGGATGGATGGGAAAACGGTCTCAAGACCGTTTGGAACTCATCCAAACGGTCTCAAGACCGTTTGGTGTCAACCCAAGACCGTTTGGAGGTCTAGGGTTAAGGTAATTTGATCAATTGAGGGCCCAATTACAGTGGGTTATTGAAATAATCAAATTGCTGATTTGTGACTTAATTAAGGTTCAACCCCTATCAAATCAACTTAGATTTTGATGAATTCTTGGGCAAACGGTCTCAAGACCGTTTGGAGGTTATCCAAACGATCCCAAGACCGTTTGGGCCAAGTTTGAGCCCGATTGGAGGTCAATTGATGGGATCAACTTCGATTTGATTCACATTGTTGAGTGTTGATGGTTGAATGTTTATAGACCTTAATTGAACCAACTCCAACCTTGATTGGATATCAATTGAGGATCAATTGAGTGACCAATTGGTTAAGGCTAACCCTAATTGTCTCAATTGATAAGTGGTTAGCAAGCTTGAGACCAATTGAAGGCTTCAACATAGGAAACCCTAATCGAGTTTACCCTTTGAATCACCTTGGAGGTCCATGCGATCTTGAGCTTTTAGGACCATACAACTTCAGGACCGAATGAGTTCATACGACTTCAGGACCAAATGAGTTCATACAACTTCAGGACTGAATGAGTTCATATGACTTTAGGACCGAATGAGTTCATACGACTTCAGGACCGAATGAGTTCAAACGACTTCAGGTCCGAATGAGCTCAAACGACTTCAGAAGTCAATCTATGACTAAACGGTCTTCAACCCATCTTGGGCAAGCGACCTCAAGATCGTTTAAGGGTAAACGGTCTTGAGTGTCATGCGGTCTTGAAGTCAACCAAAGCTAAATGGTCTACAACCTTAAACGATCTCAGGATCGTTTGAAGGTTGAAGGTGTGAAACCTATTGGGGATTTTTTTAAGGATAAGTCTGCCTAATGCCTTGAAGGCTTAGATGGTTTGATGGTTGTTCAACCTAAACCCTAATGATACCTAGGGACATTAAGGGTCAAGTGGTTAGTATATTAACCCATGTTATGATCAATGGTGAACTTTACCGAAATACCCTTTATGGATTCAAGTAGGTAACCACTTTTTATCATGCAAACCCCAATGGTTACAATGGTGATGACTTGGCTAGGCTTATCAATGTTGATTAGACCTAACCCAATCTAGAGGGATGTAATCATCACCTATGAGCAAGAGGAGAGAGAAAATCCCAATTATGGTTGAAATCCAAGTAAAATACCTTCAATATATATGAATGTACATGATTAGGGTATGATCCACCTATGTGAGATCATGAAAACCCTATTTATGATAATTGATGAATCTTAATCTTATCTGAGGACTTTAATGATGATGTTTCTCATACATGGTGATGTTATGAGATCAATTCACCAATAGGTGAATAGTAAACCCTAATTCTAGGATGATGACATGTATTGTGAATAGTAAACCCTAATTGATGAAAATCAAGGAAGCCTAGCTCTTGTATGAGTAGGGAGATACAACTTCTTTAAATGAGTTATTTATTGTTATCAGTTGATTTAACCATGCAGGTTCCTATATGAGGATGATCATATCCAGGTATGGATGATGATACTATATTCATTGAAAGCATGTTGTTAGCTTTATGAATAGTGATTTATCCTGATGCCTTGTTAATAACATCTTATGAGATTGATAGGCTGTGAGAGCAATGAATACCATCAAGGTCATGCTTTAAGAGATGGCTTGTGATGAGAGTACTGAGAAATGATGATTATGTGAGTTAGACTTGATACATTTAGTATTCTACTTTCATAACTGCTGTTCTAATGATTAATGTTTGAAAACATGTATGATGTTAAAAGAATACTAAAATGTACCTAACTAATCAAGTATAATCATACCATGTAGAGCCCTGATCATAGATCCATCATTGTCAGGAGTTAAATGATGGTGAAACAGGTTTTCCTAAGGGAACTCCTGGATCACATACTTTTGAGTATGTGGGGAAAATGGATGTGAATGTCCTTACATCCTAGTGTAGGAATTGATGTATATGTATCTTAATCTATCAATCCTTCACTATGGGTTATGCCGGGGTGATGTAACACTAATCTCCCGAGGAAGTCTTTTATACCGCAATCGATGAGAGGCAAACAAGAAATCTTTCGATGGTGAAGAGAGTACAGAATGCCACTGTGACTCTAATAGTGAAGTACCAGAATACCCTGGTAAGCTATAGTAGCAGAGACATTAGATGTCCTACATGTTGATCCTCACACTGACTGAGGAAGATGAGGTCATAAGAATCCGACTCTTTTGATGACCTATGTATGATACCGATGCGACTTAATAGTGATCGGTTGGAGTATGAGCAGTATACCTCATCTCCGCAGGGCATAATGATGTTTGTAAAACATAATCAACCGCGTAGCATATCTGCTTAGGTTGATCCACGAGATACATTGATTGAAGATACATTACTTAGTATACATGTTCTTCATATTCCTTAAATGTTGTTGTTCTAATTGATAACAATCTGCTGTTGATTACCTTAAAGCTTTTATTGCCTATGTTGTTCTTGAATTGTTATAATAAAGCTTCTGGCGAGGAGTTATAACTCTCGTTGGGACAATTATTTAAAATTGTCTCACCCCGTAGATTTCAATCTTTTTAGGTGGTCGTCGAGGACGAAGGAATTAGTCTACAGGTGGACAGTATCAGCAGCAGCAGCACCAGGAGCAGCAGTAAATCTCAAGTGGAGATTCAGGCTGCTGAGTTGTGTAGTTAGATAGTCAGTCCTATGTGTTCTCTGTACTCTCAGGTCCTTGGAGTCTTTTGGTCTGAGATTTTGATTCTGAGTTCTTGAGATTTTGTATCATGTTGTATATAATTACTCAAGAAGTAATTATCAAAGATGTAAACATTTTATCTCCTTTTATGAAAGAAGTTTTTATGGATTCAAGCTCTTATCTCGAAAAGTTTTAATTTTCCGTGATTTTTGTCTTCTATTGTTAATCGAACCGTTTCCGCTACGTTTAAATCGTGTTTATATCGTGGTTTGGAGATCAGAGCCCACAATTAGTGGTATCAGAGCTCTAGGTTCACTGAGTCTACAGAGACATAGGAATTAGGATGTCGAGTCTATCCTTAGTATTTCTTTCTTATCTAATAGAGTCTTCTGCTCCTCAGGAGAAGAAGATAATTAAGAATGTCTGAACCACACGAGGAGTTCGTGGCAGAAAGTAGTGTTGCTGCACCCCAAGGAGGTGCAAGGAACCTGGAGATAGAACAACCTGTACCTGAGCCACCCAGAGAGCCACCTCAGTTTGACCCAGCTGACATGGAAAACCCAGCTGTTCAAACTATGTTCGGGCAGTTTATGACTGCCATGACACACATCACTGACAGGATGCCCATGCCTGCACCTAGGGCACCTGCCCAGCCTGAAGGACAAGGTATCAGTAAGACGTTCGAGCGACTTCGTCGTGTCAGAGCAACCGAATACTTTGGAACAGCTGATCCTGCAGATGCCGATCTGTGGTTGACCGAATTGGAAAAAGCTTTTAGAATCCTCAACATCCCAGAAGCTCAGAAGGTTAGACACGCTGTCTATCTTCTCAAGGGAAGTGTTGGTCACTGGTGGACCATGGAAGAGCAGAAGAGGCCTGGAGTGGAGATCTCGTGGGAACATTTCTGTCAGGAATTTATCAATAGATATTTTCCAAAGACCTTCCTAGATGAGAAGATCTCTCAGTTTGAGAGACTGAGGCAGGGCATGATGAACATTAGCGAGTATGAAGCTAAGTTCATGGAGTTACTGTGGTTTTGTCCGCACATGGCTGCCACAGAAGAAGAAAGAATCAGAAGGTTCGAGAAGGGTTTAAATGCCGACTTGACTACTCCCGTGTCTACCCTAGAGAATCGGGAGATGTTTGCTACCTTCGTTGAGTCAGTCAGAAGGATAGAGAAATCCGTAGTCGAGAAGAGACAAACCCATAAAAGATATCCGCAGTTCCAGAGTTCTTTATCTAGAGACTTTAAGAAGCCTAGATTCTCTGCACCTACACCTCCACCACCCAGAACGAGTGCTCAGACACAGTGGTCACTGAGTAGAGGCAGGGGACGAAGCCTACCTCAACAAGAGACTCGTAGTTCAGCATCGATGTCAGTCATAGGACCACCCAGACCACAACAACTAGAGAGGAGCTGTTACAATTGTGGGAAGGTGGGGCATTTAATGAAGGACTGCCGATCTAGGCCTGTCAGTGTGACACAACCTCAGAGGCAGAGTCAACAAGGATCTCAAAGAAGGCAATCTCGAGGAGCATCTCGAGGACGTGGACAAGCGTCTCAAGCTGGATCATCATCACCACCTCAACACCAGGCGACATCAAGGTTCTATGCTATGAACCCACCTGATGCAGTGGTCAATCCACGGGTAGTGGCAGGTCAGATGGAACTTTTATATTCTTATATGTCTAAATCCTATGTGGTATCTGTTCTGATTGACCCGGGTGCTACACACTCCTTTGTCACTCGGAGAGTGATTCGTAACTGCAATATGACAGTCAGTCATAGTGCAGATAGCTTGTTTTTGGAGACTCCGTTGAGTGGGTCTGCCGTGTTGCAAGAGGTATGCTCTCCCTGCATTCTCTTCTTTTCTGATCATCGCATTCAAGTGGAACTTATACCACTTGATATGCAAGGATTTGATATAATCCTCGGGATGGATACCTTGGAAAAGTATCGAGTTGTCTTGGATTGTGAATCCAAGCTTGCTGTGTTTGCTGATAAAAACAACACGTGGATCTTTCAAGGAGAAAGGAAGATTCTGCCCACCTGTCTTGTGTCAGCTATGGTTGCTGATAAGCTGATGAGGCAAGGATGTTATGCATTCTTGGCCCATGTGGTAGATGTTACCAAAGAAGGTCTCAACCCTGCTGAAGTTCCTATAGTCAGGGAATTCAAGGACGTGTTTCCTGAAGAACTTCCAGGTATACCACCACCTCGGGAAATTGATTTTGAAATCAATTTGATCCCAGACACGAAACCTATAGCCCAGACACCGTATAGGATGGCTCCTGCTGAGATGGCATAACTCAAGAAATAGCTTCAAGAGTTACTTGAGAAAGGTTTTATCCGACCGAGCACTTCACCTTGGGGTGCTCCGGTTTTGTTTGTTAGAAAGAAAGATGGGTCAATGCGGTTGTGCATTGATTATAGACAACTCAATAAAGTAACGATAAAGAATAAGTACCCTCTGCCGAGGATTGATGATCTCTTTGACCAGTTGCGTAGTGCAACCGTCTTCTCAAAGATAGACCTGAGGTCTGGATATCATCAACTCCGTATTAAGGATAGTGACATATCCAAGTCTGCCTTTAGGATAAGATATGGTCACTATGAGTTCACGGTTATGTCATTTGGACTAACCAATGCACCAGCTGCATTCATGGAACTCATGAATAGAGTTTTTCGACCTTTCCTCGATCAGTGTGTTGTCGTCTTCATAGATGACATTCTGATTTTTAGCAAGGAGGCTCAGCAGCATGAGCAGCATCTTCGCCAAGCTTTGACCTTGCTAAGAGAACACAAGCTGTATGCTAAGTTTAGCAAGTGTGAGTTCTGGCTGCCGGAGGTATCTTTTCTTGGACATGTGATATCTGCATCGGGAATTCGTGTTGACTCTACAAAGGTAGAATCTGTTCTACAGTGGGAACAACCGAAGACACCGACGGAGATTCGAAGTTTCCTAGGGTTAGCAGGCTATTATCAAAGGTTCATTAAGAATTTTAGTTCCATAGCCTTACCCTTGACTAAGTTGACCCGGAAAGATCTTCCTTTTGTTTGGAGTGATAAGTGTCAGCAATCTTTCCAGCTGTTGAAGGAGAAGTTGACAAGTGCACCCATACTTGTGTTACATGAGCAAGGCAAAGGATATATAGTTTTCTGTGATGCTTCTAAGAATGGACTAGGGTGTGTGTTGATGCAGGATAAACAAGTAATTTCTTTTGCTTCTCGACAGCTTAAGAAACATGAAGAGAATTATCCGACACACGATCTGGAGTTAGATGCTGTAGTTCATGCCCTGAAGATCTGGAGACATTATCTTTATGGAGAGACGTTTCGGATTTTCACTGACCATAAGAACCTTAAGTACATCTTCTCTCAGCATGAGCTTAATATGAGACAACGCCGCTGGATGGAATTAATCAAGGACTACAATTGTACAATTTATTACCATCCGGGGAAGGCTAATGTGGTTGCTGATGCCTTGAGTAGGAAATCAGCAACATCAACCATGGAAAGAGCACAACTAAAATCTTTAGTATGCTCTAGAAGGGATATGCTTATCTCTTTGAGACAAGACAATGTGCAGTTGAAGGTGTCATTGTTAGCCGGGTTGTTAGCTGAGATGCATATTAAACCTACCCTTAGAGAGCAGATTAAGGAAGCACAACAAGGTGATACTGTAGTTCAGCAGATTAGATCGAAGTATGGTAGTGAGAAATAAGATGGTTTCCATGACTCAGATGATCAAATAGCCTGTTATCATGGGAAGATGATAGTGCCGTATGTGGACAACTTGAGGAAGTTAGTCCTGGAAGAAGCTCATTCTTCGATGAATGCCATGCATCTAGGGAGCACCAAGATGTATCGAAACTTGAAAGATATGTATTGGTGGCCTGGAATGAAGAAGGATGTTGCAGAGTTTGTTCTGAGGTGTCCTGTGTGTCAGCAAGTTAAAGCTGAACACCAGAAGCCTGCAGGAACAATGCAACCTTTACCCATACCACAATGGAAGTGGGACCATGTTACCATGGACTTTGTTGTTGGCCTACCCAGGACAAGCAAAGGACATGATTCCATTTGGGTAGTTGTTGATAGGTTGACTAAGACAGCGCATTTCTTACCTGTCAAGACAACCTACACTGCTGAGAGGCTCGCACAGATTTACATAAATGAGATAGTGCGTTTGCACGGGGTTCCAACTACTATCGTCTCTGATAGAGGTCCCCAGTTCACTAGTCATTTTTGGGAACGACTTCATAATGCTTTAGGCACCCAGTTAAGGTTTAGTACGGCCTTTCATCCACAGACTGATGGACAGTCGGAAAGGACCATACAGACCTTGGAAGACCTGTTGAGAACATGTGTTCTCTAGTTTACCGGAAGTTGGGATCTACACCTAAGCTTGATAGAGTTTTCCTATAACAATAGCTATCAGCATAGTATTGATATGGCACCTTATGAAGCCTTGTATGGTAGACGTTGTAGATCACCCTTGTGTTGGTATGAGACTGGTGAGCATCAGTTGTTAGGACCTGATCTTGTGCAACAAACTACAGAAAAGATTAAGGTAATACAACAACAGATTAAGACTGCACAGGATAGGTAGATATCTTATGCTGACAAGCGTCATAGACCCTTAGAGTTCCAGGTCGGAGACAGAGTGTATCTCAAAGTCTCGCCTTGGAAAGGAGTTCTTTGTTTTGGAAGAAAAGGGAAGTTAGCTCCTAGATTTATGGGGCCTTATCCAATCATTGAACGGATTGGAAAGGTAGCATATAAACTAGAGATGCCACCAGAGTTACAGAGGTTACACCCTGTGTTTCACATTTCTATGCTGAGGAAATGTCACCCAGATACCGAGTCAGTTCTACAACCTATGGAAGTAGAATTGAATAAAGATATAACTTATGAGGAAGGGCCAGTGTCAATCCTTGATAGTAGAACTAAAAAGTTAAAGAAGAAAGATATAAGCCCTGTGAAAGTCCTCTGGAACCACCGTGGTGTTGAAGAAACCACTTGGGAACTAGAGGAGGAGATGAGAAGGAGATACCCTGCTCTTTTCTCTTAATACGTTTTATCGATTTCGAGGACGAAATCCTTGTAAGGGGTGGATAATTTGTAACATCCCTGACCTGGGTTATGAGTTAACCCTAGATGTTTTGCCTAATTATGTAATTAAGATACTGGTGATTATCTTTTGGCATGTAATTAAACTCTTGAGGAACACATATTTCCATTTCTGCCCTAATTGAACAATGTTTTAGTATTGTTTTGTAATACAGGGACCTATGTGCAATTTATCCAGTTAGAAGGGTTAACTTGCAATTTGCACATGTTGAGATGTTCCTCTGATGTTGAGGCATCATAAGAATGATTATGGTAAAGTTTGAAGGATTTCCCAAGCTTGAGCACCAAGGTGTAGTTGTGGAAGCAATCCCTATGCTTGAAACCCTGGTTTTGGGGTAAAATGCAATTTACCCAAAATTTGGAGTGCAAATTGTAAATTTAATATTCTAAAATATCTTTTATAACTTTTGTCATCATTTAGAGTAGAAATGATGAAGAGGGCACTTCATTTGAATAATCATATAATAAAGAACACCTTTGTGATTAAATAATCAAGGAATAAGTATAATAGCTCTTTTATATGTATACTTTAGTAATGGGTTGATCTTCTTTGCCTTCAATTCTTGACCTTAGAAGGAGATTGTCCTTAGAAATAAGGGGTAGGGACGAGCAAAGAAGAAAGGAAGGACTTAGATGAGAAATGGGATAAAGTAGAAGCTTTATGGAGAAATTTCACCCAAAATATATATACCACTTCCTTTGCAAGCAAAGGAACGTTTCTTTCATTCCCTCACTTATCCCCCTTGCTCAAACCAACTAAAGCAGAGCTCTAGAGCATAGGAGAATGACCAGGGAGTTCAAGGTAAGTTTGGATCATCCCTTTTGCTTGAATTCATGGAGGAAACTTGATTTCAAGGTTGAATTCATGGCTAGCTCACCTAGCTTTATCTTTCTAGCCATTCCTTTCCAACTTTTCCTTGGAGAATTCACCTTGGCCGACCTGTGGAGCTCAAAGACGCCATTAAAGACCTGAATCTTGGAAGCTTGGAGCTCAAGGAACAACCTTTAGGCGGGTTTTATAACTCTAAACCTTATGCTTTGATTATACATCTTTTTCTATGCATATAGTTGCTAGTTCTTCTTCTTCCCTATCTTCCCTTGCATCCTTGCAAGCAAAATCGTGAAGAACTGCTACTGTTCTTGAGGTAGAAGATAAGGGCATTAATTCTTATGCTTATCCACAGATTTCCACTTTACCAAACGACCTCCACCAATTGCCCATACGGTTTACACAACCATTTGGTGGGCAAACGATTTCAGGGTCGTATGAAGGCAAACGGCCTTCAAGACCGTTTGGTCGCGTTGATCAAGCGACGACCGTATGGGAATCTTGTTTATGATTATGTAGGTTAATCACCCACAAAATTTGAGGGGTTAATTCCAAATGAGTTATGAGTTGAAGGTTGATTAATAGGGAAAATCCTAATTGAAATCAGTGCTGAAATTCCAATGAGTTAATTAGTGATTTTGGGTTGATTAGCCCAAACGGTCTCAAGACCGTTTGGGGATCACCCAAGACCGTTTAGAGGTCTGGGGTCAAGTATAGTTGACCAATTGAAGGTCCAAAGGTACCAAATCATATTGCAATTAAGTATTGATGTGATGATCAACTCAATAGATCAAACCTTGATGAATTTTCACTAGAGTCCAAAGGATGGATGGGAAAACGGTCTCAAGACCGTTTGGAACTCATCCAAACGGTCTCAATACCGTTTGGTGTCAACCCAAGACCGTTTGGAGGTCTAGGGTTAAGGTAATTTGATCAATTGAGGGCCCAATTACAGTGGGTTATTGAAATAATCAAATTGCTGATTTGTGACTTAATTAAGGTTCAACCCCTATCAAATCAATTTAGATTTTGATGAATTCTTGGGCAAATGGTCTCAAGACCGTTTGGAGGTTATCCAAACGATCCCAAGACCGTTTGGGCCAAGTTTGAGCCCAATTGGAGGTCAATTGATGGGATCAACTTCGATTTGATTCACATTGTTGAGTGTTGATGGTTGAATGTTTATAGACCTTAATTGAACCAACTCCAACCTTAATTGGATATCAATTGAGGATCAATTGAGTGACCAATTGGTTAAGGCTAACCCTAATTGTCTCAATTGATAAGTGGTTAGCAAGCTTGAGACCAATTGAAGGCTTCAACATAGGAAACCCTAATCGAGTTTACCCTTTGAATCACCTTGGAGGTCCATGCGATCTTGAGCTTTTAGGACCATACGACTTCAGGACCGAATGAGTTCATACGACTTCAGGACCGAATGAGTCCATACGACTTCAGGACCGAATGAATTCATATGACTTCAGGACCGAATGAGTTCATACGACTTCAAGACCGAATGAGTTCAAACGACTTCAGGTCCGAATGAGCTCAAACGACTTCAGAAGTCAATCTATGACTAAACGGTCTTCACCCCATCTTGGGCAAGCAACCTCAAGATCGTTTAAGTGTAAATGGTCTTGAGTGTCATGCGGTCTTGAAGTCAACCAAAGCTAAATGTTCTACAACCTTAAACGATCTCAGGATCGTTTGAAGGTTGAAGGTGTGAAACCTATTGGGGATTTTTTTAAGGATAAGTTTGCCTAATGCCTTGAAGGCTTAGATGGTTTGATGGTTGTTCAACCTAAAACCTAATGATACCTAGGGACATTAAGGGTCAAGTGGTTAGTATATTAACCGATGTTATGATCAATGGTGAACTTTACCAAAATACCCTTTATGGATTCAAGTAGGTAACCCCTTTTTATCATGCAAACCCCAATGGTTACAATGGTGATGACTTGGCTAGTCTTATCAATGTTGATTAGACCTAACCCAATCTAGAGGGATGTAATCATCACCTATGAGCAAGAGGAGAGAGAAAATCCCAATTATGGTTGAAATCCAAGTAAAATACCTTCAATATATATGAATGTACATGATTAGGGTATGATCCACCTATGTGAGATCATGAAAACCCTATTTATGATAATTGATGAATCTTAATCTTATCTGAGGACTTTAATGATGATGTTTCTCATACATGGTGATGTTATGAGATCAATTCACCAATAGGTGAATAGTAAACCCTAATTCTAGGATGATGACATGTATTGTGAATAGTAAACCCTAATTGATGAAAATCAGGGAAACCTAGCTCTTGTATGAGTAGGGAGATACAACTTCTTTAAATGAGTTATTTATTGTTATCAGTTGATTTAACCATGCAGGTTCCTATATGAGGATGATCATATCCATGTATGGATGATGATACTATATTCATTGAAAGCATGTTGTTAGCTTTATGAATAGTGATTTATCCTGATGCCTTGTTAATAGCATCTTATGAGATTGATAGGATGTGAGAGCCATGAATACCATCAAGGTCATGCTTTAAGAGATGGCTTGTGATGAGAGTACTGAGAAATGATGATTATGTGAGTTAGACTTGATACATTTAGTATTCTACTTTCATAATTGTTGTTCTAATGATTAATGTTTGAAAACATGTATGATGTTAAAAGAATACTAAAACGTACCTAACTAATCAAGTATAATCATACCATGTAGAGCCCTGCTCATAGATCCATCATTGTCAGGAGTTAAATGATGGTGAAACAAGTTTTCCTAAGGGAACTCCTGGATCACATACTTTTGAGTATGTGGGGAAAATGGATGTGAATGTCCTTACATCCTAGTGTAGGAATTGATGTAGATGTATCTTAATCTATCAATCCTTCACTATGGGTTATGTCGGGGTGATGTAACACTAATCTCCCGAGGAAGTCTTTTATACCGCAATCGATGAGAGGTAAACAAGAATCTTTCGATGGCGAAGAGAGTACAGAATGCCACTGTGACTCTAATAGCAAAGTACCAGAATACCCTGGTAAGCTATAGTAGCAGAGACATTAGATGTCCTGCATGTTGATCCTCACACTGACTGAGGAAGATGAGGTCATAAGAATCCGGCTCTTTTGATGACCTATGTATGATACCGATGTGACTTAATAGTGATCGGTTGGAGTATGAGCGGTATACCTCATCTCCACAGGGCATAATGATGTTTGTAAAACATAATCAACCGCGTAGCATATTTGCTTAGGTTGATCCATGAGATACATTGATTGAAGATACATTACTTAGTATACATGTTCTTCATATTCCTTAAATGTTGTTGTTCTAATTGATAACAATATGCTGTTGATTACCTTAAAGCTTTTATTGCCTATGTTGTTCTTGAATTGTTATAATAAAGCTTCTGGCGAGGAGTTATAACTCTCACTGGGACAATTATTTAAAATTGTCTCACCTCGTAGATTTCAACCTTTTTAGGTGGTCGTCGAGGACAAAGGAATCAGTCTGCAGGTGGACAGTATCAGCAGCAGCAGCACCAGGAGCAGCAGTAAATCTCAGGTGGAGATTCAGACTGCTGAGTTGTGTAGTTAGATAGTCAGTCCTATGTGTTCTCTATACTCTCAGGTCCTTGGAGTCTTTTGGTCTGAGATTTTGATTCTGAGTTCCTGAGATTTTGTATCATGTTGTATATAATTACTCAAGAAGTAATTATCAAAGATGTAAACAGTTTATCTCCTTTTATGAAAGAAGTTTTTATGGATTCAAGCTCTTATCTCGAAAAGTTTTAATTTTCCGTGATTTTTGTCTTTTGCTGTTAATCGAACCGTTTCTGCTACGTTTAAATCGTGTTTATATCGTGGTTTGGAGATCAGAGCCCACAATCAGGATTGGTTAGAGTCCAATGCCTGGCTGTGTAATCAGGATTGGTTAAAGTCCAATGCCTAGCTGTGTAATCAGGATTGGTCGAGTCCAATGCCTGGCAGTGTAATCAGGATTGGTTAAAGTCCAATAACTGGTAGAGGCATGAAGCCTGTAATCAGGATTGGTTAGAGTCCAATGCATGGCTGTGTAATCAGGATTGGTTAGAGTCCAATGCCTGGCTATGTAATCAGGATTGGTTAAAGTCGAATGCCTAGCCGTGTAATCAGGATTGGTAGAGTCCAATGCGTGGTGGTGTAATTAGGATTGGTTAAAGTCCAATACCTGGCAGAGGCATGAAGCCTATAACTAAAGGATTGTCATAGTCTAATGCCTAGATAGAATATGATGATGTATATCTTATGTCTGGTATAATTCAATATATGTTTAGTAGATTGGCTAAGGACCAATAGGTGGAAACAAGAATGAATCATGGGTGACATATCAGGATAATAAGGGAAAGCTTGAGATGTTGAAATAATATGATAGAAAAATGATATACATGTTCTTCATATTCCTTATAAAGAGAGTAGATGATTTATTGTTGTATCATAGACAATTGGAATACTTTAAAAGATGAGAATGATCTAAACTGCTTATCCTCTGCTCAATTTTATATTATTAAACTGCAATAGTAATGTTTTTGGCAGAGAGTTATATCTCTCGCTGGGGCAATTTTCAATTGTCTCACCCCCGTGGGATTCAACATTTTTAGGTAGGTGAGCATGGAGGAGTTTGAGAACATCTTGCAGAGGAAGAATAGCAATAGCAGCAAGGACAGCAGTGACATCTTAGATTGAGTGTACTGTGAGTCGTGTCTTGTAGATAGAAGTCATATGTGTCATCTCTGTACTCTCAAGTCCTCAGAGTTAGTAGTTTGAACTTTAATGAATCAATATGAGATTTTGGCTTAATGCCTCGAGGTTCTTATACTGCCTGTGTATAGTTTTAACAGAGCAATTGATGTTTGTAACCATCGAGAAGGGATGGTACATGATATGTTCTTATGAACCAGGATGTAAATAAAATACATTGGTTCTTGTTCAAGGAGTTTTCCCTGTGTTTGGATCTATTTGTAAATGGTTTTAATTTTTAGTGATTTTCAGTAATCCACTATTGACGAACGCTTCCGCATTTGTAATTATTCGATGTTTGATATTTGTCGTCACAATGACAATGGGCCTATATATAATAAAAAAATTTCTAATTGCATCATTGATGGATGGGTAAAACTACGCAATTTAGTTATCCCAATCTAATTTTTATGAATAAAGTTTCTATTTATCTTTAAAAAATGGTTTATGAACAATATTCATATCTATATATAATTGAGAATTGTTTTAGGAAATCATGCAATTAATTTTTTGTTTTTTGAAAGACATGATTTCTAGAATAAGATTTAGTAATTTTCTTTATTGACCAACAAAGATAGATTTTTAGAAAGGGTTGTAATGTTATTCTAATGAAATGATATTTTCACCACAAATGATACCTTGTCTCACTCAATTTTAAAAATTCTATTGATAATGGAGAATGAAAAAACATGAGTAGAATTGGATATGACCAAAAACACCAAGCATCGTGCTCAAATCTAAATACTTGGTAATTTAAAATAATTTACCATCTCAATAGGATATTCTTTTTCTTGGAGTCTTATATACATTACATTAAGACTTTCACTATTATTAATGTGAGTAATAAGTTAAATAAAATTCATTTTTGAGAACTCTGGTTCAAGTTTTGGAACTTGATTTGCATTTACATATTGATTTGTTATAAATGTGAATGTATATATTCTTAAAAAATGTTAATTATTTTAATAATGTAAAATAATAATAAGTAGATAAGGTAAGATTGTATGGATTTTTTTGCATATATAGATAGAAGTTAATTAGATTAAGGCACACAATTAACCCTCAAATATACAAATGAAATAATAGAAGTTATAGATTCAGAGGAAACAATGAAGACGTAAACCGCAAAGCATGTATGAAGGTGTGTGAAACCTATCTTCAAGTCAGATTCTACCAATCCTAGCATGAGCTTTTATGATGGTCTGTCAACAAGATTCAGCCACCCCAACTTTGGTACAACCACTCAGTGCAAGCTAGTTGACTATATTAGTCAGAAAGAAGAAAGAAGACATCATGAATCATCTCTGATGCAATACAAACAACAAGAAAGAAGGTTTGGAGATAAGTGGAGGCTACTGTGGTGGTAGAAGGAAATTGGAGCCTTACAGTCATGTAAAACTGGAACACAAACAATATATCCTTTTTTGTGTATGCAATCATGTTTCTCTGTATCTTGATGTGTCTTTAATAGATGGAAGACACCTCCTTATAAGGAGAGTGTCTCGACCATTCCCTAAGGCACAACCCACACACATTACCCACTATGCAACTATAGGTCTTCCCAACATGCATCTTAATCATCAAGGTTAGTGGGAAACTTTAACGGTAGTCAAATAGAGGGTAATTCTTATTGCCTTACCTTGCAATTGTTGGTCTTCCCAATGTGTGTCTTAATTGTCAAGGTTAATAGAAGAATTTAATAGTAGTCAAGGATATGGTAACTGCTTCTTCCTTAGACCCTATCAATAGACTCCAAACGATGCAAAATGGAAACCAAAAACCTATTCAAAAACAAAATAAATAAATAAATTTTATTCTATAAAAGGAAATGTGGGACAAAGTTGATGGCTGTAAAACTAATTTTTGGAACAAGGAAATACAACATCCCCCCACGCATTCCATAAAATCCTATGGAAAATCAATAAATAATAAAAGTTTGTGACTTTACTATATTTTTCAACATTGACAACTTGATTCTTTGAACCATTAGCTAGAGTGACTCGCTTCAGTCTATAGAGATGTGGTGAACTACATCTTGAACCTGACTCTCTGATTTTGACTTTAGTAAATCACACAATGATAGTGTGGGCATGCAGACGAGTTCGTATTGTTGTTGAGCATAAACAACCTTTGAAAGAATCTTGTTTCATCAGTTCTCTAGTGAGTATGCACAACTCACATATATCTTGACTCTTGGGTTACACTCATATAGTAGGAATCTTGAAGGGTGTCCTATCTGATATACATGCTGCTAATAAATGGTATTGAACCCATGGAGAGAAAAACTCTTCCTATACTCAAATAGAAAGAAGCACTAGCAAAATAGGGAGGGTCAGGAATGAAATTCCAAAGTGTTCTTTTGCATAACACAAAAGTGTAGTTATCCCTTGGAACCAATCCTCATGGGATCTACAATTTTGGAATCGGTGGGTTACCACTGTAGTGTTTGATCTATGGGAAGAATGCCGATCCCCCTTGATTAATTGTGTACTATCTTTCAATCTAGACCCTTAGTAAGTGGATCTACAATATTCATTGTTGGTATCACATAATCGATATATATGACCCCACGAGTAATGTGATCTCTCACATCTTCATATCTTAACCTCATAAAGCACATTCTTGGGTTACCTTTAGATTGCTTAGATTTGTCAGTGATTTCTTTATTATCACATCATATTGAAACATGAGGATGGTTTAAAAACAATTGGTAGAGAGATAAGTAAATTTCTAAGCCATTCAGCCTGACAACAAGCTAAATTAAAGGAATAAACTAAAGGGGCCGTTTGGGTAGAGTAATTGGGAGTGGTATTGTAATTGAATCTGGTATTCTAACTACTATATTTAACATGTGGTCGTTTGGGTTGGGATACGTGATTTTGTGACCGTCGGCTTCAGAATACGGTATTTCCACCCATGTGTATTCCACGGCCCTTTCAAAGCACGCCAAAATTGGCATTATTTAGAACCGCTGCGGAAGGCTCCTCCCCCGACTCTTTCTCGATATCTCCGTCTCTCTCGATCACTCTCTTCTCCCCTACGACTCTCGACTGAAGCTCCCCGAACCCGTAGAACCGCTCGTCAGGGTCGCTTGCATAGCTCAGGTACACACGGTTGAAGCTGGATCCTTCGATCCCATCACGACCGCCGTCGACTTCGTACTCATCATCCTCTGACTTCAGCACCGTGAATCCCGCCGCGATCGATAGTGCCGCCAACCCGGGAGACCCACACCACGGAAACCGCCTCCGCAGAACGGCGAGCTTCCACCACAGCCTCCGGCCGTGCTTCAGGCGGAAGCTGTGGCGGGTAGGGCTCCTCGAAGACGGACGCAGCGATGCGGCCGGGTGATGTGGATGGCTCTCGATGGCGCCGAACTTCACACGGAACCCGACATGGCCGGCGGCGTCCTTATGGTCAAGCAGGAACCAGTACCTGGCTGTGACCGGAGAGTGCGATCGACCCACCTTGGCGTTCTTGGACCCGTATGACCTACTGTATCCTCCCTTCGATTGGGAGTTCCGCTCCACGACCCTATCTCAATTGCTGCATTTTATGTTCAGTCGTCACCCAAACAATGTAATTAACAGTTCTGGTATTTGTTAATTGGGTAGTTGAACTCCCATAATTTGTTGACTACTGCGGTGATTAAAAAAGGACCACCCAAACGGCCCCTAAGCCTCCATGGTGGATCTGGCTCTCAAAGTTTTCTTGGATAATTCCATCAAGCTACTCCTCCAAGGAAAAAATACATACCCATCGGTTTACTTGGTTTCATCTAAAATTAGCGATCCAGTTTGCATATGTATAACCCTCTAGCATCAGTGGGAAACCAACATAGTGGAGAATATACTTTGTTGTACCTTTAAGGTACTTAAACACTCTTACCAAATCTTTCCAGTGGTCCGTCTTAGGATAACTTGTATATCTACTCAACCTACTTACAACATAAGAAATATTTGGTCTAGTGGAGATATCTAGGTACACCAAGCTTCATATTACTTGCACATATCTATGTGGTCCACAGGAGTATCCTTATGTACCATAATATGTAAGTTAGGATCATCAGGTTCCCTAACAGGACATCATAATGATTTGGTTAAGTAGAAAACCAGAAGAAGATATACTCAATTTAATTCCTAATATTACATTAGGAAGTGTAAATCTTTCATATAAAAATTTCTAGAAAGAAAAGATTTAGTCTCATTTGTAATTTTAGAATAAGATCCAAACAACAAGATCATACAAACACATAATAATGTAGGCATCATCAATAGTTTTGGATGATCAAATTCATTATGGAATATCTCCAGATGATAAAAAAAAATTTATTGAACTTATCATTCCAGTACTTAGGTTCTTGCTTAAGTCCATATAAGGACTTGAATAGTCTACAAACTTTGTGTTCTTGTCTAGGGTCTACAAAACCTTCTGGTTGATCCATATAAATTTCTTATTCAAGATCTCCACTCAAGAAGGTTGTCTTGACATTCATTTGATTGATTTCAAGTTTTTGGATCTTAAACAAAGCAACAAGGACACAAATGGAAGATATTTTGGTTACAAGAGCATTTGTATCAAAGTAATCAAATCCTTTCTTTTGACTAAAGCCTTTGGTGACTTGTCTGGCCTTAAACTTATCAAAGGAACCACCCACCCTTATCTTTGTCCTAAACACACATTTACATCCAATAGTCTTGCAGCCTGGAGGAAGTTCAGTAAGAATCCAAGTATCATTCCTTATAATTGATTCTATTTCATTATCGACAACTTCCTCCAAAAACCAATGTCTATGGATTTCATGACATCCTCATACGTAAGCATGTCCTCTTCTACTAAGAAGGTGTAGAAGTCGGGACCATAGCTTATATCAACTTTAGTCCTTTTAACCCTACCTTTGAGACTAGGGGTTCATCTACAAGGAGTTCATGTTCTACTTCATGTGAAGGTGGAACATGAAGAGGTTCTTGAGGAGAAGAGGATGAAGGATCTTCACTAACCTATCTAGGAACCTTTTCCTTGAGAGGAAATGTGGTCCATAATAGACATCAACAACAGGTCTAATATAAAGTATAGAGGTTACTCTAATGTCTGAGAAATCAAATTTTATTACTAGGAATATATTTCCATTACTATTTTCAACATATTCTATAAAGACAATATCAATAGTTTTAGCTCCTAGTTTTCTCTTTTAATTATCAAGAATTTTAACCTTGGCCAAAAAACCCCACACTTTGAGGTGTTTTGAAAATGGTTTTTTGTTAAGAGAAAGTTCAAAGGGTGTTTTTTCAAGATGTCTAAAAGGTATACAGTTTAGAATGTAGTTGGGCGTATGAAGGGCTTACCCCCATAGTCTGTGACTAAGTCCATACTTGGCTAGCATTGAATTGATGATGTCAATCAATGTTCTATTTCTCCTCTCAACTACTTCATTGGAACACATATTGTATGGGGCAGGGATTTCATGTATAAGGATATGGTCCTCATAGAACTTCTTAAGTACATTATAAGTGTATTTACCACCTCAATTGGACCTCACACTCTTAATGCTCTTATGTAATTGTTTCTCCACTTGGATTTTATAGATTCTGAATTTTTCTAAATTATCATCCTTAATTTTCTGTAAGAAAATAGAACAACATTTAGAAAAGTAATCTATAAACTTCACGAAGTATCTCACACCATAACGTGTAAGAACATTTTTTAAATTCCAAACATCAATATGAATTAATTCTAGCAAATGTGTATTGCATTCTACTAATCTAAATGGCTTCTATAAAGAAGCAAAACCACCTCTCTACTAAAAATTTGAACAATAGAACCTCCAGTCCAAAAACACTCAGAAGGTATGATGGAGTGGGTGTAAAATTTTCAAATCTTTATATAATGATAACAAAAGACCCAAGTATAGCAGCGGAATAAAAATATGACTATATTCAATTATAAAACAAAGGGTTACAACTTACATAATAAGGATCCATGTATATGAAATCTAAACCACCTCAAGATTGTCTCCAAGCTTCAACTTCATAATCTATGTCTAGGTCAACATGCCTTGTACTCTAAGTCCTCCACCTAGGGTTTAGAGCATACCCCAGCAAAAGAAGACAAAATAAATGACATCAACAAAGGCTGGTATGTGCGTACTAAATAGGAAATTGAGCAACATTATGAAATAAAGGATAACAAATAAAGTAAGGCTTCCCATAGAAAAGATTAGCACCACCCAAGCGGGTAACAAGAGAAAAGATCACAACAGAAGGGATACTTGCCATAAAAGTAACATAAAAAGAATTGTTCCATATAAACATCCACTACCACTGCGGGAAACAAGCACCAATAGGGCACACACCCCACAATCAATATCCTGAAAGCATGTGAGATAAACATAGCCCTAGAACAATATAAACACAATTGGCAGCCAACCCTCATAAAGTTGAAACCTGATACAGAAAGGAATACTGCCAATCTCCCAATATATAAAGTTTAGTATGGATTACTGCCACACTCGATTATAGAGGAATGGTATACTTCCACCCTCCAAATAAACAATAGGGGATTACTACCCCAAAACCAATGTAATTTCACTACTCTAGTGCTACTGAATCACATAGCATGTAAAATGTAGAGGCAAGTAAAAAGTATAGTCAGATTATACAATGTTGCCATCACACAATAGACAACACAAACATATAAACATCCACATCATAGTGGGTATATATCAACAAGTAAAAATCCACATCATAGTGGGTATATATCATCAAAAGTCCAACTTGCACCAAGGCATATGCAAAAGAGTCCAAGAGAATATCCATAATCATAAGATGAATAACAAAATAAGATACTTCAAAAGAAGCATGATTTCAAAAGAACAAGTCAATGTGTAGGCTAATGTCCATAGGACCAAGAGTAAGACAAAATATAAGATAGTTGATCAATGGAATAATATGGTGTGCCAACATACCTCAACTTCAGAGTCAAACAATCCAAAGTCACTTCTAGGTCCAAGCCTAGGCATCCAAAGAACCTATTAAGCACATATGTAGATTTTGTGTCAATTTCATATTCATTACTCAAACCCTAAAAACCACCTTTTTATCATTATGTGATTTAGGTTATAAAAACCATGCCACTTATTAGATTAGGTAATTAGGATTCCAAAACATAATTTATTATATTTTTCTGACTTATATATCATTAGTTATGAATTATACAAGTTAATTCATCATTAATTATATTCATTGAAATCACTTATTATTAATAATTAGATTTAGTTATTAAAACATGTACCATTAGAAAGCTTGCATTTTTATGAATCCAACGAGTATTTATTTGTACTTTTCCGATCAGTAGATTATTAGTTATGGATTTTATAAAATCAACCAATCAGAGAGCATAGAAAATCCACGTCAGCGTTTATCAAACGAGAGACCAAGAGAGAGAGAGAGAGAGTGGGTCCGGCCCATCCAACATGGCCCAATGACAAGTTGCCAAGTCAGCCAATCAACCGCTGATGGACTTGCCCAAAAAGAAAACAAAACGACTAAAGTGACCCTCCAAGAAAGAGCCAAGAAAGAGGAAAGTGGAGGGCAAAAGTGGAAATATGCGAGGGGAATTCTTCTCCTACCACCCGCCCTGCCATTGATGGCTGAAGCAGTAGTTGGCTATATGAGAGAATTGGGAAAAAAACACCACGCGCAATCTAATGAGAAACTGAAACTACAGAAGGAAAGAGGCGCATCTCGCGAACTCATCGGTGCAAGAAATTGTTATGTAGGTGCCACGAGGAGGACCAGAGCACCGCCACAACCCCAGGAGAAGAACAGGCTGGCGGCAGCTGTACAAGAAATCTCCAAACGAATTGATGGGTGTAACATGTTGTGTGAGGTCTGCCGAAGCCAAGGGTATAGCTATTTATAGGGGGAAGGGTGAGTCTCGAGAAAACCCAACCATGGACGAGATCCGTGGGGCTCAAGGTTTGGGTGATTTCCAAACACACAACAAAATCACATGAGTTATGGCTCAATTTGTGTGGAACAATGAAAGGAAACTACTGGAAAAGAAATCAGAAGAAAAGGATTAGAAACGAGGAAGGTACGTGGGAACAAAAATCAAATTCACTGTTCACGGCCTGGTCGGTCTCCTACTCGAGGTAGGAGATGACTCCAGAGCCGTTGGATTAAGTTCCACGCTGGTCCCAGTCCATCAAAGCCATCCGTTGATGCTGAAATAGTTAAATCAAATGAAAAATAGAGCGTGACAAATTAAATGACATTCCCAATCAATTTCGACTATAATGTATACATATTTATTTCCTTTTTCTCTCTCCTCTATTGAGGGTACAAAGGAATCCTAAATTAATCAGAATTTTGCACAGAGGCTAATTAAAGCATGTAGATTCCGAATATGAAATTAAATTTGCCTTTTGAGTAAATCAAACCTCATTTTCTCTTTCCTCCTTCATTAATGGCATTAGGATTATCCAAATTTGATGAAACTTGACCCACAAGTCATAATTTAATGTGTTGGATATGATTTTTTCCATCAATTTTACATTTTGGAGTTGTTTGAGCATTTATTTAATGTTTTGAAGGTTCTACACACTTTCTCTCTCCTTATTTCACCTTTTAAGCAAACTTTCTCCAAATTGGATAAAAATTTACCCTAAGGCTATATTTATTATGTAGATCATGAATCTAAGATTATTTTCCTCTTTTGGAGTCATGAATTATATTTATTAATTAATTTCACATTTTAGGCAATTTCTCTCTCCTAACTTATCATATAATTTAAGGTTGTCCAAATTAAATGAAAATTGACATGTAGACTTATTTTAATGTGTAGATTACAAATTTGAAGTGTATTCTTTATTTTGAGGATTTCGTACATGGGTTTTGTCATCTGGCCCATTAGAGGCCCATTAGATAATTATGCATCCAATTAAGTTATTCATCATCTTATTATCAGCAAATGAATTATATGACATATTAGATTACATTATTCATGCATTTGATTATTAGGATCACTGTAACCTCAACTGTTCTTGGTCAAACCCAAAAGGTCAAACTTCCAAGGTAGGGTCCAAGATTCGGTATGTTACATCACTCCACCCCTTAAAAGGATTTCTTCCTTGAAATCTATAGATCCAAACATAAACTATCAACCATTCTCCACCCATTAAAAGGATCAACCTAACAAGTCAAACTAAACAACTTTTTAGAGATACCCACATTTCTTAGTTATGAAATTTTTTAGAGATTAATATTTCTCATGTATCCAACTAAAGTCACCATCTAGGGATGAGTTTTTAGGTCCTCGTATCTCTAACCTATCAACCCTACATGAACAACTAAAAGTCATAGGGTAGGTCAACTAAACCATTATATCAATCCTAGTTACAATCTAGGGTTAGATTCTACTCAAACCAGAGTTTCTCTTCATTGTGACTTAGTTCAAGAAAACTTCAGAAAATCCAAAGAAAACATTTTGTACATATAGTAATATAATGAAAATAATTTTTATTGATGAAATACTTTGCGAGGTAAATTGAACATGCTAGAAAAATCAATACAAGAACCAAGTCACAATATATCCATATCAAGACTTCCTAATATTATCCTCAAACCAAACCTTATTGCATATAAAGATCATCATAGATCAAATCTAGGGTCAACATCTCACTTAGAGGTAACTAGCAAAGTCAAGGGTTCTATAGGGGAGACAAATTTGAAATAGTCAGATTCCGACTACCATGGGATCTGATACCATGTTGTAAAGAAGCGAAACTACCTCTCTACTAAAAATTTGAACAATACAACCTCCAGTCCAAACACACTCAGAAGGTATGATGGAGTGGGTGTAAAATTTTCAAATCTTTATATAATGGTAACAAAAGACCCAAGTATAGCAGTGGAATAAAAATATGACTATATTCAATTATAAAACAAAGGGTTACAACATACATCATAAGGATCCATGTAGAGGAAATCTAAACCACCTCAAGATTGTCTCCAAGCTTCACCTTCACAATCTATGTCCAGGTCAACATGTCTTGTCCTCTAAGTCCTCCACCTAGGGTTGGAAGCATACCCCAACAAAAGAAGATAAAATAGATGACATCAATAAAGGCTGGTATGTGCATACTAAATAGGAAATTGAGCAACATTATGAAATAAAGGATAAAAAATAAAGCAAGGCTTCCCATAGAAAAGGTAAGTACCAACCAAGTGGGTATTAAGAGAAAACATCACAACAGAAGGGATACTTGCCATAAAAATAACATAAAAAGGATTGTGCCATATAAACATCCACTACCATGGTGGGAAACAAGCACTAGTAGGGCACACACCTCACAATCAATATCGTGCATGCATGTGAGATAAACATAGCCCTAGAACAATATAAACACAATTGGCGGCCAACCCTCATAAAGTTGAAACCTGATAGAGAAAGGAATACTGCCAATCTTCCAATATATAAAATTGAGTATGGATTTCTGCCACACTCGATTATAGAGGAATGTTATATTGCCACCCTCCAAATAAACAATAGGGGATTACTATCCCAAAACCAATGCAATTACACTACTCTAGTGCTACTGAATCACATAGCATGTAAAATGTAGAGGCAAGTAAAAAGTATAGTCAGATTATACAATGTTGCCATCACACAATGGACAACACAAACATATAAACATCCACATCATAGTGGTTATATATCAACAAGTAAAAATACACATCACAGTGGGTATATATCATCAAAAGTCCAACTTATGAGAAACTGAAAGAACAGAAGGAAAGAGGAGCATCTCACGAACTCACCGGTGCAAGAAATTGCTACGTTGGTGCCACGTTGAGGACCGGAGCACCACCGCAACCCTGGGAGAAGAATAGGTCAGTGGCAGCTGTACAAGAAATCTCCAAATGAATTGGTGGGTGTAATAGGTTGTCTGAGGTCTGCCGAAGCCAAGGGTATAGCTATTTATAGGGGGAAGGGTGAGTCTCGAGCAAACCCAACCATGGCCGAGAGCCTGGGGGCCCAAGGTTTGGGCAATTTCCAAACACACAACAAAATCATACTAGTTATGGCTCATTTTATGTAGAATAATGAAAGGAAACTACTGGAAAAGAAATTTGAAGAAAAGGATTAGAAATGAGGAAGGTACGTGGGAACAAAAATCAAATTCACTGTTCACGGCCTGGTCAGTCTCCTACTCAAGGTAGGAGATGACTCCAGAGCCGTTGGATTAAGTTCCACATTGGTCCAAGTCCATCACAGCAGTCTGTTGGTGCCAAAATATTTAAATCAAATGAAAAATAGAGTGTGATAATTAAATGACATTCCCAATCAATTTTGACTATAATATATACATATTTATTTCCTTTTTCTCTCTCCTTTATTGATGGTGCAAAGGAATCCCAAATTAATTGGAATTTTGCACAAAAGCTAATTAAAGCATGTAGATTCTGAATATGAAATTAAATTTGCCTTTTAAGAACTTTTAGTGTGTTAAATAAATCAAACCTCATTTTCTATTTCCTCCTTCATTAATGGAATTAGGATTATCCAAATTTGATGAAACTTGACCCACAAGTCATATTTAATGTGTTGGAGACAAATTTTCCATCAATTTTACATTTTGGAGTTGTTTGAGCATTTGTTTAATATTTTGAAGGTTCTACACACTCTCTCTCCTTATTTCACCTTTTAAGCAAACATTCTCCAAATTGGATAAACATTTACCCAAAGGCTATATTAATTATGTAGATGGTGAATCTAAGATTATTTTCCTCTTTTGGTGTCATGAATTATATTTATTTATTAATTACACCTTTTAGGCAATTTCTCTCTCCTAACTTACCATATTGTTTCAAGGTTGTCCAAATTAAATGAAAATTGACATATAGACTTATTTTAATGTTTAGATTACGAATTTGAAGTCTATTGGATATTTTGAGGCCTTCTTACATGGGTTTTTTTTATCTGGCCCATTAGAGTCCCATTAGATCATTATGCATCCAATTAAGTTATTCATCATCTTATTATCACCAAATGAATTATATGACATATTAGATTACATTATTCATGCATTTGATTATTAGGATCACTCTAACCTCAACTGTGTTTGGTCAAACCTAAAAGGTCAAACTTCTAGGGTAAGGTCCAAGATTCGGTATGTTACAACTTCATAGGAAGCTTAGCTTGCACACAAATCTGACATCTATCAGAAATATCAATATGACTCTTGGGAATCAGATCAAAAAAATCATGTTCTTCATCATATTTTTATTCACACGACCAAGACGTACATGCCAAACATCACCAGTTTTAGAAATTAAATCAATGGAGGATATATCATAAGACCACCACAGGTACAACCAAAACCAACATAAGAACCCTTCTTAGAAATTATAATAGGATTTCCTTGACACAACAAGGTATAAAGAAAATGTTTTAAAACAACTTGACTAATCAAATTTCAATGAAAATAAAGAATATGTTGGACATCATGCAGTCTAAGAGTTTTTCCAGATATAAGTTTTACGTCAACACGTCGATAGCCTACAATCAGGATGGTGGAAGAATGATCTACTCATTTGATCACTCTGTCAGATTCAACCTGGTAGGAAGAAAAGAGGGATTTGTCAAAGCAAATATGGCAAGTAGCACTAGAGTCCATCTGCCAATCAGAAGATAAGTCAGCAAAAGGAATAGTTGAATTTTCTAGCCTTTGTATAGAGGAGGAAGGGACCGCCCTCATTGTGATTATATTTACTTTAGAATTTTAGGATCTTGGACAATTTTCTTTCTCGAACCTTTTCTAGTACACACATTAGCTAAGTGGCTAGGTTTATCGCACAGAAAGTAGACATGTTTTTCTCCCTAATCACTATTATTATTACTCTGATTATGGTGGTTCTTACCACCCTTAAATGAAGTTTTGAATTTTTTATTGGGATGGCAAGGTTTAGGCTTTTTCTTGATTTTATCACCTATAACCATTTTGACAGTAGGGTTAGACTTCCTATCTCATCCCTACATCTATCCTCAACTTGTAGGAATTTAATTAAGGATGCCATGAATATATTCCCTTTCCATGTCTAAGAATCTTGGCAAAATCCTTTCAAGAAGGTGGGAGTTTCTCTATGAGGGTTGCTACTTGAATGTTTTTATCAAGCATATAACCCTTGGCCCTTAAATGAAGGTTTGGATTTTTTATTGGGATTGCAAGGTTTAGGATTTTTCTTGATTTTATCACCTATAACCATTTTGACAGTAGGATTAGACTTCCTATCTCATCCCTACATCTATCCTCAGTTTGTAGGAATTTAATTAAGGATGCCATGAATATATTCCCTTTCTATGTCTAAGAATCTTGGAAAAATCCTTTCAAGAAGGTGGGAGTTTCTCTATGAGGGTTGCTACTTGAATGTTTTTATCAAGCATATAGCCCTTGGCCATGGATTAGAAAACTATGTTTTGGAATTCAAGAACTTGAGCCAAAACAAGTTTATTATCAACTATATTACATGTTATCCATTCAAGAAAGACATAATGCTCAAGACCATTATCTTCTAGACCAAACATTGAATCTAAAGACATCCACAGTTCAAGAGCAATTAGGATCTTATGGTAGATATCATTGAGTTCATAAATAAGGCGAAAAAAACCTACCATGACACAAATAGTCAGATTCCTTTGAGATAAGACTGGGTACAACGGTTATAGGTACAATAGGTGTAGATCGTTCTTGTCCTTCAAAGAGGTTTGTGGGTTATGGTTCAAGCACAACATGAGCAGAATCGTCTTGCGGTAAGATTGCGGAAATGAGACCCAAAGAGGTCAAGCTGGAATTTCATTTTCTATTGCCAAAGATGAAAGTGTAAACCAAAAAAATGTTCCAAGCAAAGAGAAGAAACGCCTTCAATTGAAAGTATGGTTTTCAAATCTGTATTAAACAAATAACCAATTAAAAATAAATCTAATTAGTAACCATTTAAGAATCTATCTTGAAATTGTTGGACATATTCGATGGAGCGTAAGATCCATCTTGAAATTATTAGATATATAAACAAACATTAATTAGATTAAGGCTCATAATTAAACACCAAATATGTAGTAGTAATAATAATAGTTAGATTCCAAAAAGATATGAATTAGTTAGAAGATGAAAAACTCCAAGACCTAGGATGCAGACATGTAAAATACTATTTGCAAGACGGATTTTTCCATTCATCGCATGAGTTTTTTCGGTGGTCTACCTCCAAGATTTAGATAACACAACTTTGGTACAACTGCTCGGTGCAGATGAGAACATTGTGTGTAACTCATTCCTTTATCTCTTTGTTGTAAAGAAGAAAAAAAAGTCAACATGAAGAATCACCAACACAAGAACAACAACAAGTAAGAAGGTTTAGACATGAATGAAGGTTATTGTGGTGGTAGAAGAAAACTGGAGCATTCCAGTCAAGTGAAACTAGAACACAAAAAATCTCTCATTTTTTTTAATGTATGCAACTATATTGTTCTATATTTAGTTATGACTCCAATGGACAGTGGTCACTTTATTATAAAGAGATTATCTTGGCTGCCCTAAGGTAATAGTCTACACAAGTTTCTTATTTTACAACTGTTGGTCTTTCCAATGAGCATATTAATCATCATGGTTAGTGACTACTTTTAATGATAGCCAAAGAAGGGTTAATTATTTTTGTCTTATCGTGTAATTGTTGGTATTTCCAATATGCCTTTTAATTATCAAGGTTAATACGTGGCTTTAATGGAGTCAAAGAGAGGGTAACTTCTAATGCCTTAAATGTCGTCAATATACTCACTACTCAAAATGGAAAGCAAAAGACTTTTTAGAAAAAATATAAATAAATTTTATTCAGTAATAAGAAATATGGATGAAGTTGATGGCTATAAAACTGATTTTTGAAATAACAAAATAGAACAAAAATCATATCCTAATAATATAATTGCATCATTTTTTTTTCTATCGTGATAACCCCACCAAGTGGTTACTGTGAATTGCTTCTTCTTTAGAAAACTACTATGACATGGTATGAATATGGCTTCCACAAAAAATATTGTGGTTAAAAAATGACATCACTAAACTTTTAGTACACTTGATCAAAAGTATTGTAATGCTATGCGTATTTTGTGTTCTTGCAAATATTATTATTGGTTTATTGTTTGGTATAATGAACAATATTAGTTTTTTTTTGGAAATAGGTAAATATATTGCCAAAAGGTGCGTATAGCCAAGCTATACTGTACAAGATCAAGCTACAAAAAGTATACGGGGTCTACCTACACAATGACCCAGTTTCGTTTAGCTATGGGATTAAGGCCCTTTTCCAGGCCTTTGGCCTTAACGTCATTACAAATATCTCTGTTAACTGAGATAAACACATCATGACTAGGATGTCGACAATGGTGGATATTGTTCCTCTCTTTCCAAGTATGGAAGCATACACTGCAAAGTAGAGCCCTGCAAAAGCCCTCTCCTTCTTGTTCGCACACTTCAACTTGATGTAATCAATCAGCTCGGTGATGCTTCTGGCCGTTAGGTTGCCCCACCCATTCTTCAGTGCCATCAGAACCCAGAGCCTAAAGACTTTGATGCAACCAAAAAATAGGTATTCATGAGTTTCGGGCTCATCACAAAACACACATTTGGGGCTGGTAGGGATTCCCCATCTAATAAGTCTATCCTTGGTAAGATGCTTCTTGCAAATATTGTTATTGGTTTATTGTTTGGTATAATGAACAATATTAGTTTTAAATATATAGAATATGTATACTAAACTTTGATCTTTCCACTTCACATTGATTAAACCACATTAAGTTCATAAAGTGGTGCAGTGTGATTATTTTTCGTGGTATAGATATGATTTCCATTTCAAAGTTGCAGTAGATTTGTGAGGTTATGATGTAGTTAATATATACATCTATGGTGTAACACATTATCAAGGTGTGATTATTGTTTCTCATAGAAAAAAAATCTAGCTGTCGATCTTTTATATTTGTCATTATAAAGAAATGTATATATCATGAATGCATTAGAGGCGTTGTAGTTTGTCTAGGATTCTTTTTCACTATTTTTAAGAGAGAACTCAAGAAATGTATTATATATGCATGTATAGACAATACAATGGGGTGCATATGGTGTAGTTTGTGGTAAAAACCTATTACCATAACTGCATCATAGTTAAAAGTTAGACACTATATCCAAACCATATCCATTGCGGTATTTGATATGAGAAATAATATCTACACTGTAAAAAAATTGTGATCAATCACACCACACCACACCACACCACACCATACCACATCAAGGAAAATTATTTATTACACTTAATATAACATTATGCATAATATCTTTGAAGGTTTTGTTTGTAGTAAATAACATAACAAAATAGAAATATGAATGATTATCATGTTCATATTATATAATAAAATTTACGAAATATTTTACTCGTGCGAACATACATTCGAACTTTCTTTAAAAAGACTAATATATATATGTATATATATGCATATATATATAATATTTTCCAATTATACATATTATTACATTCCAAGTTTAGACATCACTCTTTTCCAAAATATATTATCCCCCTTAGAAATATTCATTTTTTTAAAATAATGTTTAAAATAGTTCCTCAAGTCTCTCCCCTATAAAGTTATCTGCTTCATTTATGGCATGTAAGATATTCCTTTTCATCTATATATTTATTTGTATTGCGACAAAAACAGATTGACATTTAGAATTAAGTCTAACGACTGATTTTCTAAGAGAGAGATAAAAGTCAAAACAATTAAGAGAGGGTGATAAATTATTTTAATAAATTATGAATAAAGATAACTAGTAATAATCGATGTAGTCAGTTCTTCTTGACTCTTTTTCTCTTTTATGACTTTTTATTTTTTCACCTTCTTTTATTGTCCTTAACTTGATTTTGTCTTTATTGGTAGTTGTATGTCTCAGTCAAATAATAATAGTTCATGTATAGTAACAAAATAAATTCTCACTTTAATTGTCTATCCTATTTCCTAGTTAATCGTGTTTCTATTGGAGATAGTAATGAAACAAGTCTAGAAAGTCTACAAATTATGCATTAATTGATTCCACAAATGACAACACATGTCTACCACCATAATATGTATGACTCAATAATTTAGTTAATATACACATTATTATAAAGAAAAATATATAAAAGTAAATTATTAATGATAATATTTTCATGTACTAGCAGTAGATGTATGTTTAGAAATTATAAAAAGATGACAACCTACGTGTGTAATAATTACAAAAGAATGGAAGTCCCTACTTCTCTAGACATTAAATATCATTAAATGATAGATATTTAATATCTGTATGAGAAATACAATAAATAATACAATAAGAATAATGTACTACATATATTTATATACCTTCAAAATAAATTAACTATTTTCTTTTGATAATGCACCACACCACTCCAATATTAAAAAATTTAAACCATATCTACAACATAACCATTTGGTGCAATATTTTGGTGTAAAATATTGTGTAGTTATCTGAATATATACTCTTTACAACACCATCGTCATCCATATGTAACTTTTAAGAAGTTATAATCAAGTCAAGTTTATACTTTTTTGTGATTTCTTACAATAAATCAACCCCAACCCAAGTTAATATTGATTCTAGTGATTTAAATTGTTTTTTTTTGTACGCATTTGTATAGATATATAAGTGAACTGAAGTAAATTAGTAAATTTGAAATAAAATGAGATGTGAGAATTGAGAAGTGTGGACATAATAGGACATTATGAAGGACATGGTAGTAGTGATGAAGAAAATTGAGCACATCATAAAGGAAAAACCATCATGTTTGGGCCATGTTTGGGAATCGATCAGGATATCCCTCCCAGAGTACACTACCCCTTGGAACATGAAAAACCAAATTATAGTCCTATTTGGAAACAAATTTCTCTACCTTCATTTAACCTTGTTCATCTTTAGGTGCATTCTGGGCTGAAAATGCAGTGGTTTCGACAAAAAAGTGTCTTTTAATATCGAGATTAACATTTGATAAATTTTGTTTTGTTTACAACATTTAGAGGATTATGAAATTATACTGAATGAAAAGGCCACACATTGGCAAGGATTATATATAGTTAATAAGTTGATAATTTCTCATGGAAAACAATATGAGAACAAAATTATCATATGTTTGTACTTATGTTATACTACAATTGTAATAGTCATTGATTTAATAATCCTAGACTCTAATTATGGTCAGGTATTATTCAATAACAACTATTAAAATCATTCCATGTGATTGTGTTATATTGTCCATTTCAAAATTAATTTCCTGATGATACAGTAGATATGTAACAAATGAATCTTGTTACATTACATTGTTTATTATAGTCTACATTGTGCAATAAAAAGACCACATATGATAAATCATATCTGATAAGGGAAATTTCTATTATGACATCAATTTTCTTGAGAGGAGGCTCCAAGTGGTCTATGAGGCTATAACACCATGTCCACTCTTCAAAATTTTGTTTTTCTTAATATATATATATATATATATATATATATATATATATATATATATATATATACGACATGTATATGTGATGGTTCAATTGATTCCCTGACTGTTCAGTTATTTTAGTAACCCAATTTTTAAAACTCAAATGTTGATTGACGTCTACTCTCTATCATAGATTTTCATAATGAGTCATATCACCCATGAAACTATTTAGTGCAAGTGATTTTTTGATCTGTGATTTCATCTTAAATTTCAATGTCCATGTAAATATTTACAATTTGTTCAATACTTTTAACTTTAACTAGAGTTACCCACTATAATAATATGTTAAATGATTTTATTTCAAATATGATTACCCAAGAGAATTAACTCATACATGAAATTCTAAATTAAGCTTAAAGTAATGTTTGAATGTTAATCACAACAATGTCACATCAATCAATTCAATGATTTGAAGAATAACTTAAACTTTTAGAAGGTGCACTACATAAGTCTTATATCCATAGGCAAGTACTGAAGTTCAAAAATTCCAAAATCGTCAAGGTGAAGATGGATACATTTTACAATTTAAGTATTTCAATTTGATATAATAGACATAGTTCATTTAGTTCAATTTAGTGATGCCCCTGAGATCTATTGTTTTACGCCAAACAACTTTATGTTTACAGTTTTAAGGGACTCCATAGTTGCGTCAAGATCTTTTGCCTGAGAAAATTTGCTGTGACTGCATTCTATTCCGGCTGTGTGTCAAACAGATCTTGTCCATACATTCACCTACATTTGGGGATTACTTCCTTCTTCTTCTAAATGTACATGGTTGAGATGCATCTGAAACAGTGACATTGGAACAAGGAATATGATTCCCACTAATGATACATGAACAGATCATTTTTTCTATAAAATATGACACACATTACATTTTGATTAATATATAGTTGTTTATTATTGGTAGGGTGGAACTCCTTAGGGGCTAGGAAGCCGCCACCCCCCCCCCCCCCCACAAAAAAAAACTTCAACTATGATGTCATGTAAATTTTTTTAGAAATATATTATGTTATTTTATGCCATGGCTCTTCTAATTTTATCAAAAAATTATATTAACATAATTACAAGAAAATTATTGAAATAAGAGTATGATGTTACAATTAAAAAAATATATTTTTACAATGCAATCACACTTTATTACAAGATTAAAATATGAAATCAAAATAAGAGACGTATAAGACAAGAAATGAAATAAACGGGTTAAGTGTTGTATTCTTGATTTATTTAGTGCAATAAAGACAACACTTATATGTGACTAAATTTTGATTTAAGTATTTAGCATTAAATTACATAAGCATAATTAAGAACCAATGAAGTGGCACCCCAGTGGTAGATGTGATTGATGTAAGACCAAGAGGTCATGAGTTCAAACTCATCAGGCAGGATGAATGAATCGCCAATTTTATTTAAAAAAAGCATAATAAAGAAGGTTTATACAGTAACATATATATGTATGTAAAAATAATGAATAAATCAATTAATGTAATCATGATCAGAAGTGATTAATGTATAAATTATGAAACCACTAGAGAATATTTAAGCATTGAATGTATATCGAAGATGAAGATATTTACATCATGACAAGGAGGCCACCACCATCGAAGGTGCACTCAAAGGCTCCCAACTCCCAAGGAAAGATTAACCGTGCGAAGACCACCATTTTATTATTATTCAGAAAAATAGATCTTAGTACAACATTCAATCTATAAATCCAGCAAATCATTCACAGACCGTGAAAAATCTGATTTCTCACAATTAGAGTGTAAGCCATTTTTAAAATGTGATTACGTTAACCATATCAAATTGGTTGCATGACGATTCTTTGAATCTTCAACACTTAAAGCCTATAGGTTATACTTGATTCTTGTTTTTTTCTTTGTTTATGCTCAACGTGGTGAGATGTTCATATAGATTGACACTATGGTTTATTGTTCTTTCCTTCAAAGTTGACCAAGCAGAACTGAGCTTTTACACTAGAAGGCTTAAGCTCTCATACACTCAAGAATAACCATGGACATGCCATTACGAAGTTGAAAGAATCCCAATTGTTATTGTTCATAATATCAATAGTAGTCTATGTACAAGGAGCTTTACAAAGTGAGTTGAACAAATAATGGAACAGAATGGGATGCACATTCGTCATATAATTCTTTCTAAATACATCAATTTTTTGTAACATCTTTTGTTTCAATATATATGAATAGTTTCAAATCAAGTATTGAATGCATCTCTTTATGAAACTACTTCTGTTTAATATCCTGATTGTCTGAATGCCTTTAGTATAACAATGATGCCCCAAAAACTTGTAATAACGGTTTTGAGTATTAATTTTTGGCAACCGAAAGGTTACCGTACTACAATCTATATATATATATATATATATATATATATATATATATATATATATATATATATATATATATATATATATATATATATATATATATATATTAGTTCAATGTGTTTGCATGATAAGATACATTACCATAACAAAATATTTGATTTTAGATTCTAATATTTGAGGTAATACAAAAATGAAATCCACTCTCATGTCCACTTTGCTTCTCACCATAATTTTCCAAACTAAAACATTAGTGTTTGCAAGAAATGTACCTCCACATTATCCATATTTCTTTCCCCCACCTCCTCCAATATGCGGCTTTTGCCGTAAATTGGGTCAAATTGCCGCATCCCCAGCACATTATTGAAGTCCAAAAGAAAATTTCATAGATATTGTTGAATTTGTGTTAAGAGATTGTTTTTGTCATGTATCCAAATAATGTTATTATATAGATAAATGCAATAACTACTCATTGAATAAAGTGGCATTACAATAACGAAAAGATTGTACCAATGTGTTCTGAGTTATTTTTCCCATGATGATCCATATGAATTTGTGAGAGTTCTCGTCACTTATTACATAAAGTAAAAATGTTCCAAAATTATATAAAGATATATTTGGAATATTTTCAAAACCACACCCAAGTCATATATGTAAGAATAGTTTAAAATTTACTGATTATGAAGTGAAAAATGAAGTGTGAAATTTGTTTCTTCCCCTATGTGAAGTCCTTTAAAAGTAAACTTTTGATTTAAGAGGTATGAAGAAAACATATGCATCTACAAAAAGAACAAAGTTTAGTCATATTTACAATTTAAATTTACTTATATTTTCAATATTCTTTGTTCCACATGCTCTTTGTTTTATTACTCTAAGATGGACTTCCAGTGAAAATATTATTTTACCAATAAGCTATGATCCCAATTTTTATCATCAAGTGTAGTAACTATGGAATATTATTCTTAGTCAATACAACAATTTCATTGACCTAGGTATGACAATGAGCCTATATATATAAAAAAAATTACTAATTGCATAATTGATGGAGAGGTAAAATTAGGCAATTTGTTTATCGCCAAACTAACTTTTTTATGAATAAATTATATATTGATCTTTTAAAAAAGTTTTTGAACAATAAGCGTTCTATCTAAAATTGAGAATTGTTTTAGGAAATTGAGTAGCTAAATAAAAATTTATTTGGAAACAGACATGTTTAATAGAATAGGATTTACTAGCTTTCTTTATTGACCAATAAATATGAAAGGATTGCAATCTTATTCTAATGGAATGATATTTTCATCGCAAACAATAACTTCTCACTCGCTCTCAAAAAAAAAAGCTCTCAAAGAAAAACAATAGCTTCTCACTCAATTTCACAAATGCAATTGATAATGGAGAATGAAAAAATAGGAGTAGATAAGATATGACCAACAATACCAAGCATCATACTCAATTCCAAATGAAATACTTGATTATTTAAAATAAATTATCAACTTAACAGAATACTTTATATTCTTGGGAGTCTTATACATACATTACAATAAAACTTTCATTTTTATTAATGTAGGTGATAAGTTATATAGAACTCATTTTTGAGAGCTCTAATTCAAGTTCTAGAACTCAAGTTACATTTACATATTGATTAGTTATAAGTGTGAATGTATATATTTTTCAAAAATGTAAATGATTATAATAACATAATATAGTAATAAGTAGATAAGGTAATATTACAGAGAAAAAACCATATCCTGATAATACAACCCCATCACTTTTTCTACTATGATAACTTCACCAAGTGGTTACTGTGAATTATTACTTCTTTAGAAAACCATTATGACGTGGTATGATTATGGCTTATGCAAAAAGATTGTCATTAAAAACATCAATCTTTTGTAGCTAAAGGCTTTAACTATAAAAAAAATTGTAGAAAAAACCCCATATTTTGTAGCTAAAGGGTTTAACTACATATTTCTTTACACATACACGTTGTAGTATATGCTCATATAGATAAAGCATTTAATTATATTTTTCAAATAATCCATTCACTATAAATTCATATGTATCCAGAAGTGTAGCAAGATATTATCCTTACTTATTTAAATATAAGTATAATTATAGATAAATGTATGACTACAATTGCATATATAGTTAGTATTTAGCAAAAACATGAAGTTAATACATTTTATATGTATTTAGTGTGTAGGGAAAAGTAGCAATTACTATATACATATATATATAGTTGATTATGCATCTAGCTACATATGTAGTGCCATTTAGTACACATACATATATGCTTAGCTCGACTATATATATATATATATATATATATATATGTATATATATAGTGTAATTTGTTAGTACACAAGCTCTTTTATTAACAAAATTGTAGTATTTAGAGCAAGTTATGCTCATTATGCCAACAATCTTATTTTCATTTATAATGAAACGTCGAATGTACATGGGGAGGACGTATACCTTGTCCCTATTACATAATGTGTACAAAGAAAAGTATATACATATATCAATGATTCAGTGGTCTACTAACATCTTTGTGAAAGAGTTGTCTTTCTCAGCCAGTTTTAACATCCTTGTTGTCTTCTTCTTTTGTTCGAGCTCTTATTGTTCGACCACCATTGTCCAAAAGCACCCGAGATAAGAATATCAAAAGTACCTTCTAAGCAGAGATAGAAGGAATATCGTCCCTATGAAGTTGGTCGCTATGTTTGCATATGCTAACAGTGGTTGTTCAAATATATACATAGGTCTATGAAACATGGCCTTCTCATAGTAGCAAAGAGCCATATCAAATTGCAACATATCATGATACATTATTGCATCTGTGGCTGTTGTTATAGCTATGACTGGGCGGGCCTGGTCTTCAAATGGAGATGCATCATCATGCTTCACAGTTGAGAACCTGTTGTGCCAGGGCTGTCTTAGATACTTCTTATACTCTGTATCTGAATTCTTGATGTTGTTAAGCTCAATCTCTAATTTAGGTAATGGAAGCTGCTACGATGGTGAAGCTTGTATTCTCTTAATTCTAAAAATAA
This sequence comes from Alisma plantago-aquatica, assembly GCA_963693085.1. Lineage (NCBI taxonomy): Eukaryota > Viridiplantae > Streptophyta > Magnoliopsida > Alismatales > Alismataceae > Alisma > Alisma plantago-aquatica. The sequence continues at coordinate 542,490,574 of OY856413.1, read as the reverse complement.
GTTTTTACAAATGGGGAGGCATTAAAAATAAGATAAAGATCATCCAAATAGTTTAATAAAGATATATAAGCATTCATACATGGCATAAATGAAGGTTGCTATGAGAATAAGATGACATAATTAGTACCTTAAAGAGATGAGAAGTATCTAAGCAACTCATCCATGTTTTGTTGCAGCCCAAGCATTGCATGGCAAAGTTGTAAGATAGTTCACTTGCACCATTGAGGCTTGCCATGTCCAAAATTTTTAGTCTATAACCTGCACAATAAGGTCATTTATTTAGACCATTTGAAAGTACAACCCAATAACATTATTAGTTCTAAATTATACCATATGTACAACCATCGTAGTACTTTGTCATATTCATTTTTATTTGTAAAAGGCCTTCTCTTAACATATTACGGAAAGACTTATAGATTTAATATTCATAGTTAGAAGAAAAAAGAAATTGTAGATATGAACTTGGCCTTTCTTTGATTTGCGGTGGGTCAATTGTGTCACTCATCCTACAATTTGAAACCTAACAAAATTGATTTAATGAACAGAATAATTTAGTACATACACCAATATACAAACATAAGAATATCTGACAATCCAGCAATCTATACCATATATTATGCAATTTCAGTGGCTTGACAAAGATCACTGCATGCGCTAAAAATCATCTGAGTGAAAATAGAAGGATAACCAAAAGCATTTGAGTGAATCAGAAATTAAGAACTCATAACATGTGGCATATTCTCAATAGATATCTTCTGTGTTACCTTAATCTGAATGATAAAATCTAAGCACCACATCCTCCCATGCCTATACTTCTACTGCCCCACATCCTCCCCTTACTGTTGCTCCTCTCATCGGCCCTCAGCCCCAGCTACTACCCCGATCTCCAACCTGACATTACATCTACCATCGGGACTTCCCCGAACACAGCCTCTCCTGCAACGACACCACTTCTACCTCAAAAATGACCTCTTCATCTTGGTGGCCTCATCATTGTTATTCATTTCGCTGGGAGCTTTGAGAAAGACAAGTACATAAACAAAACGACAAAGATACATATAGTACATAGAGCATATATAAACATAAAAGTAATTGAATTCAACTTTAAAGAGATTATGCAGTTGGGAATTGAGAACACATCATCGATATGGGGTTGTTTGAATTCAAATGTGCTTTGTTTTGATCCATTTTAAATTGAGTTAACTAATAGTTGAAACTCAGAGCAGAAAATGTAATATGCATTTGCATATGAATGTTGTTATAATGAAAAGGTAAATGCAGATTTTATATATGGTAAAATTAAGCAACTATATGCATATTTTATGTAAAATGAATATGTTGTTATAATGAAAATCAAACTCGAGACATATCTCTTCAGTGACAAAGAGATATGTCTCATTTCCTATTGGTAGTGACTTATTTGGAATTCTTGATTAGCTTGAAACAAGGTCATGTGAAAACAAAGTAACTTCCTGGGGAGTCTACTATCTCTGCCTTGATGGATGTAGATTTATTAACAATTAGATAGTGATCCTGAGCTTTGCTCATAGAGCATCTAATAGAGATAGTTGCACAAGTGGTCGATGTGGTACACCATCCAGATGCCCTGAGTGCTCTCACTATGGTTGGAAGGGCCATACTAAGAATACATGTTATTAGGATTTCCTGTCAAAGCTACAAATGTAGTGTGTACTGGATAACATCCTCAAGAGGATTTTAAAGATCAGATTTCTTTGAGAAAAGAGGAGTGCAGTCAATTGATTGAATCAGCAAACAAATGCCTTGATGGCTTCTCTTTCTTAGTAATCACTAGTTCCCTTCCAAATCATTGTGCATTTCCTATTGTCCTGGTGGTGGTCTTGGTTTGTAGTTAAATGATATGTTGTTCTTACCTTGTCAATTAGTGGGACATGTGTATAAGGTTTAGAGATGAATGAAGGTTATTGTGGTGGCAGAAGAAAACTGGAGCATTCCACTCAGGTGATACTAGAACACAAAAAATGTCTCATTTTTTTTCAATGTATGCAACTCTATTGTTCTATATTTTTTTATGACTCCAATGGAGAGTGGACACTTTATTATAAAGAGATTATCTTGGCTGCCCTAAGGTAATAGTCCACACAAGTTGCTTATTTTACAACTGTTGGTCTTTTCAATGTGCATATTAATCATAATGGTTAGTGACTGCTTTTAATGATAACCAAATAAGGGGTAACTATTTTTGCCTTATCATGTAATTGTCGGTATTTCCAATGTGCGTTTTAATTATCAAGTTTAATAGGTGGCTTTAATGGAGTCAAAGAGAGGGTAACTTCTAATGCCTTAAATGCAGTCAATATACTCACGACTCAAAACAGAAAACAAAAGACTTTTCAGAAAAAAATATAAATAAATTTTATTTAGTAATAAGAAACATGGACAAAGTTAATGGCTATAAAACTGATTTTTGAAAGAACAAAATAGAAAAAAAATCATATCCTAATAATATAATTGCATCATTTTTTTTCTATCGTGATAACCCCACCAAGTGGTTACTGTGAATTGTTTCTTCTTTAGAAAACTATTGTGGCGTGGTATGAATATGGTTTTTGCAAAAATATTGTGGTTAAAAAATCACATCACTAAACTTTTAGTACACTTGATCAAAAGTATTATAATGCTATACATATTTTTTTTTCTTGCAAATATTATTATTGGTTTATTGTTTGGTATAATGAACAATATTAGTTTTAAATATACAGAATATGTATACTAAACTTTGATCTTTCCACTTCACATTGATTAAACCACATTTAGTTCATAAAGTGGTGCGGTGTGATTATTTTTCATGGTATAGATATGATTTCAATTTCAAAGTTGTAGTAAATTTGTGAGGTTATGATGTACAATGTGTTAATATGTACATCTATGGTGTAACACATTATGAAGGTGTGATTATTATTTTTGATAGAAAAAAAATCTAGCTGTCGATCTTTTATATTTGTCATTATAAACAAATTTATATATCATGAATGCATTAGATGCATTGTAGTTTGTCTAGGATTCTTTTTCACTGATTTTAAGAGAGAACTCAAGAAATGTATTATATATGCATGTATAGACAATACAGTGGGGTGGATATGGTGTAGTTTGTAGTAAAAACCTAAAACCATAACTGCATAATAGTTAAAAGTCAATCGCCATATCCACACCATATCCATTGTGGTATTTGATATGAGAAATAATATCTACACTGTAAAAAAACTGTGATCAATCACACCACACCACAACACACCATACTACACCACATCGAGGAAAATTATTTATTACACTTAATAACAGTATGCATAAGATCTTTGAAGGTTTTGTTTGTAGTAAATAAAATAACAAAATAGAAATATGAATCATCATCATGTTCATATTATATAATAAAATTTACTAAATCTTTTACTCGTGCGAAAATACATTCTAAATTTCTTTAAAAAGACTAATATATATATGTATATATGCATATATAATATTTTCCAATTATACATATTATTACATTCCAAGTTTAGACATCACTCTTTTACAAAATATATTATGCCCCTTACAAATATTCATTTTTTCAAAATAATGTTTAAAATAGTTCCTCAAGTCTCTCCCCTATAAAGTTATCTGCTTCATTTATATCATGTAAGATATTCCTTTTCATCTATATATTTATTTGTATTGAGACAAAAACATATTGAAATTTAGAATTAAGTCTAACGACTGATTTTCTAACAGAGAGATAAAAGTCAAAAATATTAAGAGAGGGCTATAAATTATTTGAATAAACTATGAATAAAGATAAATAGTAATAATCAATGTAGTCAGTTCTTCTTGACTCTTTTTCTCTTTTATGACTTTTTATTTTTTCATCTTCTTTTATTGTCCTTAACTTGATTTTGTCTTTATTGGTAGTTGTATGTATCAGTCAAATAATAATAATTCATATATAGTAAAAAAATAAATTATCACTTTAATTGTCTATCCTATTTCCTAGTTAATCGTGTTTCTATTGGAGATTGTAATGAAACAAGTCAAGAAAGTCTACAAATTATGCATTGATTGATTCCACAAATGACAACACCTGTCTACCACCATAATATGTATGACTCAATAATTTAGTTAATATACACATTATTATAAAGAAAAATATATAAAAGTAAATTATTAATGATAATATTTTCATGTACTAGCAGTAGATGTATGTTTAGAAATTATAAAAAGATGACAACCTATGTGTGTAATAATTACATAAGAATAGAAGTTCCTACTTCTCTAGACATTAAATATCATTAAATGATAGATATTTAATATCTCTATGAGAAACACAATAAATAATACAATAAGAATAATGTACTACATATATTTATATACCTTCAAAATAAATTAACTATTTTCTTTTGATAATGCACCACACCACTCCAGTATTAAAAAATTTAAACCATATCTACAACATAACCATTTGGAGCAATTTTTTGGTGTAAAATGTTGTGTAGTTATCTGAATATATACTCTTTACAACACCATCGTCATCCATATGTAACTTTCAAGAAGTTATAATCAAGTTCATACTTTTTTGTGATTTCTAAAATCAACCCCAACCCAAGTTAATATTGATTCTAGTGATTTAAATTGTTTTTTTTTGTACACATTTGTATAGATATATAAGTGAACTGAAGTAAATTAGTAAATTTAAAATAAAATGAGATGTGAGAATTGAGAAGTGTGGAAATAATAGGACATTATGAAGGACATGGTAGTAGTGATGAAGAAAATTGAGTACATCATAAAGGAAAAACCATCATGTTTGGGCCATGTTTGGGAATCGATCAGGATATCCCTCTCAGAGTACACTACCCCTTGGAACATGAAAAACCAAATTATAGTCCTAGTTGGAAACAAATTTATCTACCTTCATTTAACCTTGTTCATGTTTAGGTGCATTCTGAGCTGAAACTGCGGTGGTTTTGACAAAAAAGTATCTTTTAATATCTAGATTAGCATTGGATAAATTTTGTTTTGCTTACCACATTTAGAGGAATATGAAATTATACTGAATGAAAAGTCCACACATTGGCAAGGATTATATATAGTTATAAGTTGATAATTTCTCAAAGAAAACAATATGAGAACAAAATTATCATATATTTGTACTTATGTTATACTACAATTGTAATAGTCATTGGTTTAATAATCATGGACTCTAATTATGGTCAGGTATTATTCAATAACAACTATTAAAATCATTCCATGTGATTGTGTTATATTGTCCATTTCAAAATGAATTTCCTGATGATACAATAGATATATAACAAATGAATCTTGTTACATTATATTGTTTATTACATTCTACATTGTGCAATAAAAAGACCACATATGATAAATCATATCTGATAAGGGAAATTTCTATTATAACATGGATTTTCTTAAGAGGAGGCTCCAAGTGGTCTATGAGGCTATAGCACCATGTCCACTCTTCAAAATTTTATTTTTCTTAATATATATATACGACATGTATTTGTGATGGTTCAACTGATACCCTGACTGTTCAGTTATTTTAGTAACCCAATTTTTAAAACTCAAATGTTGATTGACGTCTACTCACTATCATAGATTTTCATAATGAGTCATATCACCCATGAAACTCTTTAGTGCAAGTGATTTGTTGATATGTGATTTCATCTTAAATTTCAATGTCCATGTAAATATTTACAATTTGTTCAATACTTTTAACTTTAACTGGAGTTACCCACTATAATAATATGTTAAATGATTTATTTCAAATATGATTACCCAAGAGAATTAACTCATCCATGGAATTCTGAATTAAGCTTAAAGTAATGTTTGAATGTTAATCACAACAATGTCACATCAATCAATACAATGATTTGAAGGAATAACAGTTAGTGAATGCCAAAGGGGATGGGAGTTATATAATGGAGGAGAAACTGGGGAGCGGAGGGGGAAGGGGGCGACCGATGGCGGCGGCCACGGCGGTGGAAAGGTCGGGGGATCTAACGTCAGGGAATCAGAAGGGGTTGATAGGGGACCTCGCGAGGAGGTGGGAGACTCCTTGGAGACAAAAAAGGAAAGGGTGGGGTTGCTATATCAGCATGAACAAGGCTTTAGGGTTACGAACTTGGGCATCGAGTTCTGCTATGGAGGCATGCGTGGAGGAGAAGCAGGAGAGGGAGATCCAAGTGTGGGAGAGATGAGAAACCCTGAGGGGCGTAGAGAAGCAGCCCAAAAGGAAACATGTAACCCGCCGCCGCAGCCACAACCCCTACCCAAAACCCTAATGGAAAGTGGAGGTGTGGATCCGAGTTCGTTTGCATCTACGTCTGCATGGAAGAAACCTGCAACAGCCGACACGACACAGATAAACGACACATCTATGGAAGGAGGACAAAGTAACGGGGAAGCGCCTAGAACGAATCAAGGTGCGGAGAAGGCAGAGATCTTCTTCCTGGAGAAGCTTTTCGAAGACAACCTGGACCACAAATATGTTACATTAGAGATCATTGATGGAGATCCGGTGCTTGAAGTCAAACCGGAAGCCATAGATGAGCTGGTTCGACCCTGGCAATATGCCATCGTGGCGAGATTGATCGGAGCAGATATCGGTTACATGACGTTGAGGGACCGTCTGAAAGCTATGTGGAATATCACTGGAAGATACAACATCTTCGAATTGGAGTTGGGACATTACGTTATTCAAATGTCTTGTAGGAAAGACTATGAGACGGCGATGTTTGGAGGTCCCTGGAAGATATTCGGGAAAAATCTTGCGGTGTGGGAATGGAGCGCCAGTTTCATCCCCACCGCTGAATTGCCCACATTCATGGTGACCTGGGTGCGAATTCTAAATCTACCACTACACCTGTATGTACCAACGATGCTGGAATACATAGGTATGGCACTTGGTCGCCTGGTGAAGATAGACAACCACACTCTGAGCAGATCGAGAAGCAAGTTTGCAAGACTTGCGATTGAAGTAGACACCACAAAGAAAATGCAAACGTCCATTTGGATCAATGGTTTAGAATACCAGGTCGAGTATGAAGGATTCACATGGCACTGCACGAGATGTGGGAGGGAGGGACATCGTTCTAATGATTGTGAGGAAAATGGCAAGACTGGGGAAGCAAGAAGAAGCCCAGGAGAGAAACACCCACAGAGCCAGGAGAAACCTAAAAACGCGAACGAGGGGGGTTGGCAAATTCAAGACAGAAAGGGCACTAGAAGAAAACAAACGAATGGCAGAGACAATGTGCGGCAGACTGGAAAAACTACAAATCGTTTCGCACAATTTGAGGAAGAAGAAGGTACGGCTGATAGGAACAATGAAGACAATAGAAGTGGTAATGGAGAGTTTCAACAGAGAGAAACAAGACCACCGAAGATTTGGAAGAAGAAAAAACCAGCACAGGAAAAAAATGGGAATGGTGAAGAAGAAGCTCCTAAGGTGAACGGCAGTAGTAATAGAGTAGAAAAGAGAGACGAGATACCAAAGGCACGACTGGAAGAGACAGAGAATCATGTTGTTCAAAATCCAGAAATTGACGAAGTGATTATCATAGACAACGAGGAAAACACACAGGAAATGACAGTAGAAAAAGATGAGGCAGAAAATACAGTTCATGAAGCTACCATTGCAGCAGCTCGGAACTGTGAAAAAAAGGAGAAAAAATGCACAGAACCAAGCGGGATTGACAGAAGCATCAAAGGGAGTGGAACAAAAATGAAGAGACCGGGGAAGAAGCTACCGGTCCCAGAACCACTGGTACAAAGAAGAAGCCTACGCAGTATACCGGCAGAAGTGATCAACTCAAGCACGGAGGCTGTGAAGAAAGTTCTTACTGAAGTTGAGAAAGAGAAAGGGAAGGAGAATGTCCCCCCAAGCCAGTAAATAATCACCCCCCTCTTCTCTACAACTAGTTATTTTATGTGTGACATCCTCTGCTGGAACGTTAGGGGAGCAGGAAACAAGAAGACGTGCAATCTGATCAAGGAGTTCAAAAACACAAAGAAACCTCGTCTAGTAGCCATTCTCGAACCACGAATAAGTGGAGAGCAGGTCGTTAATACGGTGAAAAGATTGGGATTTTCCAATTCTTTTAGAGTCGACGCCAGAGGTTTCTCTGGTGGAATTTGGCTTTGCTGGAACAACCATGAAGTTAAGATTGATATTCTGAGCTGCCACAGACAATTTATCTCGTATAAAATCAATAATAGTCTATATGCTACCATAGTGTATGCAAGCCCACAGAAACAACTGCGAAATCTTCTTTGGCGACATCTTGTGGAGATGGGGAACAAGTACAAGGGACCATGGGTCGTCTTAGGCAATTTCAATGCCAAGATTCACATCAATGAAAAACTGGGCAGCGAGACTTTCGATCACAGAGAAGCAAGTGTGTTTAGCGAGGCACTCCTAGAGGCGGGCTTATCCGACCTGGGGTTTTCCGGAGCTAAATATACATACAAGCATGGCACACTCCTGGAAAGGCTGGACAGAGCAGTTGCTAACGAAATATTTATGTTGAATTATGCAGGAGCTATGGTGGAGCACCTTCCAAGATTACAGTCTGATCATTGCCCGATTCTACTGAAGATGGGCGGACAACGGGCGAGTAACAAAAATAACAACAAAAACTTCAAGATCAAGGCGAGCTGGAGTTCGGACATCAACTTCATGAAGGCTGTCCAAGACAAATGGAAAAGGGAGGATGGGGATTTCAACACAATTCTGGAGAGATCAAAGAAAGACCTCGCAGCAACTGGAAGGGAGGAGTACACAAAACGAAGGAAGAAGAAGGACCGCCTGATGCGCAATATTCTTCTTTTACAGGAGACCATGGCGGATCGATATGACCCAATTTCTGATGAGATGTGTATGGGAATGCAAGCGGAACTAGATGCCTTGCTGGAGGAGGAGGAAGAGTACTGGAAGCAAAAAAGTCATATCAATTGACTTACAAATGCAGATAGAAACATGAGATTCTACCATGCATGGGTAAATCAAAGAAGAAGGGCAAATACAATTACCATGTTAAAGAATCAAGAAGGAGTTTGGGTATCAGAAGCTGAAGAATTAAAGAAGTTGGTGATAAACCACTTTAAGAATGCTCTTACGGAACCGGCTAAAGACATGACCCAGGCATGCGAAGCATGTCCAGGTAGTTTCTGTAGCCTAACGGAGAATGAAAGGCAAGCTATAGCCCAGCCACCTACGGCTGCAGAGGTTGAACGGATAGTAAAAAGTCTGAACCCCTACAAGGCTGCAGGGCCAGATGGAGCGGATGCACACTTTCTTCAAAGGAATTCGTCTTCAGTGGGAGAGTCCGTTTGCAGAACTGTGAAGGATGGAATTCTAGGCCATGATTTGTCCGAGGAGTTGTGCAAAGTGACGATGGTACTTATACCTAAACAAGCAAAGCCGGATAGATGTGATATGATGAGGCCAATTGCTCTAAACAACATTGCTTTAAAGCTAACTTCGAAGACTGTGGTTGAAAGGCTTAAGTGTCATCTATCTAAATGGGTGTCGAAGGAACAAAGTAGCTTCATACCCGGCAGAAGCATCACCGACAACATAGCCATTGTACAGGAGATAGTCCATTTGATGAAAAGAAAGAAAGGGGCAAAGCTAATGGCAATCAAAATCGATTTAACCAAAGCATACGATCAAATTGCGTGGCAATTCGTAGAGGATACCATAATCCGTACTGGAATACCCCATAATGTAAGGAAATACATCATGAATTCAATTACCGGGGGATCGACTTCCATCTACTGGAACGGGGAATTAACTGAAGCTTTTAAATCAAGTAGAGGCCTGAGACAAGGCGACCCACTCTCCCCGTATCTTTTCATTCTGTGCTTAGAGCGATTGAGCCAGTTAATCAACCAAAGCATGAAGAGGGGTAAGTGGAAAGCTGCACGGCTACAAAGGGGTGGTGAACCCATTTCACATGTCTGCTTCGCAGACGATATCATACTATTTGCAGAGGCAAGCAGAAAGCAAATGAAGGAAATTCTAAAGATCTTCAAGGTCTTCGGCGCAGCTTCGGGGCAGACTATCTCAGACTCAAAAACCAGAATTTTCTTCGCTAACAGCGTACCTAGACAAAGCAGAACAGATGTTCTAAATGAATGCAATTTTCAGGTGACTGAAGATCTGGGACGGTATCTCGGAGTCCCTATCATCCACAGGAAGGTGACGAGGACGACATATGAAATGGTGTTGGACAAGATCGAGAATAAAATAGGAGCTTGGTCAGCTAGAACCTTATCTCTAGCTGGCCGGGTGTGTCTAGAAAAGTCCTGTTTAGAAACCATACCTACTTACATTATGAAGACGGTCGTGCTTCCAATCAGCTTGTGCAATAGGATTGATCACACGATCAGAAGCTTCGTCTGGGGGGAGCAAATAAAACGCAACCAATGGCCCTAGTGGCTTGGAACAAGATAGTCTGTGATCGGAAACATGGAGGTCTGGGGCTTAAAGCAATGAAAGAATGGAATGAAGCTCTCCTAATGAGGCATTCATGGGACATCGCCACTGGAAAGGAAGGCATCTGGTGCAATAGTCAAAAAGAGAAGTACAATAGGTACAAGGAGGATGGAGGAACACACCTATCCAGACTATGCCGAGCAGCCTGCAAAGGAAAGAAATGTATCTTAGAAAATACAAAAATGGATTTAAGGAGCGGGAAGACAACTAATGTGTGGGAAGACTGCTGGATTAAAGAGCATCTGCAGCTCAGACACCTCACAAGGAAGCCAATACCCAGCTCGTTAGAGGATTTACAGGTTGCTAACATGATCAACCTTGAAGGTCAATGGGATGAGAAGTTCGTGGAGGAGTGGTGTGGTCCGGAGATGGTGACTGAAATTAGGAAATTACCACCACCGAAAATATCTGATAGAAAGGACATAAGAATATGGAACCACACAGTTGATGGTAGATTTAGCACTCGCTCAGCTTACAATCTACTGCGAGAAGGAATAGACATAAAAACAGAAGGAAAATGGGAGTATATATGGAAGCTGAAAGTTCCTAGTAGAATACGCTTCTTCTTCTGGTTGCTTGAACACAAAGCCCTCATGACCAACGTCAGAAGAAAAGAAAGGTCAATGACCGATGATAGCACTTGCAGCAGATGTAAAGAAACTGATGAATCCATCCTACATGCCCTACGAGATTGCAGGTTAGTAAGACCAGTGTGGTCCAAGCTAAAAGAAAGCCAAGCACAGATTTTCTGGAAGGAAAACAATGCGGGAAAATGGTTCCATCAACATTCAGCAGGCCAGGAAGAAGCTGCGGTTGAATTCATGGTGGCATGCCACTACATCTGGATATGTAGGAATGAGGCCATCTTCAATAACAGGGAGAAACTGATCAAACATCAGGAGCTTCACATCAAAAGCCAAACTCAGTTAATCTGCCATTCAAGGAAGACGGCGGCTCTTAATACAGTAACAAAGAAGTAACCAGGAAACTGGCAACCTCCAGCAGCAGCCGAGATAAAAATCAATACTGATGCGGCTACAACAAAAGGTGGTGCTATTATTGCTGGAGTGGCACGGGATTGGAAGGGTTCTTGGAAAGGAGGTTTTGTGATGAAGGTACAAGAGAGAAATGTGACTGCAGCTGAGCTCCTAGGTATCCTGAAAGTAGTAGAACTTGCACGAGGAAAAAACTGGAGTCAGGTTACTATTGAATCAGATTGTCTCACAGCTGTCAAGATGATCAATGGAAGAATGGAGGAGGCAGGACCTAGATACATCCGCACTCTGCAATGCATTCAGATGAACGGAGACAGGAGGTATAATTACTGCTATGCAGAGAGGAGTATGAATCAAGCAGCGGATCATCTGGCTAAACAGTTCAAAAATAAAAATTGCCTCGATGGTTGGATCGAGGAGGAACCTCCGGATATTATACATATCTTAAAAAAGGAGGGTTGTAATGGCAATATAGGCAATGGGTCCGATGTACAGATTGCAGTAGTTGATCAATAAAGTGGAGAGGGTTGCACAAAAAAAATGATTTGAAGGAATAACTTAAACTTTTAGAAGGTCCACTACATAAGTCTTATATCCATAGGCAAGTACTGAAGTTCAAAAAATCCAAAATCGTCAAGATGAAGGTGGATACATTTTACAATTTAAGTATTTCAATTTGATGTAATAGACATAGTTCATTTAGTTAACTTTAGTGATGCCCCGGACATCCATTGTTTTACGCCAAACAACTTTATATTTATAGTTTTAAGGGACTCCATAGTTGCATCAAGATCTTTTGCCCGAGCAAATTCCCTGTGACTGCATTCTATTCCGGCTGTGTGTCAAACATATCTTGGCCATACATTTACCTATAGTTGGGGATTACTTCCTTCTTCTTCTAAATGTACATGGTTGAGATGCATCCGAAATAGCGACATTGGAACTGGGAATATGATTCCCACTAATGATACACGATCAGATCATTTTTTCTATAAAATATGACACACTTTACATTTTGATTAATATATAGTTGTTTATTATTGGTAGGGTGGATCTCCTTAGGGGCCCCCCACCCCCCCCAAAAAAAAACTTCAACTATGATGTCATGTAAATTTTTTTTGAAACATATTATGTTATTTTATGCCATGGCTCTTCTAATTTTATCAAAAAATTATATTAACATAATTACAAGAAAATTCTTGAAATAAGAGTATGATGTTACAATAAAAAAATATATTTTTACAATGTAATCACACTTCATTACAAGATTAAAATATGAAAGTAAAATAAGAGACGTATAAGACAAGAAATGAAATGAACGGGTTAAGTGTTGTATTCTTGATTTATTTAGTGCAATAAAGACAACACTTATATGTAACTAAATTATGATTTAAGTATTTAGCATTAAATTACAAAAGCATAATTAAGAACCAATGAAGTGGCATCCCAGTGTAAAAGTGATTGATGTAAGACCAAGAAGTCATGAGTTCAAACTCAGGGGACATGATGAATGAATCGCCAATTTTATTTTAAAAAAAAGCATAATAAAGAAAGTTTATACATTAACATATTTATGTATGTAAAAATAATTAATAAATAAATTAATGTAATCTTGCTAAGAAGTGATTAATGTATTAATTATGAAACCAGTAGAGAATATTTAAGCATTGAATGTATATCGAAGATGAAAATATTTACATCATGAGAAGGAAGCCACCACCATCGAAGGTGCACTCAAAGGCTCCCAACTCCCAAGGAAAGATTAACCGTGCGAAGACCACCATTTTATTATTATTCAGAATAATGGATGTTAGTACAACATTCAATTTATAAATCCAACAAATCATTTAAAGACCGTGAAAAATCTAATTTCTCACAGCTAGAGTGTAAACCATTTTTAAAATGTGATTAGGTTAACCATATCAAATTGGCTGCATGACGATTCTTTGAATCTTAAACACTTCAAGACTATAGGTTATACTTGATTCTTGTTTTTTTCTTTGTTTATGCTCAACGTGGTGAGATTCTCATATATATTGACACTATGGTTTGTTGTTCTTACCTTCAAAGTTGACCAAGCGGAACTGAGCTTTAACACTAGAAGGCTTAAGCTCCCATACACTCAATAATAACCAAGGACATGCCATTATGGAGTTGAAAAAATCCCAATTGTTATTGTTCATAATATCAATATTATCCTATATATAAGGATCTTTACAAAGGGAGTTAAACAGATAATGGAACAAAATGGGATGCACATTCATCATATAAATCATTCTAAATACATCAATTTTTTGTAACATCTGTTGTTTCAGTATATATGAATAGTTTCAAATATAGTATTGAATGCATCTCTTTATGAAACTACTTCTGTTTAGTATCCTAATTGTGTGAACGCCTTAAGTATAACAGTGATGCCCCAAAAACTTGTAACAACAATTTTGAGTATTTATTTTCAGCAACAGAAAGGTTACCGTATATATATATATATATATATATATATATATATATATATATATATATATATATATATATATATATATATATATATATATATATATATATACATATATATATATATATTAGTTCAATGTGTTTGCATGATAAGATACATTACCATAACATAATATTTGATTTTAGATTCTAATATTTGAGGTAATGCAAAAATGAAATCCACTCTCATGTCCACTTTGCTTCTCGCCATAATTTTCCTAACTAAAACATTAGTGTTTTCAAGAAATATACCTCCACATTATCCATATTTCTTTCCCCCACCTCCTCCAATATGCGGCTTTTGCCGTAAATTGGGTCAAATTGCCGCATCTCCAACACATTATTGAAGTCCAAAAGAAAATTTCATAGATATTTTTGAATTTGTGTTAAGAGATTATTTTTGTCATGTATCCAAATAATGTTATTATATAGATAAATACAATAACTACTCATTGAATAAAGTGGCATTGCAATAATGAAAAGATTGTACCGATGTGTTCTGAGTTATTTTGCCCTTGATGATCCATATGAATTTGTGAGAGTTCTTGTCACTTATTACATAAAGTAAAAATCTTCCAAAATTATATAAAAATATATTTGGAATATTTTCATAACCACACCCAAATTATATATGTAAGATTAGTTTAAAATTTATTGATTATGAAGTGAAAAATGAAGTGTGAAATTTGTATCTTCCTCTATGTGAAGTCCCTTAAAAGTAAACTTTTGACTTAAGAGGTATGAAGAAAACATAAGCATCTAAGAAATGAACAATTTTTAGTCGTATTTACAATTTGAATTTACTTATATTTTCAATTATTCTTTGTGCCACATGCTCTTTGTTTTATTACTCTAAGGTGGCCTTCCAGTGAAAATATTATCTTACCTACAAGCTATGATCCCACTTTTTGGTGTCAAGTGTAGTAACTATGGAATATTATATCTTAGTCAATACAACAATTTCATCGACCTAGGTATGACAATGAGCCTACATATATAATAAAAAAATACTAATTGCATAATTGATGGAGGGGTAAAATTAGGCAATTTGTTTATCCCCAAACTAACTTTTTTATGAATAAATTATATATTGATCTTTTAAAAAAGTTTTTGAACAATAATCATTCTATCTACAATTGAGAATTGTTTTAGGAAATTGAGTAGCTAAACAAAAATTTATTTGGAAATAGACATGTTTAATAGAATAGGATTTACTAACTTTCTTTATTGACCAATAAAGATGAAATGATTGTAATATTATTCTAATGGAATGATATTTTCATCACAAACAATAGCTTCTCACTCAATTTCACAAATGCAATTGATAATGGAGAATGAAAAAAGAGGAGTAGATAAGATATGACAAACAATACCAAGCATCATACTCAATTCCAAATGAAATACTTGATCATTTAAAACAAATTACCAACTTAACAGAATACCATATATTCTTGGGAGTCTTATACATACATTACAATAAGACTTCCATTTTTATTAATGTAGGTGATAAGTTATATAGAACTCATTTTTGAGAGCTCTAATTCAAGTTCTAGAACTCAAGTTACATTTAAATATTGATTAGTTATATGTGTGAATGTATATAGTTTTCAAAAATGTTAATGATTATAATAATATAATATAGTAATAAGTAGATAAGGCAATACTATAGAGAAAAAATCATATCCTTATAATATAACCCCATCACTTTTTCTACTATGATAACTTCACCAAGTGGTTACTGTGAATTATTTCTTCTTAGAAAACCATTATGGTGTGGTATGATTATGGCTTATGCAAAAAGATTGTGGTTAAAAACATAAATATTTTGTAGCTAAAGGCTTTAACTATAAAAAAAATTGTAGCAAAAACTAGGGCTGTCAATGGGGAGGGTATGGGGAGGGTAAGGACTTATATTTAAATAATATATGAGAAACACAATAAATAATACAATAAGAATAATGTACTACATATATTTATATACCTTCAAAATAAATTAACTATTTTCTTTTGATAATGCACCACACCACTCCAGTATTAAAAAAATTAAACCATATCTACAACATAACCATTTGGTGCAATTTTTTGGTGTAAAATTTTGTGTAGTTATCTGAATATATACTCTTTACAGCACCATCGTAATCCATATGTAACTTTCAAGAAGTTATAATCACGTCTAGATCATACTTTTTGTGATTTCATACAATAAAACAACCCCAACCCAAGTTAATATTGATTCTTGTGATTTAAATTGTTTTTTTGTACGTATTTGTATAGATATATAAGCGAACTGAAGTAAATTATTAAATTTAAAATAAAATGAGATGTGAGAATTGAGAAGTGTGGACATAATAGGACAGTATGAAGGACATGGTAGTAGTGATGAAGAAAATTGAGCACATCATAAAGGAAAAACCATCATGTTTGGGCCATGTTTGGGAATCGATCAAGATATCCCACCCAGAGTACACTACCCCTTGGAACATGAAAAACAAAATTATAGTCCTATTTGGAAACAAATTTCTCTACCTTCATTTAACAATGTTCATGTTTAGGTGCATTCTGGGCTGAAACTGCGGTGGTTTCGAAAAAAAAGTGTCTTTTAATATCGAGATTAGCATTGGATAAATTTTGTTTTGTTTACCACATTTAGAGGATTATGAAATTATACTGAATGAAAAGGCCACACATTGGCAAGGATTATATATAGTTAATAAGTTGATAATTTCTCATAGAAAACAATATGAGAACAACATTATCATATGTTTGTACTTATGTTATACTACAATTGTAATAGACATTGATTTAATAATCATAGACTCTAATTATGGTCAGGTATTATTCAATAACAACTATTAAAATCATTCCATGCGATTGTGTTATATTGTCCATTTCAAAATGAGTTTCCTGATGATACAGTAGATATATAACAAATGAATCTTGTTACATTACATTGTTTATTATAGTCTACATTGTGCAATAAAAAGACCACATATGATAAATTACATCTGATAAGGGAAATTTCTATTATAACATGAATTTTCTTGAGAGGAGGCTCCCAGTGGTCTATGAGGCTATAGAACCATGTCCACTCTTCAAAATTTTATTTTTCTTAATATATATATACGACATGTATATGTGATGGTTCAATTGATACCCTGACAGTTTAGTTATTTTAGTAACCCAAATTTTAAAACTCAAATGTTGATTGACGTCTACTCACTATCATATATTTTCATAATGAGTCATATCACCCATGAAACTGTTTAGTGCAAGTGATTTGTTGATCTATGATTTCATCTTAAATTTCAATGTCCATGTAAATATTTACAATTTGTTCAATACTTTGAACTTTAACTGGAGTTACCCACTATAATAATATGTTAAATGATTTTATTTCAAATATGATTATCCAAGAGAATTAACTCATACATGGAATTCTAAATTAAGCTTAAAGTAATGTTTGAATGTTAATCACAACAATATCACATCAATCAATACAATGATTTGAAGGAATAACTTAAACTTCTAGATGGTCCACTACATAAATCTTATATCCATAGGTAAGTACTGAAGTGAAAAAAATCCAAAATCATCAAGGTGATGGTGGATACATTTTACAATTTAAGTATTTCAATTTGATATAATAGGCATAGTTCATTTAGTTCACTTTAGTGATGCCCTTGAGATCCATTGTTTTACGCCAAACAACTTTATATTTACAGTTTTAAGGGACTCCATAGTTGGATCAAGATCTTTTGCCTGAGAAAATTCCCTGTGACTGCATTCTGTTCCGGATGTGTGTCAAACACATCTTGGCCATACCTTCACCTATAGTTGGGGATTACTTCCTTCTTCTTCTAAGTGTACAAGGCTGAGATGCATCCGAAACAATGACATTGGAACAAGGAATATGATTCCCACTAATGATACATGACCAGATCATTTTTTCTATAAAATATGACACACATTACATTTTGATTAATATATAGTTGTTTATTATTGGTAGGGTGGATCTCCTTAGGGGTTAGGGGGCCACGCCCCCCCCCCAAAAAAAAAACTTCAACTATGATGTCATGTAAAAAATTTTAGAAACATATTATGTTATTTTATGCCATGGCTCTTCTAATTTTATCAAAAAATTATATTAACATAATTACAAGAAAATTATTCAAATAAGAGTATGATGTTACAATTTAAAAAATATATTTTTACAATGCACTCACACTTTATTACAAGATTAAAATATGAAAGCAAAATAAGAGACGTATAAGACAAGAAATGAAATAAACGGGTTAAGTGTTGTCTTCTTGATTTATTTAGTGAAATAAAGACAACACTTATATGTAACTAAATTATGATTTAAGTATTTAGCATTAAATTACATAAGCATAATTAAGAACCAATGAAGTGGCACCCCAGTGGTAGAAGTGATTGATGTAAGACCAAGATGTCATGAGTTCAAACTCAGGGGACAAGATGAATGAATTGCCAATTTTATTTAAAAAAAGCATAATAAAGAAGGTTTATACAATAACATATATCTGTATGTAAAAATAATGAATAAATCAATTAATGTAATCTTGCTAAGAAGTGATTAATGTATAAATTATGAAACCAATAGAGAATATTTAATCATTGAATGTATATTGAAGATGAAGATATTTACATCATGACAAGGAACCAACCACCATCGAAGGTGCACTCAAAGGCCCCCAACTCCCGAGGAAAGATTAACCGTGCGAAGACCACCATTTTATTATTATTCAGAATAATGGATCTTAGTACAACATTCAATCTATAAATCCAGCAAATCATTTAAAGACCGTGAAAAATCTGATTTCTCACAGCTAGAGTGTAAGCCATTTTTAAAATGTGATTAGGTTAACCATATCAAATTGGTTGCATGAAGATTCTTTGAATCTTCAACACTTAAAGCCTATAGGTTATACTTGATTCTTTTTTTTTTCTTTGTTTATGCTCAACTTGGTGAGATGTTCATATAGATTGACACTATGGTTTATTGCTCTTTCCTTCAAAGTTGACCAAGAGGAACTGAGCTTTTACACTAGAAGGTTTAAGCTCCCATACACTCAAGAATAACCAAGGACATGCCATTATGGAGTTGAAAAAATCCTAATTGTTATTGTTCATAATATCAATAGTAGCCTATGTATAAGGAGCTTTATAAAGGGAGTTGAACAGATAATGGAAAAGAATGGGATGCACATTCGTCATATTAATCATTCTAAATACATCAATTTTTTGTAACTTTTGTTGTTTCAATATATATGAATAGTTTCAAATCAAATATTGAATGCATCTCTTTATGAAACTACTTTTGTTTAATATCCTGATTGTGTGAACGCCTTTAGTATAACAGTGATGCCCCAAAAACTTGTAATAACGGTTTTGAGTATTAATTTTTGGCAACCGAAAGGTTACCATACTACAATCTATATATATATATTAGTTCAATGTGTTTGCATGATAAGATACATTACCATAACACAATATTTGATTTTAGATTCTAATATTTGAGTTAATACAAAAATGAAATCCACACTCATGTCCACTTTTCTTCTCGCCATATTTTTCCTAACTAAAACATTAGTGTTTGCAAGAAATGTACCTCCACATTATCCATATTTCTTTCCCCCGCCTCCTCCAATATGCGGCTTTTGCCGTAAATTGGGTCAAATTGCCGCATCGCCTGGACATTATTGAAGTCCAAAAGAAAATTGTATTGATATTTTTGAATTTGTTTTTAGAGATTGTTTTTGTCATGTATTCAAATAATGTTATTATATAGATAAATGCAATAACTACTCATTGAATAAAGTGGCATTGCAATAACGAAAAGATTGTACCAATGTGTTCTGAGTTATTTTGCCCATGATGATCCATATGAATTTGTGAGAGTTCTCGTCACTTATTACATAAAGTAAAAATGTTCCAAAATTATATAAAGATATATTTGGAATATTTTCAAAACCACACCCAAATCATATATGTAAGATTACTTTAAAATTTACTGATTATGAAGTGAAAAAGGAAGTGTGAAATTTGTATCTTCCCCTATGTGAAGTCCCTTAAAAGTAAACTTTTGACTTAAGTGGTATGAAGAAAACATATGCGTCTACAAAAAGAACAAATTTTAGTCATATTTACAATTTGAATTTACTTATATTTTCAATTATTCATTGTGCCACATGCTCTTTGTTTTATTACTCTAAGGTGGCCTTCCAGTGAAAATATTATATTACCTACAAGCTATGATCCCACTTTTTGGCGTCAAGTGTAGTAACTATGGAATATTATATCTTAGTCAATACAACAATTTCATTGACCTAGGTATGACAATGAGCCTACATATATAATAAAAAATTACTAATTGCATAATTGATGGAGGGGTAAAATTAGGCAATTTGTTTATCCCCAAACTAACTTTTTTATGAATAAATTATATATTGATCTTTTAAAAAAGTTTTTGAACAATAATCATTCTATTTACAATTGAGAATTATTTTAGGAAATTGAGTAGCTAAACAAAAATTTATTTGGAAATAGACATGTTTAATAGAATAGGATTTACTAACTTTCTTATTCTAATGGAATGATATTTTCATCGCAAACAATAGCTTCTCACTCAATTTCACAAATGCAATTGATAATGGAGAATGAAATAAGAGGAGTAGATAATATATGACCAACAATACCAAGCATCATACTCAATTCCAAATGAAATACTTGATCATTTAAAACAAATTACCAACTTAACAGAATACTATATTCTTTGGAGTCTTATACATACATTACAATAAGACTTTCATTTTTATTAATGTAGGAGATAAGTTATATAGAACTCATTTTTTAGAGCTCTAATTCAAGTTCTAGAACTCAAGTTACATTTACATATTGATTAGTTATAAGTGTGAATGTATATATTTTTCAAAAATGTTAATGATTATAGTAAAATAATATAGTAATAAGTAGATAAGGCAATATTACAGAGAAAAAATCATACCTGATAATATAATCCCATCACTTTTTCTACTATGATAACTTCACCAAGTGGTTACTGTGAATGATTTCTTCTTTAGAAAACCATTATGGCGTGGTATGATTATGGCTTATGCAAAAATATTATGGTTAGAAACATCAACCTTTTGTAGCTAAAGGCTTTAACTATAAAAAAAATTGTAGCAAAAACCCCATATTTTGTAGCTAAAGGGTTTAACTACATATTTCTTTACACATACAAGTTGTAGTATAGGCTCGTATAGCTAAATCCTTTAATTATATTTTTCAAATATGTAGTTAGATAATCCATTCGCTACAAATTCATATGTATCCAGAAGCGTAGCTAGATATTATCCTTACATATTTAAATATAAGTATAATTATAGCTAAATGTATGACTACAATTGCATATATAGTTAGTATTTAGCAAAAACATGAAGTTAATACGTTTTATATGTATTTAGTGTGTAGGGAAAGGTAGCCGTTACTATATACATATATATATGTAGTTGATTATTCATCTAGCTACATATGTAGTGCCATTTAGTACACATACATATATGCTTAGCTCGACTATATATTCATATATATATATATATATATATATATATATATATGTATATATATAGTGTAATTTGTTAATACACAAGCTCTTTTCATAACAAAATTGTAGTATTTAGAGCAAGTTATGCTCATTATGCCAATAATATTACTTTCATTTATAATGAAACATAGAATGTACATGGGGAGGACGTATACCTTGTCCCTATTATACACTGCGTACATAGAAAAGTATATACATATATCAATGATTCTGTGGTCTACTAACATCTTTGCGAAAGTGTTGTCTTTCTCGGCCAATTTTAACATCCGTGTTGTCTTCTTCTTTTGTTCGAGCTCTTGTTGTTCGACCAACATCGTCCAAAAGCACCTGAGATAATAATATGAAAAGATCATTCTAAGCAAAGATAGAAGGAATATCGTCCCTATGAAGTTGGTCACTATGTTTGCAGATGCTGATAGTGGTTGTTCAAATATATACACAGGTCTATGAAATGCAGCCTTCTCATAGCAGCAAAGAGCCATATCAAATTGCAACATATCATGATACATTGTTGCGTCTGTGGATGTTGCTATAGCTGTGACTGGGCGGGCATGGGCTTCAAATGGAGATGCATCATCATGCTTCATAGGAGAGCACCTTTTGCATTGGGGTTGTCTTAGATACTTCTTATACTATGTATCTCAATTCTTGACGTTGTTAAGCTCAATCTGTAATTCAGGTAATGGAAGTTGCTATGATGGCAAAGCTTGTACTTCTCTTAATCCTAAAAATAAGTTTTTACAAAAGGGGAGGCATTAAAAATAAGGTAAAGATCATCCAAATAGTTTAATAAAGATATATAAGCATTCATAAATGAAGGTTGCTATGAGAATAAGATGACATAATTAGTACCCTGAAGAGATGAAAAGTATCTAAGCAAATCATCCATGTTTTGTTGCATCCCAAGCATTGTATGGGAGAGTTGTAAGATAGTTCACTTGCAACATTGAGGCTTGCCATGTCCAAAATTTTTAGTTTAGAAATTAGAAGGATAACCAAAAGCATTTGACTGAATCAGAAATTAAGAACTCATAACATGTGGCATATTCTCAACAAATATCTTCTGTGTTACCTTAATCTGAATGATAAAATCTAAGCACCACATCCTCCCATGCCTCTTCTTCTACTTCCCCACATCCTCCCCTTACTATTGATCCTCTCATCTTCCCTCAGCCCCATCTAGTACCCCAATCTCCAACTTGACCTTATATCTACCATCGGGACTGCCCCGAACACGGCCTCTTATGCAGCGACATCACTTCTACCTCAAAAATCACCTCTTCATATTGGTGGCCTCATCATTGATATTCATTTGGCTGGGAGCTTTGAGAAAGACAAGTACATAACCAAAATTACAAAGATACATATAGTACATGGAGCATATATAAACATAACAGTAACTGAATTCAACTTTAAGGAGATTATGAAGTTGGAAACTGAGAACACATCATCAATATGGGGTTGTTTGAATTCAAATGTACTTTGTTTTGACCCATTTTAAATTGAGTTAACTAATAATTGAAACTCAGAGCAGAATTGAAAATGTAATATGCATTTGCATATGAATGTTGTTATAATGAAAAGGTAAATGCAGATTTTATATATGGTAAAATTAAGCAACTATATACAGATTTTATGTAAAATGAATATGTTGTTATAATGAAAATCAAACTCTAGACATATCTCTTCATCAGCAAAGAGATATGTCTCATTTCCTATTGGTAGTGACTTATTTGGAATTCTTGATTAGCTTGAAACAAGGTCATGTGAAAACAAAGTAACTACCTGGGGAGTCTACTATCTCTACCTTGATGGATGTAGATTTGTTAACGATTAGATAGTGATCCTGAGATTTGCTCGTAGAGCATCTAATAGAGATTATATAAGTGTGGACTGCCTTATGCCTCGCAAAGGCCACAAAAATATCCAAGTTAGTGGAGAGCCCACTCACATTAGTTAATTAAAAGTAATATCCACTAAAAATGGGATATTAGTATTATATGAATTAAGGTGCTTAATTGCTTTTCCTTTAATTCATGGATAATGATGAGGAATTTGAAGGTGGAGTTGATGCCTTCGTATGAAAGGAGTAGAGGGGGTTAAGTGGCACCAATTTGGGGAGTTTAAGGATTGATTTTCAACTTTCTCTCTCTTTGAAAATCGTTATATACACTTTATTTCACACTCAACCAAAGACTCTTTTTTGGATTTTCTTTCTCTCCTTGCTTTGGCCGAGCACAAGGGAGATTAGGAGCAATAGGAGGATGATCCGAACCTATAGGTAAGCTCCATGATCTCCTTTCACCTTGATTTCATGGTGGAAATCACAAATCAATGCTTGATTTCTTCTTTTCTCCATGCAATCTTCAATCCTAGCCAATCCTTTTCACTCAAAATCTTGAGGAACGAACCTTGTGGAGTTGAGAAAGCTTCTTCCACCATTAAAGACGTGGAGTTGGAGCCTTGAAGCATTCTTTGAAGGCAGGTTATATAGCTTGAACTCTTAAATGTTATTATTGATTTCATACCTTTATCAATTGTTGATTCTTTCTTTATTCTCAAAAATCTATTTGGTTGATTGATGAAATCACCATGAAAAATCACAACAAGTTTTAAAGAAACGTAGCTTGAAGATGATGATTTCATCTTAAGCACACACCTTAATAATATCTTGTGCAAACATTTTCATAATTGAGTCCAATCGGTCTCAAGACCAATTGAGACCAAACGGTCAACCGTTTGGGATCAATTGGTCCCAAACTATTTGAAGGACAAACGCTGAGGTAGTTGGATGTTGATCCAATGGTTCTAATTAAATGATTTATAATAGTTCCAATGATGGAGAATCCACCAATTGCAAACCCTAATCGGGTAGAGTGGTTGAAACCCTAGTTGATAATTTGATTTATGGGTTGATTTGGCCCAAACGATCTTCAAACCATTTGAAGACCAAACGGTCTCAAGACCGTTTTGAGGCCAAGGGTTGTGATGAAGGTTTGGAGATCTAAGGGTGCAATTGATGCACATTTCAACAAGGTAAACCGTAATCGATTTGGTTGAAACAAACCCTAATTGGTCCATTCGGTTTTCAAGCTAGTTTGGGCCAAACAGTCTTGAGATCGTTTGAGTCCAAACAGTCTTGAAACCGTTTGGGATGAAATGGTCTCAAAACGTTTGGGGGTCCTTTCAATTTCAAGATCAATTTATCCAAACGGTTTCAAGGGCTAGATGCCCAAACAGTTTCAAAACCGTTTAAGACCAAATGGTCTCAGACCTAGGATGCTCAAATGGTTTCAAAACTATTTGGAGGACAAATGGTTTCAAAATAGTTTGAAAGTTAAAAGGGGAAAAACCGTTCAGAGGTTCAAGGTACCCAAAACCGTTTGGAGACTTAAGGTTATAAAAGATCAATTGATTCCATGATTGATAATGATGATTACCAAAGATAAGTACAATGGTTTAATCCCTAAAGTACTTAGGTGATTAGTACATTTAAAGTGGTTAACCTTTGACACTTATGGAAGCAATATCTCAATACACTATGTTGACCCTTCATTCAAGTTGACCTAATTTAATTAAGCTTGAAGTAAATCAACATCCTATAGAGGATGAGAGAGAGAGGAATTCCTACATGTTTAATGATCATGTAGTGGATAATCTTTAACACTTTCAATATGAATAAATTATGTAATTAGGGTATGATCCTTGATAAAGAGATCATGAAACCCTAATTGAGAAGGTTGTTGAGCCTAACCCTAATTGAGAGAAACGATAGGTGAAACCCTAATTTAGGGTAATAATGTAACCTTAATCTAGGATGATGATATGAGAAATCCTAATTCAGGGTAATTTAATGAAAAACCCTAAATTAAGGGAATGCTTCATGAAAACCTTAATTTTGGGTAAAGCTACATGAAACCCTAATTTTAGGAGAAATGTTATAAGAAACCTTACTTCAAGGTAAGGATGTGATGGGAAACCCTGATACAGGGTAATGTGATATAAACCCTAATCCAAGGTGATGCTATGCTTTATGAAACCTTAATCCAGGGTGATGTTATGCTTTATGAAACCCTAATCCAGGGTGATGCTATGCTTTATGAAACCCTAATCCAGAGTGATGCTATTATTTATGAAACCCTAATCCAAGGTGATGCTATGCTTTATGAAACCCTAATCTAGGGTGATGCTATGCTTTATGAAACCCTAATTTGTGTGAGGGGATGAGTAACCCTGATTGATATGAATTGGGAAACCCTAATCCTAATATAGGGTAATGTCATGTCAAACTCCAACATATAGTGAGAGGTGACAAGAGGTTTAATGGGCTTTGTGAGCCATGTGGATGGTTGTTTCCTAGCGAGAGGTGACAAGAGGTTTAATGGGCTTTGTGAGCCATGTGGATGGTTGTTGCCTAGTGAGAGGTGACAAGATGTTTAATGGGCTTTGTGAGCCATGTGGATGGTTGTTTCCTAATGAGAAGTGACAAGATGTTTAATGGGCTTTGTGAGCCATGTGGTTAGTTGTTGCCTAGTGAGAGGTAACAAGATGCTTATAAAAGATTCATGAAAGCAATTATAATGTTCATAATAAACCAGGAAATGGAAACTCAGTAATATGATAATAATAACAAAAGGATACAATAATAATAATTAAATCATGATCATACATGTTTTTGAATATGCTAAAAAGTGAAGGGTGGAATACTTGTATTACATAAAGAATGTGATTAAGTATGATGGCATGGCCAAAGTTTAATGCTAGTAAAAGAATGTGGTACCTAGTGTAGTGTAATCAGGATTAGTTAAAGTCCAATACCTGGTAGAGGCATGAAGCCTGTAATCAGGATTGGTTAAAGTCCAATTCATAGTTGTGTAATCAAGATTGGTAGAGTCCAATGCCTGGCGGTGTAATCAGGATTGGTTAAAGTCCAATACCTAGAAGAGGCATGAAGCCTGTAATCAGGATTGGTTAGAGTCCAATGCTTGGTTGTATAATCAGGATTGGTTAAAGTCCAATGCCTGGCTATGTAATCAAGATTGGTAGAATCCAATGCCTGGCAGTGTAATCAGGATTGGTTAAAGTCCAATACCTGGCAGAGGCATGAAGCCTGTAATGAGGATTGGTTAGAGTCCAATGCCTGGTTGTGTAATCAGGATTCGTTAAAGTCTAATGCCAGGCTGTGTAATCAGGATTGGTAGAGTCCTATGCCTAGCGGTGTAATCAGGATTGGTTAAAGTCCAATACCTGGCAGAGGCATGAAGCCTGTAATCAGGATTAGTTAGAGTCAAATGCATGGTTGTGTAATCAGGATTGGTTAAAGTCTAATGCCGGGCTGTGTAATCAGGATTGGTAGAGTCCAATGCCTGGTAGTGTAATCAGGATTGGTTAAAGTCCAATACCTGGCAGAGGCATGAAGCCTATAATCAGGATTGGTTAGAGTCCAATGCCTGACTGTGTAATCAAGATTGGTTAGAGTCCAATGCATGGTTGTGTAATCAGGATTGGTTAAAGTCCAATGCCTGGCTGTGTAATCAGGATTGGTAGAGTCCAATGCCTGGCGGTGTAATTAGGATTGGTTAAAATCCAATACCTGGCAGAGGCATGAAGCCTATAACCAAAGGATTAGCATAGTCCAATGCCTAGATAGAATATGATGATGTATACTCTTATGTCTAGTATAATTCAATATCTGTTTAGTAGATTGGATAAGGCCAATAGGTGGAAACAAGAATGAATCATGGGTGACATATTAGGATAATAAGAGAAAGCTTGAGATATTGAAATAATATGATAGATAAATGATATACATGTTCTTCCTATTCCTTATAAAGAGAATAGATGATTTACTATTCTATCATAGACAGTTGAAATACTTTAAAAGATGAGAATGATCTAAACTACTTATCGTCTGCTCAGTTTTATATTATTAAACTGCAATAATAATGTTTCTGGCGGAGAGTTATATCTCTCGCTGGGGCAATTTTCAATTGTCTCACCCCCGTGGGATTCAACATTTTTAGGTAGGCGAGTACGGAGGAGTTTGAGAACATCTTGCAGAGGAAGAACATCAGCAGTAGTAAGGACACCAGTGACAACTCAGGTTGAGTGTACTGTGAGTCGTGTCTTGTAGATAGAAGTCCTATGTGTCATCTCTGTACTCTCAGGTCCTTGGAGTTAGTAGTTTGAACATTAATGAATCAATATGAGATTTTGGCTTAATGCCTCGAGGTTCTTATACTGCTTGTGTATAGTTTTAACAGAGCAGTTGATGTTTGTAACCCTTGAGAAGGGATGGTACAAGATATGTACTTATGAATAAATAAAATACATTGGCTCTTGTTCTAGGAAGTTTCCCTGTATTTGGATCTCTTTGTAAATGGTTTTAATTTTTAGTGATTTTTAGTAATCCGTTGTTGATGAATGCTTCTGCATTTGTAATTATTCGATGTTTGAGATTTGTCATCACAATGACAATGGGCCTATATATATAATAATTGTTTTTGCAAATTGCATCATTTATGGATGGGTAAAACTACACAATTTAGTTATCCCAAACTAATTTTTATGAATAAAGTTTCTATTTATCTTTAAAAAACAGTTTATGAACAATATTCATATCTATTTATAATTGAGAATTGTTTTAGGAAATCATGCAATTAATTTTTTGTTTTTTGAAAGACATGATTTCTAGAATACGATTTAGTAATTTTCTTTATTGACCAACAATGATAGATTTTTAGAAAGGGTTGTAATGTTATTCTAATGAAATGATATTTTCACCATAAATGATACCTTGTCTCACTCAATTTTAGAAATTCTATTGATAATGGAGAATGAAAAAAATGAGTAAAATTGGATATGACCAAACAAAAAAAACATGAGTAGAATTGGATATGACCAACAACACCAAGCATCGTGCTCAAATCCAAATACTTGGTAATTTAAAATAATTTACCATGTCAATAGGATATTCTTTTTCTTGGAGTCTTATATACATTACATTAAGACTTTCACTATTATTAATGTGAGTAATAAGTTAAATAAAATTCATTTTTGAGAACTCTGGTTCAAGTTTTGGAACTTGATTTGCATTTACATATTGATTTGTTATAAATGTGAATGTATATATTCTTAAAAAAAGTTAATTATTTTAATAATGTAAAATAATAATAAGTAGATAAGGTAAGATTGTCTGGATTTTTTTGCATATATAGATAGAAGTTAATTAGATTAAGGCACACAATTAACCCTCAAATATACAAATGAAATAATAGAAGTTATAGATTCAGAGGAAACAATGAAGACGTAAACTGCAAAGCATGTATGAAGGTGTGTGAAACCTATCTTCAAGTCAGATTCTACCAATCCTAGCATGAGCTTTTATGATGGTCTGTCAACAACATTCAGCCACCCCAACTTTGGTACAACCACTCAGTGCAAGCTAGTTGACTATATTAGTCGCAAAGAAGAAAGAAGACATCGTGAATCATCTCTGGTGCAATACAAACAACAAGAAAGAAGGTTTGGAGATAAGTGGATGCTATTGTGGTGGTAGAAGGAAATTGGAGCCTTACAGTCATGTAAAATTGGAACACAAACAATATATCCTTTTTTGTGTATGCAATCATGTTTCTCTGTATCTTGATGTGTCTTTAATAGATGGAAGACACCTCCTTATAAGGAGAGTGTCTCGACCATTCCCTAAGGCACAACCCACACACATTACCCACTATGCAACTATAGGTCTTCCCAACATGCATCTGAATCATCAAGGTTAGTGGGAAACATTAATGGTAGTCAAATAGAGGGTAATTCTTATTGCCTTACCTTGCAATTGTTGGTCTTCCCAATGTGTGTCTTAATTGTCAAGGTTAATAGAAGAATTTAATAGTAGTCAAGGACATGGTAACTGCTTCTTCCTTAGACCCTATCAATAGACTCCAAACGATGCAAAATGGAAACCAAAAACCTATTCAAAAACAAAATAAATAAAATAAATTTTATTCTATAAAAGGAAATGTGGGACAAAGTTGATGGCTGTAAAACTAATTTTTGGAATAAGGAAATACAACATCCCCCCACGCATTCCATAAAATCCTATGGAAAATCAATAAATAATAAAAGTTTGTGACTTTACTATATTTTTCAACATTGACAACTTGATTCTTTGAACCATTAGCTAGAGTGACTCGCTTCAGTCTATAGAGATGTGGTGAACTACATCTTGAACCTGACTCTCTGATTTTGACTTTAGTAAATCACACAATGATAGTGTGGGCATGCAGATGAGTTCGTATTATTGTTGAGCATAAACAACCTTTGAAAGAATCTTGTTTCATCAGTTCTTTAGTGAGTATGCACAACTCACATATATCTTGACTCTTGGGTTACACTCATATAGTAGGAATCTTGAAGGGTGTCCTATCTGATATACATGCTGCCAATAAATGGTATTGAACCCATGGAGAGAAAAACTCTTCCTATACTCAAATAGAAAGAAGCACTAGCAAAATAGGGAGGGTCAGGAATGAAATTCCAAAGTGTTCTTTTGCATAACACAAAAGTTTAGTTATCCCTTAGAACCAATCCTCATGGGATCTACTATTTTGGAATCGTTGGGTTACCACTGTAGTGTTTGATCTATGGGAAGAATACTGATCCCCCTTGATTAATTGTATACTATCTTTCAATCTAGACCCTTAGTAAGTGGATCTACAATATTCATTGTTGGTTTCACATAATCCATAGATATGACCCCACGGGTAATGTGATCTCTCACATCTTCATATCTTAACCTCATAAAGTACATTCTTGGGTTACCTTTAGATTTCTTAGATTTGTCAATAATTTCTTTATTATCACATCATATTGATACATGAGGATGGTTTAAAAACTATTGGTAGAGCGATAAGTAAATTTCTAATCCATTCAGCCTGACAACAAGCTAAATTAAAGTAATAATCTAAGCCTCCATGGTGGATCTGGCTCTCAAAGTTTTCTTGGATAATTCCAACAAGCTACTCCTCCAAGGAAAAAATAGATACCCATCGGTTTACTTGGTTTCATCTGAAATTAGCGATCCAGTTTGCATATGTATAACCCTCTAGCATCAGTGGGAAACCAACATAGTAGAGAATATACTTTGTTGTACCTTTAAGGTACTTAAACACTCTTACCAAAGCTTTCCAGTGGTCTGTGTTACGATAACTTGTATATCTACTCAATCTACTTACAATGTAAGAAATATTTGGTCTAGTGGAGATTTCTAGGTACACCAAGCTTCCTATTACTTGCACATATCTATGTGGTCCGCAGGAGTATCCTTATGTACCTTAATATGTAAGTTAGGATCAGGATCATAAGGTGCATTAACAGGAAAACATAATGAGTTGGTTAAGTAGAAAACCAGAAGAAGATATACTCAATTTAATTCCTAGTATTACATTAGGAAGTGTAAATCTTTCATATAAAAATTTCTAGAAAGAAAAGATTTAGTCTCATTTGTAATTTTAGAATAAGATCCAAACAACAAGATCATACAAACACATAATAATGTAGGCATCATCAATAGTTTTGGATGATCAAATTCATTGTGGAATATCCAGATCATAAATTTTTTTTTTGAAATTATAATTCCAGTACTTAGGTTCTTGCTT
Organism: Alisma plantago-aquatica; assembly: GCA_963693085.1. Taxonomy (NCBI): domain Eukaryota; kingdom Viridiplantae; phylum Streptophyta; class Magnoliopsida; order Alismatales; family Alismataceae; genus Alisma; species Alisma plantago-aquatica. The sequence goes on along the minus strand of OY856413.1, from coordinate 542,459,278 downwards.
AAGTCCATATATGGACTTGAATAGTCTACAAACTTTGTGTTCTTGTCTAGGGTCTACAAAACCTTCTGGCTGATCCATATAAATTTCTTCTTCAAGATCTCCACTCAAGAAGGTTGTCTTGACATTCATTTGATTGATTTCAAGTTTTTAGATCTTAGACAAAGCAACAAGGACACAAATGAAAGATATTTTGGTTACAAGAGCATTTTCATCAAAGTAATCAAATCCTTTCTTTTGACTAAAGCCTTTGGTGACTTGTCTAGCCTTAAACTTATCAAAGGAACCACCCACCCTTCTCTTTGTCCTAAACACACATTTACATCCAATACTCTTGCAGCCTGGAGGAAGCTCAGTAAGAATCCAAGTATCATTGCTTATAATTGATTCTATTTCATTATCGACAACTTCCTCCAAAAACCAATGTCTATGGATTTCATGACATCCTCATAGGTAAGCATGTCCTCTACTACTAAGAAGGTGTAGAAGTCGGGACCATAGCTTATATCAACTTTAGTCCTTTTACCGCTACCTTTGACACTAGGGGTTCATCTACAAGGAGTTCATGTTCTACTTCATGTGAAGGTGCAACATGACGAGGTTCTTGAGGAGAAGAGGATGAAGGATTTTCACTAACCTATCTAGGAACCTTTTCCTTGAGAGGAAATGTGGTCCATAATAGACATCAACTACAAGTCTAATATAAAGTATAGAGGTTACTCTAATGTCTGAGATATCATATTTTATTACAAGGAATATATTTCCATTACTATTTTCAACATATTCTATAAAGACAATATCAACAGTTTTCGCTCCTAGTTTTCTCTTCTAATTATCAGGAATTTTAACCTTGGCCAAAAAACCCCACACTTTGTGGTGTTTCAAAAATGGTTTTTTGTTAAGAGAAAGTCCAAAGGGTATTTTTGCAAGATGTTTAAAAGGTTTACAGTTTAGAATGTAGTTGGGCATATGAAGGGCTTACCCCCATAGTCTGTGACTAAGTCCATACTTGGCAAGCATTGAATTGATGATGTCAATCAATGTTCTATTTCTCCTCTCAACCACTTCATTGGATCACATATTGTATGGGAAAGTGATTTCATGTATAAGCATATGGTCCTCATAGAACTTATTAAGTTCATTATAAGTGTATTTACCACCTCAATTGGACCTCACACTCTTAATGCACTTATCTAATTGTTTCTCCACTTGGATTTTATAGATTCTGAATTGTTCTAAATTTTCATCCGTAATTTTCTGTAAGAAAATAGAACAATATTTAGAAAATTAATCTATAAACTTCACAAAGTATCTCACACCATAACATGTAAGAACATTTTTTAAATTCCAAACATCAATATGAATTAATTCAAGCAAAGATGTATTGCATTCTACTAATCTAAATGGCTTCTATAAAGAAGCGAAACCACCTCTCTACTAAAAATTTGAACAATAGAACCTCCAGTCCAAAAACACTCAGAAAGTATGATGGAGTGGGTGTAAAATTTTCAAATCTTAATATAATGGTAACAAAAGACCCAAGTATAGTAGCGGAATAAACATATGACTATATTCAATTATAAAACAAAGGGTTACAACTTACATCATAAGGATCCATGTAGAGGAAATCTAAACCACCTCAAGATTGTCTCCAAGCTTCACCTTCACAATCTATGTCCAGGTCAACATGCCTTGTCCTCTAAGTCCTCCACCTAGGGTTTAGAGCATACCCCAGCAAAAGAAGACAAAATAGATGACATCAGCAAAGGCTGGTATGTATGTACTAAATAGGAAATTGAGCAACATTATGAAATAAAGGATAACAAATAAAGTAAGGCTTCCAAGCGGGTAACAAGAGAAAAGATCACAACAGAAGGGATACTTTCCATAAAAGTAACATAAAAAGGATTGTGCCATATAAACATCCACTACCACAGTGGGAAACAAGCACCAATAGGGCACACACCTATCCTGAAAGCATGTGAGATAAACATATCCCTAGAACAATATAAACACAATTGGCGGCCAACCCTCATAAAGTTGAAACATGATAGAGAAAGGAATACTACCAATCTCCCAATATATAAAGTTGAGTATGGATTACTGCCACACTCTATTATAGAGGAATGGTATACTTCCACCCTCCAAATAAACAATAGGGGATTATTTCCCCAAAACCAATGTAATTTCACTACTCTAGTGCTACTGAATCACATAGCATGCAAAATGTAGAGGCAAGTAAAAAGTATAGTCAGATTATACAATGTTGCCATCACATAATAGACAACACAAACATATAAACATCCACATCATAGTGGGTATATATAAACAAGTAAAAATCCACATCACAGTGGGTATATATCATCAAAAGTCCAACTTGCACCAAGGCATATGCAAAAGAGTCCAAGAGAATATCCATAATCATAATATGAATAACAAAATAAGATACTTCAAAAGAAGCATGATTTCAAAAGAACAAGTCAATGTTTAGGCTAATGTCCATAGGACCAAGAGTAAGACAAAATATAGGATAATTGATCAATGGAATAATATGGTGTGCAAACATACCTCAACTTCAGAGTCAAACAATCCAAAGTCACTTCTAGGTCCAAGCCTAGGCATCCAAAGAACCTATTAAGCACATATGTAGATTTTGTGTCAATTTCATATTCATTACTCAAACCCTAAAAACCACCTCTTTATCATTATGTGATTTAGGTTATAAAAACCATGCCACTTATTAGATTAGGTTATTAGGATTCCAAAACAAATTTTATTATATTCTTTTGACTTATATATCATTAGTTATGAATTATACAAGTAAATTCATCATTAATTATATTAATTGAAATCACCTATTATTAATCATTAGATTTAGTTATTAAAACATGTACCATTAGAAAGCTTGCATTTTTATGAATCCAACATGTATTTATTTGTATTTTTTCGATCAGTAGATTATTAGTTATGGATTTTATAAAATCAACCAATCAGAGAGCATAGAAAATCCACGTCAGCGTTCATCAAATGAGAGACCGAGAGAGAGAGAGAGTGTGTGGGCCAATCAACCGCTGATGGACTTGCCCAAAAAGAAAACAAAACGACTAAAGTGACCCTCCGAGAAAGAGCCAAGAAAGAGGAAAGCGGAGGGCAAAAGTGGAAATATGCGAGGGGAATTCTTGTTCTACCACCCGCCCCGCCATTGATGGCTGAAGCAACTGCTGGCTATATGAGAGAATTGGGCAAAAACACCACGCGTGATCTAATGAGAAACCGAAAGCACAGAAGGAAAGATGCGCATCTCGCGAACTCACTGGTGCAAGAAATTGTTATGTAGGTGCCACGAGGAGGACCAGAGCACCACCACAACCCCAGGAGAAGAACAAGCCAGCGGCAGCTGTACAAGAAATCTCCAAACGAATTGATGGGTGTAACATATTGTGTGAGGTCTGCCGAAGCCAAGGGTATAGCTATTTATAGGGGGAAGGGTGAGTCTCGAGCAAACCCAACCATGGACGAGATCTGTGGGGCTCAAGGTTTGGGTGATTTCCAAAAACACAACAAAATTGCATGAGTTATGGCTCAATTGTGTGGAACAATGAAAGGAAACTACTGGAAAAGAAATCAGAAGAAAAGGATTAGAAACGAGGAAGGTACGTGGGAACAAAAATCAAATTCACTGTTCACAGCCTGGACGGTCTCCTACTCGAGGTAGGAGATGACTCCAGAGCCTTTGGATTAAGTTCTACACTGGTCCCAGTCCATCAAAGTCGTCCGTTGATGCTGAAATAGTTAAATCAAAATGAAAACAGAGTGTGACAAATTAAATGACATTCCCAATCAATTTAGACTATATTGTATACATATTTATTTCCTTTTTCTCACTCCTCTATTGAGGGTGCAAATAAATCCTAAATTAATCAGAATTTTGCACATAGGCTAATTAAAGCATGTATATTCCGAATATGAAATTAAATTTGCCTTTTGAGTAAATCAAACCTCATTTTCTCTTTCCTCCTTCATTAATGGCATTAGGATTATCCAAGTTTGATGAAACTTGACCCACAAGTCATAATTTAATGTGTTGGATATGAATTTTTCCATCAATTTTACATTTTGTAGTTGTTTGAGCATTTATTTAATATTTTGAAGGTTCTACACACTTTCTCTCTCCTTATTTCACCTTTTAAGCAAACTTTCTCCAAATTGGATAAAAATTTACCCAAAGACTATATTTATTATGTAGATCACAAATCTAAGATTATTTTCCTCTTTTGGAGTCATGAATTATATTTATTTATTAATTACACATTTTAAGCAATTTCTCTCTCCCAACTTACCATATTATTTCAAGGTTGTCCAAATTAAATGAAAATTGACATGTACACTTATTTTAATGTGTAGATTATGAATTTGAAGTGTATTCTTTATTTTCAGGATTTCGTACATGGGTTTTGTCATATAGCCCATTAGAGGCCCATTAGATAATTATGAATCCAATTAAGTTATTCATCATCTTATTATCACCAAATGAATTATATGACATATTAGATTACATTATTCATGCATTTGATTATTAGGATCGCTGTAACCTCAACCGTGCTTGGTCAAACCCAAAAGGTCAAACTTCTAGGGTAGGGTCCAAGATTCTGTATGTTACATCACTCCACCCCTTAAAAGGATTTCGTCCTTGAAATCTATAGATCCAAACATCAACTATCAACTATTCTCCACCTGTTAAAAGGATCAACCTAACAAGTCAAACTAAACAACGTTTTAGAGCTACCCACATTTCTTAGTTATGAAATTTTTTAGAAATTAATATTTCTCATGTATCCAACTAAAGTCACCATCTAGGGCTAAATTTTTAGGTCCTCGTATCTCTAACCTATCAACCCTACATGAACAACTAAAAATGTCATAGGGTAGGTCAACTAAACCATTATATCAATCCTAGTTACAATCTAGGGTTAGATTCTACTCAAACCAGAGTTTCTCTTCATTGTGACTTAGTTTAAGAAAACTCCAAAAAATCGAAAGAAAACATTTTGTACATATAGTAGTATAATGAAAATAATTTTTATTGATGAAATACTTTGCGAGGTAAAACCAACATGCTAGAAAAATCAATACAAGAACCAAGTCACAATATATCCATATCAAGACTTCCTAATATTATCCTCAAACCAAACCTCATTGCATATAAAGATCATCATAGATCAAATCTAGGGTCAACATCTCACTTAGAGGTAACTAGCAAAGTCAAGGGTTCTATAGGGGAGACAAAATTGAAATAGTCAGATTCCGACCACCATGGGCTCTGATACCATGTTGTAAAGAAGCGAAACTACCTCTCTACTAAAAATTTGAACAATAGAACCTCCAGGCCAAACACATTTAGAAGGTATGATGGAGTGGGTGTAAAATTATCAAATATTTATATAATGGTAACAAAAGACCCAAGTATAGTGGCGGAATAAAAATATGACTATATTCAATTATAAAACAAAGGGTTACAACTTACATCATAAGGATCCATGTAGAGGAAATCTAAACCACTTCAAGATTGTCTCCAAGCTTCACCTTCACAATCTATATCCAGGTCAACATGTCTTGTCCTCTAAGTCCTCCACCAAGGGTTGGAAGCATACCCCAGCAAAAGAAGACAAAATAGATGACATCAGTAATGGCTGGTATGTGCGTACTAAATAGGAAATTGAGCAACATTATGAAATAAAGGATAACAAATAAAGTAAGGCTTCCCATAGAAAAGATAAGTATCAACCAAGTGGGTATTAAGAGAAACAATCACAACAGAAGGGATACTTGCCATAAAAATAACATAAAAAGGATTGTGCCATATAAACATCCACTACCACGGTGGGAAACAAGCACCAGTAGGGCACACACCTCACAATCAATATCATGCATGCATGTGAGATAAACATAGCCCTAGAATAATATAAACACAATTGGCGGCCAACCCTCATAAAGTTGAAACCTGATAGAGAAAGGAATACTGCCAATCTTCCAATATATATAATTGAGTATGGATTACTTCCACACTTGATTATAGAGGAATGTTATACTGCCACCCTCCAAATAAACAATAGGGGATTACTATCCCAAAACCAATGCAATTACACTACTCTAGTGCTACTGAATAGCATATCATGTAAATTGTAGAGGCAAGTAAAAAATATAGTCAGATTATACAATGTTGCCATCACACAATAGACAACACAAACATATAAACATCCACATCATAGTGGTTATATATCAACAAGTAAAAATACACATCATAGTGGGTATATATCATCAAAAGTCCAACTTGCACCAAGGCATATGAAAAAGAATATAATAGAATATCCATAATCATAATATCAATAAAAAAATAAGATACTTCACAAGAAGCATGATTTCAAAAGTATAAGACAATGTGTAGGCTAATGTCCATAGGACCAAGAGTAAGACAAAATATAGGATAATTGATCAATGGAATAATATGGTGTGTGAACATACCTCAACTTTAGAGTCAAATGATCCAAAGTCACTTCTAGGTCCAAGCCTAGGCATCCAAAGAACCTATTAAGCACATATGTAGATTTTGTGTCAATTTCATATTCATTACTCAAACCCTAAAAACCACCTTTTTATCATTATGTGATTTAGGTTATGAAAACTATGCCACTTACTAGATTAGGTTATTAGGATTCTAAAACATATTTTATTATATTTTTCTGACATATATATCATTAGTTAGGAATTATACAAATTAATACATCATTAATTATATTAATTGAAAACACCTATTATTAATCGTTATATTTAATTATTAAAACATGCACCATTAGAAAGCTTGCATTTTTCTGAATCCAACGAGTACTTATTTGTATTTTTATGATCAGTAGATTATTAGTTATGGATTTTATAAAATCAACCAATCGGAGAGCATAGAAAATCCACATCAGCGTTTATCAAACGAGAGACCGAGAGAGAGAGAGAGAGAGAGTGGGTCTGGACCAGCCAACATGGCCCAAAGACAAGTTGCCAAGTCAGCCGGTCAACCGCTGATGGACTCACCCAAAAAGAAAACAAAACGACTAAAGTGACCCTGCGAGAAAGAGCCAAGAAAGGGAAAGTGGAGGGCAAAAGTGGAACCATGCGAGGGGGATTCTTCTCCTACCACTTGCCTTGTCATTGATGGTTGAAGTAGCAACTGACTATAGGAGAGAATTGTGCGAAAACACCACACGCGATCTTATGAGAAACTGAAAGAACAGAAGTCAAGAGGAGCATCTCGCGAACTCACCGGTGCAAAAAATTGCTACGTTGGTGCCACGTTGAGGACCGGAGCACCACCGCAACCCCGGGAGAAGAATAGGTCGGTGGCAGCTGTACAAGAAATCTCCAAATGAATTGATGGGTGTAACAGGTTGTCCGAGGTCTGCCGAAGCCAAGGGTATATCTATTTATAGGGAGAAGGGTGAGTCTCGAGCAAACCCAACCATGGTCGAGAGCCTTGGGGCCCAAGGTTTGGGAAATTTCCAAACACACAACAAAATCATATGAGTTATGGCCCGTTTTATGCGAAATAATGAAAGGAAACTACTGGAAAAGAAATTTGAAGAAAAGGATTAGAAACGAGGAAGGTACGTGGGAACAAAAATCAAATTCACTGTTCACAGTCTGGTCAGTCTCCTACTCAAGGTAGGAGACGACTCCAGAGCCGTTGGATTAAGTTCCACACTGGTCCAAGTCTATCACAACAGTCCATTGGTGCCAAAATAGTTAAATCAAATGAAAAATAGAGTGTGACAATTAAATGACATTCCCAATCAATTTTGACTATAATATATACATATTTATTTCCTTTTTCTCTCTCCTCTATTGATGGTGCAAATGAATACCAAATTAATAGGAATTTTGCACAAAAGCTAAATAAAGATGTAGATTCTGAATATGAAATTAAATTTTCCTTTTATGAACTTTTAGTGTGTTAAATAAATCAAACTTCATTTTCTATTTCCTCCTTCATTAATGGAATTAGGATTATCCAAATTTTATGAAACTTGACCCACAAGTCATATTTAATGTGTTGGATACAAATTTTCTATCAATTTTATATTTTGGAGTTGTTTGAGCATTTGTTTAATATTTTGAAGGTTCTACACACTCTGTCTATCCTTATTTCACCTTTTAAGCAAACTTTCTCCAAATTGGATAAAAATTTACCCAAAGGCTATATTAATTATGTAGATGGAAAATCAAAGATTATTTTCCTCTTTTGGTGTCATGAATTATATTTATTTATTAATTACACCTTTTAGGCAATTTCTCTCTCCTAACTTACCATATTATTTCAAGGAGTCCAAATTAAATGAAAATTGACATGTAGACTTATTTTAATGTGTATATTACGAATTGAATTCTATTGTTTATTTTGAGGCTTTCTTACACGGGTTTTGTCATCTGGCCCATTAGAGTCCCATTAGATCATTATGCATCCAATTAAGTTATTCATCATCTTATTATCACTAAATGAATTATATGACATATTAGATTACATTATTCATGCATTTGATTATTAGGATCACTCTAACCTCAATTGTGTTTGGTCAAACCTAAAAGGGAAAACTTCCAGGGTAAGGTCCAAGATTCGGTATGTTACAACTTCATAGGAAGCTTAGCTTGCACAAAAATCTGAAATCTATCAGAAATATCAATATGACTCTTGGGAATCAGATCGAAAAAATCATGTTCTTCATCATATTTTTATTCACACGACCAAGATGTGCATGCCAAACATCACTAGTTTTAGAAACTAAATCAATGGAGGATATATCATAAGAGCACCACAGGTACAACCAAAACCAACATAAGAACCCTTCTTAGAAATTATAATAGGATTGCATTGACACAACAAGGTATAAAGAAAATGTTTTAAAACAACTTGACTAATCAAATTTCAATGAAAAGAAAGAATATGTTGGACATCATGCAGTCTAAGAGTTTTTCCAGATATAAGCTTTACATCAACACATCGATAGCCTACAATCAGGATGGTGGAAGAATGATCTACTCATTTCATCACTCTGTCAAATTCAACCTAGTAGTAAGAAAAGAGGGATTTGTCAAAGAAAATATGTCAGGTAGCACTAGAGTCCATGTGCCAATCAGAAGATAAGTCAGTAAAAGGAATAGTTGAATTTTCTAGCCTTTCTACGGAGGAGGAAGGGACCGCCCTCATTGTGATTATATTTACTTTAGAATTCTAGGATCTTGGACATTCTTCTTTTTCGAACCTTTTCTAGTACACAAATTAGCTAAGTGGCTAGGTTTATTGCACACAGAGTAGACATGTTTTTCTCCCTAATCACTATTATTATTACTCTGATTATGGTGGTTCTTGCTGCCCTTAAATGAAGTTTTGAATTTTTGTTGGGATGGCAAGGTTTAGGCTTTTTCTTGATTTTATCACCTATAACCATTTTGACAGTAGGGTTAGACTTCCTATCTCATCCCTACATCTATCCTCAATTTGTAGGAATTTAATTAAGGATGCCATGAATATATTCCCTTTCTATGTCTAAGAATCTTGGCAAAATCCTTTCAAGAAGATGGGAGTTTCTCTATAAGGGTTTCTACTTGAATGTTTTTATCAAGCTTATAACCCTTGGCCTTTAGATGAAGGTTTGAATTTTTTATTGGGATGGCAAGGTTTAAGATTTTTCTTGATTTTATCACCTATAACCATTTTGACAGTAGGGTTAGACTTCCTATATCATCCATACATCTATCCTCAGTTTGTAGGAATTTAATTAAGGATGCCATGAATATATTCCCTTTCTATGTCTAAGAATCTTGGCAAAATCCTTTCAAGAAGGTGGGAGTTTCTCTATGAGGGTTGCTACTTGAATATTTTTATCGAGCATATAACCCTTGGCCATGGATTAGAAAACTATGTTTTGGAATTCAAGAACTCGAGCCGAAACAAGTTTATTATCAACTATATTACATATTATCCATTCAAGAAAGACATAATGCTCAAGACCATTATCTTCTAGACCAAACATTGAATCTAAAGACATCCACAGTTTAAGAGAAATTAGGATCTTATGGTAGACATCATTGAGTTCATAAATAAGGTAAAAAAACCTACCATGACACAAATAGTCAGCTTCCTTTGAGATAAGACTGGGTACAAAGGTTATAGGTACAACAGTTGCATATCATTCTTCTCCTTCAAAGAGGTTTGTGGGTTATGGTTCAAGAACAACATGAGCAGAATCGTCTTGGGTAAGATGGCGGAAATGAGACCCAAAGAGGTCAAGCCGGAATTTCATTTTCTATTGCCAAAGATGAAAGTGTAAACCAAAAAATTATTCTAAGCAAAGAGAAGCAATGACTTCAAGTAAAAGTATGGTTTTCAAATTCGTATTAAACAAATCACCAATTAAAAATAAATCTAATTAGTAACCATTTAAGAATCTATCTTGAAATTGTTGGACATATTCGATGGAGCGTAAGATCCATCTTGAAATTATTAGATATATAGACACCAAATATGTAGTAGTAATAATAATAGTTATAGATTCCAAAAAGATATGAATTAGTTAGAAGATGAAAAACTCCAAGACCTAGGATGCAGACATGTAAAATACTATTTGCAAGACCGATTTTTTCGTTCATCGCTTGAGTTTTTTCAGTGGTCTATCTCCAAGATTCAGATAACACAACTTTGTTGCAACTGCTCGGTACAGATGAGAGCATTGTGTGTAACTCGTTCCTTTATCTCTTTGTTGTAAAGAAGAAAAAAATCATCATGAAGCATCACCAACACAAGAACAACAACAAGCAAGAAGGTTTAGAGATGAATGAAGGTTATTGTGGTGGTAGAAGAAAATTGGAGCATTCCAGTCAAGTGACACTAGAACACAAAAAAATCTCTCATTTTTTTTAATGTATGCAGCTCTATTGTTCTATATTTTGTTATGACTCCAATGGAGAGTGGACACTTTATTATAAAGAGATTATCTTGGCTGCCCTAAGGTAATAGTCCACACAAGTTGATATTTTACAACTATTGGTCTTTCCAATGTGCATATTAATCATCATGGTTAGTGACTGCTTTTAATGATAGCCAAAGAAGGGTAATTATTTTTGTCTTATCATGTAATTGTTGGTATTTCCAATGTGCATTTTAATTATCAAGGTTACTAGATGGATTTAATGGAGTCAAAGAGAGGGTAACTTCTAATGCCTTAAAAGTCATCAATATACTCACGACTCAAAACGGAAATCAAAAGACTTTTTAGAAAAAATATAAATAAATTTTATTCAGTAATAAGAAATATGGACGAAGTTGATGGCTATAAAACAGATTTTTGAAATAACAAAATAGAACAAAAATCATATCCTAATAATATAATTGCATCATTTTTTTTTCTATCGTGATAACCCCACCAAGTGGTTACTGTGAATTGTTTCTTCTTTAGAAAACTACTATGGGGTGGTATGAATACGGTTTCTGCAAAAATATTGTGGTTAAAAAATCACATCACTAAATTTTTAATACACTTGATCAAAAGTATTGTAATGCTATGCATATTTTGTGTTCTTGCAAATATTATTATTGGTTTATTGTTTGGTATAATGAAAAATATTAGTTTTGAATATATAGAATATGTATACTAAACTTTGATCTTTCCACTTCACATTGATTAAACCACATTAAGTTCATAAAGTGGTGCGGTGTGATTATTTTTCATGGTATAGATATGATTTCAATTTCAAAGTTGTAGTAGATTTGTGAGGTTATGATGTACAATGTGTTAATATGTACATCTATGGTGCAACACATTATCAAGGTGTGATTATTGTTTCTGATAGAAAAAAATCTAGCTGTCGATCTTTTATATTTGTCATTATAAACAAATTTATATATCATGAATGCATTAGATGTGTTGTAGTTTGTCTAGGATTCTTTTTCACTATTTTTAAGAGAGAACTCAAGAAATGTATTATATATGCATGTATAGACAATACAATGGGGTGGATATGGTGTAGTTTGTGGTAAAAACCTAAAACCATAACTGCATCATAGTTAAAAGTCAACCACCATATCCACACCATATCCATTGCAGTATTTGATATGAGAAATAATATCTACACTGTAAAAAAACTGTGATCAATCACACCACACCAAATCACACCACACCACACCACATCAAGGAAAATTATTTATTACACTTAATAACATTATCCATAAGATCTTTGAAGGTTTTGTTTGTAGTAAATAAAATAACAAAATAGAAATATGTCATCATCACGTTCATATTATATAATAAAATTTACTAAATCTTTTACTCATGCGAACATACATTCTAACTTTCTTTAAAAAGACTAATATATATATGTATATATATGCATATATATAATATTTTACAATTATACATATTATTACATTCCAAGTTTAGACATCACTCTTTTCCAAAATATATTATGCCCCCTTACAAATATTCATTTTTTTCAAAATAATGTTTAAAATAGTTCCTCAAGTCTCTCCCCTATAAAGTTATCTGCTTCATTTGTAGCATGTAAGATATTCCTTTTCATCTATATATTTATTTGTATTGAGACAATAACAGATTGACATTTAGAATTAAGTCTAACGACCGATTTTCTAAGAGAGATAAAAGTCAAAACAATTAAGAGAGGGTGATAAATTATTTGAATAAACTATGAATAAAGATAACTAGTAATAATCGATGTAGTCAGTTCTTCTTGACTCTTTTTCTCTTTTATGAATTTTTATTTTTTCACCTTCTTTTATTGTCCTTAACTTGATTTTGTATTTATTGGTAGTTGTATGTCTTAGTCAAATATCAATAGTTCATATATAATAACAAAATAAATTCTCACTTTAATTGTCTATCCTATTTCCTAGTTAATCATGTTTCTATTGGAGATTGTAATGAAACAAGTCTAGAAAGTCTACAAATTATGCATTAATTGATTCCAAAAATGACAGCACCTGTCTACCACCATCATATGTATGACTCAATAATTTAGTTAATATACACATTATTATAAAAGAAAAATATATAAAAGTAAATTATTAATGATAATATTTTCATGTACTAGCAGTAGATGTATGTTTAGAAATTATAAAAAGGTGACAACCTATGTGTGTAATAATTACAAAAGAATGGAAGTTCCTACTTCTCTAGACATTAAATATCATTAAATGATAGATATTTAATATCTCAATGAGAAACACAATAAATAATACAATAAGAATAATGTACTACATATATTTATATACCTTCAAAATAAATTAACTATTTTCTTTTAATAATACACCACACCACTCCAATATTAAAAAAATTAAACCATATCTACAACATAACCATTTGGTGCAATTTTGTGGTGTAAAATGTGGTGTAGTTATCTGAATATATACTCTTTACAACACCATCGTCATCCATATGTAACTTTCAAGAAGTTATAATCAAGTCTAGTTCTTATTTTTTGTGATTTCTTACAATAAATCAACCCCAACCCAAGTTAATATTGATTCTAGTGATTTAAATTGTTTTTTTTACGCATTTGTATAGATATATAAGTGAACTGAAGTAAATTAGTAAATTTAAAATAAAATGAGATGTGAGAATTGAGAAGTTTGGACATAATAGGACATTATGAAGGACATGGTAGTAGTGATGAAGAAAATTAAGCATATCATAAAGGAAAAACCACCATGTTTGGGCCATGTTTGGGAATCGATCAGGATATCCCTCCCAGAGTACATTACCCCTTGGAACATTAAAAAACAAATTATAGTCCTATTTGGAAACAAATTTCTCTACCTTCATTTAACCTTGTTCATGTTTAGGTGCATTCTGGGCTGAAACTGCGGTGGTTTCGACAAAAAAGTTTCTTTTAATATCGAGATTAGCATTGGATAAATTTTGTTTTGTTTACCACATTTAGAGGATTATGATATTATACTGAATGAAAAGGCCACACATTGGCAAGGATTATATATAGTTAATAAGTTGATAATTTCTCATAGAAAATAATATGAGAACAAAATTATCATATGGTTGTACTTATGTTATACTACAATTGTAATAGTCATTGATTTAATAATCCTATACGCTAATTATGGTCAGGTATTATTCAATAACAACTATTAAAATCATTCCATGTGATTGTGTTATATTGTCCATTTCAAAATGAATTTCTTAATGATACAGTAGATATATAACAAATGAATCTTGTTATATTACATTGTTTATTATAGTCTACATTGTGCAATAAAAAAAACCACATATGATAAATCATATCAGATAAGGGAAATTTCTATTATAACATGGATTTTCTTGAGAGGAGGCTCCAAGTGGTCTATGAGGCTATAGCACCATGTCCACTCTTCAAAATTTTATTTTTCTTAATATATATATACAACATGTATATGTGATGGTTCAATTGATACCCTGACTGTTCAGTTATTTTAGTAACCCAATTTTTAAAACTCAAATGTTGATTGACGTCTACTCACTATCATAGATTTTTATAATGAGTCATATCACCCATGAAACTCTTTAGTGCAAGTGATTTGTTGATCTTTGATTTCATCTTAAATTTCAATGTCCATGTAAATATTTAGAATTTTTTCAATACTTTTAACTTTAACTAGAGTTACCCACTACAATAATATGTTAAATGATTTTATTTCAAATATGGTTACCCAAGAGAAATAACTCATCCATGGAATTCTAAATTAAGCTTAAAGTAATGTTTGAATGTTAATCACAACAATGTCACATCAATCAATACAATGATTTGAAGGAATAACTTAAACTTTTAGAAGGTCCACTACATAAGTCTTACATCCATAGGCAAGTATTGAAGTTCCAAAATTCCAAAATCGTCAAGGTGAAGGTGGATACATTTTACAATTTAAGTATTTCAATTTGATATAATAGACATAGTTCATTTAGCTCACTTTAGTGATGCCCCTGAGATCCATTGTTTTACGCCAAACAACTTTATATTTACCGTTTTAAGGGACTCCATAGTTGCATCAAGATCTTTTGCCCGAGCAAATTCCATGTGACTGCATTCTGTACCGGCTGTGTGTCAAACGCATCTTGGCCATACATTCACCTACAGTTGGGGATTACTTCCTTCTTCTTATAAATGTACATGGTTGAGATGCATCCGAAACAGTGACATTGGAACAAGGAATATGATTCCCACTAATGATACACGACCAGATCATTTTTTCTATAAAATATGACACACATTACATTTTTATTAATATATAGTTGTTTATTATTGGTAGGGTGGATCTCCTTAGGATCTAGGGGGCCACGCCCCCCTCCAAAAAAAAAAACTTCAACTATGATGTCATGTAAAAAATTTTAGAAACATATTATGTTATTTTATGCCAAGGCTATTCTAATTTTATCAAAAAATTATATTAACATAATTATAAGAAAATTATTGAAATAAGAGTACGATATTACAATTAAAAATATATATTTTTACAATGCAATCACATTTTATTACAAGTTAAAATATGAAAGCAAAATAGGAGACGTATAAGACAAGAAATGAAATAAACGGGTTAAGTGTTGTCTTCTTGATTTATTTAGTGCAATAAAGACAACATTTATATGTGACTAAATTATGATTTAAGTATTTAGCATTACATTACATAAGAATAATTAAGAACCAATGAAGTGGCACCCCAGTGGTAGAAGTGATTCATGTAAGACCAAGAGGTCATGAGTTCAAACTCATGGGGCAGGATGAATGAATCGCCCATTTTATTTAAAAAAAATGCATAATAAAGAAGGTTTATACAGTAACATATATATGTATGTAAGAATAATGAATAAATGAATTAATGCAATCTTGCTAAGAAGTGATTAATGTATAAATTATGAAACCAGTAGAGAATATTTAAGCATTGAATGTATATCGAAGATGAAGATATTTACATCATGACGAGGAAGCCACCACCATCGAAGGTGCACTCAAAGGCTCCCAACTCCCAAGGAAATATTAACCGTGCGAAGACCACCATTTTATTATTACTCAGAATAATAGATCTTAGTACAACATTCAATCTATAAATCTAGCAAATCATTTATAGACCGTGAAAAATATGATTTCTCACAGCTAGAGTGTAAGCCATTTTTAAAATGTGATTAGGTTAACCATATCAAATTGGCTGCATGAGATTATTTGAATCTTCAACACTTAAAGCATATAGGTTATACTTGATTCTTGTTTTTTTCTTTGTTTATGCTCAACGTGGTGAGATGTTCATATAGATTGACACTATGGTTTATTGTTCTTACCTTCAAAGTTGACCAAGCGGAACTGAGCTTTTACACTAGAAGGCTTAAGCTCCCATACACTCAAGAATAACCAAGGACATGCCATTATGGAGTTGAAAAAATCCCAATTTTTATTGTTCATAATATCAATAGTAGTCTATTTACAAGGAGCTTTACAAAGGGAGTTGAACAGATAATGGAACAGAATGGGATGCACATTCGTCATATTAATCATTCTAAATACATTAATTTTTTGTAACTTCTGTTGTTTCAATATATATGAATAGTTTCAAATCAAGTATTGAATGCATCTCTTTATGAAACTACTTCTGTTTAATATCTTGATTGTGTAAACGTCTTTAGTATAACAGTGATGCCCCAAACACTTATAATAACAGTTTTGAGTATTAATTTTCGGCAACCGAAAGGTTACCGTACTACAATCTATATATATATATATTAGTTCAATGTGTTTGCATGATAAGATACATTACCATAATACAATATTTTATTTTAGATTCTAATATTTGGGGTAATACAAAAATGAAATCCACTCTCATGTCCACTTTGCTTCTCGCCATAATTTTCCTAACTAAAACATTAGTGTTTGCAAGAAATGTACCTCCACATTATCCATATTTCTTTCCCCCACCTCCTCCAATATGCGGCTTTTGCCGTAAATTGGGTCAAATTGCCGCATCGCCAGAACATTATTGAAGTCCAAAAGAATATTTCATAGATATTTTTGAATTTGTGTTAAGAGATTGTTTTTGTCATGTATCCAAATAATATTATTATATAGATAAATGCAATAACTACTCATTGAATAAAGTGGCATTGCAATAACAAAAAGATTGTACCGATGTGTTCTGAGTTATTTTGCCCATGATGATCCATATGAATTTTGTGAGAGTTCTCATCACTTGTTACATAAAGTAAAAATGTTCCAAAATTATATAAAGATATATTTGGAATATTTTCAAAACCACACCCAAATCATATATGTAAGATTAGTTTAAAATTTACTGATTATGAAGTGAAAAATGAAGTGTGAAATTTGTATCTTCCCCTATGTGAAGTCCCTTAAAAGTAAACTTTTGACTTAAGAGGTATGAAGAAAAAATATGCGTCTACAAAAAGAACAAATTTTAGTCATATTTACAATTTGAATTTACTTATATTTTCAATTATTCTTTGTTCCACATGCTCTTTGTTTTATTACTCTAAGGAGGCCTTCCAGTGAAAATATTATTTTACCTATAAGCTATGATCCCACTTTTTGGTGTCAAGGGTAGTAACTATGGAATATTATATCTTAGTCAATACAACAATTTCATTGACCTAGGTATGACAATGAGCCTACATATATAATAAAAAATTACTAATTGCATAATTGATGGAGGGGTAAAATTAGGCAATTTGTTTATCCCCAAACTAACTTTTTTATGAATAAATTATATATTGATCTTTTAAAAAAGTTTTTGAACAATAATCGTTCTATCTACAATTGAGAATTGTTTTAGGAAATTGAGTAGCTAAACAAAAATTTATTTGGAAATAGACATGTTTAATAGAATAGGATTTACTAACTTTCTTTATTGACCAATAAAGATGAAAGGATTGTCATCTTATTCTAATGGACTGATATTTTCATCGCAAACAATAGCTTATCACTCAATTTCACAAATGCAATTGATAATGGAGAATGAAAAAAGAGGTGTAGATAAGATATGACCAACAATACCAAGCATCATACTCAATTCCAAATGAAATACTTGATTATTTAAAATAAATTACCAACTTAACAAAATACTTTATATTCTTGGGAGTCTTATACATACATTACAATAAGACTTTCATTTTTATTAATGTAGGTGATAAGTTATATAGAACTCATTTTTTAGAGCTCTAATTCAAGTTCTAGAACTCAAGTTACATTTACATATTGATTAGTTATAAGTGTGAATGTATGTATTTTTAAAAAATGTAAATGATTATAATAACATAATATTTTAATAAGTAGATAAGGCAATATTACTAAGAAAAAATCATATCATGATAATATAACCCCATCACTTTTTCTACTATGATAACTTCACCAAGTGGTTACTGTGAATTATTTCTTCTTTAGAAAACCATTATGGCGTGGTATGATTATGGCTTATGCAAAAAGATTGTGGTTAAAAACATCAATATTTTGTAGCTAAAGGCTTTAACTATAAAAAAAGTTGTATCGAAAATCCATTATTTTGTAGCTAAAGGATTTAACTACATATTTCTTTACACATACAAGTTGTAGTATATGCCCGTATAGCTAAAGCCTTTAATTATATTTTTCAAATATGTAGTTAGATAATCCATTCTCTATAAATTCATATGTATCCAGAAGTGTAGCTAGATATTGTCCTTACATATTTAAATATAAGTATAATTATAGCTAAATGTATGATTACAATTGCATATATAGTTAGTATGTAGAAAAAACAGGAAGTTAATATATTTTATATGTATTTAGATTGTAGGAAAGGCAGCAGTTACTATATACATATATATGTAGTTGATTATGCATCTAGCTACATATGTAGTGCCATTTAGTACACATACATATATTCTTAGCTCGACTATATATATATATATATATATATATATATATAGTGTAATTTGTTAGTACACAAGCTCTTTATTAACAAAATTGTAGTATTTAGAGAAAGTTATGCTCATTATGCCAACAATCTTATTTTCATTTATAATGAAACGCCGAATGTACATGGGGAGGACGTATACCTTGTCCCTATTACACAATGTGTATAAAGAAAAGTGTATACATATATCAATGATTTAGTGGTCAACTAACATCTTTGCTAAAGAGTTGTCTTTCTCGGCCAGTTTTAACATCCTTGTTGTCTTCTTCTTTTGTTCGAGCTCTTATTGTTCGGCCAGCATCATCCAAAAGCACCCGAGATAAGAATATGAAAAGAACCTTCTAAGCAGAGATAGAAGGAATATCGTCCCTATGAAGTTGGTCGCTATGTTTGTAGATGCTGACAGTGGTTGTTCAAATATATACATAGGTCTATGAAATGTAGCCTTCCCAAAGAAGCAAAGAGCCATATCAAATTGCAACATATCATGATACATTATTGCGTCTGCGGCTGTTGCTATAGCTGTGATTGGGCGGGCCTGGGCTTCAAATAGAGATGCATCATCATGTTTCACAGGAGAGCACATGTTGCGCCGGGGCTGTCTTAGATGCTTCTTATACTCTGTATCTGAATTCTTGATGTTGTTAAGCTAAATCTCTAATTCAGGTAATCGAAGCTGCTACGATGGCGAAGCGTGTATTTCTCTTAATCCTAAAAATAAATTTTTACAAATGGGGAGGCATTAAAAATAAGGTAAAGATCATCCAAATAGTTTAATAAAGATATATAAGCTTTCATACATGGAATAAATGAAGGTTTCTATGAGAATAAGATGACATAATTAGTACCTTGAAGAGATGAGAAATATCTAAGCAACTCATCCATGTTTTGTTGCAGCCCAACCATTGTATGGGAGAGTTGTAAGATAGTTCACTTGCACCATTGAGGCTTGCCATGTCCAAAATTTTTAGTCTATAACCTGCGCAATAAGGTCATTCATTTAGACCATTTGAAAGTACAACCCAATAATATTATTAGTTCTAAATTATACCAGATGTACAACCATCGTATTACTTTATCATATTCATTTTTATATGTAAAAGGCCTTCTCTTAACATATTACAGAAAGACTTATAGATTTAATATTCATAGTTAGAAGAAAAAAGAAATTGCAAATCTAAACTTGGCCTTTCTTTGATTTGTGGTGGGTCAATTGTGTTACTCATCCTACAATTTGAAACCTAACAAAATTGATTTAATGAACAAAATAATTTAGTACATACACCAATATACAAACATAAGAATATCTGACCATCCAGCAATCCATACCATATATTGTGCAATTTCAGTGGTTTAATAGAGATCACTGCATGAGCCAAAAGCATCTGAGTGAAAATTGAAGGATAACCAAAAGCATTTGAGTGAATAAAAAATTAAGAACTCATAACATGTGGCATATTCTCAACAGATATCTTATGTGTTACCTTAATCTAAATGATAAAATCTAAGCACCACATCCTCCCCTTATTGTTGCTCCTCTCATCTGCCCTCAGCCCCAACTACTACCCCGATCTCCAACTTTACCTTACATCTACCATCGGGACTGCCCCAAACATGGCCTCTCTTGCAACGACACCACTTCTATCTCAAAAGTGACCTCTTCATCTTGGTGGCCTCATCATTGATATTCAGTTGACTGGGAACTTTCAGAAAGACAAGTACATAAACAAAACGACAAAGATACATATAGTACATGGAGCATATATAAACATAACAGTAACTAAATTCAACTTTAAGGAGATTATGCAGTTGGGAACTGATAACACATCATCGATATGGGGTTGTTTGAATTCAAATGTGCTTTGTTTTGACCCATTTTAAATTGAGTTAACTAATAGTTGAAACTCAGAGCAGAATTGAAAATGTAATATGCATTGGCATATGAATGTTGTTATAATGAAAAAGGTAAATGTAGATTTTATATATGGTAAAATTAAGAAACTATATGTAGATTTTATGTAAAATGAATATGTTGTTATAATGAAAATCAAACTGGAGACATATCTCTTCAGCAACAAAGAGATATGTCTCATTTCCTATTAGTAGTGACTTATTTGGATTTCTTGATTAGCTTGAAACAAGGTCATGTGAAAACAAAGTAACTACCTGGGGAGTCTACTATCTCTGCCTTGATGGATGTAGATTTGTTAACGATTAGATAGTGATCCTGAGCTTTTCTCAAAGAGCATCTAATAGAGATGGTGGCACAAGTGGTCAACGTGGTACACCATCCTGATGCCCTGAGTGCTCTCACTATGGTAGGAAGGGCCATACTAAAGATACATGTTATTAGGATTTCCTGCCAAAGTTGCAAATGTAGTGTGTACTGGATAACATCCTCAAGAGGAGTTTAAAGATAAGATTTCTTTGAGAAAAGAGGAGTGCGGTCAATTGATTGAATCAACAAAAAAATGCCTCGATGGCTTCTCTTTCTTAGTAATCTCTAGTTCCCTTCCAAATCATTGTGCATTTCCTATTATCCTGGTGGTGGTCCTGGTTTGTAGTTAAATGATATGTTGTGCTTACCTTGTAAATTAGTGGGACATGTGTATAAGATTTAGAGATGAATGAAGGTTATTGTGGTGGTAGAAGAAAAATGGAGCATTCCAGTCAGGTGAAACTAGAACACAAAAAATCTCTCATTTTTTTTCAATGTATGCAACTCTATTGTTCTATATTTTGTTATGACTCAAATGGAGAGTGGACACTTTATTATAAATAGATTATCTTGGCTGCCCTAAGTTAATAGTCCATACAAGTTGCTTATTTTACAACTGTTGGTCTTTCCAATGTACATATTAATCATCATGGTTAGTGACTGCTTTTAATGATAGCCAAAGAAGGGGTAATTATTTTTGTCTTATCATGTAATTGTTGGTATTTCTAATGTGCATGTTAATTATTAAGGTTAATAGGTGGCTTTAATGGAGTCAAAGAGAGGGTAACTTCTAATGCCTTAAATGTCGTCAATATACTCACGACTCAAATTAGAAATCAAAAGACTTTTCAGAAAAAAATATAAATAAATTTTATTCAGTAATAAGAAATATGGACGAAGTTGATGGCTATAAAACTGATTTTTGAAAGAACAAATAGAAAAAAAATCATATCCTAATAATATAATTGCATCATTTTTTTTCTATCGTGATAACCCCACCAAGTGGTTACTCTGAATTGTTTCTTCTTTAGAAAACTACTATGGTGTGGTATGAATATGATTCTGCAAAAATATTGTGGTTAAAAAATCACATCACTAAACTTTTAGTACACTTGATCAAAAGTATTGTAATGCTATGCATATTTTGTGTTCTTGCAAATATTGTTATTGGTTTATTGTTTGGTATAATGAACAATATTAGTTTTTAATTTATATAATATGTATACTAAACTTTGATCTTTCCACTTCACATTGATTAAACCACATTTAGTTCATAAAGTGGTGCGGTGTGATTATTTTTCATGGTATAGATATGATTTCAATTTCTAAGTTGTAGTAGATTTGTGAGGTTATGATGTACAATGTGTTAATATGTACATCTATGGTGTAACACATTATCAAAGTGTGATTATTGTTTCTTATAGAAAAAAATCTAGCTGTCGATCTTTTATATTTGTCATTATAAACAAATTTATATATCATGAATGCATTAGATGTGTTGTAGTTTGTCTAGGATTCTTTTTCACTGATTTTAAGAGAGAACTCAAGAAATGTATTATATATGCATGTATAGACAATACAGTGGGGTGGATATGGTGTAATTTGTGGTAAAAACCTAAAACCATAACTGCATCATAGTTAAAAGTCAACCACCATATCCTCACCATATCCATTATGGTATTTGATATGAGAAATAATATCTACACTGTAAAAAAACTATGATCAATCACACCACACCACACCACACCACACCACATCAATGAAAATTATTTATTACACTTAATAACATTATGCATAAGATCTTTGAAGGTTTTGTTTGTAGTAAATAAAATAACAAAATAGAAATATGAATCATCATCATGTTCATATTATATAATAAAATTTACTAGATCTTTTACTCGTGCGAACATACATTCTAACTTTCTTTAAAAAGACTAATATATATATGTATATATATGCATATATATAATATTTTCCAATTATACATATTATTACATTCCAAGTTCAGACATCACTCTTTTCCAAAATATATTATGCCCCCTTACAAATATTCATTTTTTTCAAAATAATGTTTAAAATAGTTCCTCAAGTCTCTACCCTATAAAGTTATCTGCTTCATTTATAGCATGTAAGATATTCCTTTTCATCTATATATTTATTTGTATTGAGACAAAAATAGATTGACATTTAGAATTAAGTCTGATGACCGATTTTCTAACAGAGAGATAAAATTCAAAACTATTAAGAGAGGGTGATAAATTATTTGAATAAACTATGAATAAAGATAACTAGTAATAATCGATGTAGTCAGTGTTATATTTCTTTGCTGTATTTCAAACCAAAAGGCAAAAGGTTTAGTCCCATATTGCTTGTGTTGGAGACCTCCCTCCTCCTTATATATGGACTCTTGTCCATAGTACAATTGAGGAATGAAAGGGAATAGGCCCTACGCACGCGCATGGTGGGCCTTGCCAATGGGGTTTGGGCCGGCCCGGTCCAGAAACCCTTTAATCGGGCGCGTCGGTGCACGTTGCATCCCGCACGCAGGGGGGTGCAAATCTGGCCTCCCGGAGCCCCTTGTGTTGGTTATTTATGTTCGCCGTCGAGTACCGCGGAGATACTCTTAAGGACAGTGCATCTCGCACGCCTCAGCGATACTCTGGTATGCTCTTTTATGTTTACGTCTTTTCATCGTGGTTTGTACCCTTATAGGATCAACAATCTTAAGAGTAACTTGTTTCTCTAATGGGTAATAATATGGAAAGTTTTGAAACCCCTTTATGCCTGTGACACCATCAAATAATAACAACCAAATCATCACTGTTTCTACTATTTCGCAAACACCAATCCCTGATGTTACGAAAATTGAACAGTTTAATGGACAACAATATAGGCGTTGGCAAGAAAAAAATATTACTGCTTTAGAAGTTTCTAATGTCTCGTTTGCTTTAACTGAACCCAAACCTGAAAATGATTCTGTTGATTGGGAAAAAGCAAATCGCATTTGTCGACATGTGATTCTAAGTACATTGTCTAACCAACTGCCCTAAACCCTAAACCCTAAACCCTAAACCCTAAACCCTAAACCCTAAACCCTAAACCCTAAACCCTAAAATTGCATCCAAAATTTGGGAAAGTCTAAATAAAAAATATATTCTGGAAGAGGCTTCTACCCAAAAATTTACTATTGTGAATTTTCTAAATTTTCATATGACTGAAGATAAAGATATAACAACTCAAATTCATGAATTTCATATTTTTACTTGATGATTTGAAAAATGAAAAAATTGATCTTCCTGAGTCTTTCGTTGTGGGTTCTTTAATTGAAAAATTGCCTGATTCTTAGAAACATTACAAGAACAATTTAAAGAACAAGAGAAAGACAATGTCACTGGATGATGTAATAATACATATCCGAGTTGAAGATCAAAATCGTACTAGAGAAAAATCCGAACTAAATAAAGAGTTGTCATGTACTGCTAACTTTGTTAATAATGAAGTTAAAGAAAATAAAGTTTCTACTGATCAGTCTAAAAATAAGTGAAAAAATAAGAAAGGGAAAGGAAATAAGAATAAATATAAAGGAAACAAATATATTAATAAAAGGAATGTTTTTTTCTATGTTTGTGGAAAACCTGGTCATACTTCTCCTAAATGCAGGCATAGGAAGAAACAAGCGGTGGATTCGAAGGAACCTTCAACCAACCTTGTTACTGAGGACGTATTTGTGGCATTTGTCAGCATTGTCAGCATAGGATCATTCCACCAGAATGATTGGATCATTGACTCGGGGGCTAGTCGCCACATCAGTGGCAACAGAGATGCCTTTGTGACCTACATTGAAGTAGGATAGGAGGAACATCGGGTTGTCATGGGCAACTCAACTGCTTCTCCTGTGACCGGAAAGGGCAATGTCATGATCAAGATGACTTCTGGAAAAATTTTGCTGATCAAAGATGTATTGTTTGTCCCAGATATCTGTGTTAATTTAATTTCTGTTTCTCAACTTGTTAAGTTTGGGGTTAAAGTGTTTGTTGAATCAAACAAGGTCATTCTCACCAAGTCTGAGGACTACTTAGGCATGGGTTACTGCTCAAATGGTCTCTTTCTGTTGAATGTACCAAACTCTTATGCTAATGAAATAAGTCCTTCTGCTTATATCGTTGATTCTTTTGATGTATGGCACAGTAGATTAGGACATGTTAATTTAAATATTTACAACACATGAAAACTTTAGGTTTACTAAAGGATATTGATGGTGTTGTTAATTTAAATAATAAATGTCAAATATGTGCTGAAACTAAATCTACCAAGAAACTGTGTCCTCAATTTTCACATAGAAATTCTGAATTGCTCGATTTAATTCACACTGATCTTGGATATTTAAAAGGAAATCTATCTAAAGGTGGGAAATGTTTCTACATTATTTTTGTAGATGATTTCTCACGATATACAAAATTATATGTACTACATTTAAAGGATGAAGCCTTTGGAATGTTTTTTAATTATAAAACAGAAGTAGAAAATCAACTCAATAAGAAAATAAAATGTCTTCGCTCAGATAGGGGTGGTGAATATGATTGTTCTCCCTTTAATGAATTTTGCGTGAACCATGGTATTATACATGAATACACACCTCCATATTCACCTCAATCAAATGGAATTGCTGAATGTAAAAATAGAACTCTAAAGGAGATGATGAATTCTATTTTAATCAATTCAGGAGCACCCAACAACTTGTGGGGGGAAGTGATTTTGTCATCTTGTTTTCTTCAAAATCGCATCCCTAGTAGGAAGACAAATAAGACACCATATGAATTATGGAAAGGATATCCTCCTGATTTGAAATACCTCAAAGTGTGGGGGTGTCTAGCTAAAGTCTTATTAACTGAGCCTAAGAAATGAAAATTGGGATCTAGAACCCTAGATGGTGTTTTTATAGGTTATGCTCAGAATAGTGCTGCATATAGATTCTTGGTTATTAGAAGTGGCAACAATATTGTAGAACCTAATACTATTGTTGAATCTAAAAATGTTGAATTTTTGAGCATATTTTTCCTATGAAAACTCCCTTAGAAAACTTAGCTAATCCTTCAAATGAAATTTTAGAGAATATCCCAAGTACATCCAATTCTAATGATGTTTTATAACCGGATGATATAGAACCTAGAAGATCCACTAGGATGAGGAAGGAAAAGAATCTTGGTGATGATTTCTATTCCTTTATAGTGGATAATGATCCTCAATCTTACAATGAAGCTATTAATTCAACTGATTCCTCTTTAAGGAAGGAAGCAATTAATAGTGAGATTGAATCTATATTATCTAATCATACATGGGAATTAGTGGATCTTCCACCAGGTATTAAACCCATAGGATGTAAATGGATATTTAAAAGAAAATTGAAAACAGATGGGACTGTAGATAAATACAAAGCTCGTTTGGTTGCCAAGGGATATAAACAACAAAAGGATATTGACTATTTTGATACCTTTGCTCCTGTTACTAGAATCTCTTCAATTAGGATTTTAATTGCTTTGGCATCTATTAAGAAATTAATTATACACCAAATGGATGTTAAAACTGCTTTCTTGAATGGAGATTTAGATGAGGAAATTTATATGGATCAACCTGAAGGGTATGTAGTTTCGGGAAAAGAACATATGGTATGCAGACTAATCGAATCTCTCTATGGTTTGAAACAAGCACCTAAACAGTGGCATGAGAAATTTGATAAGGTCGTTGTATCATATGGATTCCATATAAATGAAGGAGACAAATGTATATATTCTAAAGTCGATAACCAAGGCTGTGTTATAATATGTCTCTATGTAGATGACATGCTTATTTTTGGCACTAATATTGATATAATAAATAGTACAAAAGGCTTCTTGGCTTCTAAATTTGACATGAAAGATATGGGTGAGGCAGATGTAATTTTAGGAATTAAACTTCTTAAAATTGATGATTGCATCATGCTATCCCAAGAACACTATGTTGAGAAAATTCTCAATAAGTTTTCAATGTTTGATTGTAAGCCGGTAAGTACACCTTTTAATTCTAATTGCAATCTCAAGAGAAATAAAAGTAATAGTGTTCAACAAGTCAAATATGCACAAGTAATTGGAAGCCTGATGTACTTAATGAACTGTACTCGTCCAGATCTAGCATATGCAATGGGGAGATTAAGTAGATATACTCAAAATCCTAATAAGGATCATTGGGATGCTCTACATAGGGTTTTAAGATACCTTAAAGGCACAATTAATCATGGATTGATTTTTTGTGGATCTCCAACTGTGCTAGAAGGATATTGTGATTCCAATTGGATTTCTGATTCAGATGAATTGAAATCTACAAGTGGTTACATCTTCACTATGGGTGGAGGTGTTGTGTCTTGGAAATCCTCCAAGCAAACATGTATAGCTCGTTCCACTATGGAATCTGAGTTTATTGCCTTAGAAAAGGCTGGGACTGAATCCGAATGGCTAAGACATGTTCTAATGGATCTTCCCATTTGGGAGAAACCTTCTCCACCAGTGTTTATACACTGTGATAATAAAGCTACCATAGCAAGAGCTAAAAACAAAGTTTATAATGGGAAAAGTAGACATATTCGTCTACGTCACAATATTGTGAGGCAGATTGCATGTGATAGCATAATCTCAATGGATTATGTTAGGTCAGAATTAAACTTGGTCGATCCTTTGACAAAGCCATTAAGTCAACGACTAGTGAGCGATACATCGAAGAGAATGGGACTATGCCCATACTAGAAGTCGAAGTGATGGACACCCAACCTTCATGAACGGTGGTCCCGGGAAGAAGGTTCAATGGGAAAAATTAAGTCACTAGAGGACTCAAATTGTTGTAATAATTGTATCTCATTCTTATGATGTAAATAACAATTTATAGTGATTCAGTTGAATATAATTCTTAATGAATTTCATAGCCATTAATGGTGGTGTATATACTACAATATATGCTTGATGAAAGTCCAACTATATGAGTGTGGAGTGGGGTCGCTCCTACTGAGATTTGGGCAAATCTCTAGAGCATTCATGAATTTTCCCAGTAGGCGCATGGCCTAAAGGTACCAATCCGTAAGAAAGGTAATTGATTTTATGAATGTCATGTGAGTAATGTACTACTAATCAGATAAAGGAGGAATTGGTTCAAGAACATAGTTCCACCAATCTTCTACAGATTACGTACATCTACTCTATGCTTTAGTTCAAAGAACTCAGTTCTACCAAAGCTTATGCATGTCATTTGTTTAAGTTCTTCCAGTGGTCAACTCAGTTTTTATATTGTTTGTTTTGAAATAGTTGGGGGATTATTATACTTCTTTTCTGTATTTCAAACCAAAAGGCAAAAGGTTTAGTCTCATATTGCTTGTGTTGGAGACCTCCCTCCTCCTTATATATGGACCCTTGTCCATAGTACAATTGAGGAATGAAAGGGAATAGGCCCTACGCATGCGCATGGTGGGCCTTGCCAATGGGGTTTGGGTCGGCCCAGTCTGGAAACCCTTTAATCGGGCGCGTCGGCGCATGTCGCATCCCCCGCGTAGGGGGGGTGCAAATCCGGCATCCCAGAGCCCCTTGTGCGGGCGTGGCCCCGGCTTGGTTTTTCCCTTCGGTTCATTGAACCATTTTTTAACCTGGGCCGCTGCAATGAACCTGTTCGTTTGGCAGTTCCATACCGCACCACGTTTTGCAACCGAACACATCCTTTCACGCTTCATTTCCTAGTTATTTATGTTTGTTTTCTGCTATCGTTCGGTATAGATGAAAAACTTCTCTCATTTCTTCTTCCTCTCTTCTCCTCCGCCTACAGTCTACCCACTGGAAGAACGATCATTTACCTTTCGTCCGTCGCCATGACTGTGTGTGCACGCTTCACGTCGATACACGTTGTTGGATCCTGGGAGAGTACCGTGCAGGAGACTACTGCACAGACGTTCGCCGTCGAGTACCGCGGAGATACTCTTAAGGACAGTGCATCTCGCACGCCTCAGTGATACTCTGGCATACTCTTTTATGTTTACGCCTTTTCATCGTGGTTTGTACCCTTATACGATCAACAATCAGTTCTTCTTGACTCTTTTTCTCTTTTATGACTTTTTATTTTTTCACCTTTTTTATTGTCCTTAACTTGATTTTGTCTTTATTGGTAGTTGTATGTCTGAGTCAAATAATAATAATTCATATATAATAACAAAATAAATTCTCACTTTAATTTTCTATCCTATTTCCTAGTTAATCGTGTTTCTATTGGAGATTGTAATGAAACAAGTCAAGAAAGTCTACAAATTATGCATTAATTGATTCCACAAATGACAACACCTATCTACCACCATAATATGTATGACTCAATAATTTAGTTAATATACACATTATTATAAAGAAAAATATATAAAAGTAAATTATTAATGATAATATTTTCATGTACTTGCAGAAGATGTATGTTTAGAAATTATAAAAAGATGACAACCTACGTGTTTAATAATCACAAAAGAATGGAAGTTCCTACTTCTCTAGACATTAAATATCATTAAATGATAGATATTTAATATCTCTATGAGAAACACAATAAATAATACAATAAGAATAATGTACTACATATATTTATATACCTTCAAAATAAATTAACTATTTTCTTTTGATAATGCACCACACCACTCCAATATTAAAAAAATTGAACCATATCTACAACAGAACCGTTTGGTGCAATTTTGTGGTGTAAAATGTTGTGTAGTTATCTAAATATATACTCTTTACAACACCATCGTCATCCATATGTAACTTTCAAGAAGTTATAATCAAGTTCATACTTTTTTGTGATTTCTTACAATAAATCAACCGCAACCCAAGTTAATATTGATTCTAGTGATTTTAATTGTTTTTTTGTACGCATTTGTATAGATATATAAGTGAACTGAAGTAAATTAGTAAATTTAAAATAAAATGAGATGTGAGAATTGAGAAGTGTGGACATAATAGGACATTACGATGGACATGGTAGTAGTGATGAAGAAAATTAAGTACATCATAAAGGAAAAACCATCATGTTTGGACCATGTTTGGGAATCGATCAGGATATCCCTCCCAGAGTACAATACCCCTTGGCACATTAAAAACCAAATTATAGTCCTATTTGGAAACAAATTTTCGTTACCTTCATTTAACCTTGTTCATGTTTAGGTGCATGCTGGGCTGAAACTGCGGTGGTTTTGACAAAAAAGTGTCTTTTAATATCGTGATTAGCATTGGATAAATTTTGTTTTGTTTACCACATTTAGAGGATTCCGAAATTATACTGAATGAAAAGGCCACACATTGGCAAGGATTATATATAGTTAATAAGTTGATAATTTTTCATAGAAAACAATATGAGAACAAAATTATCATATGTTTGTACTTATGTTATACTACAATTGTAATAGTCATTGATTTAATAATCATAGACTCTAATTATGGTCAGGTATTATTCAATAAAAACTATTAAAATCATTCCATGTGATTGTGTTATATTGTCCATTTCAAAATGAATTTCCTGATGATACAATAGATATATAACAAATGAATCTTGTTACATTACATTGTTTATTATAGTCTACATTGTGCAATAAAAAGACCACATATGATAAATCATATATGATAAGGGAAATTTCTATTATAACATGGATTTTCTTGAGAGGAGGCTCGAAGTGGTCTATGAGGCTATATCACCATGTCCACTCTTCAAAATTTTATTTTTCTTAATATATATATATATATATATATATATTTATATATATATATATATATATATATATATATATACGACATGTATATGTGATGGTTCAATTGATACCCTGACCATTCAGTTATTTTAATAACCCAATTTTTAAAACTCAAATGTTGATTGACCTCTACTCATTATCATAGATTTTCATAATGAGCCATATCACCCATGAAACTCTTTACTGCAAGTGATTTGTTGATTTGTGATTTCATCTTAAATTTCAATGTCCATGTAAATATTTACAATGTGTTAAATACTTTTAACTTGAACTGGATTTACCCACTATAATAATATGTTAAATGATTTTATTTCAAATATGATTACCCAAGAGAATTAAATCATAAATGGAATTCTAAATTAAGCTTAAAATAATGATTGAATGTTAATCACAACAATGTCACATCAATCAATACAATGATTTGAAGGAATAACTTAAACTTTTAGAAGGTCCACTACATAAGTCTTAGATCCATAGGCAAGTACTGAAGTTCAAAATTTCCAAAATCGTCAAGGTGAAGGTGGACACATTTTACAATTTAAGTATTTCAATTTGATATAATAGACATAGTTCATTTAGTTCACTTTAGTGATGCCCCTGAGATCCATTGTTTTACACCAAACAACTTTATATTTACAGTTTTAAGGGACTCCATAGTTGCATCAAGATCTTTTGCCCAAGAAAATTCCCTATGACTGCATTATGTTCCAGTTGTGTGTCAAACACATCTTGGCCATACATTCACCTACAGTTGGGGATTACTTCCTTCTTCTTCTAAATGTACATGGTTGAGATGCATCCGAAACAGTGACATTGGAACAAGGAATATGATTCCCACTAATGATACATGACCAGATCATTTTTTCGATAAAATATGAGACACATTACATTTTGATTAATATATAGTTGTTTATTATTGGTAGGGTGGATCTCCTTAGGGGCTAGGGGGCCACGCCCCCCCCCCCAAAAAAAACTTCAACTTTGATGTCATGTACACATTTTTAGAAACATATTATGTTATTTTATGCCATGGCTCTTCTAATTTTATCAAAAAATTATATTAACATAATTACAAGAAAATTATTGAAATAAGAGTATGATGTTACAATTAAAAAAATATATTTTTACAATGCAATCACACTTTATTACAAGATTAAAATATGAAAGCAAAATAAGAGACGTATACGACAAAAAATGAAAGAAACGGGTTAAGTGTTGTCTTCATGATTTATTTAGTGCAATAAAGACAAAGCTTATATGTAACTAAATTATGATTTAAGTATTTAGCATTAAATTATAAAAGCATAATTAAAAACCAATGAAGTGGCACCCCAGTGTAAAAGTGATTCATGTAAGACCAAGAGGTCATGAGTTCAAACTCAGGGGACAGGAAAAATGAATCGCCAATTTTATTTAAAAAAAAGCATAATAAAGAAGGTTTATACAGTAACATATATATGTATGTAAAAATAATGAATAAATCAATTAATGTAATCTTGCTAAGAAGTGATTAATGTATAAATTATGAAACCGATAGAGAATATTTAAGCATTGAATGTATATCGAAGATGAAGATATTTACATCATGACAAGGAAGCCACCACCATCGAAGGTGCACTCAAAGGCTCCCAACTCCCAAGGAAAGATTAACCATGCGAAGACCACCATTTTATTATTATTTAGAATAATGGATCTTAGTACAACATTCAATCTATAAATCCAGCAAATCATTTAAAGACTGTGAAAAATCTGATTTCTCACAGCTAGAGTGTAAGCCATTTTTAAAATGTGATTAGGTTAACCATATCAAATTGGTTGCATGACGATTCTTTGAATCTTCAACACTTAAAGCCTATAGGTTATACTTGATTTTTGTTTTTTTTTCTTTGTTTATGCTTAACGTGGTGAGATGTTCATATAGATTGACACTATGGTTTATTGTTCTTACCTTCAAAGTTGACCAAGTGGAACTGAGGTTTTACACTAGAAGGCTTAAGCTCCCATACACTCAAGAATAACCAAGGACATGCCATTATGGAGTTGAAAAAATCTGAATTGTTATTGTCCATAATATCAATAGTAGCCTATGTATAAGGATCTTTACAAAGGGAGTTGAACAGATAATGGAACAGAATGGGATGCACATTCGTCATATTAATCATTCTAAATACATCAATTTTTTGTAACTTCTGTTGTTTCAATATATATGAATAGTTTCAAATCAAGTATTGAATGCATCTATTTATGAAACTACTTCTATTTAATATCCTGATTGTGTGAACGCCTTAAGTATAACAGTGATGCCCCAAAAACTTGTAATAACGGTTTTGAGTATTAATTTTCGGCAACTGAAAGGTTACCGTACAACAATATATATATATATATATATATACATATATATATGTATATATATATATATATATATATATATTAGTTCAATGTGTTTGCATGATAAGATACATTACCATAACACAATATTTGATTTTAGATTCTAATATTTGAGGTAATACAAAAATGAAATCCACTCTCATGTCCACTTTGCTTCTCGCCATAATTTTCCTAACTAAAACATTAGTGTTTGCAAGAAATGTACCTCCACATTATCCATATTTCTTCCCCCCACCTCCTCCAATATGCGGATTTTGCCGTAAATTGGGTCAAATTGCCGCATCTCTAGCACATTGTTGAAGTCCAAAAGAAAATTTCATAGATATTTTTGAATTTGTGTTAAGAGATTGTTTTTGTCATGTATCCAAATAATGTTATTATATAGATAAATGCAATAAATACTCATTGAATAAAGTGGCATTGCAATAACGAAAAGATTGTACCGATGTGTTCTGAGTTATTTTGCCCATGTTGATCCATATGAATTTGTCAGAGTTCTTGTCACTTATTACATAAAGTAAAAATGTTCCAAAATTATATAAAACTATATTTGGAATATTTTCAAAACCACACCCAAATCATATATGCAAGATTAGTTTAAAATTTACTGATTATGAAGTGAAAAATGAAGTGTGAAATTTGTATCTTCCCCTATGTGAATTCCCTTAAAAGTAAACTTTTGACTTAAGAGGTATGAAGAAAACATATGTGTCTACAAAAAGAACAAATTTTAGTCGTATTTACAATTTGAATTTACTTATATTTTCAATTATTCTTTGTGCCACATGCTCTTTGTTTTATTACTCTAAGGTGGCCTTCCAGTGAAAATATTATTTTACCTACAAGCTATGATCCCACTTTCTGGCGTCAAGTGTAGTAACTATGGAATATTATATCTTAGTCAATACAACAATTTCATTGACCTAGGTATGTCAATGAGCCTACATATATAATAAAAAATTACTAATTGCATAATTGATGGAGGGGTAAAATTAGACAATTTGTTTATCCCCAAACTAACTTTTTTATGAATAAATTATATATTGATCTTTTAACAAAGTTTTTGAACAATAATCATTCTATCTACAATTGAGAATTGTTTTAGGAAATTGAGTAGCTAAACAAAAAATTATTTGGAAATATACATGTTTGATAGAATAGGATTTACTAACTTTCTTTATTGACCAATAAAGATGAAAGGATTGTAATCTTATTCTAATGCAATGATATTTTCATCGCAAATAATAGCTTCTCACTCAATTTCACAAATGCAATTGATAATGGAGAATGAAGAAAGAGGAGTAGATAAGATATGACCAACAATACCAAGCATCATACTTAACTCCAAATGAAATACTTGATCATTTAAAACAAATTACCAACTTAACATAATACTTTATATTCTTGGGAGTCTTATACATACATTACAATAAGACTTTCATTTTTATTAATGTAGGTGATAAGTTATATAGAACTCATTTTTGAGAGCTCTAATTCAAGTTCTAGAACTCAAGTTACATTCACATATTGATTAGTTATAAGTGTGAATGTATATATTTTTTAAAAATGTTTATGATTATAATAACATAATATAGTAATAAGTAGATAAGGCAATATTACAGAGAAAAAATCATATCATGTTAATATAACCCCATCACTTTTTCTACTATGATAACTTCACCAAGTGGTTACTGTGAATTATTGCTTCTTTAGAAAACCATTATGGTGTGGTGTGATTATGGCTTATGCAAAAAAGTTGTGGTTAAAAACATCAATCTTTTGTAGCTAAAGGCTTTAACTATAAAAAAAATTGTAGTAAAAACCCCATATGTTGTAGCTAAAGGGTTTAACTACATATTTCTTTACACATACAAGTTGTAGTATATGCTCATATAACTAAAGCCTTTAATTATATTTTTCAAATATGTAGTTAGATAATCCATTCGCTACAAAGTCATATTTATCCGGAAGTGTAGCTAGATATTGTCCTTACATATTTAAATATAAGTATAATTATAGCTAAATGTATGACTACAATTACATATATAGTCAGTATGTTCCAAAAACATGAAGTTAATACATTTTATATATATTTAGTGTGTAGGGAAAGGTAGCAGTTACTATATACATATATATGTAGTGGATTATGCATCTAGCTGCATGTGTAGTGCCATTTAGTACACATACATATATGCTTAGCTGGAATATATATATATATATATATATATATATATAGAGAGAGAGAGAGAGAGAGAGAGAGAGAGAGTCAGGCTAGAATACACTGGAGTGTATCTGGAGCGGAATACACTCAAGTAGTTTTTTATGATGCAATATTTTTTTTTGAAAATCTAATCCATTGATCTTATTAAACATCCCGTGAACAACACATACACAAAATTTGAGCACATTTGGATATGTATAGCTCATGTTATGAAGACCGCAAAAATTATGCATTTCAAATTAGTTTTGCGCGTCGATTTTGTTGCCCTTGGATGAGTGACTTACCTCATCCAAATGAGCTAAAAATTTGTTTGTAGCCTAGTTATAGTATGATGGTGAAGATCAATGGTTTACATTTAGTAAAAAATAGTCTTGATATGCAAACACACTTGAGTGTATTCGTGTGATCCGTACACTCGAGTGTATTCTAGCCTGACTCTCTCTCTCTCTCTCTCTCTATATATATATATATATATATATATATATATATATATATATATATATAGTGTAATTTGTTAATACACAATCTCTTTTCGTAACAAAATTGTAGTATTTAAAGCAAGTTATGCTCATTATGCCAATAATATTACTTTCATTTATAATGAAACATCGAATGTACATGGGGAGGACGTATACCTTATCCCTATTATACAATGCGTACAAAGAAAAGTATATACATATATAAATGATTCTGTGGTCTACTAACATCTTTGCGAAAGAGTTGTCATTCTCGGCCAATTTTAACATCCGTGTTGTCTTCTTCTTTTGTTCGAGCTCTTGTTGTTCGGCCAACATCGTCCAAAAGCACCCGAGATAAGAATATGAAAAGAACCTTCTAAGCAGAGATAGAAGGAATATCATCCCTATGAAGTTGGTCGCTATGTTTGCAGATGATGATAGTGGTTGTTCAAATATATACACAGGTATATGAAATGCAGCCTTCTCATAGCAGCAAAGAGCCATATCAAATTGCAACATATCATGATACATTGTTGCGTCTGTGGCTGTTGCTATAGTTGTGACTGGGCAGGCCTGGGCTTCAAATGGAGATGCATCATCATGCTTCACAGGAGAGAACCTTTTGCGTTGGGGTTGTCTTTGATACTTCTTATACTATGTATCTGAATTCTTGACGTTGTTAAGCTCAATCTGTAATTCAGGTAATGGAAGTTGCTATGATGTCGAAGCTTGTACTTCTCTTAATCCTAAAAATAAGTTTTTACAAATGGGGAGGCATTAAAAATAAGGTAAAGATCATCCAAATAGATTAATAAAGATATATAAGCATTCATACATGGAATAAATGAAGGTTGCTATGAGAATAAGATGACATAATTAGTACCTTAAAGAGATGAGAAGTATCTAAGCAACTCATCCATCTTTTGTTGTAGTCCAAGCATTGTATGGGAGAGTTGTACGATAGTTCACTTGCACCATTGAGGCTTTCCATGTCCAAAATTTTTAGTCTATAACCTACACAATAAGGTCATTCATTTAGACCATTTGAAAGTACAACCCAATAACATTATTAGTTCTAAATTATACCAATTGTACAACCATCGTAGTACTTTGTCATATTCATTTTTATATGTAAAAGGCCTTCTCTTAACATTTTACGGAAAGACTTATAGATTTAACATTCATAGTTAGAAAAAAAAAGAAATTGCAGATCTGAACTTGGCCTTTCATTGATTTGCAGTGGGTCAATTGTATCACTCATCGTACAATTTGAAACCTAACGAAATTGATTTAATGAACAGAATAATTTAGTACATACACCAATATACAAACATAAGAATATCTAACCATCCAACAATCCATACCATATATTGTGCAATTTTAGTGGCTTGATAGAGATCACTGCATGCGCCAAAAGCATCTGAGTGAAAATAGAAGGATAACCAAATGTGTTTGAGTGAATCAGAAATTAAGAACTCATAACATGTGGCATATTCTCAACAGATATCTTCTGTGTAACCTTAATCTGAATGATAAAATCTAAGAACCACATCCTCCCATGCCTCTTCTTCTACTGCCCCACATCCTCCCCTTACTGTTGCTCCTTTCATCTAC
This sequence comes from Alisma plantago-aquatica, assembly GCA_963693085.1. Taxonomy (NCBI): domain Eukaryota; kingdom Viridiplantae; phylum Streptophyta; class Magnoliopsida; order Alismatales; family Alismataceae; genus Alisma; species Alisma plantago-aquatica. The sequence goes on along the minus strand of OY856413.1, from coordinate 542,421,598 downwards.
CCTCAGCACCTCGCTACTACCCCTATCTCCAACATGACCTTAAATCTACCATCGGGACTACCCCAAACATGAGCTCTCCTGCAGCGGCATCACTTCTACCTCGAAAATGACCTCTTCATCTTGGTGGCCTCATCATTGATATTCAGTTGGCTGGGAGCTTTGAGAAAGACAAGTACATAAACAAAATGACAAAGATACATATAGTACATGGAGCATATATAAACATAACAGTAACTGAATTCAACTTTAAGGAGATTATGCAGTTGGGAACTGAGAACACATCATAAATATGGGGTTGTTTGAATTCAAATGTGCTTTGTTTTGACCCATTTTAAACTGAGTTAACTAATAATTGAAACTCATAGCAGAATTGAAAATGTAATATGCATTTGCATATGAATTTTGTTATAATGAAAAGGTAAATGCATATTTTATATATGGTAAAATTAAGCAACTATATGCAAATTTTATGTAAAATGAATATGTTCTTATAATGAAAATCAAATTGGAGACATATCTCTTCAACAACAAAGAGATATGTCTCATTTCCTATTGGAAGTGACTTATTTGGAATTCTTGATTAGCTTGAAACAAGGTCATGTGAAAACAAAGTAACTACCTGGGGAGTCTACTATCTCTGCCTGGATGGATGTAGATTTGTTAATGATTAGATAGTGATCCTGAGCTTTGCTCGTAGAGCATCTAATAGAGATGGTGGCACAAGTGGTCGGTGTGGTACACCATCCTGATGCCCTGAGTGCTCTCACTATGGTTGGAAGGGCCATACTAAGGATACATGTTATTAGGATTTCCTGCCAAAGCTGCAAATGTAGTGTAAACTGGATAACATCCTCAAGAGGAGTTTAAAGATCAGATTTCTTTGAGAAAAGAGGAGTGCAATCAATTGATTGAATCAGCAAACAAATGCCTCAATGACTTCTCTTTCTTAGCAATCACTAGTTCCCTTCCAAATCATTGTGCATTTCCTATAGTCCTGGTGGTGGTCTTGGTTTGTAGTTAAATGATATGTTGTGCTTACCTTGTCAATTAGTTGGACATGAGTATAAGGTTTAGAGATGAACGAAGGTTATTGTGGTGATAGAAGAAAACTGGAGCATTCCAGTCAGGTGAAACTAGAACACAAAAAATCTATCATCTTTTTTCAATGTATGCAACTCTATTGTTCTATATTTTGTTATGACTCCAATGGATAGTGGACACTTTATTATAAAGAGATTATCCTGGCTGACCTAAGGTAATAGTCCACACAAGTTGCTTATTTTACAACTGTTGGTCTTTCCAATGTGCATATTAATCATCATGGTTAGTGACTTCTTTTAATGATAGCCAAAGAAGGGGCAATTATTTTTGTCTTATCATGTAATTGTTGGTATTTTCAATGTGCGTTTTAATTATCAACGTGAATAAGTGGCTTTAATGGAGTCAAATAGATGGTAACTTCTAATGCCTTAAATGTCGTCAATATACTCATGACTCAAAACATAAAGCAAAAGACTTTTCACAAAAAAATATAAATAAATTTTATTCAATAATAAGAAATATGGACGGAGTTGATGGCTATAAAACTGATTGTTGAAATAACAAAATAGAAAAAAAATCATATCCTAATAATATAATTGCATCATTTTTTTTCTATCGTGATAACCCCACCAACCGGATAGTATGAATTGTTTCTTCTTTAGAAAACTACTATGGTGTGGTATGAATATGGTTTCTGTGACAAAGTGGTTTTCTGGCTTAATTCCGAGGACGGAATATCTTTTAAGGTGTGTAGGATGTAATGGAGTGGACTTTTGGATTCCTTAATCGTCCAATGACATAAGTGAAATCAAGTTCCAAGCTTTTGACAAAGTTGGTGCTGATGTGAGGTTGATATCATGATTAAGATCCCTCTCTTTTTATGCCTTTTTGAGGAATTTACTTTAATGGTCTAACAATTGAGTTTTAGCAACAAATTCGTGTACAAGGTACCTTTTGTAGTGAGGAAGCTATGGTTAAAATTTGGTGGCAATTGGATGTTCCTAGAGGGAGTTGTTAAGGTTTAATATTTGGAAAATAATGTGTATTATTGAAGGATGATGGACCAAAATTGTGAGTTCTTTGCCTAGGTTAGCTGGGTCATGCACCCATGGGTCCTTGTCTGGGAAGCATGGCTATGTTATGGCCTTAGATCCCCGATCCAGCAGATACAACTCAATATATTGAGAGTGCCACGTATCCAACATGGTGTGGATGGATTCTAGCCTTCGATGAGATCAGACGGTCAAAATGCATAGTCTTCCACCTAGAAGTCAGAAGGTGATCATGTACATCTGAATGATCCCACGTCATGAGTGGTGGCCTAAGGAAGAAAGGGGAGTGGGTGGTTGCTTTGGCCTTTTCGATACATACAGACTGACACACTAGACCACTCAAGGCTACTTCACCATCACTTGAGTATGGAAACAGACCACGACGCATCCCTGTGTGAGGTTAGATGTTGAGCCCAGTTTTTGGGTGATGTCGACGGGAGCCATGCCGAAGGGAGATGCTGCCACAGAGGTTAGACCACAAAGCCAAGCCAACAAGGGCGTCGTGGGAGAAATGGAGAAAGAAGAAGGGAGGGGGCAAAACCTGCAGAGGTCCATTTTCTCGTTGTCGAGCCACGCTGATACAACAGAAGTGAAGGCGGCGGCTCTGGTAGTGCTAGCACAGACTCGCATGGAGGAGGATGTGCGCCGAGACTCCCATTGGGATGAGGACGGTGACCTCAGGCAGACCAAGACAGGGAGGAGAACCCCCTTTCACCACTGCAGTAGCAGCTGTGGATGGTGACCCCCAGCTCCGGCAGCTACCAGACGTCTTTGGGTGGCCGAGATGGTTGGGGGGGAAGTCCTCGAACCTATTGGTGGTAGTTTTAGTAAGCTAGAAGCAAGGAAACGGCTGAGACATCTCACCAGAGAGAAGACCTGTGACAACAGCGATCTGACTCAGACGGAGCTTGGAAGGTGAGGAAGAGGATCCTTGACGTCGAGGAGGTCTGTTTGGGATACACAAAGATGTTGCTGGCCGAAAAAGATTGAACAGAAGTTCAACCAACCCTATCTTTCTCACCGGTGTCTTTCGTTGTGGCGGCGCCCAGAGAACCTGAATTGTGGGACTCTGAGATCACGATTTGCGTGAGAAAGAAAGGACCAGGTCCCACTTTCAGTTAAACCAGTTTGTCTAGCTAGAGATAAGGCAATGAACCAGACCAGTTTTGAACTAACTGAACCGCCAGCTCATTGCGTCCAGGATATAAGGAGCCACGTCCAAGCAGAGCCACATGGCGACTGATGGTTGGCCCAAAGGTAACAAAATTCCAGTAAATACCTTTATCTTCAATAATTCACAATAATTATCCTGGTAATCAGAAAAATACAAACAAGGTATCAAAATGTTCAGAACAATGCATAGAACACAGTTGAATGATAATATCAGGCTTTTGATGCTTAAAACACTATGATATCATGTAAGATGCTTTATACTTGTTTCATGAGTAGTAAATATCAAACGATGGCTTAAAATTATGAGAAAATACCAATAAATCATAAATCATGTTTTTAATTCATATAAGGTCAGTAGTTATGATGTTAATGCACGAAATTATGTAATTTGCTTCTTATGGATAATTAGGGATTATAACCCTAAATAAAAGGTAATAAATATAGGCATGCCCAATAAATGTTGAAATTTACAGAATACCCTCATATCAGTAATTGGAAGATAATATGTAGATATGAGATCAAAATGATACACATAATCCATGTTATAAGATGATGTTTACTCTTAATGTGATATAAGCCCTAATATGATTAATGCATGTAACATAGGGTTAACATGTGCACATAATCATATGTAACCAAGTAATCAGATTATGTATCCTAATCTGGAATATAAGATTAGTAACCTAATTACAAGAAGATAAGACAAGTAATGATGCACACATCCTAATGAACTAAGAAAACCCTAGTAAACACGACTAGGGTTAAAGATGATGAGAACCTGATGATAGTATATGATCTTGTCTTAATCAGGGTTTAACCAAGATGTAGTTGACATGAGGATATAGATTGTGTTATCTCTTTGGAAGGTACGCCATTACCTCTTACTTGGCTTATTATATAATATGCTTGTTTTATATATTAGTAAAGACTTGGCATATGGTATTGATTGAAATGATTGTTCTTGTATACTATGTTGTTTGAGCTTTCCATACTTATGATTATGAGCACATCAAACATAATATATTTGTTCCATTATATGAAGCATTATATCTCTTTGGTAAGCATAGTGCTAGTGAGTGATCTATCTCTTTGGTAAGAAAACCACATGTACAATGATATATCTCTTTGGTAAGAAGATCATGAGGCCTGGATGCATCTATCCCATTGGTAGGCAGATGCATAAATATATAATGGAAAATGAGCTTAAAATATGTGCTCTCTTTTGTTAATGAATATCCTTGTGCAAGTATACACTTTTCTTATATTCTTCTGTTACTGCCAAGCATTAGTTTTATCTTATTGCCAAAATATGATGAGAGGTATATAAAAGACATGTAGGCATACTCAGTACAATATTCTTGAATATTGTGCTGATGTGTACCGCATGTAATCTTTTGTTTAGGTTGTGGTTATGCTCTTGAAGATCCAGGATAGTGAGAGTTGTGTGGCGAGCTGATGTACACGTGGACATGTAGTCTTAAGATCCTGTTGTTTAGATGTAGTACATGTATATGTAGTAGTTTGTTGTTCAGTATGTAATACCAAATGTTGTAACAATTCATGTTGTAATTATATGTTGAATGGTGAACATGTGTGTATGATTTTATTATTGTTCATGTACATGTGCTACTGATTGTTTCCTTTTGACTTCCTCTAATTTTCTTCTTCTTAGCCTTGTGTGGGATGTTTAAATTGGGATTCTCCTTGAGGTGTGGGATTCAATTTGGACGTCACACATTAGATTAAGTTTTAGAAAATCTGGGGATGTCACAGGTGGTATCAGAGCATGAACAATAGCAAAGCCTGACATTTGCTCATTATGCAACTCAAACTAAAGAAAACCTTGAACTTAATAATCTTTAGGGTTAGATTAGTCGTCTTTTAGAGACTAGATCTGACCTAGCCTCTAGGTTAGCACCTAGATGTCTAAGAACTAGGTCTACACTGGTGCTTGTTGAGTAGCAAGTCCTTAGATGTCATTCTTTCCTTGTAGTGTAGCGGTATGGGACGTTGCACTATTTTGAAATGATGTGCATCAAGGGAAGAGAAACCCTAGACATATTGCGCATGTTTTCTAGAGTAGCTACACTCGTCTACCCCTTGTTCTCACCCTTTTCACTAGTTTTCATGACAATATACTCTCTACTATGTGTGGGACAATCATTTTCAGGATTTGGTTTTTGATTCCAAACAGATCGAACCTCGATAGTTTTCTCTGACGCTTGTTTTATCAGAGAAAAACTATATAATATTTTATTATGTATATGTATTACAAAAATGTGTCCCCGCACATGTACGAGTAGGAGGTGGTCATGCAACCTGAGTGAAAGTGAATGACATCAGTCTAGAAGAGAGAGTTGTTCTAGATTAGATGTCTAGAGCCTTATTGGAATATATGATAGATGGAATAGATGATATAAGTTTTGATGATATGATGTGAGTCGTATATAGATGATATAAGATGGTTTATGATGATATGTGTTTGTCTTTGAGGACTTAAGTTCAATTTTGAGGATGCAAGATAAGTTTTGATGTTGCAAGTAAATAGGGTTTATGAGATAAGATATGCTAAGTTAAGACAAGGATGTTGTTGGCTCTGATCTCCAAACCGCGATATAATTTCGATTTAAACTTAGCGGAAGCGATTCGATAAACAGCGGAAGACAAAAATCACAGGAAATTAAAACTTTTCGGGACAAGAGCTTGAATCCATAAAAACTTCTTTCATAATAAGAGATAAACTGTTTACATCTCATGATAATTACTTCTTGAGTAATTATATACATCAAGATACAAAATCTCAAGAACTCACACAAAAGACTTCAAGACCTGAGAGTACAGAGGACACATAGGACTGACTCTAACTACGCCACATGGCAGGCTAAATCTCCACCTGAGATTACTGCTGCTCCTGGTGCTGCTGCTGCTGCTGAGATTGGTCACCTGTAGACCGGTTCCTCCGTCTACGACGTCCACCTAAAAAGTTGAAGTCTACGGGGTGAGACAATTTTACATAATTGTCCCAGCGAGAGTTATAACTCTCCGCCAGAAGCTTTATTATAACATCAGAGAATATCTTAAGCAGTAAAGCTTTCAAAGTATTCAATAACAGTTGCAACTATATAACAAGAGTTCAACATTTATGAGACATGAAGAAATATAAGCACTATCACAGTGTATCATCAATCAACTAACTCGTAGTTATCTCTAGCAGGTATACTACGTGGTTGATTATGCTTTACAAACAACATTATGCCCTGTGGAGATGAGGCGTACCACTCATACTCCAACTGATCGCTGAGAAGTCACATCAGTATCATACATAGGTCATTAAGAGAGTCGGATTCTCATGACCTTCATATTCCTCAGTCAGTAAGAGGATCACTTGTAGGACATCTTGTGTCACTACTTATTATAGCTCACCAGGGTAAACTGGTCCTTCGCTATTTTAGAGTTACAGTGGCGTACTGTACTCTCTTCATCATCAGGAGTTTTCATGTTTATCTCCACTGATACGGATATCTATGTTTTCTTCGTCATCAGGAGGTTTCATGTTTACCTTCCACTGATACGGTAGGGTTTAGTAGTGAAGGGTTGACGGATTACACATCTACATCAATCACCTACACTAGGATGTAAGGTTCTACACATCCATATACCCCACATACTCAATAGTATGTGTTCTAGGAGCTCCCTTAGGAAATCCTGTTTCATCATCATTTGATCTCTGACAATGATGGATCTATGATCAGGGCTCTACATTATACTTGATTAGTTAGGTACATTTAGTTATTCATTTAATCATCACACATTATTCTTCAAACAATAACAGTAGCATAATAGCTATGAAAGGAGAATACTAAATGTAACAAGCCTAACTCACATCAATCATCATTTCTCATTATACTCATCACCAGTCATCTCTGAAGCATGACTTGGTGGTATTCATGGCTCTTACAGCCCATTAACTCATAGGATGCCACTGACAAGGCATCAAGATATTTTACTTATTCATAAAGCCTTTAACATGCTTTTAATGAATACAGTATCATCATCCATACCTGGATATGATCACCTTCATATCAGGACCTGCATAGTTAGCTCAACTGATAAAGGTAATTTAAAACAAGGAATATACTTCTCACTCTTATCATAAGAGCTAAGTTCTCTGATTCTTATCAATTAGAGTTTAATACTCATAAAGCATATCATTACCCTTGAATTAGGGTTTACTAATCACATTGAATGCCATTACCCTTGAATTAGGGTTTACTATTCACATTGAAGTGAATTGAACTCATAACATCATCATGTATGTGGAACATCATCATTGATTCTCTCAAACTGGCTTAAGATTCATCATACATCATAATTAGGGTTTCCATGATCTCACACAGGTGGATCATACCCTAATTATGCACATTCATGTGTATTGAAGGTTCTTTAATTGTGTTTCCACCTAAAAAGGGTACTTTCTCTCTCTAGAAGTACTTTCTCTCTCTAGAAGTACTTTCTCTCTCCTCATACTAGTATATGGTGATAACATCCCTCTAGATCAAGTTGAAATAAGTCATCATGGGCTAACATAGCCAAAAACATCACTAACATGTGATTACGGTTTGATTTGATCAAGGTATTACTCAATTGACCCTTCAAGGGTATTTTGGTAATTCACCCCATTGATCACCATCATGGTTCAAATCATTAGTCACTTAATCCCTTAATGTCCTAGGTTATCATTAGGGTTTTAGGTTAGAGCATCTTTGAACCCTTTACATCTCCAATTGGTTAAGTGAAGTCAACCTTTGAACACCTTAAACGATCTCAACCTTCAACATCTAAACGGTTTGAGACCGTTTGGATGGGTTGACCGTTTGCTTTGGTTGACTTCAAGACCGTGTGACCTTCAAGGTCGTGAGCCCAAACCGAGAGGGGGTGTAGACCATTTAACCATGTTGACTTCAAGACCGAGAGGCCTTACATGGTTTGAGACCGTTTGATGTCTCTCGGTCTTGAGACCGTTTGATGTCTCTCGGTCTTGAGACCGTTTGATGTCTCTCGACCTTGAGACTGCGAGGCCTCTCACGGTCTTGAGACCATGAGGCCTCTCACGGTCTTGAGACCGTGAGGTCTCAAACGGTCTTGAGACCGTGAGCCCTCAAACGGTCTTGAGACCGTGAGGCTCACATGGTCTCAACCGTTTGGTCCTTCAACAAGGTTCAAGCTTTTCAATTGATTATGTTTATCAATGTTGAAGCCCCCAAAAGGTCAAAGCCATGGTAACCACTTATGGATTAAGTCAATTAGGGTTATGTTTAACCAATTGGTCACTCAATTGACCCTCAATTGTTAACCAATTAGGGTTGAAGTCGATTCAATTAAGGTCTATCAATGTTCAGCCATCAACACTCAACAATGTGAATCAACTCAAGGTTGAACCCTTCAATTGAGCTCCACTTGGGCCCAAACTTGGCCCAAACGGTCTTGAGATCGTGTGGATGAACTCTACACGGTCTTGATACCGTTTGCCCAAGATTTCATCAAGATCTAGTGTGATTTGATAGGGATTGAACCTTGATTGAGTCACAAATCAGTATTTTGATTAATTTGATAACTTATTGCAATTGGACCCGCAATTGATCAAATTACCTTAACCCTAGACCTCCAAATGGTCTTGGGTTGTCACCACACGTTCTTGAGACCGTTTGGATGAGTTCCAAACGGTCTTGAGACCGTTTGCCCATCCAACTTTTGGATTCTAGTGAAAATTCTTCAAGGTTGGATCCATTGAATTGATTATTATATCAATATTTAATTGCAATGTAATTTGGTATTATTGTACCTTCAATTGGTCAACTATTCTTGACCTCAGACCTCCATACGGTCTTGGGTGATTGCCCACACGGTCTTGAGACCGTTTAGGTCAATCAACCCAAAAACACTCATTATTTTATTGTGATTTCAGTACTGATTTCAATTAGGGTTTGCCCTAGTAATCACCCTTCAACTCTTAGCTCGTTTGGAATTAATCCATCAAATTTGGTGAGTTGTTAATTAACATTATTTTGAACAGTAACCTCATACGGTCAATGCCTGGTCAACGACCTTACACGGTCTTGAGACCGTTTTCCCAAAAAGGCTATTTCAGACCGTTTGAAAATCAGGAATAAATTCAATTAAAGTTGTTGATTAAAAAGGCCATATCTCCCGATTCCTTTGGAGTTAACCTCTCAATTTTTGAGGGTGATTAGTCTACATATTTATATACAGGTTTCTTATACGGTCCACGCTCGGTCAATGCTTCTATACGGTCTTGAAGACCGTTTGCCCACTCTCGGTCTTGAGACCGTTTGCTCACCTCACGGTCTTGAGACCGAGAGAGCAAGTTGGGGAGACCGTTTCATAAAGTGAAAAGCGGTGGATTTTTCTTGGAATTAACGTCTTCATCTCCTAGCTCAAGAACAGAAAGGATTTCCCACGGATTTGCTTGCAAAATAGCAAAGGAAAGTAGGGAAGAAGAAGAACTATCATCTACATGCATAATCAAGATGTATATAACAAAGCATGGGTTTAGAGTTATAAAACCTGCCTAAAGCTTGCTTCTTGAGCTCCAAGCTTTCGAGCTCCAAGCTTTAATGGCGTCCTTGAGCTCTCACAGGTTGTCCAAGGTGAAAACCTCCAGGGAAAGTCAAGAAAAGATGGCTAGAAAGATAGAGCCATGAGAGCTAGCCATGAAATTGACCTTGAATTTGAGTTTTAACCATGAATTTAGGCAAGAAGAGGAATCCAAACCTACCTTGCACCCTTGGTCGTCCTCCTTAGCTCCAAGGCAGTCCTTGGTCGTTTTTGGGTGAATAGAACAGTAAGGAAACGAAGGGAAAGTTCCCTTGCTTAGAGAGGTGGAGTGTATATATACTTGGGGTGGGGTTCTAATTATAAGTTCATAAATTCTCCATAATTTCAACTAAGTCCCTCCACCCTTCATAGCTAGTCCTCTCTTCTTTCTTTTAAGGACAACTTCCTCTTAAGGTCAAGAAATGAGAGCAAAGAAGATCAGCTTATTACTTAAACATACCCATAAAAGGGCTATTGCACATACACCTTGATTATTCAATCACAAAGGTGTAATTCATAACTTGATTATTCAATTGAGGTGACCTCTTCATCATTTCTTCTCTAAATGATGACAAGAGTCTTAATAGATACATTAGATGATATATTTTACAAGTTGCATTCCTTAATTTGGGTAAATTGCATTTTACCCCAAATTAGGGTTTTAAGCATCGGGATTGCTTCCACAGCTGCACCTTGGTGCCCAAGCTTGGGAAATCCCTCTAACTTCAACATAATCATTCTCATGATGTCTCAACATCAGAGAATCATCTTAACATGTGCAATTTGCAAGTTAATCCTTCTAACTGGGTAATTTGCACGTAGGTCCCTGTATTACAAAATAATGCTACAACTTTATATAAAAAGGAGCAAAACGGAAAAATATGTTTCTGAGAAACTTAATTACATGCCCAAAGTTAATCACAAGGATTTAATTACATATTTAGGCAAAACACCTAGGGTTAGCTTATAACCCAGGTCAGGGATGTTACAGATGTGGATCAGCCTGAGCCTCAAGCTCTTTTACAAAGGAGGATTGATAGTGTTGGGACCAGTTATAGGGTTAACTCTAGAGAGAGTGAGATCCATTGGGAGAAGGTTAGAGAACCTAAACTCCAAGATATGAGAATTATGAGATATGTGATATGATATGTCCTAAACTAGACTACTCCTGAGTGATTGAGTTGAGTCGCGCTATGTATGATTCATATAGTCTTGTGAACCCTAGATGTCCTTGGGAGGACCAAACCCTAGAGACAGAGAGAGGCTATCTATATGTGTACATGTGATCATTGAATATGAGTGCCTGCCATCTGGGTGAAGGAGAGAGCCCAAGACCCTGGAGGAGGTAGCTATGTTAGTTTCTGTGAAGCCTCATGCTCGGGTTGGTGGGTTCCCACATAGGAATCTAGTGGTGTATATAAGAGAGTTTTGGGTAAGCATGTTTCATGGTTAGAGATCTATGAAGAGAATGTCATAGCATATTTTGGTTCGTGCTTATGTGGCTAGAGCTTGTTAAGCTATCAACTAGTGCCAATGAGGTATACCTGAGAACCCTAGACCAAGAGGAAAGATAAAGTATAATCATATGAGATACTCATAGAGTTGAGTTAGCTCAGACAGACTAAGCATAGAAATACCCTCATGATATGGGTGAGGAGAACCTTGATTGAGCTAGATAAAGTTTTGATATATGTCAAACAAGCCACTCATATAAGTTTCTTTATCACAATCATGATTTAGTATATGTAAGATGTGATCTAATCTCGAGACGTGATATATAGACATGATATGATGAAACCTAGAAATGGTTTAATAGATATTAATGCATAAGTGGTTAACCATATACATGTATAATGATGATAATGTGATATGGTTGGTTAATCTTGTGATGAAATCACTAGTAAATGTTGTAATTTATTATGAGCAATGAAATAAGATCATGTGAATGAAACATGTTACATGAGGTGTTAATCTTAGTGCCTAATAAAGATGAAAAATATAGTTTGTTAGTTAACACAACATAATGATTATGACACCTTGATATGATCTAGATGGATAAAGTGGGTTAACTTTTGTTAACTCCCTCCTAAAAGGCATATGCAACCCTGATATATGAGATATGTCATGACATAACCTAAGCTCCTAAACCTTGAGTTCAACCTTGAATGGAGTGTTTGTGCACCAAGATGGTTGTAACCCCCCCCCCCCCCAAATAGTGATTTGGATACATGGTTCTAGGTAACCTTTGCGGATATGTTACACCTAGAATAGTGCCTGGATGTTGATGATGACATGGTAGCTTTCCTTGGAGTACGAGTATGGTTGACTTTCGAGGACAAAAGTTCTTTTAAGATGTACATGATGTGACAAAGTGGTTTTCTGGCTTAATTCTGAGGACAAAATATCTTTTAAGGTGTGTAGGATGTAATGGAGTGGACTTTTGGATTCCTTAATCGTCCAATGACATAAGTGAAATCAAGTTCCAAGCTTTTGACAAAGTTGGTGTTGATGTGAGGTTGATATCATGATTAAGATCCCTCTCTTTTTATGCCTTCTTGAGGAATTTACTTGAGTGGTCTAACAATTGAGTTTTGGCAACAAATTCGTGTACAGGTACCTTTTGTAGTGAGGAAGCTATGGTTAAAATTTGGTGGCAATTGGATGTTCCTAGAGGGAGTTGTTAAGGTTTAATATTTGGAAAATAATGTGTATTATTGAAGGATGATGGACCAAAATTGTGAGTTCTTTGCCTAGGTTAGCTGGGTCATGCACCCATGGGTCCTTGGCTGGGAAGCATGGCTATGTTATGGCCTTAGATCCCCGATCTAGCAGATACAACTCCATATATTGAGAGTGCCACGGATCCAACATGGTGTGGATGGATTCTAGCCTTCGATGAGATCAGACGGTCAAAATGCATAGTCTTCCACCTAGTAGTAGAAGGTAAACGTGTACATCTAAATGATCCCACGTCATGAGTGGTGGCCTAAGGAAGAAAGGGGAGTTGGTGGTTTCTTTGGCCTTTTTGATACATACAGACTGACACACTAGACCACTCAAGGCTGCTTCACCAACACCTGAGTATGGAAACAGACCACGACGCATCCCTGTGTGAGGTTAGATGTCGAGCCCAGTTTTTGGGTGATGTCGACGGGAGCCATGCCGAAGGGAGATGCTGCCACAGAGGTCAGACCACAAAGCCAAGCCAACAAGGGCGTCATGGGAGAAATGGAGAAAGAAGAAGGGAGGGGGCAAAACCTGTAGAGGTCCATTTTCTCGTTGTCGAGCCACGCTGACGCAACAGAAGTGAAGGCGGTGGCTCTGGCGGTGCTAGCACAGACTCGCATGGAGGAGGATGTGCGTCGAGACTCCCATTAGGATGAGGACGGTGACCTCAGGCAGACCAAGATAGGGAGGAGAACCCCCTTTCACCACCGCAGTATGCTACTCCTCAAGTTGTAGCGTCATTGTCATCCCTCCTGCTCCACGCCGGATTCACCCCTTGGATCTATGGTGACCACCTGAGAAGGAATCGAGAAGATTTGGGAATAACAGAGAACAGAATGTAACAGGAACTACCGAGAGAGATAGGAACGGGAAGAGAGAAAGAGAGAGTGTGTGTTCTCAGAAGAGGGAGTCTTATTTGAATTCCTTCTTTGAATACAAATTCAACACACCCCTCTAAAGGGTCAGACTAGAATATTTATATTCCCCTCCTCAGTCTCAGACCGCTCAGCCACGTAGGCTTTCACTCCAGCTCACACAAGCTCTGACAACTAACTAACTAACCAGCTGCAGACTCACCAACAGACTCGCCAAGTTGATGAGATCCTCGCAACCACTCCCAACTAACTAAATACTCTGCAACTACTCTCCAACTAACTGGCTCAACGGATCTTCCTCTGCTACGTCAGCTCCTGCCCAAGAACCTGTAACAAATACCCCCTCCTCAAGAACGACCTTGTCCTCAAGGTCTGCAATAGCTCAGAAACTCCCTTCCATCTTCAGCTGCCATCTTCAGCCACCGTGGTACCTGTGAAATTGGGGTACTTCTGTTGCAGTCGGAATAGATTTTCCCATGTTGCATCTGCTTCATCCTGTCCTTGCCATTTGACCAAAACCTCAGTGACCTCCTGGTTCCTCCTTCTGTTAGACACCATTCTTCTCTCAATAATCCGGTCTGGAACCAAAGGTTCAGCTCCTGGAATTTCTGGAAGAGCTACCCCTCCACTGTCATGCGGTCCAACCTTCTTTTTGAGCAAGGATACATGAAAAACTGGGTGTATCTGAGCTGCTGGTGGCAAGATGAGTTTATAGGCCACTTCTCCTATCCTTTGCTCAATTTCAAAAGGACCGTAAAATAAGGGACTTAGCTTCGTTCTCCTTTTCTGTACCAACGAACCTTGTCTATAAAATGGTAGTTTGAGATACACCCAGTCTCCCACCGAAAATTCTCTTTCACTCCTTCTTGTGCCAGCAAATTTTTTCATCCGATCCTGAGCTTTCTTCAAGTTCATATGTAGAAGTTTTACAATGTCATCTCTTGTCTTTAATGAACTCTCCACAGCTGCTACTTTTGACTGTCCCGGTACATATGATAACAGATTTGGCGGAGGTCTACCATACACAACCTCATAGGGTGACAGCTTTGTAGAAGAGTGTACTGTTGTATTATAACACCACTCAGCCCAGGGAAGATATTTTACCCATTCCTGCGGTTTAGAGGCACAAAAACATCTAAGGTAGCATTGTAGACTTTTGTTTAGCACTTCACTCAACCCATCGGTCTGAGGGTGATATAGGCTGTGAACATCTTCAATTGGGTTAATTGAACCTTATAGAATTCCTGCCAAAAGTTGCTTGTGAAGATTGTGTCACGGTCAGATACAATAGATTGTGGAACCCCATGATGTTTGAAAACTCCATTGATGAAAACCTCCAATATAGACTGTGAATTGTAGGGATGTTTGATTGGAAAAAAGTGAGCAGCTTTAGATAACCTATCCACAACCACCAATATGACTGTATAACCTTTTGATAATGGCAGCGCATCTATAAAATCTGTTGCAATCTCAGCCCAAACCAAGGTAGGTATTGGTAAGGGTTGTAACAATCTTGGAGAAGAGCAGTTTTCAAACTTATTTTCCTGACATACATGGCATTCCCAGATATGTTGTCGAAGCTGTCCTCTCATACCTTTCCACCAAAAAACTTCCCTCAACTTATTCAAGGTCTTCTCATAACCAAGATGACCTCCAGTGGAGGTGTTATGCATTTCGAAAATGGCTCTTTTACTCATCTCAGAATCTTCACTTAGAACCAATTGCCCTTTCTTAAATAGTACTCCATTTCGTAATTGAAACTTCCTCTGATCTAATTCACCTCTTTCCCATTTCTTCTTTATTTCTGAAAGAGTTTGATCGGTTTCATAAGAAGTTTTTACTTCCTCAACCCATGGTGATACCACTATCTATATTGTTTGTACCTCTACCTTCCCTTCTCCTTCAGTGGTAGCTTTCCTTGACAAGGCATCAGCTACCTTATTGGCTGATCCCACCTTATACTCGATTTCATATTGATAACCCAGCAGTTTAGACAACCATTTCTGTTGTGTGGGAGTATGAAGTTTTTGATCCATCATGTGCTTAATGCTCTTTTGATCAGTTCTTATAACGAATTTATTACCCAGAAAATAATGTCTCCACTTAGTTACTGCCAAAAGTATAGCATGAATTTCCTTCTCATAGGTTGACCATCCCAACTGCCTTTCCTTCAAAGCTGAACTTAAGAAAGCAATCAGCCTGCCCTCTTGCATAAGCACTGCCCCAACAGCAAAACCTGAAGCATCTGACTCAATCACAAAGCTCTGGTTAAAATCCGACATTGCTAGAACTGGTGGTGTGGTCATAATCTTCTTCAGTTCTTCAAAAGCGATATTTGCCTTTTCATTCCATTTGAACCCATTCTTCTTCAACATATTAGTCAACGGTTGAGCAATTTGTCCATAGCCTTTCACAAACTTCCTATAATACCCAGTTAATCCGAGAAATCCTCTAAGAGCCTTTAAACTCTAAGGCACGGACCACTCTTGAATGCTCTTGATTTTAGAAGGATCAGCTGCTACCCCTTTTCCAGAAATTACATGCCCAAGATAATCCACAGAAGGTACTCCGAATTTACACTTGCTTCTCTTTACATACAAGTGGTTCTCCCTCAGTAACTGAAGTACCAATTTCACATGCTGTAAATGCAGTTCAGGACTCCTACTATAGACAAGAACGTCATCAAAGAATACCAAAATAAACTTCCTCAGATAAACCTTGAATATCTCATTCATCAAAGACTGGAATGTAGCTGGAGCATTTGTCAACCCGAAGGGCATGACCATATATTCATAGTGGCCATGATGAGTTCTAAAAGCTGTTTTAGGAATGTCCTCCTCTATCACTCTCACCTGATGATACCCAACTCGAAGATCTAACTTCGAAAATATGATAGCCCCATGTAACTCATCAAGAAGCTCATCAATTCATGGAATAGGAAACTTATCTGGTATGGTAATGTTGTTTAATCCTCGATAATCTACACACATGCACCAGGAACCATCGAATTTCTTAACAAGCAACACTGGTGAAGAATAAGGATTGTTACTATTTCTGATCAGACCTGTTCTCAGCTGTTCTTCTACTTGTCTTTCAATCTCATTCTTTTGGAAATGTGGGAAAGCATATGGTCTCCTGTACACCGGCTTACTTCCCTCAATCAACGGAATTTTATGATCGTGATACCTTTTTGGAGGTAATCATGTTTGTTTTGAGAAAACATCCTCAAATTCTACAAACAGTTTATCCAAACCCTCTACTTCCATGACTTGTTCAGTAGATTGATTCTCATCTTGAATGGACATGAACTACACTACCTCCATAACACGAGATTTTATCATCTCCTTCACAAAACAAGCTGCATTCACCACTTCGGAGTTAGCCTTCAGACCCCTGACAGTCCTAGATACACCCTTATATTTGAACTTCAACACCTGGTTGTTAAAATCCCACCATACAGGACTTACTTGACATAGCCATTTCACTCCCAAGACAACATCGTAGTTCCCCAGTTGCAAGACTAAAAATTCCTCCTGCATATCACCACCTGCTAAGCTCATTGCCACTCCTGAACATTTCCCATTCACTTTAATTTTTTCTCCATTAGCCACCATGACCACATACTCATGTTCCATATTTACCAGCCATGGTTTTTTTCGAATGACCCTTTTATCCAGGAAGTTATGAGTACTTCCAGAATCTAATAAAGCTATCAGTTCCATGCCTTGAACTCGAACCCTTACTCTCATCGTCTTCGGAGAATCCTCTCCAGTTAAGGCTTGCAAGGATATATGAGGTTCCTCCTCTAGCTCCTCCCAGTTTTTATCAGGAAAATCCTCCTCCTCGGCTTCTATATCCTGGATGAGATATAGTTTACTTTTATACTTGCATTTATGCTCAGGTGACCACTTCTCATTACACCTAAAGCACAGATTATTTTGTCTCCTATACATCTCCTCCTCCTGCGACAACTTCTTGGATGACCTGAAACCTTCCTTTTTCTTTTCTTTACTTGTCTCTTCCTTCCAAGGACTCTTCTGGTTAGTCTTCCTCTTCGTCAAATTCCTCTCTTCCTTGGCTAGAGCTAGGTTTATTGCCTCAGTCATGGTCTTCGGTCGTTGTCCCCGAACATGACAACGAATCTTGTCCTTCAATCCACTCACAAAGGTCCCTACCTGAAATGCTTCATCCAGCCCAGGCAACTTGTTCGACAATTTCTGAAATTGTGCTAAGTAGCTCCTGACCGAATCTTCTTGACTTAACTTAGTGAACTCCCCAGCAGCATCTTCATAGGGATTTCCAAATCTCATTTGAAGCTCTGACTCAAACATTTCCCACGAATTCAAACACATCGCCTCGTTAATCCACTCCCACCACTATCTCGCATCACCGACCAAATAGTACGAAATCAGATCTCAATGTTCTGAGTTAGATTCTACCTTGTAGAAGCGAAGGTACTGACGAGCTCGGCTAATCCAATCCACTGGTGTCGAAGTGCCGTCATAGTTGTCTAGCTTCATATGCATCTTCCGCGGTCCTTGCCTTCCCAGATTCATTGCAGATGAACTGCTCGCCGGTTCCATCCTCGCAGTCCCTTCCCGCTCCCGATCCAGCAACGAATTCAATCGCTCGAGATTCTCGCAGATGAAATCCATCTTCTGGCTAAACTCGTTCTTCAGATCAACGCATGCCTTCTTCGTAGCACTTGCATTCTCAGAACATCTTCGATATATGGTGCGACTCAGCGACTCCATCAGCTCGCAGAGTTCCACCCGTGAAACCCAGGGATTTGCCTGTTCCTCGCTCGCCGGCGCCATGGCGATCAGTGCTAGCTCTGATACCACTTTGCTACTCCTCAAGTTGTAGCATCGTTGTCGTCCCTCCTGCTCCATGCCGGATTCGCCCCTTGGATCTATGGTGACCACCTGAGAAGGAATCGAGAAGATTTGGGAATAACAGAGAACGGAATGTAACAGGAACTACCGAGAGAGATAGGAACGGGAAGAGAGAAAGAGAGAGAGTGTTCTCAGAAGAGGGAGTCTTATTTGAATTCCTTCTTTGAATACAAATTCAACGCACCCCTCTAAAGGGTCAGACTGGAATATTTATATTCCCCTCCTCAGTCTCAGACCGCTCAGCCACGTAGGCTTTCACTCCAGCTCACACGAGCTCTCACAACTAAGTAACTAACCAGCTGCAGACTCACCAACAGACTCGCCAAGTTGACGAGATCCTCGCAACCACTCCCAACTAACTAATTACTCTGCAGCTCTCTCCAACTAACTGGCTCAGCCGATCTTCCTCTGCTACGTCAGCTCCTGCCCAAGCACCTGTAACACAGTAGCAGCTGTGGATGGTGAGCCCCAGCTCCGGCAGCTACCAGACGTCTTTGGGTGGCCGAGATGGTTGGGGGGGAAGTCCTCGAACCGGTTGGTGGTAGTTTTAGTAAGCTAGCAGCAAGGAAACGGCCGAGACATCTCGCCAAAGAGAAGACCTGTGACAGTAGCGATCCGACTCAGACGGAGTTTGGAAGGCGAGGAAGAGGATCCTTGATGTTGAGGAGGTCTGTCTGGGATGCACAAAGATGTTGCTGGCCGAAAAAGCTTGAACAGAGGTTCAACTAGCCCTATCTTTCTCACCAGTGTCTTTCATTGCGGTGGCGCCCAGAGAACCTGAATCGTGGGACTCTGAGATCGCGATTTGCGTGAGAAAGAAAGGACCAGGTCCCACTTTTAGTTAAACCGGTTGGTCTAGCTAGAGACAAGGCAATGAACCATACCAATTTTGAACTAACTGAACCGCCGACTCAGTGCGGCCAGGATATAAGGAACCGCATCCAAGCAGAGCCACATGGCGACTGATGGTTGGCCCAAAGGTAACAAAATTCCAGTAAATACCTTTATCTTCAATAATTCACAATAATTATCCTGGTTATCAGAAAAATACAAACAAGGTATCAAAATGTTCATAAAAATGCATAGAACAGTAGAATGATAATATCAGGTTTTTTATGCTTAAAACACTATGATTTCATGTAAGATGATTTATACTTGTTTCATGAGTAGTAAATATCAAACGATGGCTTAAAATTATGAAAAAATACTAGTAAATCATAAATCATGTTTTTAATTCATATAAGGTCAGTAGTTATGATGTTAATGCACGAAATTATGTAATTTGCTTCTTATGGATAATTAGGGCTTATAACTCTAAATAAAAGGTAATAAATATAGGCATGCCCAATAAATGTTGAAATTTACAGAATACCCTCATATCAGTAATTGGAAGATAATATGTAGATATGAGATCATAATGATACACATAATCTATGTTATAAGATGATGTTTTCTCTTAATGTGATATAAGCCCTAATATGATTAATGCATGTAACATAGGGTTAACATGTGCACATAATCATATGTAACCAAGTAATCATATTATGTATCCTAATCCGGAATATAAGATCAGTAACCTAATTACAAGAAGATAAGACAAGTAATGATGCACACATCCTAATGAACTAAGCAAACCCTAGTAAACACGACTAGGGTTAAAGATGATGAGAACCTGATGATAGTATATGATCTTGTCTTAATCGGGGTTTAACCAAGATATAGTTGACATGAGGATATAGATTGTGATATCTCTTTGGAAGGTACGCCATTACCTCTTACTTGGCTTATTATATAATATGCTTGTTTTATATAGTAGTAAAGACTTGGCATATGGTATTGATTGAAATGATTGTTCTTGTATACTATGTTGTTTGAGCTTTCCATACTTATGATTATGAGCACATCAAACATAATATATTTGTTCCATTATATGAAGCATTATATCTCTTTGGTAAGCATAGTTCTAGTGAGTGATCTATCTCTTTGGTAAGCATATCACATGTACAATGATCTATCTCTTTGGTAAGTAGATCATGAGGCCTGGATGCATCTATCCCATTGGTAAGCAGATGCATAAATATATAATGGAAAATGAGATTAAAATATGTGTTCTCTTTTGTTAATGAATATCCTTGTGCAAGTATACACTTTTCTTATATTCTTATGTTACTGCCAAGCATTAGTTTTATCTTATTGCCAAGATATGATGAGAGGTATATAAAAGACACGTAGGCGTACTCAGTACAATATTCTTGAATATTGTGCTGATGTGTACCGCATGTAATCTTTTGTTTAGGTTGTGGTTATGCTCTTAAAGATCCAGGATAGTGAGAGTTGTGTGGCGATCTGATGTACAGTTGGACCTATTGTCTTAAGATCCTGTTGTTTAGATGTAGTACATGTATATGTAGTAGTTTGTTGTTCAATATGTAATACCAAATGTTGTAACAATTCATGTTGTAATTATATGTTGAATGGTGAACATGTGTGTATGGTTTTATAATTGTTCATGTACATGTACTACTGATTGTATCCTTTTGACTTCCTCTGATTTTCTTCTTCTTAGCCTTGTGTGGGATGTTTAAATTGGGATTCTCACTGAGGTGAGGGCTTCAATTTGGACGTCAAACATTAGATTAAGTTTTAGAAAATCCGGGGATGTCACAATTTCTGCAAAAATATTGTGGTTAAAAATCACATCACTAAACTTTTAGTACACTTGATCAAAAGTATTGTAATGCTATGCATATTTTGTGTTCTTGCAAATATTATTATTGGTTTATTGTTTGGTATAATGAACAATATTAGTTTTAAATATATATAATATGTATACTAAACTTTGATCTTTCCACTTCACATTGATTAAACCACATTTAGTTCATAAAGTGGTGCGGTGTGATTATTTTTCATGGTATAGATATGATTTCAATTTCAAAGTTGTAGTAGATTTGTGAGGTTATGATGTACAATGTGTTAATATGTACATCTATGGTGTAACACATTATCAAGGTGTGATTATTGTTTCTGATAGAAAAAAATCTAGTTGTCGATCTTTTATATTTGTCATTATAAACAAATTTAAATATCATAAATGCATTAGATGCGTTGTAGTTTGTCTAGGATTCTTTTTCACTATTTTTAAGAGAGAACTCAAGAAATGTATTATATATGCATGTATAAACAATACAGTGGGGTGGATATGGTGTAGTTTGTGGTAAAACCCTAAAACCATAATTGCATCATAGTTAAAAGTCAACCACCATATCCACACCATATCCATTGCGGTATTTGATATGAGAAATAATATCTACACTGTAAAAAAACTGTGATCAATCACACCACACCACACCACATCAAGGAAAATTATTTATTACACTTAATGACATTATGCATAAGATCTTTGAAGGTTTTTTTTGTAGTAAATAAAATAACAAAATAGAAATGTGAATCATCATCATGTTAATATTATATAATAAAATTTACTAAATCTTTTACTCATGCGAACATACATTCTAACTTTCTTTAAAAAGACTAATATATATATGTATATATATATGCATATATAATATTTTCCAATTATACATATTACTACATTCCAAGATCAGACATCACTCTTTTCCAAAATATATTATGCCCCCTTAAAAATATTCCTTTTTTTCAAAATAATGTTTAAAATAGTTCCTCAACTCTCTCCCCTATAAAGTTATCTACTTCATTTATAGCATGTAAGATATTCCTTTTCATCTATATATTTATTTGTGTTCAGACAAAAATAGATTGACATTTACAATTAAGTCTAGCGACTGATTTTCTAAGAGAGAGATAAATTATTTGAATAAACTATGAATAAAGATAACTAGTAATAATCGATGTAGTCAGTTCTTCTTGACTCTTTTTCTCTTTTATGAATTTTTATTTTTTCACCTTCTTTTATTGTCCTTAACTTGATTTTGTCTTTATTGGTAGTTGTATGTCTTAGTCAAATAATAATAGTTCATATATAGTAAAAAAAATAAAATCTCACTTTAATTGTCTATCCTATTTCCTAGTTAATCATGTTTCTATTGGAGATTGTAATGAAACAAGTCAAGAAAGTCTACAAATTATGCATTAATTGATTCCACAAATGACAACACCTGTCTACCACCATAATATGTATGACTCAAAAATTTAGTTAATATACACATTATTATAAAGAAAAATATATAAAATTAAATTATTAATGATAATATTTTCATGTACTAGCAGTAGATGTATGTTTAGAAATTATAAAAAGATGACAACCTATGTGTGTAATAATTACAAAAGAATGGAAGTTCCTACCTCTCTAGACATTAAACATCATTAAATGATATATATTTAATATCTCTATGAGAAACACAATAAATAATACAATAAGAATAATGTACTACATATAGTTATATACCTTCAAAATAAATTAACTATTTTCTTTTGATAATGCACCACACCACTCCAGTATTAAAAATTTTAAACAATATCTACAACATAACCATTTGGTGCAATTTTGTGGTGTAAAATGTTGTGTAGTTATCTGAATATATACTCTTTACAACACCATCGTCATCCATATGTAACTTTCAAGAAGTTATACTCACGTCAAGTTCATACTTTTTGTGATTTCTTACAATAAATCAACGCCAACCCAAGTTAATATTGATTCGTGTGATTTAAATTGTTTTTTTTTTGTATGCATTTGTATAGATATATAAGTGAACTGAAGTAAATTAGTAAATTTAAAATAAAATGAGATGTGAGAATTGAGAAGTGTGGACATAATAGGACAATATGAAGGACATGGTAGTAGTGATGAAGAAAATTGAGCACATCATAAAGGAAAAACCATCATGTTTGGGCCATGTTTGGGAATCGATCAGGATATCCCTCCTAGAGTACAATACCCCTTGGAACATGAAAAACCAAATTATAGTCCTATTTGGATACAAATTTCTCTACCTTCATTTAACCTTGTTCATGTTTAGGTGCATTCTGGGCTGAAATTGCGGTGGTTTTGACAAAAAAGTGTCTTTTAATATCGAGATTAGCATTGGATAAATTTTGTTTTGTTTACCACATTTAGAGGATTATGATATACTGAATGAAAAGGCCACACATTGGCAAGGATTATATATAGTTAATAAGTTGATAATTTCTGATAGAAAACAATATGAGAACAAAATCATCATATGTTTGTATTTATGTTATACAACATTTAGAGGATTATGAAATTATACTGAATGAAAAGGCCACACATTGGCAAGGATTATATATAGTTAATAAGTTGATAATTTCACATAGAAAACAATATGAGAACAAAATTATCATATGTTTGTACTTATGTTATACTACATTTGTAATAGTCATTGATTTAATAATCATAGACTCTAATTATGGTCAGGTATTATTCAATAACAACTATTAAAATCATTCCATGTGATTGTGTTATATTGTCCATTTCAAAATGAATTTCCTGATGATACAATAGATATATAACAAATGAATCTTGTTACATTACGTTATTTATTATAGTCTACATTGTGCAATAAAAAGACCACATATGATAAATTATATCTGATAAGGGAAATTTCTATTATAACATGAATTTTCTTGAGAGGAGGATCCAAATGGTCTATGAGGATATAGCACCATGTCCACTCTTCAAAACTTTATTTTTTTAATATATATATACGACATGTATATGTGATGGTTCAATAGATACCCTGACTGTTCAGTTATTTTAGTAATCCAAATTTTTAAAATCAAATGTTGATTGACGTCTACTCACTATCATATATTTTCATAATGAGTCATTTCACCCATGAAACTCTTTAGTGCAAGTGATTTGCTGATCTGTGATTTCATCTTAAATTTCAATGTCCATGTAAATATTTACAATTTGTTCAATACTTTTAACTTTAACTGGAGTTACCCACTATAATAATATGTTAAATGATTTTATTTCAAGTATGATTACCCAAGAGAATTAACTCATACATGTAATTCTAAATTAATCTTAAAGTAATGTTTGAATGTTAATCACAACAATGTCACATCAATCAATACAATGATTTGAAGGAATAACTTGAACTTTTAGAAGGTCCACTACATAAGTCTTATATCCATAGGCAAGTACTGAAGTTCAAAAATTCCAAAATCATCAAGGTGAAGGTGGATACAGTTTACAATTTAAGTATTTCAATTTGATGTAATAGACATAGTTCATTTAGTTCACTTTAGTGATGCCCCAGACATCCATTGTTTTACGCCAAATAACTTTATATTTATAGTTTTAAGGGACTCCATAGTTGCATCAAGATCTTTTGCCCGAGCAAATTCCCTGTGACTGCATTCTGTTCCGGCTGTGTGTCAAACACATCTTGGCCATACATTCACCTACAGTTGGGGATTACTTCCTTCTTCTTTTAAATGTACATGGTTGAGATGCATCCAAAACAGTAACATTGGAACAAGGAATATGATTCCCACTAATGATACACGACAAGATCATTTTTTTTTCTATAAAATATGGCACACATTACATTTTGATTAATATATAGTTGTTTATTATTGGTAGGGTGGATCTCCTTAGGCGCTAGGGGGGCACGTCCCCCCCCCCCCAAAAAAAAACTTCAACTATGATGTCATGTAAAAATTTTAGAAACATATTATGTTATTTTATACCATGGCTCTTCTAATTTTATCAAAAAATTATATTAACATAATTACAAGAAAATTATTGAAATAAGAGTATGATGTTACAATTAAAAAAATATATTTTTACAATGCAATCACACTTTCTTACAAGATTAAAATATGAAAGCAAAATAAGAGACGTATAAGACAAGAAATGAAATAAACGGGTGAAGTGTTGTCTTCTTGATTTATTTAGTGCAATAAAGACAACACTTATATGTAACTAAATTATGATTTAAGTATTTAGCATTAAATAACAAAAGAATAATTAAGAACCAATGAAGTGGCACCCCAGTGGTAGAAGTGATTGATGTAAGACCAAGAGGTCATGAGTTCAAACTCAGGGGATAGGATGAATGAATCACCAATTTTATTTAAAAAAAGCATAATAAAGAAGGTTTATACAGTAGCATATATATGTATGTAAAATAATGAATAAATCAAATAATGTAATCTTGCTAAGAAGTGATTAATGTATAAATTATGAAACCAGTAGAGAATATTTAATCATTGAATGTATATCGAAGATGAAGATATTTACATCATGACAAGGAAGCCACTACCATCGAAGGTGCACTCAAAGGATCCCAACTCCCAAGGAAAGATTAACCGTGCAAATACCACCATTTTATTATTATTCAGAATAATGGATCTTAGTACAACATTCAATCTATAAATCCAGCAAATCATTTAAAGACTGTGAAAAATTTGATTTCTCACAGCTAGAGTGTAAGCCATTTTTAAAATGTGATTAGGTTAACCATATCAAATTGGCTCCATGACGATTCTTTGAATCTTCAACACTTAAAGCCTATAGGTTATACTTGATTCTTGTTTTTTTCTTTGTTTATGCTCAACGTGGTGAGATGTTCATAGAGATTGACACTATGGTTTATTGTTCTTACCTTCAAAGTTGACCAAGCGGAACTGAGCTTTTACACCAGAAGGCTTAAGCTCCCATACACTCAAGAATAACCAAGGACATGCCATTATGGAGTTGACAAAATATCAATTGTTATTGTTCATAATATCAATAGTAGCCTATGTATAAGGAGCTTTACAAAGGGAGTTGAACAGATAATGGAACAGAATGGGATGCACATTCGTCATATTAATCATTCTAAATACATCAATTTTTTGTAACTTCTGTTGTTTCAATATATATGAATAGTTTCAAATCAAGTATTGAATGCATCTCTTTATGAAACTACTTCTGTTTAATATCTTGATAGTGTGAATGCCTTTAGTATAACAATGATGCCCCCAAAACTTGTAATAATAGTTTTGAGTATTAATTTTCGGCAACTGAAAGGTTACCCTACTACAATCTACATATATATATATATATATATATACATATATATATATATATATATTAGTTCAATGTGTTTCCATGATAAAATACATTACCATAACACAATATTTGATTTTATATTTTAATATTTGAGGTAATACAAAAATGAAATCCACTTTCATGTCCACTTTTCTTCTCGCCATTATTATCCTAACTAAAACATTAGTGTTTGCAAGAAATGTACCTCCACATTATCCTTATTTCTTCCCCCCACCTCCTCCAATATGCGGCTTTTGCCATAAATTGGGTCAAATTGCCACATCGCCAGCACATTATTGAAGTCCAAAGGAAAATTTCATAGATATTTTTGAATTTGTGTTAAAAGATTGTTTTTTTCATGTATCCAAATAATGTTATTATATAGATAAATGCAATAACTACTCATTGAATAAAGTGGCATTGAAATAACGAAAAGATTGTACCGATGTGTTCTGAGTTATTTTGCCCATGATGATCTATATGAATTTGTGAGAGTTCTTGTCACTTATTACATAAAGTAAAAATGTTCCAAAATTATATAAAAATATATTTGGAATATTTTCAAAACCACACCCAAATCATACATGTAAGATTAGTTTAAAATTTACTGATTATGAAGTGAAAAATGAAGTGTGAAATTTGTATCTTCCCCTATGTGAAGTCCCTTAAAAGTAAACTTTTGACTTAAGAGGTATGAAGAAAACATATGCGTCTACAAAAAGAACAAATTTTTGTCGTATTTACAATTTGAATTTACTTATATTTTCAATTATTCTTTGTGCCACATGCTCTTTGTTTTATTACTCTAAGGTGGCCTTCCAGTGAAAATATTATTTACCTACAAGCTATGATCCCACTTTTTGGCATAAAGTGTAGTAACTATGGAATATTATATCTTAGTCAATACAACAATTTCATTGACCTAGGTATGACAATGAGCCTACATATATAATAAAAAATTACTAATTGCATAATTGATGGAGGGGTAAAATTAGACAATTTGTTTATCCCCAAACTAACTTTTTTATGAATAAATTATATATTGATCTTTTAAAAAAGTTTTTGAACAATAATCGTTCTATCTACAATTGAGAATTGTTTTAGGAAATTGTGTAGCAAACAAAAACTTATTTGGAAATAGACATGTTTAATAGAATAGGATTTACTAACTTTCTTTATTGACCAATAAAGATGAAAGGATTGTAATCTTATTCTAATGGAATGATATTTTCATCGCAAACAATAGCTTCTCACTCAATTTCACAAATGCAATTGATAATGGAGAATGAAAAAAGAGGAGTAGATAAGATATGACCAACAATACCAAGCATCATACTCAATTCCAAATGAAATACTTGATCATTTAAAACAAATTACCAGCTGAATAGAATACTTTATATTCTTGGGAGTCTTATACATACATTATAATAAGACTTTCATTTTTATTAATGTAGGTGATAAGTTATATAGAACTCATTTTTGAGAGCTCTAATTCAAGTTCTAGAACTCAAGTTACATTTACATATTGATTAGTTATAAGTGTGAATGTATATATTTTTCAAAAACGTTAATGATTATAATAACATAACATAGTAATAAGTAGATAAGGCAATATTACAGAGAAAAAATCATATCGTGATAATATAACCCCATCACTTTTTCTACTATGATAACTTCACCAAGTGGTTACTGTGAATTATTTCTTCTTTAGAAAACCATTATGGTGTGGTATGATTATGGCCTATTCAAAAAGATTGTGGTTAAAAACATCAATCTTTTATAGCTAATGTCTTTAACTATACAAAAAATTGTAGCAAAAACCCCATATTTTGTAGCTAAAGGGTTTAACTACATATTTCTTTACACATACAAGTTGTAGTATATGCTCGTATAGCTAAAGCCTTTAATTATATTTTTCAAATATGTAGTTAGGTAATCCATTCGCTACAAATTCATATGTATCCAAAAGCATATATTGTCCTTACATATTTAAATATAAGTACAATTATAGCTAAATGTACGACTACAATTACATATATAGTCAATATGTAGCAAAAACATAAAGTTAATACATTTTATATGTATTTAGTGTGTAGGGAAAGGCAGCAGCTACTATATACATATATATGTAGTTGATTATGCATCTAGCTACATATGTAGTGCCATTTATTACACATACATATATGCTTAGCTCGAATATGTATTCATATATATATATATATATATATATATATATATATATATATATATATATATATATATATATATAGTCAGGCTAGAATACACTCGAGTGTACAGATCACATGAATATACTAAAGTGTGTTTGCATATCAAGACTATTTTTTGCAAAATGTAAACCATTGATCTTCACCGTCATACTATAACTAGGCTACATAAAAATTTTGAGCCCATTTGGATGAGTGTAAGTCACTCATCTAAGGGCAACAAAAGCAACGCGCGAAACTAATTTGAAATGCATAATTTTTGCGGTCTTCATAACATGAGCTATACATATCCAAATGTGCTCAAATTTTGCATATGAGTTCATGAAATGTTTAAGAAGATCAACGGATTATATTTTCAAAAAAAATATTGCATCATTAAAAACTACTTGAGTGTATTCCGCTCCGGATACACTCGAGTGTATTCTAGCCTGACTCTCTCTCTCTCTCTCTCTATATATATATATATATTGTAATTTGTTAATACACAAGCTCTTTTAGTAACAAAATTGTAGTATTTAGAGCAAGTTATGCTCATTATGCCAACAATATTACTTTCATTTATAATGAAACGTCGAATGTATATGGGGAGGACGTATACCTTGTCCCTATTACACAATGTGTACAAAGAAAAGTATATACATATATCAATGATTCAGTGGTCTACTAACATCTTTGCGAAAGAGTTGTCTTTCTCATCCAGTTTTAACATCCTTGTTGTCTTCTTCTTTTGTTCAAGCTCTTGTTGTTCGGCCAACATCGTCCAAAAGCACCTGAGATAAGAATATGAAAAGAACCTTCTAAGTAGAGATAGAAGGAATATCGTCCCTATGAAGTTGGTCACTATGTTTGCAGATGCTGACAGTGGTTGTTCAAATATATACATAGGTCTATGAAATGCAACCTTCTCATAGCAGCAAAGAGCCATAACAAATTGCAACATATCATGATACATTGTTGCGTCTGTGGCTGTTGCTATAGCTGTGACTGGGTGGGCTTGGGCTTCAAATGGAGATGCATCATCATGCTTCACAGGAGAGCACCTTTTGCACTAGGGCTGTCTTAGATACTTCTTATACTTTGTATCTAAATTCTTGACATTGTTAAGCTGAATCTCTAATTCAGGTAATGGAAGTTTATACGATGCCGAAGCTTGTACTTATCTTAATCCTAAAAACAAGTTTTTACAAATGGGGAGGCATTAAAAATAAGGTAAAGATCATCCAAATAGATTGATAAAGATTGATAAAGATATATAAGCATTCATACATGGCATAAATGAAGGTTGCTATGAGAATAAGATGACATAATTAGAACCTTGAAGACATGAGAAGTATCTAAGCAACTCATCCATCTTTTGCTGCAGCCCAAGCATTGTATGGGAGAATTGTAAGATAGTTCACTTGCACAATTGAGGCTTGCCATGTCCACAATTTTTAGTCTATAACCTGCACAATAAGGTCATTCATTTAGACCATTTGAAAGTACAACCCAATAACATTATTAGTTCTAAATTATACCAGATGTACAACCATCATAGTACTTTGTCATATTCATTTTTATATGTAAAAGGCCTTCTCTTAACATATTACGGAAAGACTTATAGATTTAATATTCATAGTTAGAAGAAAAAAGAAATTGTAGATCTCAACATGGCCTTTCTTTGATTTGTGGTGGGTCAATTGTGTCACTCATCCTACAATTTGAAACCTAATGAAATTGATTTAATGAACAAAATAATTTAGTACATACACCAATATACAAACATAAGAATATCTAACCATCCAACAAACCATACCATATATTGTGCAATTCTAGTGGCTTGACAGAGATCACTACATGTGCCAAAAGCATATGAGTGAAAATAGAAGGATAACCAAAAGCATTTGAGTGAATCAGAAATTAAGAACTCATAACATGTGGCATATTCTCAACATATATTTTCTGTGTTACCTTAATCTGAATGATAAAATCTAAGCACCACATCCTCCCATGCCTCTTCTTCTACTACCCCACATCCTCCCCTTACTATTGCTCCTCTCATCTGCCCTCAGCCCCAACTACTACCCCGATCTCCAACCTGACCTTAAATCTACCATCAGGACTGCCCCGAACACGACCTCTCCTGTAGCGGCATCACTTCTACCTCGAAAATGACCTCTTCATCTTGTTGGCCTCATCATTGATATTCATTTGGCTGGGATCTTTGAGAAAGACAAGTACATAAACAAAATGACAAAGATACATATAGTACATGGAGCATATATAAACATAACAGTAACTAAATTCAACTTTAAGGAGATTATGCAGTTGGGAATTGAGAACACATCATCGATATGGGGTTGTTTGAATTCAAATGTGCTTTGTTTTGACCCATTTTAAATTGAGTTAACTAATAATTGAAACTCAGAGCAGAATTGAAAATGTAATATGCATTTGCATATGAATGTTGTTATAATGAAAAGGTAAATGTAGATTTTATATATGGTAAAATTAAGCAACTATATGCAGATTTTATGTAAAATGAATATGTTCTTATAATGAAAATCAAACTCGAGACGTATCTCTTCAGCAACAAAGAGATATGTCTGATTTCCTATTGGAAGTGACTTATTTGGAATTCTTGATTAGCTTGAAACAAGATCATGTGAACACAAAGTAACTACCTGGGGAGTCTACTATCTCTACCTTGATGGATGTAGATTTGTTAATGATTAGATAGTGGTCCTGAGCTTTGCTCGTAGAGCATCTAATAGTGATGGTGGCACAAGTGGTCGGCATGGTACACCATCCTGATGCCCTGAGTGCTCTGACTATGGTTGGAAGGGCCATACTAAGGATACATGTTATTAGGATTTCCTGCCAAAGCTACAAATGTAGTGTGTACTAGATAACATCCTCAAGAGGAGTTTAAAGATCAAATTTCTTTGAGCAGAGAGGAGTGCAATCAATTGATTGAATCAGAAAACAAATGCCTCGATGACTTTTCTTTCTTAGCTATCACTAGTTCCCTTCCAAATCATTGTGCATTTCCTATAGTCCTGGTGGTGGTCTTGGTTTGTAGTTGAATGATATGTTGTGCTTACCTTGTCAATTAGTTGGACATGAGTATAAGGTTTAGAGATGAATGAAGGTTATTGTGGTGGTAGAAGAAAACTGGAGCATTCCAATCAGGTGAAACTAGGGGCATGTTTGTTTTGTAGGATCTAGTTGGATTTTTAGGATTACTGAATTATGTTGATCCTGGTTTCCACGAATCCCTGGTTATGAATAGTCCAACAGTGAAAACTTTTTGTTTGGCAACAAGGACGAGATCTCTGCATTTTTCATATAGGTGGGGACCATGAGTAGCATTTTAGCTCTGATAATCTGGTAAAAGAAGGCCGCAGAACTCGGAGGCGTCACACTCCTTAGTATGTCGGAGAAAAATACAGGATTCTTCTCATTCTCCAGCTCCATCGAACCAAACCTAAAATTAAGGTCGATGGATTTATGATTGTGATCCATTACAGCAGAGTACAGGAAAACAAACGTGCCCTAGAACACAAAAAATCTTTCATCTTTTTTCAATGTATGCAACTCTATTGTTCTATATTTTGTTATGACTCCAATGGAGAGTGGACACTTTATTATAAAGAGATTATCCTGGCTGACCTAAGGTAATAGTCCACACAAGTTGCTTATTTTACAACTGTTGGTCTTTCCAATGTGCATATTAATCATCATGGTTAGTGACTGCTTTTAATGATAGCCAAAGAAGGGGTAATTATTTTTGTCTTATCATGTAATTGTTGGTATTTCCAATATGCGTTTTAATTATCAACATGAATAGGTGGCTTTAATGGAGTCAAATGGATGGTAACTTCTAATGCCTTAAATGCTGTCAATATACTCATGACTCAAAACATAAAACAAAAGACTTTTTAGAAAAAAATATAAATAAATTTTATTCAGTAATAAGAAATATGGACGGAGTTGATGGCTATAAAACTGATTATTGAAATAACAAAATAGAAAAAAAATCATATCCTAATAATATAATTGCATCATTTTTTTTTCTATTGTGAAAACCCCACCAACTGGATAGTATGAATGGTTTCTTCTTTAGGAAACTAATATGGTGTGGTATGAATATGGTTTCTGCAAAATTATTGTGGTTAAAAAATCACATCACTAAACTTTTAGTACACTTGATCAAAAGTATTTTAATGCTATGCATATTTTGTGTTCTTGCAAATATTATTATTGGTTTATTGTTTGGTATAATGAACAATATTAGTTATAAATATATAGAATATGTATACTAAACTTTGATTTTTCCACTTCACATTGATTAAACCACATTTAGTTCATAAAGTGGTGCGGTGTGACTATTTTTCATGGTATAGATATAATTTCAATTTTAAAGTTGTAGCAGATTTGTGAGGTTATGATGTACAATGTGTTAATATGTACATCTATGGTGTAACACATTATCAAGGTGTGATTATTGTTTCTGATAGAAAAAATCTAGCTGTCGATCTTTTATATTTGTCATTATAAACAAATTTATATATCGTGAATGTATTAGATGCGTTTTAGCTTGTCTAGGATTCTTTTTCACTATTTTTAAGTGAGAAATAAAAAAATGTATTATATATGCATGTATAGACAATACAGTGGGGTGGATATGGTATAGTTTGTGGTAAACCCCTAAAACCATAACTGCATCATAGTTAAAAGTCAA
Source organism: Alisma plantago-aquatica (assembly GCA_963693085.1). NCBI lineage: Eukaryota > Viridiplantae > Streptophyta > Magnoliopsida > Alismatales > Alismataceae > Alisma > Alisma plantago-aquatica. The sequence continues at coordinate 542,388,228 of OY856413.1, read as the reverse complement.
CCACCATACCCACACATATCCATTGCGGTATTTGATATGAGAAATAATATCTACACTGTAAAAAAAATTGTGATCAATCACACCACACCACAGCACACCACACCACACCACACCACACCACATCAAGGAAAATTATTTATTACACTTAATAACATTATGCATAAGATCTTTGAAGGTTTTGTTTGTAGTAAATAAAATAACAAAATAGAAATATGAATCATCATAATGTTCATATTATATAATAAAATTTACTAAATCTTTTACTCATGTGAACATTCATTCTAACTTTCTTTAAAAAGACTAATATATATATGTATATATATGCATATATATAATATTTTCCAATTCTAGATATTACTACATTCCAAGATCAGACATCACTCTTTTCCAAAATATATTATGCCCCCTTACAAATATTCATTTTTTTCAAAATAATGTTTAAAATAGTTCCTAAAGTCTCTTCCCTATAAAGTTATCTGCTTCATTTATAGCATGTAAGATATTCCTTTTCATCTATATATTTATTTGTATTCAGACAAAAACATATTGACATTTAGAATTAAGTCTAACGACCAATTTTCTAAGAGGGAGATAAAAGTCAAAACTATTAAGAGAGGGTGATAAATTATTTGAATAAACTATGAATACAGATAACTTGTAATAATGAATGTAATCAATTCTTCTTGACTCTTTTTCTCTTTTATGACTTTTTACTTTTTCACCTTCTTTTATTGTCCTTAACTTGATTGTGTCTTTATTGGTAGTTGTATGTCTTAGTCAAATAATAATATTTCATATATAGTAAAAAAATAAATTCTCACTTTAATTCTCTATCCTATTTCCTAGTTAATCATGTTTCTATTGGAGATTGTAATGAAACAAGTCAAGAAAGTCTACAAATTATGCATTAATTGATTCCACAAATGACAACACCTGTCTACCACCATAATATGTATGACTCAAAAATTTAGTTAATATACACATTATTATAAAGAAAAATATATAAAATTAAATTATTAATGATAATATTTTCATGTACTAGCAGTATATGTATGTTTAGAAATTATAAAAAGATGACAACCTATGTGTGTAATAATTACAAAAGAATGGAAGTTCCTACTTCTCTAGACATTAAACATCATTAAATAATAGATATTTAATATCTCTATGAGAAAAACAATAAATAATACAATAAGAATAATGTACTACATATATTTATATACCTTCAAAATAAATTAACTATTTTCTTTTGATAATGCACCACACCACTCCAGTATTAAAAAATTAAACCATATCTACAACATAGCCATTTGGTGCAATTTTGTGGTGTAAAATGTTGTGTAGTTATCTGAATATATACTCTTTACAACACCATCATCATCCATATGTAACTTTCAAGAAGTTATAATCACGTCAAGTTCATACTTTTTTGTGATTTCTTACAATAAATCAACCCCAACCCAAGTTAATATTGATTCTTGTGATTTAAATTGTTTTTTTGTATGCATTTCTATAGATATATAAGTGAACTGAAGTAAATTAGTAAATTTAAAATAAAATGAGATGTGAGAATTGAGAAGTGTGGACATAATAGGACAGTATGAAGGACACGATAGTAGTGATGAAGAAAATTGAGCACATCATAAAGGAAAAACCATCATGTTTGGGCCATGTTTGGGAATCGATCAGGATACCCCTCCCAGAGTACACTACCCCTTGGAACATGAAAAACCAAATTATAGTGCTATTTGGAAACAAATTTCTCTACCTTCATTTAACTTTGTTCATTTTTTAGGTGCATTCTGGGATGAAATTGCGGTGGTTTCGACAAAAAAGTGTCTTTTAATATCGAGATTAGCATTGGATAAATTTTGTTTTGTTTACCACAGTTAGAGGATTATGAAATTATACTGAATGAAAAGGCCACACATTGGCAAGGATTATATATAGTTAATAAGTTGATAATTTCACATAGAAAACAATATGAGAACAAAATTATCATATGTTTGTACTTATGTTATACTACATTTGTAATAGTCATTGATTTAATAATCATAGACTCTAATTATGGTCAGGTATTATTCAATAACAACTATTAAAATCATTCCATGTGATTGTGTTATATTGTCCATTTCAAAATGAATTTCCTTATGATACAGTAGATATATAACAAATGAATCTTGTTACATTACATTGTTTATTATAGTCTACATTGTGCAATAAAAAGACCACATATGATAAATTATATCTGATAAGGGAAATTTCTATTATAACATGAATTTTCTTGAGAGGAGGCTCCAAGTGGTCTATGAGGCTATAGCACCATGTCCACTCTTCAAATTTTTATTTTTTTAATATATATATATATATATATATATATATATATATATATATATATATATATATATATATATATATATATATATATATATATATACGACATGTATATGTGATGGTTCAATTGATACCCTGACTGTTGAGTTATTTTAGTAACCCAAATTTTAAAACTCAAATGTTGATTGACATCTACTCACTATCATATATTTTCATAATGAGTCATATCAGCCATGAAACTCTTTAGTGCAAGTGATTTGTTCATCTCTGATTTCATCTTAAATTTCAATGTCCATGTAAATATTTACAATTTGTTCAATACTTTTAACTTTAACTGGAGTTACCCACTACAATAATATGTTAAATGATTTTATTTCAAATATGATTACCCAAGAGAATTAACTCATACATGGAATTCTAAATTAAGCTTAAAGTAGTGTTTAAATGTTAATCACAAAAATGTCACATCAATCAATACAATGATTTTAAGGAACAACTTAAACTTTTAGAAGGTCCACTACATAAGTCTTATATCCATAGCCAAGTACTGAAGTTCAAAAAATCCAAAATCGTTAAGGTGAAGGTGGATACATTTTACAATTTAAGTATTTCAATTTTATGTAATAGACATAGTTCATTTAGTTCACTTTAGTGATGCCCCGGACATCCATTGTTTTACGCCAAACAACTTTATATTTACAGTTTTAAGGGACTCCATAGTTGCATCAAGATCTTTTGCCCGAGCAAATTCCTTGTGACTGCATTCTGTTCCGGCTGTGTGTCAAATACATCTTGGCCATACATTCACCTACCGTTGGGGATTACTTCCTTCTTCTTCTAAATGTACATGGTTGAGATGCATCCGAAAAAGTGACATTGGAACAAGGAATATGATTCCCACTAATGATACACAACCAGATCATTTTTTCTATAAAATATGACACACATTACATTTTGATTAATATATAGTTGTTTATTATTGGTAGGGTGGATCTCCTTAGGGGCTAGGGGGCCATGCCCCCCCCCCCCCCAAAAAAAACTTCAACTATGGTGTCATGTAAAAATTTTAGAAACATATTATGTTATTTTATGCCATGGCTCTTCTAATTTTATCAAAAAATTATATTAACATAATTACAAGAAAATTATTGAAATAAGAGTATGATGTTACAATTAAAAAATATATTTTTACAATGCAATCACACTTTATTACAAGATTAAAATATGAAAGCAAAATAAGAGACATATAAGATAAGAAATGAAATAAATGGGTGAAGTGTTGTCTTCCTGATTTATTTAGTGCAATAAAGACAACGCTTATATGTAACTAAATTATGATTTAAGTATTTAGCATGAAATTACATAAGCATAATTAAGAACCAATGAAGTGGCACCCCAGTGGTAGAAGTGATTGATGTAAGACCAAGAGGTCATGAGTTCAAACTCAGGGGACATGATGAATGAATCACCAATTTTATTTTAAAAAAAGCATAATAAAGAAGGTTTATACAGTAACATATATATGTATGTAAAAATAATGAATGAATCAAATAATGTAATCTTGCTAAGAAGTGATTAATGTATAAATTATGAAACCAGTAGAGAATATTTAATCATTGAATGTATGTCGAAGATGAATATATTTACATCATGACAAGGAAGCCACCACCATCGAAGGTGCACTCAAAGGCTCCCAACACCCAAGGAAAGATTAACCGTGGGAAGACCACCATTTTATTATTATTCAGAATAATGGATCTTAGTACAACATTCAATCTATAAATCCAGCAAATCATTTAAAGACCGTGAAAAATGTAATTTCTCACAACTAGAGTGTAAGCCATTTTTAAAACGTGATTAGGTTAACCATATCAAATTGGCTGCATGATGATTCTTTGAATCTTCAACACTTAAAGCCTATAAGTTATACTTGATTCTTGTTTTTTTCTTTGTTTATGCTCAACGTGGTGAGATGTTCATATAGATTGACACTATGGTTTATTGTTCTTACCTTCAAAGTTGACCAAGCGGAACTAAGCTTTTACACTAGAAGGCTTAAGCTCCCATACACTCAAGAATAACCAAGGACATGCCATTATGGAGTTGAAAAAATCCCAATTGTTATTGTTCATAATATCAATAGTAGCCTACGTATAAGGAGCTTTACAAAGGGAGTTGAACAGGTAATGGAACAGAATGGGATGCACATTCATCATATTAATCATTCTAAATACATCATTTTTTTTGTAACTTCTGTTGTTTCAATATATATGAATAGTTTCAAATCAAGTATTGAATACATCTCTTTATGAAACTACTAATGTTTAATATCCTGATTGTGTGAACACCTTTAGTATAACAGTGATGCCCCAAAAACTTGTAATAACAGTTTTGAGTATTAATTTTCAGCAACTGAAAGGTTACCCTACTACAATATATATATATATATATATATATATATATATATATATATATATATATATATATTAGTTCAATGTATTTGCATGATAAGATACATTACCATAACACAATATTTGATTTTAGATTCTAATATTTGAGGTAATAAAAAAATGAAATCCACTCTCATGTCCACTTTGCTTCTCGCCATAATTTTCCTAACTAAAACATTAGTGTTTGCAAGAAATGTACCTCCACATTATCCATATTTCTTTCCCCCACCTCCTCCAATATGCGGCTTTTGCCGTAAATTGGGTCAAATTGCCGCATCGCCAGCACATTATTGAAGTCCAAAAGAAAATTTCATAGATATTTTTGAATTTGTGTTAAGAGATTGTTTTTGTCATGTATCCAAATAATGTTATTATATAGATAAATGCAATAATTCTCATTGAATAAAGTGGCATTGTAATAATGAAAAGATTGTACCGATGTGTTCTGAGTTATTTTGCCCATGATGATCCATATGAATTTGTGAGAGTTCTCATCACTTATTACATAAAGTAAAAATGTTCCAAAATTATATAAAGATATATTTGGAATATTTTCAAAACCACACCCAAATCATATATTTAAGATTAGTTTAAAATTAACTGATTATGAAGTGAAAAATGAAATGTGAAATTTGTATCTTCACCCATGTGAAGTCCCTTAAAAGTAAACTTTTGACTTAAGAGGTATGAAGAAAACATATGCATCTACAAAAAGAACAAATTTTAGTCATATTTACATTTTGAATTTACTTATATTTTCAATTATTCGTTGTGCTACATGCTCTTTGTTTTATTACTCTAAGGTGGCCTTCCAATGAAAATATTATTTTACCTACAAGCTATGATCCCACTTTTTGGCGTCAAGTGTAGTAACTATGGAATATTATATCTTAGTCAATACAACAATTTCATTGACCTAGGTATGACAATGAGCTTACTTATATAAAAAAATACTAATTGCATAATTGGAGGGGTAAAATTAGGCAATTTGTTTATCCCCAAACTAACTTTTTTATGAATACATTATATATTGATCTTTTAAAAAAGTTTTTGAACAATAATCATTCTATCTACAATTGAGAATTATTTTAGGAAATTGAGTAGCTAAATAAAAATTTATTTGGAAATAGACATGTTTAATAGAATAAGATCAACTAACTTTCTTTATTGACAAATAAAGATGAAAGGATTGTAATCTTATTCTAATGGAATGATATTTTCATCACAAACAATAGCTTCTCACTCAATTTCACAAATGCAATTGATAATGGAGAATGAAAAAAGAGGAGTAGATAAGATATGACCAACAATACCAAGCATCATACTCAATTCCAAATGAAATACTTGATCATTTAAAACAAATTACCAACTTAATAGAATACTTTATATTCTTGGGAGTCTTATACATACGTTACAATAAGACTTTCATTTTTATTAATGTAGGTGATAAGTTATATAGAACTCATTTTTGAGAGCTCTAATTCAAGTTCTAGAACTCAAGTTACATTTACATATTGATTATTTATTAGTGTGAATGTATATATTTTTCAAAAATGTTAATGATTATAATAATATAATATAGTAATAAGAAGATAAGGAAATATTATAGAGAAAAAATCATATCCTGATAATATAACCCCATCACTTTTTCTACTATGATAACTTCACCAAGTGGTTACTGTGAATTATTTCTTATTTAGAAAACAATTATGGCGTGGTATGATTATGGCTTATGCAAAAAGATTGTGGTTAAAAACATCAATCTTTTGTAGCTAAAGGCTTTAACTATAAAAAAATTGTAGCGAAAACCCCATATTTTGTATCTAAAGGGTTTAACTACATATTTCTTTACACATACAAGTTGTAGTATATGCTCATATAGCTAAAGCCTTTAATTATAATTTTCAAATATGTAGTTAGATAATCTATTCGCTACAAATTCATATGTATATGGAAGCGTAGCTAGATATTGTCCTTACATATTTAAATATAAGTATAATTATAGCTAAATGTATGACTACAATTGCATATATAGTCAGTATGTAGCAAAAACATGAAGTTAATACTATTTTATATGTATTTAGTGTGTAGGGAAAGGCAACAATTACTATATATATATGTATTTTATTATGCATCTAGCTACATATGTAGTGCCATTTAGTACACATACATATATGCTTAGCTCAACTATATATTCATATATATATATATATATATATATATATATATATAAACACACGTGTATATATATATATATATATATATATATATATATAGTGTGATTTGTTAGTACACAAGCTCTTTTAGTAACAAAATTGTAGTATTTAGAGCAAGTTATGCTCATTATGCCAACAATATTACTTTCATTTATAATGAAACGTCGAATGTACATGGGGAGGATGTATACCTTGTCCCTATTACACAATGTGTACAAAGAAAAGTATATACATATATCAATGATTCAGTGGTCTACTAACATCTTTGTGAAAGAGTTGTCCTTCTCGACCAGTTTTAACATCCTTGTTGTCTTCTTCTTTTGTTCGAGCTCTTGTTGTCCGGCTAGCATCATCCAAAAGCACCCGAGATAAGAATATGAAAAGAACCTTCTAAGCAGAGATAGAAGGAATATCATCCCTATGAAGTTGGTCACTATGTTTGTAGATGCTGACAGTGGTTGTTCAAATATATACATAGGTCTATGAAATGCAGCCTTCTCATAGCAGCAAAGAGCCATATCAAATTGCAACACATATCATGATACATTGTTGCGTCTGTGGCTGTTGCTATAGCTATGACTGGGCGGGCCTGGGCTTCAAATAAATATGCATCATCATGCTTCACAAGAGAGCACTTGTTGTGTCAGGGCTATCTTAGATACTTCTTATACTCTATATCTGAATTCTTGACGTTATTAAGCTCAATCCCTAATTCAGGTAATGGAAGTTGCTACGATGGCGAAGCTTGTACTTCTCTTGATCCTAAAAATAAGTTTTTACAAATGGGGAGGCATTAAAAATAAGGTAAATATCATCCAAATAGTTTAATAAAGATATATAAGCATTCATACATGGCATAAGTGAAGGTTGCTATGAGAATAAGATGACATAATTAGTACCTTGAAGAGATGAGAAGTATCTAAGCCACTCATCCATGTTTTGTTGCAGCCCAAGCATTGTATGGGAGAGTTGTAAGATAGTTCACTTGCACCATTGAGGCTTGCCATGTCCAAAATTTTTAGTCTATAACCTGCACAATAAGGTCATTCATTTAGACCATTTGAAATTACAACCCAATAACATTATTAGTTCTAAATTATACGAGATGTAAAACCATCGTAGTACTTTGTCATATTCATTTTTATATGTAAAAGGCCTTCTCTTAACATATTACAAAAAGACTTATAGATTTAAAATTCATAGTTAGAAGAAAAAAGAAATTGTAGATCTGAACTTGGCCTTTCTTTGATTTGCGGTGGGTCAATTGTGTCACTCATCCTACAATTTGAAACCTAACAAAATTGATTTAATGAATAGAATAATTTAGTACATACACCAATATACAAACATAAGAATATCTGACCATCCAGCAATCCATACCATATATTATGCAATTTCAGTGGCATGAGAAAGATCACTGCATGCGCCAAAAGCATCTGAGTGAAAATAGAAGGATAACCAAAAGCATTTGAGTGAATCAGAAATTAAGAACTCATAACATGTGGCATATTCTCAATAGATATCTTCTATGTTACTTTAATCTAAATGATAAAATCTAAGCACCACATCATACCATGACTCTTCTTCTACTGCCCCACATCCTCCCCTTACTGTTGCTCCTCTCATCTGCCCTCAGCCCCAGCTACTACCTCGATCTCCAACCTGACCTTACATCTACCATCGGGACTGCCCCGAATACGACCTCTCCTGCAGCAGCATCACTTCTACCAAAAAAATGACCTTTTCATCTTGGTGGCCTCATCATTGATATTCAGTTGTCTAGGAGCTTTGAGAAAGACAAGTACATAAACAAAACAACAAAGATACATATAGTACATGGAGCATATATAAACATAACAGTAACTGAATTCAACTTTAAGGAGATTATGCAGTTGGGAACTGAGAACACATCATCGATATGGGGTTGTTTGAATTCAAATGTGCTTTGTTTTGACCCATTTTAAATTGAGTTAACTAATAGTTGAAACTCAGAGCAGAATTGAAAATGTAATATGCATTTGCATATGAATGTTGTTATAATGAAAAGGTAAATGTAGATTTTATATATGGTAAAATTAAGCAACTATATGCAGATTTTATGTAAAATGAATACGTTGTTATAATGAAAATCAAACTTGAGAAATATCTCTTCAGCAGCAAGGAGATATGTCTCATTTCCTATTGGTAGTGACTTATTTGGAATTCTTGATTAGCTTGAAACAAGGTCATGTGAAAACAAAGTAACTACCTAGGGAGTCTACTATCTCTACCTTGTTGGATGTAGATTTATTATTGATTAGATAGTGATCCTGAGCTTTGCTCATAGATCATCTAATAGAGATGGTGGCACAAGTGGTCGGTGTGGTACACCATCCTGATGCCCTGAGTGCTCTCACTATGGTTGGAAGGGCCATACTAAGGATACATGTTTTTAGGATTTCCTGCCAAAGCTGCAAATGTAGTGTGTACTGGATAAGACCCTCAAGAGGAGTTTAAAGATCATATTTCTTTGAGAAAAGAGGAGTGCAGTCAATTGATTGAATCAACAAACAAATGCCTTGATGGCTTCTCTTTCTTAGCAATCACTAGTTCCCTTCCAAGTCATTGTGCATTTCCTATAGTCCCGGTGGTGGTCTTGGTTTGTAGTTAAATGATATGTTGTACTTACCTTGTCAATTAGTGGGACATGTGTATAAGGTATATCTTTGTCAAGGTATTCAAGTAGCAACAAATCCTTTTCAGATTTGAAGTCATCTCTTATAAACCCATCAGAGAATCAACCATTCCCCTGCCCAAAGAAAATTCCAATTCTCCCAAAGGTGGTTAGCTGCCTATGTTTTTTACAATTTGATCCATCATGAATTCCTCATAAAACATGATTGCAACCTATAGATTACAAGGAGATATGACAACTTGAACAAAAGGTATGTATTCAAACCCAATAGACATAATGTTATGAAATTATGATGAGGAAATTAGCCTACACCTTCACTTTCTAGGAAAACACAACCTTAACTTGGACACTTGAGTCAATGCAATTTGCCTTCATACAAATCACAAAAGGCCTCTAAATTTTTAAGAAGTAGGTGGCATCCATGGCTAATACCCAAGCGTGTTCTTGTTGTGCACATGACTATCAAAGTAGATAAAGCTATGGATATATGCAGTAATAGATGTATATACCTTTAATGGGATTCAATACATAAATTTATAAGCGAGCTGATGAATAGGAAGTGGTTGTGTTGTGTTGAACATTACCTTCTGTATAGCTACATAAAAATATAAGAAAGAAAACTATTGTTCAAACGATGGTAGCAGAATTTGAAGCACATGTTTGACTAGATGCTGAAAACTTGGAACAAGAATCTCTTAGCTATGTATCTTGATTATTATATAATATATGTACATTCTTTAACTATATTAAGATTATTATTCATATATACCCAATATTATCAAAATTTTTGTATAATTTCCATAAAATATACACAGATCTTATGGGAAATTACCCACGTGAACAACCAGAAGGCCTAGAACCTAGAAGTTGATATATATTATGGAAATGGGAGAAGACAACTTGTTAATAAACTATACTGCAATTAGGCACCTGAATCCTTTTGTTAGAGGGAGATGAAGAGTAATAGAGTGAGGATGGGAAATAGAGAGAAAGGGGTGGCAATAGGGACAATCTAGGGAAGAATGATGCTACAAAAGGGGGATGATGAGGAGGGTTGCGAGGTTCACCTTAGTTTTATGCAGTTTGAAGCATTTGAAACTAGAGCACATGAACTCAATTTTCTTTTTTCTAATTGACTCATTTTGTGTTCAAAATTTGAGTGAGAAGGAGCTAAATGTTTGCATGAGATATGTCCTATATTAGAGGCATCAAGACATTCATTGTTTACTGTGCTTTGTTCTAGCAATTTTTTCTTTCCAAATGTATTATTGTAGAGCAAGAACAGGTGTGTTGGAGTTTGATGAAGCTGATAACAACAATTATTCCATTCTCAACTTTCATTTTGAGTTCATCTCACAATAATTTCCTAAAGTTGAAATATTAACATAGAAACCATGTACTAAGGAGCCCTTCACAAGAACATCCCAGTAGGAAATAGAGACCTACACCATATTATATAACATTTAGATGAGAACCACAAGTCAATATAGAGAGTCAAAAGAGACCCAGTCTTGACCATATCTTTAAAGAAGAACAAATCCTACCTATATAGGAGCAGAAGCTAATAGATGAGGACACTAGAAGGAAGAAATAGGAGAAGTACATCTCACATTCTCAATAACTGTATATATGTATGGAACATGGAAGTCTCCATGTGACATACATGTCTTTAAATTTCTTACTCATATCTATTATTATCTAATGTGTTATGCTTTTCATTATAGATGCAATCATTTGTAGGCATCTTAAGAAACAAACAGGACATGTGAATTGGTATCTAACAAAAAGGGCTCCACGGCTAGACATTTGTTGATGCGGTCAAAATCACACAAAATTGCTAAGATGTTGACCTTTGGTGGGGCTTTTCCAGTCTCGTTGTAGTTGTCTATGATCTTTTGGAGCCCGGCTCGGTCCTCTAACAGTTCCTCTATTGTCCAGAAGGGAGCGTCTTCGGTTCCAGTGGGTTGCTTTGCTGGTGAAGCCATTTCTGAAAATGGGAAAGAATGTGTTAGAATAACAAGTTTATTAAAGGGAAAAAAGAAAAAATGTTGATTTTGTATGTATTTATATATATATATATATATATATATATTATGAAAAGCAAGCGGTTTTGAAAAGACCAAATGGTTTTGAAAACCGGTTGGTTCCAAACGGTTTGAAGACCGTTTGGTTCTAAACGGTTTGAAGACCGTTTGGAAGGAGAAACGTCGGGGGGAGGCCAGCGATGGTAGAGGCAATATCGGCGGCGATAGCGAGGGAGGCGGCGAAAAGGATGACGGTGGTGATAGAGAAGGAAGTCGCAAGGGCGTCAAAGACGTCGGCGATGGTGAAGACGGCGGCGGTGCACAGACGGAGGAGCCGATAAAGCAGCGCGTTGGGCTACCTTGCAGAAACGGTCAGAGAAGACGATGGTGCTGTGAGGAGAGGTGGTGACTGAGGTGCGATCACCGTGGAATCGGGAAGGATGGTGGCAGAGAAAACCTGGGTTGCGGGTTGCGCGGGAACGGGAGCAGAGATGGAACAACGCACCGAGGGTTTTAGAAAACTCGCAAGTCGAAAGAAGGGAGAAGAAGGGGGGATTATATTTATAGGAATCAGGGGTTGACCTTACAAATTCCAGGAGTCAAACGGTTACAAGACCGTTTGGCTCCAAACAGTTTGAAGACCGTTTGGCTCCAAACAGTTTCAGGACCGTTTGGCTCCAAACGGTTTCAGGACCGTTTGAGAAAAAAAGGTTTTTGATTTTTATATTTCTGTGTTTGTTTTAGTTATGTGAATTTTTATAATTTTAGATGATAAAGGAGATGGAAAACAAAGATAAAAAGGTGATACTCAGATCTTGGGTTGCCTCCCAAGTAGTGCTTGGATTTTACGTCGCTGGCTCGACGAGGTTTTGATGTTGTTATGATGATGTTGTGGCGTATCTGATCTCAGTAGTCTGTCTCGGCATTTTATCTGCTGGAGTGCAGTATTTTTTCAATCGATGGCCATTGACTGTACTTTCTCCTCCATTATCATAAAAAATTATGATAGCTCCAGTCGGGTATATATGCTTGATGGTGAAAGGCCCGAACCACTTTGTGCGGAGTTTTCCGGGGAACAATTTGAGCTTGGAGTTGAAAAGGAGGACTTTGTCACTTATGGCGATGTCTTTCCTTTTTAGATGACTGTCGTGCCACATCTTGGTTTGTTCTTTATAAATCTTGGCACTTTGATAAGCGGTTATTCAGAGCTCCTCTAGCTCTTGTAGTTGGAGTTGTCTATTTTCTCCGGCACTTTTAAAATCAAAATTCAGTTGTTTAATGGCCCACCAAGCCTTATGTTCCAGTTACACTGGAAGATGACATGACTTCCCGTATACCAAACGGAATGGGGTTGTCCCGATTGGTGTTTTATAAGTTGTTTGGTAAGCCCAAAGGGCATCGGGAAGCTTGGTGGACCAGTCAGTGCAGTGTCTATTGACTGTTTTTTCTAAGATTGCCTTCAGTTGTCTATTTGAAACTTCAACCTGACCACTGGTCTGTGGATGGTAAGGCGTGGCAACTTTATGATTAACTCCGTATTTCTTTAAAAGGGCTTCAAAGCTTCGTTCCAAAAAATGGGGCCCTCTGTCGGATATGAAAGTTTGGGGGACTCCAAATCTGGGAAAGATGATATCTTTAAACATCTTAATGATTGGTTTGGAATCGCTGGACACTGTGGGTATAGCTTCGACCCATTTTGAGACATAATCGACTGCAACCAGAATGTAGGAGAAACCATATGAAGAAGGAAAGGGGCCCATGTAGTCTATCCCCCAAACGTCGAAAAGTTCGATCTCTTGCCACATCGTGAGGGGCATTTCATTCCTTTTAGATATGCCGCCAGAAAGTTGACATTTGTTGCAAGATTTTACAAAATCATGAGAATCTTTTGCTATGGTTGGCCAAAAGAAACCTGATTGCAGAACTTTCATAGAAGTTTTCTTCGCACTCATGTGTCCCCCAGTGGGGTCGGAATGGCAATGCTCTAAGACAAGGGTAATCTCTTCTTCAGGTAAGCAGCGATAGAAAAGTCTGTCTGCGCATAGGCGAAAAAGGTAAGGTTCATCCCAATAGTATTTCTTTACATCATGGAGGAATTTCCTTTTGTCGTGATGAGAGGCGGAAGGGTGAATGATTCCTGTAGCCAGATAACTAACAATGTCAGCATACCGGGGAAATCCATTGGTAACTTTCATTAGTTGGTCATCTAGAAGGGAGTCTTAGATTAATACTTTATCTTCATCCTCGACTTCAATACGGCTGAGATGATCGACGACGACGTTTTCCACTCCGCTTTTGTCTTTGATTTCCAAATCGAATTCCTAAAGCATCAACACCCAGCAGATGAGTCTGGGTTTTGTATCTTCCTTCTGAATTAGATATCGTATGGCAGAGTGGTCAGTGTAGACGATGACCTTGGATCCAATCAGGTAGGAGCGGAATTTCTCAAATGCATAGATGACAGCTAAGAACTCCTTTTCCTGTAGTGGTGCAGTTCTTCTGTGCTTCATCGAGCGTTTTAGATGTGTAGTAAATTACATAAGGTTTCTTGTCGATTCTCTATCCTAATACGGCTCCTATGGCATAATCGCTGGCGTCACACATGATTTCAAAAGGTTGTGACCAATCCGGGGCTCTTAGTATGGGTGCAGAGATTAAAGAATTTTTTAGAGTTGAGAAACTTTGTAAGCATTCTTGATTAAAGTTGAACTCGGTGTCTTTAGTCAGAAGTTGGGTCATGGGTTTTGCTATTTTCGAGAAATCTTTAATAAATCTTCTATAAAACCCAGCATCACCCAAGAATGCTCGTACTCCTTTTACGTATTTTGGAGGTGACAACTTCGAGATGACATCGATTTTTTCCTTGTCTACCTCAATCCCTCTGTCGCTCACTCTATGTCTGAGGACGACACCTTCAGTTACCATAAAATGGCATTTTTTCCAATTCAGGATGAGGTTTGTTTCCTCGCATCGTTGTAAGACTTGTCCAAGGTTGCATAGACAGTTATCGAAGGAATTTCCGTAAACTGAGAAATCATCCATGAATACCTCCATTATAGATTCCGTTAATCCTGCAAAAATAGCAGACATGCACCTTTGGAAAGTAGCAGTTGCGTTGCACAACCCGAATGACATTCTTCTGAAAGCATAGGTCCCAAAGGGGCAGGTAAACGTAGTTTTATCTTGGTCTTCCGGGTGTATAGGGATTTGGTAGAACCCAGAATAACCATCTAGATAACATAATAACTTTTGATGGGCTAAGCGTTCTAGGACTTCGTCCAGAAAGGGCAGAGGGTAGTGATCTTTTCGCGTTGATTTGTTTAGTTTCCTGTAGTCGATACACATCCTCCATCCCGTCACAGTTCTTGTTGGTACTAACTCATTCTTGTCATTTAGCACGACAGTGGTTCCTCCCTTTTTGTGGACCACTTGGACAGGGCTGACCCATTACGAATATGAAATGGGATAAATTATGCCGGCTTTCAGCAGTTTGAGGACTTCAAGGTGAACCACTTCTTTAAGATTGGGGTTCAGCTTCCTCTGGTGTTCTCTTGATGGCTTAAATTCTTTGAACATGGGCAGTGTATGTATGCATAGGGCTGGGTTTATTCCTGTCAGGTCTTGGGACCGTGTGACTCTATGCAGTCTTGGGACCGTGTGACTCCATGCAGTCTTGGACCGGTTGGCTTCATGCGGTCTTGGGACCGGTTGGCTTCATGCGATCTTGGGACCGTGTGAGTCTTTTATGATTTTTTTGTGTCTTTTTCTGTAAGTAAAAAGGAGAAAAGTTAATCTAACAGTATATTTGCAATAAGAGAGGATAGTTAGGGATTTTGTCTAATTTATCTCAGAAAGAGTGTGGAAAACTGAAGAAAACAACTAAGATAACATTACAAAATTGGAGGTTATCACCCCCGTATATCTACTTCGACCCCGTAATAAAGTTGCGGGGGCCTAGAAGGTTTTGGGTTATAAATTTAAAGCTTGATTCCTTCCTTTGTCCCGCGTTCATTTCCGGACGCGTGAAAAAGGTCGATCAACTTTTGGCGCCAAAAAGTTGACCGACCTAAATCGCGCATCCGAAAAGGGAGCGGATTTGAAGTAGTCAGACTTTTAAATTTATAACCCAAAACCTTCTAGGCCCCCGCAACTTTATTATGGGGTTGAAGTAGATATACGGGGTCGAACACAGGGATAAGGGTGGTAGTGTTGAGAACGTAGAATCGACACGTTACACTCTGGTATGGGTAAGGAGATGATAAAGTTCCCTAAGGGAACAACAGGCTAAGATCGATAAAACAAAAGAAAACTATCTCCAACTGGATCTACGAGGGAAATTAAGGTTTTAAAGGTTTATCAGTTTTTAGGGTTTTCACGCAATGGAAACAGAGAGGTTAATACTATTGCTTTTAGTAAGGAACGAAGGAGAAAGGTTGGGTAAAACAAGTGGCAGTAGAAACATCATGTACCCCTTCTCTCGAAGCGGGTACCTCTAACTAAGCATCAAAACCTCTCTCGAGGTTGCTGGTCTTAAGTTAGAGTGGAAAGGTTACTAAAGCAACTCCGATCCTGGGCACTCTCGTACTCCCGTATCAGACCAAACACTAGAGCCACAACACCTCTCTCGAGGCTGCTGCAATGGGAAAACACGATTCGGTAGCTAGTCGAAACATGATCCAAGCATACAAGCTAGAGTTCGGATGTTAAACAAAACAATCATCCAACAAAAGGGACCAAACATAAAGCAGCAGATAATTAAAACTCTTCTAATTCCATTAGCATAAAAGGGTCTGGTTACATTGCATAAGTAAAGAAAGTAAATGACTGAAATAAGTAAAGATAAATATCGCCTTCTTGATTTAGAAGGGCGACAGGCAGTAGCAGATCCTCAAGATCCCTCCAGCCCGATACTAGGCGGGAGCCTTGCCCGATACACTCGTATCGGGCAGCACACCCTCTCAGGCGACACGCTCATGACGGGCGGACGTATCGTGCGGGGCGCTCATGCCCAATACAATTGTATCGGGCGACACTCTCTTGGGCGACACGCTGTGACTGGTGATGCGTATCGGGCTTGGTATCGTGTCGGGCCAGAGTTTTGCTTAGAGTATCAAGTACTCATATCGGGTGCCCTTGTTGGCCGATATCGGTCTACAGTGGTGCCCGGGGCCGATCCTAAGTGAACCATTCCGTCCCTCTCAGGTTGGGGAAGTGCTCACCTAGTATCGCTCGGTACACCTCTGAGGCACGACATGCTAGCTCCAGATGCTTTCCCAAGTTGGCTTTCGAGAGATTCCTACCTGTCCCATCAGAGTCATGTAGCTGCTATTTATAGGCAGCGGTTGGGGGAAATTGTGGTTCTCCAGACGCCACATGTCCTTCATCAGCTCTATCATCTTGGATTTGGGGATGCCCGATATGCTTCTCCCTTCTTTCTCTTCACCCTTCTTGCATGCATGTTTATTTCCTACAATTAGTTTTAAATTTTAAAAATTCTTTCAGCTTTTTAGCTTTGCAATTATGGCTATATGGTGTGAATCTAATAGATAAATGCTTGACTTTATGCCTAGATGCACCGTTTTATCTTAAAAATTGCTTGACGTTCTGCTTGACTTGCTCTTTGACTCTTTCCTTGAGTTTGATAATAAATCTAAGGTTATAGCTTAAAGCTAGATTCCCTTGATCTATTTCGTGAATGGCGAACTCATGGTAAAGGACCGTTGGAATGAGCTAAAACACGATCAAAGAATCCTAGTTGTGGATTCACAAGCTTGCCTCTATTCTAAGGATTCTTGAATCATAATTGCAACTTCTCACATAGGTATCAAGTAGATTATGATGGGCTTTGAGCTATGATCAAGATGAAATGTTTCTCCTTGATGGACTACGTGCCTTCTCACATTAGATTGAGTCAAAAAGATGAAAAACATAAAAATGTGCAAAAGAGGCTTGACCGCCCACAAATCCCAAAAATATGTATATAGTTCTCACCCAAGCCTAAAAATAGAATGCAAATGATAAAAGCCTGAGTGTGAACAATAAATGAGTGCTTATTTTCCCTTTTAGGAGAGTGGAAGATGGTGCCCAGTTGGTGTAAGACAGCGCTCACGAACGCGGGTATGTCGCTCCTGGTAGTATCACTCCAAATGCTCATTAGAGAGTCACTAGGAACCCCTAGGAGACCTATAAGACTGTCTCAGTAGCAGGGTTGGTTCGAGCACAGTACGAGGAGTTCGTCTCACTACTCTGGGCCAACTGGCTCAGACAGCAGCGACTGTTGCTCGCTACATGGACCAACCTGACGTAGATCGGAATCCTCAGAAGTCATTAGAGTCTTTTTGCTTTGTTTCCTAGGACATGAATAAGTGAGAGGCGTGTTATTCCTGATTGGTTTGCATGGATTCATGGTGATGGCTCATTGCTCATCACCCGCGTGATCACCTGTGTGACAGCTCTTTCATGTTTAAATAATTATGGTTCAAACCCTCATGAGTATCGACAGGTTGTAGTGGATTTGCTTAATCTTTCCTGGAAACTCTTTGATCTTACTTTGGCAGGATTATGCCTGACAGGTGGGGGTTTGTTCTGAAACGACATGGATCAAGAGAATTGATGTTTTAAACTATTTTTCTTAACCTTAGCATTTATTTCCAAGCTTAATTTGGATGTTATCTTTTTGTTCTTTGAGCACAGCCTTGCTTGAGAACATGCAAGTTTTAAGCTTGGGGTAGTTGATACCACCTAAATTAGAACATATTTTCTATGCATTTTATCTATAGTTTTGTGCCACTTTAGTCTTAATATGCACTCTTTTGCTCATGTTTTATGATTTCTGTCTTGCATTAGAAAAAAGTAGTAAAAATAGCCAATAATGTAGCTAATTAGCCAATTTTTGACTTACATGCACCAAAACTAGCTAATTTTGGGACTCTCAAGTACCGAACCTGAAAAGACAAGAATTCCAGCAGCTGCCCGATATGGTCTGGCTGATACGGCTTCCCGATACGGCCTGCCCAATACAACTGCCCGATATGGTCTGGCCACTATGGCTGCCCGATAGGGCCTGCCTGATACGGTCTGGCCGATACGACCTGCCCGATACGGCCTACCCGATACGGCCTGCCCGATATAGCTGCCTGACACTCCCCCTGCCCGATACGATCTTCGTGCGACAGTCATATTGGGTCATCTGATGCCTCAAGATCGAAGCCACAGATGAAGGATACGTGGACCAATAAAAGCTACAACTCCCATCAACTCGCTGCCTATAAATAGTAGCTGCCAACCTACATAGTAGAGGAGGAGCCGGAGGGAGGACCCTGCAAGAGCTAGTGCCTAGACCAAGGAGCTAGTGTGTCGAGTTCCCCAAAAGTCTACTGCCTGATATGGTCTGCCCGATACGGTTGCCCGATATGGTTGCCCGATATGGTCTAGCCAATACGGCTTCCCGATACGGTTGCCCGATACGGTCTGCCCGATACGGTTGCCTGATATGGCTGCCCGATACGGTCTGCCCGATACCGTTGCCCGATACAGTCTTCCTGATATGGTCTAGATGGAGAGAGAGAGCCGAGGAGTCCAGAGTGACGAAGAGAAGACCCAAGGGCCGAGATCTGACCTACACAGAGGCCGAGGAGAGAGAGCCACCTCTCCTCTACAGTCTATATCTCTTCCCTCTTCTCTTTCATTCTACTGCATTCCTTTGTTTCTTATACAAACGATGTTTATCCATCTTTGTTCAGTGCCAACTATGCTTGTCTATGGCTAGTTAGCTCCTTCTTGGCTATGTAGCCCAATCTGGGCATGTTTATATACTTTTTCCTTAAGCAAGTGGATTCATATGAGATCTAGTATGTTGCATGTTCTATTTTCTGTTTCTAAGTTATGATTGCTAGTTTGGTTGATCTCTTACAGCTTGAACTGATATTTTTGCCTGTATCGAGAGACCCATTGTAGGAATAGCTAAGAGAATATAGTTTGGATCTGAACCCGAGATGAAGATGATCCGAGGTATTCTGTTCCTAACACCCCAGAATATCCTAAGACCCGATATTCCGAGGTGTTGATATGTCATTCCTCGAGAGAGGGTCATTGACATATTGTTGATGGTTTTAGTCATGCATCGCGAGAGCGAGTGGGATGACCCCACATGACAGATGCCACCGTGCATACTAGATGCTTGCTTGGGTGTTCAAGGGTTATCTACGCTCGAGAACGAGTGCGTAGACTTCCCCGTTTGTGGTTACATAGCTAGAAACTCTCTTTCTCTATTTAGTAGAATCACGAGCTCTATTTTGTTTTGTTTTATTTTCTTTGTTTTCTTTTATATCGTGACAACCTGCTAGACTAGTTCTAGCACTTACTTTTATCGACTATCGTCTTGGCTTATCTAACTAAAGAACAAGATCTGTGGCGTCCTAAACATCACCACGTCCCTGTGTTTGACCCCGTATATCTACTTCGACCCCGTTATAAAGTCGCTGGGGCCTAGAAGGTTTCGGGTTATTAATTTAAAGCTTGATTCCTTCCTTTGTCCTGCGTTCATTTCCAGACGTGTGAAAAAGGCCGATCAAATTGTCAAATCTGAAAAAAAGACAAAGAACATCTAGAAGCCATAATTTTGGGAAATTCAAGCTGGGGTATTCCATTTCAAGCAAATCAAGTAATTATTCAAATTTTTAGTAATAATTATAAGTTATGATTTCATTATTGTGATAAGTGTTTTGTATTGTAAAATATAGAAACAACCATGAATGAAGGAACACCCATGCTACAAAAGTAATGTACTGGAACCACCATTACAGAAAGACATGTTATTAAAAGAAAAAAAACTCCTAATAACTTTGATTCTTGATATCTAAAATTTTACATCGTAATTTGTACAACTTATAGGTCATGAGGTATTTAAGTTTTGATGATGGAACGTCAATTGTAGCTCAAGGACAAGTGATAGGTGTGAATCCTGACCTTGTAATAGGAGGAGGAAAGTTAGGGTCTACATTTGATGTTGTTTGCATTGGTGTGGCAATTAAACTTGAAGAGCATTTGGTAAGACCATTTGACAATTATCAAATCATTTAAGATGCAACCGGGTCAATAATAGCTTGGCTAAAGAAGCTACTCATTCTTCGGTAAAAAAAATTTCACTGTTCTATAAGTGTAACATGTCCATATAATGGTTTAGATAATTATTTTTGTTATTGTAGGTAAACCGCTTGGAGCGAGGAAAACAATAAAAGTTCCTTTAAGATTCTCTAGATGCTATTTTCCCTCTTTTCTATAGGTTTAGAATAAATTTTTTGATTGATGTAAAGGTTGTCAATTCATTGCATATAGAAAGGATTGTCATCCGAAGTACAAAGTTATTAATTTTTTTAGATCGATGTCAAAGTTGTCATCTGAATTATTATACCTTTTTCCTTTTCTCTTTCTAAATAAGATTGTGATATGAATATTCTATAGTAATTGGTTAAGAATTAGACCTCTTTTATGGCAAGGCTCAATTTCACACTTATGTATGTGATGTTCTCTAGTATGCAACGATGCATGTGATGTTTCGTTTGGCTCTTTCTATGATTATACAACTTTTTTTTGAAAGGTCTATGATTATACAACTAGTTATAAAAGCTAGGGAGAAAGGTTTCATATTTATTGAAACACCTACTTTAAGTGAGTATTCCTACTAATACACATTTGTGGCATGTGTTATTGTTGACTTTGTCTTGAACTTGTCAATTGAAGTCTTAATTGGGAGGAACATCTTACTAATCATTCTAATCCGAGTAATCTGATCAACCATGGCTATAAATAACTCTGTTTGTGCATTCATCTAAGATCTGGCTATCAAATCTGAAATCAAACAATTGAGAGAAACAAAAAATAAAGGCCTTGGATATTAAACAAAATGTGTTCATGATGTATGTTACAAACTCTCTCTATTTTTATTACTTGTCCTCATGGCCATGAAGACCCATAGTGAAGGAAAAGGAGGCAGAGAGAGAGGATCAATGGCCATCTGCAAAAACTACGAGGCCTCATTCCAACAACCACTAAGGTTTGTAACTACTATGTTCTTTCTGAGTTATTAGTAGAAACTATAGAACACACTTCTAAAGTCGATTGTGAAGTTACATTTGAAATTTTCTTTTGTATCAGAATCCCTTCTATTTCTCATCATGGTGTGTTTAAAAACTGATAAGCAGTCATTATTTAACAAATAATATGCAGATTTCATGCATCATTTTTTCTTCATTGTAGGGAATTTTAGTTCTCTTGATAGGCCTTATTTAGCTATCCCTACACAATGGATGACTTGGCTCCTTCTCTAGTCTTCATTTTTTTTGCATTCAGTTGTGACCAATCCCTAAACTGTAATATGTGAACACTGTAATATGTTGTAGGTATAATCTCTTATAAAACTAGTTTGCATTACTTACTGCGCTAGAATTATATTCCATGAAGGATGTAGTTGATGCCCATTCTAACCGATCCCTCAGGCTTTCTGAAACTACTCTAAAGATTACAAGGTCTAGCTGGATGAGGACCCCATAATCCACTGGTCCATGGGTACTTGACCTTGGATTTCTATGAAACTGGCTTCAAAGATTTTGCATATGCAATGTAGCATAAAAGTTGAGTTGCGTTGAACACATGAGTGCTTTTTCACATTTATATGAACCTTGACCATGTGATGGGAAATGTGATCATTCAGATTATCACCGGGATCATCAATTCTAACATACACAAGATCAATCCTTGAAAGGATAGTAGGAGGAAGGGAAACATTCTACTTAAGAGGTGTTGATTTGTCATATCAACCTCTAGTAGGTCTTGATGCAGCTAAGATATAGGTTTGAGCATTGAGTGTGACTTATATACTAGCTTTAGTGATGTGTGATGGTTTGTTGTTTATTGATCATGGATAACAACCTGATCTTTGATATTCATCCCATTTAATTCATCAATGCAATATAATCCATCATCAACAAACATCAAATCACTAGCATAGGTATGGAACTCCCATGAATTTGGTTCTTTGGCAATAGTTTTTGTCAAACCTCCAACAGAGGATGACTTTCTAGATGTATAGGCATGCCTTATTTTATATATACTCTGATTCTTTTTAGAGTTTAGATATTATGTATGTGTAAATCACAATTAAATTTCACATGAATGCTAGAAAAATGAATAGAGGAGGTGGGGAGACATATAGAGGATATATGTGATTCTAGGGGAAGGCATAAGTGCCAACTAAAAATAATTTTCCATCAGTAAACCAGTTGGGTCACTGTGTCTGTATTAGTGTCTGCATTGAGTTATTACTAGCCACTAGTTACTTCCAATAAAAGGAACATGTTACATTGTGTTGCAAGCCTTATACATTTTTACTATTAATTGGTGTTTAGTTTTTCATTATGTTTATACTTCCCCTTACAATTTTGAATATATATTATATTATACTTGTTGATCTTTACACAGTCAACATTCTCAGAGTACAATGCATTCTTCCACCGATTACTCCTTGAAGGACTCCTTGAGGTCCTTGTCCTTAGATCTCCTTATAGCACAACCAATTCAGAGAAGGTACCATTGTTCCAGAACTTTTCATGTAATCTTTGAGTTTATAATCTATGTAGTGAAACTATCTGCTTGATTGCCAATATTACAAGTTTAACATATCCTTGGATTCCCATCCTAACATTCTTTTTATCTTTATAAACATCCTACCATGTATGATTCCATAACATATGTTATTGGTTCTGGTTTGTGATATATGTGGTTTTTTCTCCTTTTCTTTTGCAAATGGAGCATGGTGAGCTGTTTGGACTGTCTGGCCATTGTGCATCATGTAGAGGAGGAGGGTTTAGTGTAGCTATCAAGTCATGGGGTTTGGTAACTGGCTTGCTCGTGGGTGATAGGGACTAGGGACAATGCATCACATTCATATAAGAAACAACAACCAACATTACAGTTCTAACTTAGAATGCACTTGCCAAGGCTTGGATGATAATGGTGGAACATATTAAAATGTATTAGGTGCTTTGTAAAAATATTCAATCCTTAATGCATTTCTAACTTCATCATTTTCAAATTTACCTACATCTTAGCGTATTGACATATCTGTTATAATTACTTATACTACTCAACTAATTGTCCCTACCTTGAATATTAAATCATCAATTTCCTTACATTTGAATATTTGTATTGTCACCTACCTCAATATGTGGATATAAACCTCAATATTTTTGTTAGTAAGTACACCCCTAGTTTACAAACACAATCACATAAATCATTTTGTGTATTTAGGAATCCCTTCTAGCACTTAGTCTAACAGTGATGTATGCAGTGGACTTCAGCTGTAAGATGGCACCCTAATCTTTATGGATAGGGCAGGTACACTCCTTCAAAGTATTTGTTTAGAATCATTGATATGATTCAATTTTTTTACCATCCATATAATTCATATATAATGCAACACATTTGTTTCAATAGGTATATGGAGATATATTATCTAAAATAGCCACATTCCCACCACATGAGGCATGTCTAATGCTATAAGTACATATTAGAATTATTCAAAGAAACTACATGTTGTGTTATGTTGTGATAGGTCTACACATGCCTAGCTTTGGGTGCATCAGTTAGGTTGTGTTAGGTTTACACATGCCCAACTTTGGGTCAAACATCCATGATATGACACATTTTGGCCATCTTTGGGTGTACCTAGATGAAATTAGCCCGTCTTATGGAAATTAGCCCATATGGAGATCAATACCCTCTTCATGTTTGATGTAGCCACATTTGTCGGGAATCTATTTGTCTACCCCCAATGTGCTTCCAGAATATCAGTTCCTCTGTGAATTTAATATGATAATGGATTTAGGGGATTCTTCTGCATATTCCATTGGACTAGTATTATCTCTTCCCCACCCAAATTTATCTCCACCCCACCCAAGTCCATTTTCACCCTCATTGACCCATAAACACTATATTGTCAATTCACTTGGGCTACATTTGACAGTTGAACTGGATGGAAAATGTGGATGCTATTAAATATTATCTTTGAAAATCCACAACCATTTCCCGATCAAACATTAGAAAACTTCTTAACTATGGGAAGTTCAAATAGGGTGTGGTTGGTGGATAGTAGATGATTTTCCATCCTTACATAGACACCACAATACAATATCCACGTCGAGTCAAAAGTAGAAGCTTGTCTGTAAATGGAATTGCATGCTTGATGATAAGCAAAATTTGTTTCTTCAGAAGCTCATCTTTTTCCAGTTCATATCGAGGGATATGTAATAACATGGTTCTGAGACTTTGAAAACAATCCAAGACTTAACAAAAATTAGGTAAGGGATTACTTTGACAGACATGGGGAAAAGAAGCAAAGTTCATTCAGGGCGTTGTGGACCTTCTAGCTTATAACCATGGAATCATTTTTCTGAAATGTTGACTTGGCTTTGGTGATAGTACACCAGTAGGATCTATGAGATGTGTTGTTTGGTCTTGAACAATGACATATATCTAGAGGGAGTGATGCCATGTAGGATAGTTCTTGACATCAAGTTTGACAATGTTGAATTGATTGTAAGAGCTATTCATAGAAGATTTCACTGTGGTAGGAAAGAAGATACAAGAAACCACAAACCAAGACAGAATAGATCATATGTGTGGTGAAAATACACACTGCATAGGCAATTACATGTTGTGTAAGATATCTTCCATGGTGTGTAATCAATTATAACTTGCATTGTATTTCTTCGAACATTGTTTTCCCTCTGCATGTAGCATTGCAGCAATGATTTCAGAAATCTACTTCTTCAATATGCGAATGGCTCTAGCATTTGGAATATTGTCTGCAAATATGAGGATTATTGCTATGGTAGTCAAATACTTCTATGTTAGGAAAAGGTTGGATACCATTTGGTAGATATGATGTCAAATAGTACAATATTTTGAGTTTAGCTTCATGATGCTTGTGAAGCTAATTTGTGTTGGAGCTATGCTTTTGACTCAATAATCACTAATGTTGGTTATAGATTGAAGTTTGGTTAATCAAAAAAGGAAACGTGGTGTTAGCATAAAGGGATGACACTTAATAGTTGAAGAATCCAATACCACTACCAAGAGAAATCAAAATGAGGCATCCATGGCTCAATTAATTATTTATGGCATAAAGGACCCCCTTCCTTTATTATTTATTGTCTTATAAAGAGATTTATTCCTCCAGGCCTGACGTTTCTTTCTTCCTCCTTTCTAAATGGAGATTCTAATTAGTCTGTCAATCCATTCACATAGAACTTAGCAATTTAGTAACCTGCATTGTGTAGGTTGGAACTCTCCTCTTAATAGACTTTGTCAAACTTCCTAGACCTTCCAATGTCAATGCCCTTGAAGACTAAGAATTAGTCTTTCTTTCAAAGTTAGAGAAGCATGGATTATAAGTGTTCCTCTTCAATGTAGAATGAAGGAGTGGAATTCCTAAATACATACCAAGATCTTTTTTTGAGATTACACCCCCGTAACTACAAACCTGACTCCTACTCTTATGTTCCACACTTCTATCTATCATACTTGTCTAAGCGGCCAGGGGGTCCTTCCAACCCAAGGATAGCCTAGGGGGCCTAGGCGGGAGCTAAGCCATTCTTCATATTTGTTTATATTTTACATATATATAAATGATTATTTTGTATACATTTAGCTATATTCAAATATAACATCAATATGTACATTTGTGTTGGTTATCCTTACATTTAATCAATCATAACTTCTTGTTATACCACATCTATCATGACCGAGGCTAGACCTATTTGATCTTAATTTGACCTAATATGATATAATTCAACATAACTTAACTTTGTTTTCCCTAATTTGGCCTAATTCATACCTATTTTGGCATAATATGACTTAATAAGATGTAACTTCCCCTAGCTTGTCCTACATTTTACATAAATGAGCACTAATTTGGCAAAACCAGACCTAATCCCCGAAAATAGACATGTTTTCCCCAAATCAGACCTATTTTACATCTGATTTGGCTTGAATCAGATCTATTTCTTCCATAAAATAACTAAATTGGATCTAACTTGAACAAATTCAGACCTAATACATGTTAATTTAGTCTTTGTATCTTAATTTGGGCCAAAAAGGCCTTAGGTGCCCAGTTTAGTTATCTGAAAGCCTAGGCACCCAGTTTAAGGTAGTTTGCCTAGAGCCTAGGTGGCCTAGGCGCACCTAGGTGGAGCCTGGATAACTATTCTATCTATGGTACGATTATCGTCTTCCTATGAACAAACTATGCTAGTGTATGTTTGTATAGTACTTTTGTATCCAGTTACCTACTTTCTAGAGACAACTATCTGTTGATTTGTACTGTTGTTCTTAATGTCTAGAAGGAGAAGGAGAATTTATAAACTCATTCTCTTAATATGTGGAAATTCTAAGGCATTTCTCAACTTTGAGTATCCGTTCAGAATTTTAGTTGCTATTATGACTCTTAAATGCGTGTGCTCAATCAGGCCTTGAATCGATCTTTTTTTTGGTCTTCCCAGTTGTCTTGCAGATCCTTTCTTTTTAGGATGAGGTACAATATTATAGTTGTTCCAACCATGATCATCGATAAGGTGGATTCCTAACATTTGTTATGTTTCCCTGCTAACTACCACCTATAGAGGGATGATCATGTGGAGTTTATATGGGGTCTTCAATATGTTATTTTTCTTTACTAACTGACATTTTTTAGGAATCCAATTCATGCTTCCTCTCATATTTTCAAAACAAAGTGAAGATATTGTTCAATGTTGCAACATCCTAGTATAGTTTCTATTGTAGTAGCACTAAGAATACCATCATAGTAGTGGAGGATCAAATAGACACTTGCATAAATATTTTTGCATCTTCTAATTACATGTTCAATGGACCTATTAGGTTACCATTAATATAATTTAATAGTTATACCACCTAATTGATCAAATAAGATCTTCTTCACACTCCCAATTAGGTTACTATCTACCCTTAACAATATGATAATATTACAATGCATAATAAAGAGACTATCTCTACAACTAGTTATTGTGGGATGTGAAGGGACCTTTTTTTTCTCAGTAAGTGTGGTACCCTTTTTATATTGATTTAAAAAACTATTTATAGGAGGAACTATACAATGAAAGACAACTATATAGGGAAGTAAAGGTAGAGATATGTATAGAGGGACACCAAAGTAGCTATCTGAATGAGGTATTCCACTACACCAAAGTAGCTGAGATTCAAAAGTTACCTCTCATACAACACAAACTATGTCTAGAAAGGAGTATATAGATAAAATGAAACTTTTAACATTCAGTTCAAAATGCTGAAGTAGAGCAGGACACCAAGTCCAATAAGGTGGTGATGGCGATTGGAATAGTAAATTTATGTCTTAGAAGTTGAGCAAAGGAGAAAATACAATTATATATATTCTGAACGAAGTGTACAGTCCTACAGTTTATGAATTCATCTCACTAATTTTCTTTAGTGGGGCTACATGAAGTTTCATTCCTTAAGACTACTTTAAATATTCATTTTTGACAAAGAAGTGGAAGAAATTTCTTCCAGTGATGAAGGATCAGAATACGAGCCACATTCCAAGGAAAAATCCCCAGATGAAAAGTCCAAGGGGAAGTGAAAGGTCAAAGAAGCCGCAACCGAACAACCCAAAAAAAGCGGGCAAGAAAATAGGTCCGCCCCACAACTGCTAGAGAACAAACCCTAGCAGACCATATCCCATCAACCACCACCACCACCCCTACTACCACTCCTGCAATCACCACTACCCCCGTCTTCTCAATACTCACCACCACCGCACCACCACCAGAAAACCTTTACATCCATACCCTCCCCTCCATCGACAAAATGCTAAAACCAACAAAGTACATCTGCTCAAGCGTACTACTCAAGATGGGGATCTACGATAGAATCCTCACCATACTAGACAATGCTAATCTTTCCAGACTGTGCTTTGTCCCCAAAATTTCATATGTCGAACCCACTTCCAGAATTTTTGACACATCTCACCAAAAAAACGGTGGACATTATGCACAGATTAAGGGACGGAGGTGACCATAGGCTGGTCACCAAACTTTTTGGAAACAACATCGTTATCACAGAAAATCTTCTAAATGAAATCTTCATCGACAACCCAGAGCATCTCAAAAAGGCCAAAGCTGTAGGCATGGAAAATTCCCAATTCAATAGACACAGCTTCTGGAAAACCTTAACATGGTTCCCAACTTATGAGGAAAAGACATGCAAAGCCTCCAATATCCATTCTGGGTTTGTTCGTACACTTCACAAGATCCTCACTGGTGCGCTCTTCCCCAGAACGGAGGGCGGAAATGTTATAACCGCTGACCTTTTTCTCCTATGGTCCATTCTACGTGGAAAGCCAGTCAATATTGGCCGACACATGATACAAAAATTCTCTGATTACGCCATAGGGAAAGAAATTTGCATGGGTGAGCACATAACTTCCATCATTAAATATCTCAAGATGGACAGATTGCTTCCTCGATGCATGAAGATCAAGGGCGACATCCTTACCAATGAACATACCTTGAAGAATTCCTACATTATCAAGGAAAAGGATGTGAAATTACATTACATCTTCTGCCCAACTATCAGATCTTCCAGGAGTTTGCTACCACATCTGGAGCTAGCGGACTACGACAAGGACAAACTTCTCTTTACTGACGAAGCGATTACCAAACTCCTAGCTTCAGTCAAAGTACACGAAAAACCAACCAAAGTGGGCCAGACAGAACTTAGCATAACCGCCCCGACAACTAGGGTAACAAAAATACCAGTCAAACGACCAACAAAGGTACGTTTACAGCCGCCACAGCTGTCGGGGACACCAACATCAAAGCTACAACCGGAAACCGAATGCCCCCCTTCGGAGGAACCAATCACTACCTCTTCCATAGATTCTTTCATCATGAGCCTACATGATGAGCTCACCACCACCACCCCCACCACACTCCTGTCCACCATCCTTCCACCATCTACCACCACCCCACCTTCCTCCACGATAATCCCTCCACCCACATCTTCCACTTCCCCATCTTCTTCCCCGAGCAACACCCTTTCCGCTTCAACACCCGACTTCACATTCTCCGCTCCCATCTCCACCTTCTTTTCCTCAACTTTTTCAATCCCTCATATCTCACCCAGCCATTTACCATTCCCTTCATCCGCCACAACCCGACACCACTGGTGACTCCATCAACGGTCACCATGCTGTTCACGGGACCATCACCAGTGTCTCTTTCACAAGACACTACCACCCTTCCATCCCGACCCCATCCATACCACCCTTCCACATCTGGGGTCCCTTTTTCAATTGTCGGTGAGGAATTCAAACGTCAATTTGACGCCATCCGAAACTTCCTCACCGACCCCTCTAACATATTGCAATCTATTTTTTCATGTGTGCAGGGTATTTCCCAACAGGTCGCCAAGATCAACGAGCAGAACAACACCTTGCCTAGCTTTCTCCAAAGCATTCGGCAACGAAAGGACGTAGTGGCCAAGCAAGTCGGTCATATCGATGACCACTACAAACACTTTCCCAAGCTGGTCCTTGGAGTAAAAAGCCAGCATGAAGCGCTGGCTAAGCAAGTTGATAGGATCTCTACGCAGACTCAACCTCTGCCTGAGACTCTGCGTGAGTTTAAGTAGCAACAAATTGCTTTAAGCACGCGCTTGGATGACATCACCAACACCCTCACCCAGCTCCACAGCTACCAAGAGGAGTTAGCAAACACCGAGCTTAACCAACTACACGCTCAAGTAACTGATCTTACAACATGCCTCCTCTCTACCGAGGGACGATACTCAGATCTCAAGGAAACACACAACGCACTACTCGAATCCCACGAGCATGTGCAAGTGGCGTTTGATGAGCTACAAGCAACCCATCGACAGTGCAAGAAGCATCCACAACCGAAGCCAGCAGACAAAGAGGACGACGATGATGATGATGAAGATGACAACAATGATGAGGATTCTGACTCCTCGGCTAACTCCAATAATAGCACCTCCTCAGACGACCAATCTGATGACCCATGCAATGCTGGGGAGGGCACACGCCGAGGAGCTGCATCTGAACAAAAAGATCACCATGACAATGATAAATATCCCAAATCCCCGATTCACATTGACAATGTTAATATGTCTTACGAGGATCAATTCCTTAACTACTCCGCAATGGGATCTCTGGGGGAATCTGCTAAAGAAGCAACCTTTGCTGAGTTCCAACAATGTCTACTCAGAACCAGCACAAGTCAACAACAAGAATCATCAGCTCAACATCTTTCCGCACCAGACCAATCGGTGCTCTTTCCCCCAGAACAAGAAGATCTAGAAAGAGTCAGCTTGGATACAGACGAAGATCTAGAATCGTCTTCTGACTCAGACAAAGACGACGATCTGCATCACTATATAAACAATATGGAGCAGACTTCCCCCCTCCCTCCGCAAGAGCTACCTCCGCCGCCAACACTACCACACAAAATGCATGATCTTAATATGACAACCATCTCTACTCTCGACGCTCAAGACATCTTCATCCTTAACACTATAGTAGATGAGGCCAAAGACGGGGGCGACATTATCTACCAAAATATAAAGACTCAGTGAAAGTTGACACGCGAGGACTTCCGCTCCATCCTTTGACCACAATAAATGGTGAAGATGGTAGTCTTTCGCGTCCTCCTTGCCAATTCTATCAAAACCTACAGAAGCTCTCGATGCCAGCAACCCGTTCTAAATGCATCCCTGGCTCTAGCAATGAGCCTTATTTACAAAAAATTACAAAGAAAATCAATCGAACGACTGCAGAGGGGAATTGCACAGAAGGCATGCTACATTACCGTGCCATTCCAAGTCTCTGGTCACTGGATGCTTATGATCGTGGACACCGCGGCCCGAGACGCTAAGGTGTACAACTTTTACGCCACTGAACTAAGAGCCAGAATAATCAACTTTGCTGGAACAGAGGCCGGGGAGGCCAGACGCATACCATTCCGGCTCCTGAAGTTGATCTGGGCTGCTTTCCCATCCCTCCGCAATAATTGGAACCAACCTTGGTTCAAAATCATCAACCCCCAAGCTCAAACTCAAGAAGGTTCTAGGGATTGTACTTTCTACATCATACGTCATATACAAGTGCTCAATCAGCAAATCCCTTTTACCGATCTGGCCACAGAAGATTTCCATTCTCTGTGAGGTCGTTATACCATGGAGTTAATCTGTGATAGACGATTCTTCAAGGACCCAACTATGGCACCTAACGATGTTCCTCGCTATCTCTTCTCGACCATCCAACATCCTCCAAAATAGCCATTTAGGCAAACAATAAAGGAGTTGGAGAAACAACAGCCCGCCAAGGCTCCCGAGAAGAAGAAATGGGACCCTTACTCTTTCGATCTGGCGGATGATGAAGGGGTTACTGAGTTTCTAACTGGGGCGCCCATCAACAGATCATCTTCACAAATGGACCCCTTATCTGCCATTTCACCTACATTCCCCAATTTTGACCTCAGTGCCTGCAAACGTCTCTCCGACAATGAACTTCGTCTCATCATGTCAAGGCTTTACGCTGAGAAAGATGACCTCATTTTCATGTCCGGTGACATTCTGGTCATGGCAGACGCGCTACGAGAAACTGTACAGCTAAAAGGGTCTCTCATCGTAAGTTTAATGGCCGCTTATCAATTTCTTCTCGGACAGAATCACCCTACAACCTATATGGCATCCCCCTACATGAAGGATGATCTATTAAAACTAAAAAACTTTGGAACAACTGAAGCACTCATCTCATTTTTACAACACATGACCCCGAAGTTCATCATGCTCCCCTTCCTTCATTCAGAACACTGGATGTTGTTGGTAACAAACCTTCATGACGGAACAACAATCATATACAATAGTTCGGATAGCCAGTACAATCCAGAACAACAACATTACACTACAACACCAAGAACACCTACGGAGGATGTGGCGAAGGAGTGTGCTGACCAACTTCATGGCCTTCTCAACACACATACACAGGCATACAACAAAGAACACTTTCATCGCCCTGCCTTCAGCCACAAGTGCCCTCAGCAGATACGTGGGTCGAACGATTGTGGTTTCCACGTCCTCTACTAGATATACACCACCATAGCACTTGGAAGACCAGTAGAAGACATGATAGAAGTGGATTATCATGCATTATGAGGGAAGTTCGCCGCTAATCTCCTCGGCACACATGGCGCCAATAAAGGACTAACAGAAGCCTGATGCCCTTGTCCTTATACTTCTCAAACTATCACTTTGACACTCTGTGGATAGAGTGAGTGATAAGTTGGGGGGGAGTACACTGACAAGGGTGAGGTATCATTTTCAAAACCCTTCCCTCTCTACATTTTCTTTCAATTATGTACAAATTTTTACAGTTTTCTTTGTGCATTTAATTTTCTTTTTAAAAGCATTTTCCCTGTTAAAACAAACTTCGCACATAAAGAAGAACATCCCTTTTGGAACAAAGTCACCCTCAACTAACTTTAGAATCATGTTAGTCCTCAAAAGTAATAACAAGACATATAATGGCGACTTAATAATGTCTCCCCACTTTTGATTCACTTCTACATCTGACTCTCCATAGGTCAATATCAAGGCAGAAATAAGCCAAGCTCTCAAGGATGAGAGGGGCATCAGGCGACATCCAAATCAAGAAGTCTCGCAAGTGGACCATTAAAAAGAAACCGAATAAGTGCATGTTGAAAAACTCTAAGAACAACTTTCCTCTCTTCAAATAAAGAGGCTTGGTCGCCCAAAATAAATTCCCTAAAAACCCCAAATCCTAAGTTTGTGAGTCTACGAATAAAAGCCAGAGAGTTGAATAAAACTATGAGAGTTGTGCCATAAATAAGGATCTATATAAAGAACCAATGAAGGTCTCACCTGTCCAGTACATTCAGCTGCCCTCACGAAGGCAGATGTGTCGTGCCCGGTAGTGGAACCCTAAGGTATCTAAATATATGAAAGGCTTATAAAGGACTCGCCCGACCGGTACATTCAGCTGCCCTCACGAAGGCAGATGTGTCGTGCCTGGTAGTGAGCTTCTAAAAGCATTGACAACCCCTCCCCCACTTGAAGGGGGAGCTATACATCAAGCGTTTAGCCAACCCTCATACCCACTCTAGCTTCCAGTAGGTTTTTCAGAGAGGTATAAAGCTGATTAGAGTCAACAACATGCACATAATAAAAATTGGTCCCAATGCAGGCTACGAGATACGGAATAAACCTAAGACCCAAGCAACACTCAATACCTGAAAGAGTTAAGGCAAGCAATAAGACCCGATATGACCTTAGGAGAGCTCGGGTTTATAATTGAAGCAAGAGTATGGAAATCTTAACTAAATAAAATCGCCTTGCCATTACATGCCTCAACTTTATTTAACTTGAGGACAAGCTAGACTATAAGTTAGGGGGGGTGATAACCTTCAATTTTGTGATGTTATCTTAGTAGTTTTCTTTAGTTTTCCACACTCTTTCTGAGAAAAATTAGATAGAATCCCTAACTATCCTCTCTTATTGCAAATATACTGTTAGATTAACTTTTCTCCTTTTTACTTACAGAAAAAGAACAAAAAAATCACAAAGGATTCACACGGTCCCAAGACCGCATGGAGTCACACGGTCCCAAGAACGCATGAAGCCAACTGGTCCCAAGACCGCATGAAGCCAACCGGTCCCAAGACCACATGGAGTCACACGGTCCCAAGACCGCATGGAGTCACACGGACCCAAGACCGCATGAAGCCAACCGGTCCCAAGACCGCATGAAGTCACACGGTCCCAAGACCGCATGGAGTCACACGGTCCCAAGACCGCATGAAGCCAACCGGTCCCAAGACGGCATGGAGTCACACGGTCCCAAGACCGCATGAAGCCAACCGGTCCCAAGACCGCATGGAGTCACACGGTCCCAAGACCGCATGGAGTCACACGGTCCCAAGACCGCATGAAGCCAACCGGTCCCAAGACCGCATGGAGTCACACGGTCCAATTACCGCATGGAGCCAAACGGTCTCAGGGTCCAAACGGTCTCAGGGTCCAAACGGTCTCGGGGTCCAAACGGTCTCAGAGTCCAAATGGTCTCAGGGTCCAAACGGTCTCAGGGTCCAAACGGTTTCGGGGTCCAAACGGTCTCAGAGTCGAAACGGTCTTCAAGACCGTTTGGACCCAAAACTAACCAAACCGTTTGGACTTCACTTAAAGCCTATAAATAAGACCCAAGGGGTCCTCCCAAAGGCATCAAGTTTCAGACGCCCAGAGTCAGCCTCTACTACTCCAGAGCTATTCCAACCTCCATCCTCCACCCAAAGGCTGCCGGTCTGAGATCCATTCTCCATCCTGAAGCTACTTTCTCTCTCTTTGCCAAAGAAGGTGGGAAGAGGAGATCTCATCATCAAGCAACCTGTGAAGTTTGAAGATCGTCACTCTCTCTCCTTCCAAGGGGTTGACTTTCCTCTCTCCTTTGTGGGGATGGCATTCTCTCTCTCTCTCTCTCTCTTCTGGCCTCCTTCTTTGTCCTAGCTATGAGTGAGTAGTCTCTTTCACTAGGGTGCGGGGAGTAGCCCCACTACCCATGTTTTCTTTTCATGTAATGTAATCCATAGTTTGCAATATAGAGATGCTTTCTTTTCAGTTCAACATCAATCATTTAATGAATGCTTGTTTCTTGATCACCAACTTGTGTTATCTTTTATCTTTTAGTATGAATTGTCTATGTTTGTACTGCTAGATTTGAATCTCAGTTGAATGTTGGTTCTTGATGCATGTATCCACCATGCATCTGTTTCAGTATCTAGGAGTGCTTTCAAGAAGTGGAGTAAACTCACTTCCATCGTTGTACTTTCATACTATGAAATGGAATCAGTTGACGTATGAAAGTACAACTCTGGTAAGTCAAGGAACACACTTTGCGAAGGGAATGATGTAAAGTAAGTGACCATTCGTTCGGGGATGGTTGGCATTGCAACATTCCCACACTTCTCATAGTTAGTTCTCTGAAAGGAAACTAAATCTACAAAGATGCTAACTGTTTAGACTCTTATTGTAGGTTATGTTTTATGTTCCATGTTTTGATTCATGTGTAGTGGCGGTGAAAGTCGATCACATCCTAGTGGTCCCTTTATCATTGTTTAACATCCTTAAATTTACTAATTGCTTTACTTTACTTGCTCTTAGTTTAAAAACAACCAAACCAACCTTTTGATTTAAATACCAACTATTAAAAGATTAAGTGAAATTCTAACGTCTTCCATCTTGTTGCTCCCAACAAGACCGTTGTCCCATGGATTCAACCTTAACTATACTACGACAAGACTTCCACATATCTTAGCATATGTGGGTGGAGTTCTCGATCTAGTATAAGCAAGGATAAACTTAATGACTTACCATCTTTAGGATTTTTAGTGGTGCATGAAACTCCATGTAAGTGGAAGCTCCATCAGGGGTCGAACACAGGGACGTGGTGACGTTTAGGATGCCACATATCTCGTTCTTTAGTCAGATAAGCCAAGACGATAGTCGATAAAAGTAAGTGCTAGAACTAGTCTAGCGGGTTATCATGATATAAAACAAAATAAAGAAAAGAAAAGAAAACAAATCAGAGCTCGTGATTCTACTAAATAGAGAAAGAGAGTTCCTGGCTATGTAACCACAAACGGGGTAGTCTATGCACTCATTCTCGGGCGTAGACAACCCATGAACACCCAAGCAAGCATCTAGTATGCACGGTGGCATTTGTCATGTGGGGTCATCCCACTCGCTCTCGCAACGCGTGACTAAAACCATCAACAATATGTCAATGACCCTCTCTCGAGGAATGACATATCAACACCTCAGAATACACTAAGTTCCCTCTCGGGTCTTAGGATATTCTGGGGTGTTAGGAACAGAATACCTCGGATCGTCCACCTCTCGGGTTCAAATCCAAACTATATTCTCTTAGCTATTCCTACTACGGGTCTCTCGATATAGGCAGAAATAGAAGTTCAAGCGAGTAAGAGATCAACCAAACTAGCAATCATACCTTAGAAAGAGAAAATAGAACATGCAACATACTAGATCTGATATGAATCTACTTGCTTAAGGAAAAAATATATAAACATGCCTAGATCGGGCTACATAAATAAGAAGGAGCTAACTAGCCATAGACAAGCATAGCTGGCACTGAACCAAGATGGATAAACATCGTTTGTATAAGAAACAAAGGAATGCAGTAGAATGAAAGAGAAGAGGGAAGAGATATAGCCCGTAGAGGAGACGTGGCTCTCGCTCCTCGACCTCTGTGTAGGTCGGATCTCAGCCCTTGGGTCTTCTCTTCGTCCCTCTGGACTCCTCGGCTCTCTCTCTCCCTCTAGACCGTATCAGGCAGACTGTATCGGGCAGACCGTATCGGGCAGTCGTATCGGGCAACTGTATCGGGCAACTGTATCGGGCAGCCGTATCGGCCAGACCGTATCAGGCAACCGTATCGGCCAGACCGTATCAGGAAGTAGACTTTTGGGGAACTGGACACACTAGCTCCTTGGTCTAGGCACTAGCTCCTTGGTCTAGGCACTAGCTCTTGCAGGGTCCTCCCTCTGGCTCCTCCTCTGCTCTGTAGGTTGGCAGCTTCTATTTATAGGCAACGAGTTGATGGGAGTTGTAGCTTTTATTGGTCCATGTGTCCTTCATCCGTGGCTTCGGTCTTAAGGCATAAAGTGGGCCAATATGACTGTCACCCGAAGACTGTATCCGGCAGGGGGAGTGTCAGGCAGCTGTATTGTGCAGGCCGTATCGGGCAGGCCGTATCGAGCAGGCTGTATCAGCCATACCGTATCGGGCAGCCGTATCGGCCAGACCATATCGGGCAGCTGTATCAGGCATGCCGTATCGGCCATACCATATCGGGCAGCTGCTGGAATTCTTGTCTTTTCAGGTTCGGTACTTGAGAGTCCCAAAATTAGCTAGTTTTGGTCCCTGTAAATCAAAAATTGGCTACATATTGGCTATTTTTACTACTTTTATCTAATGCGAGACATAAATCATAAAACATGAGCAAAAGAGTGCATATTAAGACTAAAGTGGCCCAAAACTATAGATAAAATGCATAGAAAATATGCACTAATTTTGGTGTTATCACAATTCTATTTTTTGTGTCTCGCATATGTGTTGTAGGTCTTTGGCTGTACCTTCAAAACCCTCCACATATGACTGACTAAACTCATTAGTCTCATGGTTCACACGAGCCTTCTTTGCACCCAATATTTGATCAACAATTTCATCTTCATCATGATTTGCGACATTGTTTTCAAATGCTGATTGTAACTTGTCCTACAATAGTAACCATAATGATGATAAAAATTGAGCAAATAAAGTCAAATATGTCATGAATAATTTATACTTACAATTAGTTCAGCTGATTTTGCATCTATAGGAGTACCATCCTTCTTATGGGTAGCAATAAACAACTACAGTCGACTAACGATACCCCCTTTATTCTTTTGTTGCCACTATTATTAACACACAAATAAAGTATAAGTAGAGTGTGAATGTGTTATGATATTATTATCATTATGTGAAAAAATTACTCACATTCGCTCTCACACAAGCATAGGGCTTCGACCCTGATGTATGTCGTGTGGTAACAAACTTTCTACTCATACTATTCTTTGCACTCAGTAACTACAGTTCATGAACAATTAACCTTTTAACCAATGAAAACTAAGAGAAGACATAATATATAACTAATTATCTTACCTTTCCGTCATTAGAGTCCCAGAAATTCACAAGAAAAGCTCACTACAATGGATCAACATGGGAAGGATAATCATTAAGTTTGTCTATTTTTTCTTTGTGGTGCATATAATTTTTTCTTTTGATTTCAGATTTGAAGTTTCTCCAACAATCCCTAACTGTGTGTAGAACCGATTTCTTTCCCTTAGGTCGATGGTAAATTTCTTCTGTTATATGAAAAATAAAATGAATATAACACATGCATGCTTAAATAACACATTACAAAAATATATTACCAAGACATAATTCCATATTTCAGTTTTCTTTCCAACTAGTACTTGTCGCCAATCCAAGTAATCCAAGGGTGCCAGTTGTGAATTTCTAGCAATTGTTCCCAAAAAATAAGACAAGTCATTTTGATGAGGTCCAATTGGTTCTCCATTTTCATCGAATGTGATGGGTAATTTTGCATCCCCTGTCTTACTCCATAACCGAAGACACTTAGAATAACCTCATTTTTTATTATGCACAGTACCACCTAAAAATTGAAAACAATATGAGGCAATTATTTTTAAATATACATATATATGCTAAAATATGAGGTAATAGTTAATTGTTGTAAATTGTTGATTAGAGACTTATGTACCTTCTACTTCATCATGATTAGTAGTAGTATCGTCATCAACCAATTCAAAGTCCTCATCATTTACATGATTGGTTTCGACCTCATGATCTATATTGCCATTATCAATAGAATGATCAACTCTCATGTCATTATTTGTCAAAGAATCCCTATGACCAGCTCCATCCTCATGATTGATATTGGCATTACCAACTGAATGATCAACTCGGGTACCATTGTTTGCCAAAGATTCCCTAGCACATGTGGCAACCTTATGGTTGATACCAGCCTTATCTACAAAATGATCACTTCTTGTACAGTTGTTTAACAGAGACATCCTACCACCAATTGGAACATCATGATTGATCATAGACACATGCAAATGCTTCTCTTTTCTGATGTTTACTTCAACATTTTTGCTACTGAAAATAGTTGACACACCACCCTTTTTATTAGTTTTATTTCTCAAATCAGATTTGAAACTTCCAAAATCATCATTAACTGAGCCAAGATAGCCTCCCTTCATTCTCAAATGAGCATTAACTGAACCAAGATATCCTCCTTTCATTCCCAAATCAGCATTAACCGAACCAAGATAACCTCCTTTCATTCCCAAATCAGCATTAACTAAACCAAGATAACCTCCATTCATTTGCAATCCTTTAGACATTCTTGCAAAGATAAATAATTAGGTCAGCTCTTATAACTGTAAGTACAAAATAATAATAGATAAATTGTATGTCACCGTACCCGCCATTTTTCCTTTATTTACTTCATTGTTTGCATCATTAGTTTCTCGTGCAGACAACAATTGTGTTCATCTTTTCAACATCCTGAAAATAGAATGCATAACAAATAATAATAAATTAAAAGTATAACCATAAAAATATAGTTAAATAATAATTGTTGTAGGGGCTACCTGATATAAACATTATAAAATAGTTGTTGATTCAATTATTGAGAAAAAAAAGTTTGTAAATTTAAAGAGAAATAGTTTGCATATGAAAGGAAGAACAAAGGTATTCATAATTAATAACAAATGAATAAAACTAAATTCTTATAATGCTACATTGGGATACAAAATATTAAAAAAACTACATATGATAGATCACAATGATCTCATTCAAGTTGCTCATCATTTTTTTCATCATAAAAAGTTACACCCTCCATAACTTCTCTAACCAAATCAGATCCATCACAAACATCGCTAAAAATAGATTCCCAATCATCTGCATGAGAATCTTTAGGTACACATGTCCCAACCATGAAATTTTCACTGAGGTTCTCATCCATGTCATAAGTATCACGTGGTGTCATCTACACGACAAAGCTCCACCCACAGTGATTGATGTCAGTCACATAAAAGACTTGTTATACTTGAGTGGCCAATACAATTGGATTTTCAATTAAGTCAATGAGTTTTAATTTGACCATTGTAAATTCATTTTCATATTTTTTATGCCCTTGTTTGCATTGACCCTATCACCTTTGAATAGTACAACGTTTAGTTGCTCATTGTAACTAATCTCAAAAATATCTTTGAATACCCCATAGTAGGTAACTTGACCCATTTTAGGATTTTTGTCCTTGGAACTAGAAAAACTTTCTATTTGGGCATTCACCATTATCCCACTATTCTGGATTTTTTTTACCACGTTCCCACTCCTTAGTTTGAAATCTATATCCATTTGTTACATATCCATTGTATTTGTTCGCCATATTTTGTGGTCCCCGAGCCAAAGTTAGTAGATTTGATGGCACATTTTCTGACTTGGCCTTCTCTTCAATATGTATGCATTATGAATTGAATTATTAATACAATTCTCTAACAATAATTAATGAAATTAATTTTATAGACTTACATGCTTCTTAAACCAATCACTAAAAGTGTTCACATGAATAATGCTGATTTCCCACTATCTTGCACACAGATTCATTTTCTTCACGTGGTGAATGTGCTCCCTACTAACAAGTACATAAGTCATGTGCACATACATCTAACGGTGAGCATGCATATTTATTAATAATGTAATGAACTCACTCCATGAACAGTTCAACTACAACACAAGTGCATAAAATATATTGATGTGTAGACATTGCATTTTCAAGAGAAACATGAATATTCTTTCCTATTTGACACCCTTTGTGTGAGAATATAGACCACTCATCATCAGTAACAATATCGTCATCTTCAACATCATTTCTAGACAATTTTGTGAGCCTTGTCTCTACCCCAGAGAGATACCTTGAACAAAGTGTTAAACATTCATCTGCCAGGTAACATTTTGCTATGGAAGCTTCTGGAGCAGCTTTATTCCTCACATATTCTTTCAAAGTGTTCAAGTATCTATAATGATAAATAGAATTTGTTTAAAATCAAAAAATACATTTGACAAAATTTTAGTGATACAAATAGTAAACACATACTACCTTTGCACTGGACACATCCAACGATAATATGGTCATCCAACTATCTTAGCTTCTCGTGGAAGATGAATGACCACATGCTCCATTATGTCAAAAAATGAGGGCGGGAAAATCATCTCCATGTTGCACAGAGTCATTGCAATTCTAGATTCTAACTTCTCAATAGCATATAGATTTATCTCTTTTGAACATATGTCTTTGAAAAACCTAAACAACTCAGTTATCACAGTTATGACGTTCTTGCTCGAAAACGCTACCCCTAAAGACTATGGCAGAAATTGTTGCATCAATATATGGTAGTCGTGACTCTTTGATGTCAACAATTTTCTTTCTTTAATGCATGCATTTTATGAGATATTGGAGGAATAACCATCTGGAACCCGTACAGACTTCAAAAACTTACATAATAATTCTTTTTCCTCCTTTTTCAAAGTAAAACAAGAAGGTGGAATAATATTCTTACTTCCGTTCTTGATAATGTGCAGTCTAGGTCTTATTCCCATCTCTATAAGTTCATAACGAGATTTTTCATTATCCTTTGACTTATCCATCCCATGTAACATGTGAATCAAACTCTCACTTACATTCTTTTCAATATGCATTACGTAAATATTATGACGAATAACGTTGTACTTCCAGTATGGCAACTCAAATAAAATGCTTTGTTTTTTCCAATTGTAAGGCATATCGTCGACATCTCTGGTTTGAACTAAAACTTGATTTCCAGACAACATCTTTGGATAAGTTCTTAATTCTTATTTTCCATCAAATGAGGACATATCCCTATGAAATTTATGATCCATCGGAAGGAACCTCATGTGGCCCATGAAACATTATTTCCTATTATTTGGTAGTCTAATCCTTATTGCAAATAGGACATGCATCATACCCACTAGTTTTCCAACCAGATAAATAACCATAGGCAGGGAAGTCATTTATCATCCATAGTAAGGCGGAACACAATTTGAATACAGCTTTACGATCAGCATTGTAGGTATCAACACCAACTTCCCACAATTCTTTCAACTCTTCAATCATAGGTTGTAAGTAGATATCTATCTTCATTCCTGGTTGAAATGGATCAGGAATAATCATAGAAAGGATAAAATTAGGTGTCTTCATGCATAACCATGGTGGAAAATTGTACGGAATCAATATGACTAGACAAATACTATATGATAGACTCATCATGCCAAAGGGATTAAATATGTTAGATGCTAAACCAAGATGCACATTACGAGAATCAGATGCAAAATCAGCATGCATATTATCAAATGTCTTCCATGAGGGTGAATCTACTGGATGTCTTAAAACTCCATCCTTGGTGTGAATTTCATCATGCCATCGCATTAGTGGTGTGACTCTAGAGGACATAAACAATCTCTTCAACCTAGGAGTCAAGGGAAAGTAGCGCAGAACTTTACAAGGAACTCTTTTCTTTTTAATTATGTAATGACCCCGCCTCCCGGTAACCCCCAATTAAGGGAGACCAATAGGTCGGTGTCGTTATCCAATTAAAAGGATCAAAGGTTCGACAAATAATCAATAACAATTAACAAATTTTACCAACTAAATTGTAAACTGGTATAAAATAAAACTTTGCATACCTTTTTCAAAACTGGGATATCTACATCTATCTGCATCAGGAGTCTACTCTAATTAATCCTCCTTTGTACTTTAACTCTTAATTAATTTCACATATGCTACTTTACTGTTTATCCTTTTCAAGCTTGTACCTAATACACCGACAAACAAAACGTCGGTCAGCATATCAGAATATGCCAGTATGTGGGGACAACTACAAGTTTGCACATATGGACAACAATCTAATTATCATAATCATGTTAATTAACAAGCCAATTTACACTTTTTAGTATGACATTCTCCACTGCTTTTGCCCTAACCCTGGCATACCCACCTTAGGGTTTCTTTTGCCAATGACTTAAGGCCACCTTCTCAATCCCGAGCTTGGTGCATGGGGGTCACCACTCATGGTGCCCACTAGTCATGCAATATCATAGGCCACCTTCTCATTCCTGAGCTTGGTGCTTGGGATCACCACTCATGGTGTCCATGGGTCTACCCTCCTGGGCCTGACCTTTGGCATCATCCATCAGGG
Source organism: Alisma plantago-aquatica (assembly GCA_963693085.1). Classification (NCBI taxonomy): domain Eukaryota; kingdom Viridiplantae; phylum Streptophyta; class Magnoliopsida; order Alismatales; family Alismataceae; genus Alisma; species Alisma plantago-aquatica. Next base: position 542,344,548 of record OY856413.1, on the reverse strand, counting down.
TGGCATGTAGGTGCGAGAATACACACTTCTTTATAATTGTGATAACCATAGTGACTTTATAATTTTGCAAGTATGAACATCCAACTGTTTAGTTTGCATTCAATGTGAGGAAACATTCGGAAAACCCTCAGGAAAATAATTTGATTAACCATAATTAACCACATACCTATCCAGTTGAATCAACAAGCTAATAGTAATCCAAGCAAGAAAGTATCCAGGAAAGCAGTTCAATCCACATATGCAAGCAAGAACCTTGAAAAGTACATGAAATCTAATTACCATTCACTTTCTTAGATTCTATTCATTTGAACTCGCTTCCTAGGGTTTCCTTCTTCCTTTTAGGGTTTCATTAGGGTTCATCTTCATTGTTGACATCATAAACCCTAAAACAACAAATCTAATCTCAAACCCTAACTAGCTTCTTAATTCCTTCCTAACATGCTTAATTTGACTCACAATAACATTATTCATATGAATCTCAAATTAATCATGTTAATCTCCCTTTTTACCCTAGATTAGGGCTTCTATATGCATTATCATTAATTTATGGGTAAAACCCTAAAACAAGCAATTCATTATCTAATATTGGGTTCAAATCTTACTTTTCCTCTAAATAGGTTATTATAACCCAAAATAACCTAAATAAAACATTAAATACGATTTCCAATCATAATTAGGGTTTTATCATGATTTAATGCATAAACATCGGTAACTTAATAGACTTTTAGAATTATGATCATATTTAGACTATAAAACTATTTTTACTGGATTCCTCTCATTCTCCTGATCAATTTTCATATATGACATGCTTTAATCTGAGTTTCCAATTTCTTGTTATGATTTTTCTAAACAATTTACCTCTGGACCAGTAGTAGATCACCACGTCATCCCTTCAGCCTCTTTCTTTTCCATGTGCATGGCTTGCTTGACTAGTATCTCGGTCAAGGTGATACTATGCTTTTGCCCCTACCCCTCTGACTTGAGGGTCACGTACACCTAGGGGTAAGGAGGCAATTCCCTCCTACTCATCTTCTTCCTCCAGCGCACCCCTCGTTCGTGAGACAGGATCTGTCTCCGGTCAACTAAGGTGTTGACCCTATGATCCATTGCGCCGGAGAGTCAGGAACTAGTACAGGTGCCTCCGTGATGCTCAGATGAACTTGTCTGAGGGTTTGAGCAACACCAATAGACACGAGAAGGGGCCGATTCCAGGCATGTTTGTCAGCGGAGGACAGGGGAAACTGGCACCTGGGTGGCGATAAACCAAAGTAGATCAGAAAAAATTAGATGAGTACAAGGGCTCTCGGGGTCAAGGTTAATTCCTCTATGGACTTTTATAGACAGAGGGGGGAGACTAGGGGTGTTTCCATCACCCCTCCAAGTCCTAACAGGATAGGGAATTGGGTGTTTTCCAAATATGTCATGAAACTCAACTAATTAAGGCTCATTGGGTTCGTCTAACTCTCCCAAAACTAGTGGAGAAGGAATCGAGGAGAACTATAAAGAGAGGAGAGAGAACGAGAAGTTGGTTCTTGACCAACGTATACCCCTTTCCTGAACTGGCTCAGGGTAGGAGATGATATGGAAACCACTGATCTGTGATCAAACTGTCTACATCCAAAGTTAATATTACAGGGCCTAATCCCTATTTCCAAAATCGTGTGACATCTAATAAATACTATGTTATTTCCTTTCCACTTTAGGAAATATTCCAAAATTCATATCTCCTCAACCACGAATCCTTTTAAGCCCAATTTTTAAGAGAAAGTCCATAAGGACTTAAAATACTTATATTCCAAGTTTGAAACCGAAACTCAAAAGGAATAACTCATTTTCTTCATTTTCAAGTCAATGGCTTAAAAAGCAAGTATTATATATAAAAATACGAATTTTTTTTCTGTCCTTCTTTTATATTTTCTCTTTCCTTTGCTATTAAATTATGATTCTGAGTTCCTTGAGCCTCAAGGAACCTTAATGGCTCGAAATCCCATCTGGGGAATATTCCTTAGCCTTTCATTTATCTTTTATCCATTATTTCCCATATCTTGTTTATTTCTGATTAAAATAACTCCTTTTTGAGGATTTCTCTTTATCTTTCTTTTTATTTTCTTCATTGGCATTCCATTTATCATTAGGAATCCTTTGGATACGAAAATACATCAAGGATAACTCCATTATACCTCTTTTCACTTATTTTCCACATTTTATCATTGTTTTCAATTTCTTTCTTAATAAAGAAATATCTAATTGAGCTTTTCTTTTCTTATTGATTTATCTTTGCAATTTTGGACTCCTTGGGACCCAAGGAACCCAAGAGGCATGAAATCCACCATTGGATTACACTCTTTTGCCTTCTAGAGGTTTCTAAATATTTCTTTTCTCAAATTCTCAATTATTAATTAATTAATTGAATTTCCTTGTTATTGGGCTCAATAGCCAATAAAGCCCACAACACAATGATCAAGGCTATTGTAAATGAAATTACCTCATTATTTGTTCATTTATCTTTATTATGAGAAATTACATTTCACACCAAAAGAACCCAAAAATTGGGGTTGTAACATCCTTCCTCTCTTATAAGAATTTTGTCCTCAAAATTCCATTAAGCAAACAAACAGTTCAGGATAAGCCTTTCATACGTCCATCAGGGCTCCCATGTGGCTTCAACCTTTCCATGGTGCCTCCCAAGAACCTTCATCATATCATATTCTTCCATATGAATTCTTTATTACCTTGGTATATCGTACCCTCATAGGTGACTCAGGACATTTCAGCCTCTCAAAAGTTGTATAGGTTCAAGGCTCAACACATGGCTTGGGTACCTCACATAGTGCTCTAGATCGGACTCATGGAACACATTACACATCATGCTATCCTGAGGGGTAAGGCTAAACACAACCATCTCCACCAATCCATCTCAAATGGACCCATATATCGGGGACTCAGCTTTCTCAGCTGTAGCTTAGAAGGGTCGGATTTTCACATCACATACTTTCCTACAGTGAACTGCATGTCAGTCTACTTTGCATCCGCTCATGACTCATGTCATCTCTGGGCTCTCTCTCAGCCATTGCACGATAAAAGCAACTTCATCTGCACACACTGTGGTTCTTTTATAATCTTCGTGAGGCCTCCTTCACCAACATCATCTTAATGAAGTGGTGACCGACACAACCTCCTTATAGAACTTCTTGAATCCCGATAAAGGCTATGGTGATTAACATCACATCTTAAGAACTGTCTCTATGTATCACCCTGAATGAGCACACATGCTCTCAACAGACCCTCTAGTCTGGATCATACTATCCATTAGTATGGGGTGATAAATGGTACTAACATCGAGTTCTTCCTGTATCTATTTCCACCTCATGGAAGTGAACCTTTAGGTCACACTCAAGAACTTTTGAACTTGCATCATGGTGTAGTTGAACCATCTCTCTTTCTTATGTATTTCAACTGAATTCATCTCTTGACAGCATTCTTTCTTTCTCTTGTTATCTAGGTAAGGCGATCTACCATAACCCATATTGCATCTTGACCTTCCTTGGTCTAGGGGAGACTTACCACAACAATCATAGTGATGAACTCCCATTCCCTCTTGGGGACTCTTTATCCTCTATATCAACTCATTGGGTTACTGGTGTTCGTCCTTCACCTCCTGTCATGCATGGCAACATGCCACATGCAACATTATCTTAGGCATCCAAAGTACTATTGTCACTTACTATCTTCATAGTACCACGGTGTATGGTGAACATGATCTCTTGTATGTCATAATTCCTCAAGATTGATTCCTCAAAAACCCTAAACCACTCTAGTCGGGGTTTCATCACCTTCTTTTCTAGAGAAGTGAATCAGAGGTTCTACAATCATCCTTTTATTTCATCAAGGCCTAGGCTGGCTAACCCAATAACCACTAACTTGATCAATAGACTCGTTACATTAGAGTGTTAGCCCAAAAATATTTCACACACTTAGGCTTAACCTAACAACCTCTTCTAGCCTCTAGCTAAACTAGGCAGCTGCATCCCAACCAAAGCATCCATTACCACTACACATCCTTAGGTGTAAGGTAATGTTGGAGACATACATCTCTGTGTATTCCACTTATCATCTCAAACTCAAACTCTAAGTCTATCTTCATTGAGAACACTTTGAGCTCATCTTCTTGGTGATCAAACTCAACCTTGTATGACTCATATCTCATGATAAAAACATCCTCCTAAGGTGACTACCTCATTCCTCTTAGTGTTGGTAATCCCTCCATGTATCATTCACTCCACCAGGGTATGTTATCATCTCTACCCTCATACCTCATAGCAATATTCCAACTCACATCATCTTCTATTCTTGGTGTATGGCATGCGTACTGTCCTATCTCTCACTCCCATAACAAGAAGAAATAAGCATTTGGCTGCAGTCCAAATACAGAGTTATTCCTGTTCCAAGAGTAGAGATGGTACCTCCCACCTTGCCAGTATACTTTTAAATCTAAGTTGAAACGTGCAACATGTCTCTACATCACGATCATCTCGATGTCAAAGTTACTTCCATGGAAAACTAGTTTTGAACCTACTTGAGTCACCACACAATCCTTGGTCATCTCCTCTAGGTCTATAGGGTGCCAACACTTTTGGGGTCATTCCTTTTCCTCATGCATCCAAAGAGTGCCCTACTCATCTGCCCTTTGGGTCCCATGAGTTCATGAAGGTGATCAATCTCCTAACTCATGGCCCTCAGACAATGATAGCTGTTACCTCCCGACCCTATGGTCATGTGCAACTAGGGAATTAGGCAACTCCTTCTTCCATCGGTATTATCCCTACCTGACCCTAGGACAGACTTAGGATTCTATTATAGTACATATCCAACTTACAACCTTACCCAAGTCTCCATCATCTCTCTCTGCATTCATGGGATGACTTTCATCCTTTCATAGGGGTCATGGCAACCTGCCTACCTTGGTCAGGCCCCATACCGGTTACCTCCATGGTAACACATCCATATGCACTTAGAGATGGTTATCTATGGGTCTACAGGTTTATTCTCATACCATGTACTTTTTGCTTCTCAAGATCCTATGAAATCTCTTTAGGTTACCTCAAAATTGGTATACACCCTACCAAAGGGTCCCTCTCCCAGGATGGGAAGAAACTACAACTCTTGACAACTAGGTCACAACCATCCTTAGGGTTTATATTCACACGAGCATGCCTAACCCAACAGCTACTAAGGCACAAGCAGACCACCTATTAAACCATGCTAGGTCATACTTGTTCTCTTTCTTCAACATTAGATCAACTTAGTTGTGAGGGGTTCATCCAACATACCCTTAAATTAAGGGATTTCCTTTACCTCTACACATGAGGAGTACCATGCTCGAAACTATGAAGACTTGAATGAGCATCAGGTACACTACTTCCCCTCTTAGGCCTAGGAACCCTAGGTTCACCTTTGGGTGTTTAACTGCATGCTCAATCTATTAACCATGAATCAAGCATGTCCAAGGTATGCCATGCTCTCCCATGATCCTTTTATATGAGAAACACCTCATAGTTGAGTCCTCCTCAAGGACAACCAACTTGGTATAATCCCTCACAACTGGTTACTTAAACCTCCTTAGGGTCTAAGGCACTCTTTGTCTCATCTCAGCAGGTAATCACTTATACCATAGAAACATAGGTACTAGAAGCATCATTATCTCTCTAGGGTTGGTTCCTATAAAGGCAACCAAGATATCATCATCCTCTAGGGGTCAAGAATAAGGCAACCACTATCATCCACTAAGGTCACATCACCCTCAACGCCCCACTATTCCTCATATCTTGGGGTTTTAAGTTTCCAACCTCCTTGCTGGGGTCCTGCTTTCTCTTTCTAGAGCTAACTCCACATCTAGCCATACTACTAGAGGTCCTCTCTCCTTGAAGGATCAAGCTCACATGCATACCCCTATGTGGGTGAAGCCTATGCTTAAGTTTGCTCATGATTATCCATAACCCCTTATGCTTATCTCATAAGCCATCCATCATGTCCTTCTGGCCTCAGTTTTGACTTATTGCTCATACTACTGATGTACTTAGGGTGCAAGCTATATCCTACTTGCAACAGCCCATAGGGTTTCTATATGTTCTTCACTAACCTCATCCATGAAGGAGCTATCCTTAACTCAAACATGCATGACCACTCCCAGGGTTGGGTTGCCAAAGGTAGTCATCAACTTATCATGGCTCATATGGCATCCAAGGCATGTCTATCCAAACATCGGGTCTCATCATGTCATCTCTCTCTCTAACCTTCACTTAGGGTTAGGGTTAACATCATCCTCAAAAGATGTGCTAGGTCTCTACTTTTAATGGAGGTCTCTACCTATAAGACTAACTCTCTCTACTCATCCTCCTGCCAAGGAGGTCTATCCTCAGGTATCTCCTAAGGGCAATGACAACTTGTGTCATACAACCTAAGCATGTATCTATTCTTTTACGCTTAATGTATTAAGATTATGTCCATGACATCTTATTTACATGCTTTTTATTAATTTGGTGGAGGATCCCTTAATCCTTATCAACCTTACCCATACCTCAAGAGGGTGAGGAGAAGAGATAAAACCCTAATACTTAAGGTCCTTAGAGAATTTGAGTTGTGAAGGGATGAACAAGATGAGAGAGTCCTAAAGTTATCTTATTTCGATTCATATCCTAAGACATCGGCCAGGCAGTCACACAATCCGGGAGTCCCTGTATTCTGACTAGCGGTGCGGAGGAAAATATTGCCAGCCCCCAGATGTGATCCTTTTCTAGACACCTCAGTCTTTCAGACAATCCTCTAATAACTCCCTCAGGTTCTACAGAGTTTGTAAAATTTAATAATTATTAAGATTAAATGAGGAACCTATGCTCTGATACCAATTGTAATGACCCCACCTCCCGATAACCCCCAATTAAGGCAGACCAATAGGTCGGTGCCGTTATCTAATTAACAGGATCAAAGGTTTGACAAATAATCAATAACAATTAACAAATTTTACCAACTAAACTATAAATTGGTATAAAATAAAACTTTGCATACCTTTTTCAAAATTGGGATATCTACATCTATCTGCATCAGGAGTCTACTCTAACTAATCCTCCTTTGTACTTTAACTCTTAATTAATTTCACATATGCCACTTTACTGTTTGTCCTTTTCAAGCTTGTACCAAAAACGCCGACAAGCAAAATGTCGGTCAGCATATCGGAATATGCCGGTATGTGGGGACAACTACAAGTTTGCACATATGGATAAAAATGTAATTATCACAATCAAGTTAATTAACAAGCCAATTTACACTTTTTAGTATGACATTCTCCACCGCTTTTGCCCTAACCCTGGGATACCCACCTTAGGGTTTCTTTTGCCAATGACTTAAGGCTACATTCTCAATCCCGATCTTGGTGCCTGGGGGTCACCACTCATGGTGCCCACTAGTCATGCAATATCATAGGCCACCTTCTCATTCCCGAGCTTGATGCCTGGGGTCACCACTCATGGTGTCCATGGGTCTTCCCTCCTAGGCCTGACCTTTGGCATCATCCATCAGGGTGGCATGTAGGTGCGAGAATACACACTTCTTTATAATTGTGATAACCATAGTGACTTTATAATTTTGCAAGCATGAGCATCCAACTGTTTAGCTTGCATTCAATGTGAGGAAACATTCAGAAAACCCTCGGGAAACTAATGCGATTAACCATAATTAACCACATACCTGTCCAGTTGAATCAACAAGCTAATAGTAATCCAAGCAAGAAAGTATCTAGGCAAGCAGGTCAATCCACATATGCAAGCAAGAACCCTAAAAAGTACATTTAATCTAATTACCATTCACTTTCTTAGATTCTATTCATTTGAACTCGCTTCCTAGGGTTTCCTTCTTCCTTTTAGGGTTTCATTAGGGTTCATCTTCATTGTTGACATCATAAACCATAAAACAACAAATCTAATCTCAAACCCTAACTAGCTTCTTAATTTCTTACTAACAGGCTTAATTTGACTCACAATAACATTATTCATATGAATCTGAAATTAATCACGTTAATCACCCTTTTTACCCTGGATTAGGGCTTCTATATGCATTATCATTAATTTATGGGTAAAACCCTAAAACAAGCAATTCATTATCTAATATTGGGTTCAAATCTTACTTTTCCTCTTAATAGGTTATTATAACCCAAAATAACCTAAATAAAACATTAAATCCGATATCCAATCATAATTAGGGTTTTATCATGATTTAATGCATAAAAATGGGTAACTTAATAGACTTTTAGAATTATGATCAGATTTAGACTATAAAACTATTTTTACTAGATTCCTCGCATTATCCTGATCAATTTTCGTGTACAACATGCTTTAATTCGAGTTTCCAATTTCTTGTTATGATTTTTCTAAACAATTTACCTCTGGACTAGTAGTAGATCGCAACGTCATCCCTTCAGCCTCTTTCTTTTCCACACGCACGGCTTGCTTGACTAGTATCTCAGTCAAGGTGATACTACACTTTTGCCCCTACCCCTCTGACTTGAGGGTCACGCGCTCCTAGGGGCAAGGAGGCAATACCCTCCTACTCATCTTCTTCCTCCAACGCACCCCTCGTTCGCGAGACAAGCTCTGTCTCGAGTCAACTAAGGTGTTGACCCTATGATTCATTGCGTCGGAGAGTCAGGAACTAGTACCGGTGCCTCCGTGATGCTCAGACGAACTTGTCTGAGGGTTCGAGCAGCACTAATAGACACGAGAAGGGGCTGATTCCAGGCATGTTTGTCGGCGGAGGACATGGGAAACTGGCGCTTGGGTGCCGATAAACCAAAGTAGATCAGAGAAAATTAGATGAGTACAAGGGCTCTCGGGGTCAAGGTTAATTCCTCTATGGCCTTTTATAGGCAGAGGGGGGAGACTAGGGGTGTTTCCATCAACCCCCCCCCCCCCCCCCCAAGTCCTAACATGATAGGGAATTGGGCATTTTCCAAATATGTCGCGAAACTCAACAAATTAAGGCTCATTGGGTTCATTTCACTCTCCCGAAACTAGTGGAGAAGGAATCTAGGAGAACCATGCAGAGAGGAGAGAGAACGAGAAGTTGGTTCTTGACCAACGTATACCCCTTTCCTGAACTAGCTCAGGGTAGGAGAGGATATTGAAACCGTTGATCTGTGATCAAACTATCTACATCCAAAGTGAATATTACAGGGCCTGGTCCCTATTTCCAAAATCGCGTGACATCTAATAAATACTATGTTATTTCCCTTCCACTTTAGGAAATATTCCAAAATTCATATCTCCTCAACCACATATCATTTTAAGACCAATTTTTAAGAGAAAGTACATAAGGACGTAAACTACTTATATTCCAAGTTTGAAGCTGAAACTCAAAAGGAATAACTCATTTTCTTCATTTTCAAGTCAATGGCTTAAAAAGCAAGTATTATATATAAAACTGCATATTTTTCTCTCTCCTTCTTTCCTATTTTCTCTTTCCTTTGCTATTAAATTATTATTATGAGTTCCTTGAACCTCAAGGAACCTTAATGGCTCGAAATCCCATCTTGGGAATATTCCTTAGCCTTTCATTTATCTTTTATCCATTATTTCCCATATCTTGTTTATTTCTTATTAAAATATCTCCTTTTTGAGGATTTCTCTTTATCTTTCTTTTTATTTTCTTCATTGGCATTCCATTTATCATTAGGAATCCTTTGGATATGAAAATACATCAAGGATAACTCCATTATACCTCTTTTCACTTATTTTCCACATTTTATCATTGTTTTCAATTTCTTTCTTAATAAAGAAATATCTATTTGATCTTTTCTTTTCTTATTGCTTTATCTTTGCAATTTTGGACTCCCTGGGACCCAAGGAACCCAAAAAACACGAAATCCACCTTTGGATTACACTCTTTTTCCTTCTAGAGGTTTCCACATCTTTCTTTTCTCAAATTCTTAATTATTCATTAATTAATTGAATTTCCTTGTTATTGGGCCCAATAGCCAATAAAGCCCACAACACAATCATCAAGGCTATTGTAAACAAAGTTATGTCATTATTTGTTCATTTATCTTTATTATGAGAAATTACATTTCTCACCAAAAGAACCCAAAAATTGGGGTTGTAATAAATTCTCATACTCTGTGCACCTTCTACATCACTTTCAGTCTCTTTATATCTAGAAGCATTACAACGTGGGCATGAAGTGTTATCTGCAAACACCTTGAGATAGAAAATTCAATCATTTATACAGGCATCAATTTTCTCATAGTCAAGACCAAGGTCCCTAATTATTTTCCTTACTTCATAGTATGAGCCAGGCAACATGTCACCCCCATGAAGCAAATCCTTCAAAAGTTCAAGCAGCTCAGTAAATGGTTTCTCGCTCCAATGATTGCTACATTTTATATGGAACAACCTCACAACGGTATACAGCTTGGAATACTACTTGTTTCCCATATACAACTCTTGTGCAGTAATCTCTAACAATTTGTAGAATTTCTCAGCTTCTTCATCGTCAATAAATACAAATAGAACATCGCCGTCGATGTCCATAGTTTCTCGACAATTTTGGACTCCGTATGCATTGTGCCACATGTCTCTCATATCATCAAACAACATGTTGTCATGCATAGAGGAATCTTCCTTGTCATCAGAAGAAGTCTCACCATGAAAAATCCAATCATTGTAGCTGCTAAAAAAACCATTCCATAACAGGTGCTCAGTTGTCACTTGACGGTTCTGTCTTTGTGTATTTAGACACTTTTTACAAGGGCATAAGATAGTCTCATTCCTACTACATTTTTTGAAAGCGTCCTTTATGAATTTGACTACCCTAGTTAAGTACTTTGTACTGGTCCTGTCTTCCTCAATAATCCAGCTTTTTTCGATCATATTTCCCTAGATAAATGTAAGTAAACACATCAATAAAATAAATATATAAATACGTAGAAATTGTTAATCAAACGAAAATATTTTAAAAAATACTAACAAAGAAGGTAAAAAAGTATATATAATTAAACACAATGAAAAAATAAATATATAGATAAGTAGAAAATCAATAAAGTATAATACCAATCATAGTATACATAATACTTTGACAAGCCATGTATATATCTATTTATCTATGACGCATTGGTAATAAATATCAAAATAGTTTTCTTATCTTGTTGGACTAGGATGATAAGGTTCAACTAAATCATTTCTTACCATCCCTATTTAGTTTCTAAGGTGAGCCTATTTTTTCTTATTTGGTGACAACCTTTATTTTCATATGATTTAGTCAATCATAAATCATAATTTTTTCTTTGGACACCATATGATCTTATGTTGCTCTAGTTAGGAAGATGGTCGAAAGATGCAAGTTAAACCAACTACATAAGTAGTACATAAACAATTCTCTATGTGCATAAGTGTTATTTAGCTTTGTAATTTTCTTTCTAAATATATTCGAGATTCAGATCAATTTAATGCTCAACAATTTTACTAATTTTAATAATGACTATATTGTTTGAGCATGAGCAACATCAGCACACATAGGCTAAAACTATTTTAATTGAGTGTTATATGTTGGATAAGTTCTTTTTTAATAAAAACATTACTTTATAGCTTTCTAAAAGCTCTCAACAAATTTTCTAGTTGATGGGAGATGGATTTGAGCATGAGACCTAGCCCTTCATTTTTTATTTGAGAATTTGACCTAGTCCACACAACTAGAACTATGTGGGTGTTACTTTCTGGTGTCTTGTTGGTGTTTTCAATAAGAACAAATAAGCAATTCTCTTAGACTGAGGTAGAGTGACGCCATGGGGAGGAGAAGATTTTGGAGAACTTGGCAAGACACCATGATTCTCTTCAAGACAAGACCTATAGACCTGTAGTCATAATTCATAGGTTTTTCATTTGAGTTCTCGTCACTAGTACTATTCTCATCATTTTTCTCCTCATCTGGTATGATTGAGCATTCCAGTAGAGCATCAATAACTGTTGTGATAGAAAAACTCACATCATCATTAGTGTATATAATCTTCATCATAATTCATATTTGTTCAACTTATATTAATAAGGTTCCTTTTGGATTTGTCAACAAGAACTACTAAAGTATAATTTGAATGATGAATCGGAGCTAGAACTAATATTAATGGAGAGATATCTGAGAATGTGTTACCAGCCTTAATGTGTTCTAGCCAAAGTGGTAATGCTTCTCATTTTCATATGGATCATACTAAAAAAGCATATGGTCATGGAACAAATGCCCTCCCAATAGAGATGGTGGACATAGTAGAGCATTCCCTAGGACTAGGATGGGAAAACAATGAGGCATCTTCTATATCATCAGATTTTAGAATACCACTAGGCCTCTTTTCTCCTTTTCTTTTGGGTAAGTCTTCCTTTTGCAGTTACCTACGTTCAGTTAGCCAGATTGACATGTAAATAGACTATTTCTTATCTACACTTGTTTTTAGAGTAAAACTATTACTGCTACTGTACCAAAAGGTATCATGAACTTCTACTTGAAGAACTTCTCAAGAATCTTACTTTCTTGGGAAAAGGATTTGGATTCATTATATTCAGTAATTTGTCAATCCTTGCAGCCAACTCAACAACCCACATTGCATTGACATGAATGTCATTAGAAAATATATATTTGATGAGTTGCTCCACATAATTAGAAAAGAAATCAGTTTTTTATCATAAAAAAATCCAAATGATAAAATTGAAATATAGAATCTTCTAATCCAATCTTTTTATAATAAAAAGGATCCCTCCATTATTCAATGCACTAGAAACTTTAATGTGGTCATTCCCACTCAAAATATGTCATAGTATATTAAATGTGTAATCAAAGAATTTTATGCTGACAAGAATTTTATGTTCTTCTTGTGATGTATGCTGCATCAAAACTACTGTAGAATGTGTTTGTGATGTGTGTTAGAGACATTGTCACAGAATGAAAATCTGAATTCAAATGGTCTTCACAACTACATGTCTCTAGACAAATATGTGTAAGTAATGTGAACCATGGGTTGCTTATTGTTTATGTTTTGACATACTTTCACTACAAGAAGTATATGGAATTTTGAATTAATTATTGGTTGCATAAAGCTATTCTAGAAATGATTCAATATATAATCATATATTCTCTAGATTTTCTGTTCAATGTTGGTTAATCGCTTCCAGGGAGTATTGCTAGTGGACATATGTTGGGTGCTTCATCAACCTAATACAAAATTGTGTTTGTCAAGACATGAACTTTGCCTATAAGGAAGTTGATGTGAAATGTTATTTAGCCTATTCATGAGCACAATATCCAAAAGGTCTAAAGATTCTATATGCTTTAGCAACCTACCACACTATTGCTTCCTGGTTGTATCTTGTGCTCTAATCTCTTCTAAAGGCATTCAAACTATATATTTTGAGTATCTCAACTAACATATAGAGAATAGGATAAACAATTATAGAAGAAATGTTTGAATCAGATTGAAACAAGCTGAGTTATATTTCTTCTTCAAAACTTCTTCTCTCTCACCAACAATTAAGGTACCACCTGATGACTCATTTATCGAGTCTTGTATTGCAGACATGACTAAAAATGTTTACTTTTTTCTAATAGAAAAGTAAACATACTTGGGTTTTGTTTATTTTTTATACCATTTTAATGGACATATTTATCATATATAGGGAACCACTAACAATGAGTACATGCTGCAATGAGAAATCAAAGTGAACTACAAGGTCCATAAGTAAATGAAAACCCACAATGTTTGGCTTCTGCTATTAGTCCAATCAATAACTACCATCAGTGGAGAAAGTTCTCTGGGGTCGTAGTATAGAGGTGAACCCTTCCACGAATTCATGTTGATTAGGTAATACAAAAATATATTTCTATCAATTACATAGAATTTTTCCCTGATATAAGTCGTGTGATAGAAAAGAAAGTTTTGTTTTATGATTCAGCAATTCATTTTCTCTTTCATATCAAGGTTCATATGGTGCAAACACATTTCACCAGTCTCCATTACCATTGTCATAGAGCCTCAATACCACAGGTTCCACTACCATTAAGGCTCCAGAGCTGAAGTAATAGGTATTAGTGGTATGGTTCAAATTATCTCTTTGATGAACAATGAATTCAACACATAATCTTCAGGATCCCCATCCACTATCTATTAGTTCGTAGCCATATTTAGGGATATACCTCATGACATTTTATTTCCTTTGATAAAGAGTGAATCTCTAGGATCTCCATTCGTCATCCCATGATGACAAGTTAGTTTATAATTTTAGACATGTACTCTAATAGAGTGATGGAATTAGAAAATTACTAGACCAAGTTGTTAGTTATAATATTACGAACTTCTTTAGTAGATGGGTTCAACTTTTCTCATCCTAGACACAACACTAGCATATGTATATGAGGGACATAGTGTAGGACAATATGACAGATTTCTTGAGAAAGTCGTAAGAATTACTGACATCCAATTCTAGTTTCTCTTATCTTAAGAAATATTTTATCTACCTCAAAAGAAAATGTGATCAGGAGGAAAATGAAATATGTGATCTAGGATGAAGCTTAAGGTGGGATTATGAGGAGTCTAAGCCTCATAATCCAATGAAATGCCTAATTCTACACCTACACTATATGGGATATATATATATATATATATATATATATATAATACCATGCATAATGACATGCTACTCTGACTTTTGCAATTAGCCTAATTGGAGTTAGGCTGACATTATTTCTATGCTCTATATTAAAGTTGTGCATCTATAGTTACAACTTGGTTCTGATCTATAATATATGAAAAGCAATGGAGTTTGATCTATGATGCTAAGGTTTTATTCCTTCTATGTGCTTATTAAAGAGTGGCGTTGATTTCTGTTTAAAACATTATAATGCTAAGTGGAGCTACCACCAGTCAAGAGCCTATCTTTTATAGATAAAAAAATAATTATATTAAGATATTGAATGAGGTTATACTAGTTTGACATATTTATGAGTTAGTATTTTCAAAAAATAAATTCAACTATAGTACAAGTTTAACCTAAAATGAGCCTCACTCTCATGGAAAAGGTGTAAATCACATTGGACACCTATAGGGTTCCCTTTTATGTTAAGATATCTCTGTGCAGTCCAAAGTTTATTACCCACCTACATGAATATTGACATCTCGTCACACACCAAGGCATGTAATAACCAACACCATTTATGTATATGTATTCCCCTACTAACAACAAGAAGAAAAAAATACCACATCACCCTTTGACTTAATTCCTTTATCGAGTAGGGACACTGCATCCAGGTTTGGATAATACCCACCTCATCACTCTGTGTACTCACAATGAGTCTGTGAATCTTGAAGTAGTTGTCAGAACTATGTACAGTGACAAACTAGCACCCATAACAATGAATTTAACCAAAATTTTGAAGTTATTATTTACCAAAGTAAGAATAAGAACAAGTTGAAAATGAGATGATTGTATTTATATCACCCATAAGTGGGTAGGCATTTGATACAATTGACGTTATGATTTACCCTTAACTGTCACCATGGTACAACCTTGACTTTCTTTTGTCGTAAAGATACCACCTCTTCCACATCCTCACAACCCTCAAATGCAAATACAACTTGTCTTGACATCCTCTACCACATCTACAAATAAATTCTATATTTCCAAAATATAATACATCCAAAAGTAGAACATGAATAAGATAAAGATTTGAATGAAAAGCATGGATCAATATTCATTAGGTACTACAATTTCCAATGGCCAAAAGGCTAAAGAATAACTACAGAAACAACCAGAAGGGATACCATGAGGCTCATGTAAGGACTTTCATCTTTGATATTGTCATACCACAACATGATAATTGGCTCCTTGTCAAAACCTTCATCAATATCCAAGTTAAAAATCCTAAAAAAAGTTTAGTACACCTAGACTAGGTGTAATTTGAGACACTATTTTCTTATAAACAATATCCTTTCCCTTCTTGATTTTATTGTGACTTTATCTTTTTTGTTGTTGAATTTGTGGCTATACTTTCCTCCTTATCTACCTAATAGTATGAATGTCGTGACCCATTAAAAAGGTGGATACTTCCACTTCTACCCAAGTTTAACCACATCCAAAATAGAAAAATCAAAATGGTGGTCAAACACCTTGGGGTGTTCTCTCAAAATAATTTTTCCTTCCATTTAGTAATAAAGAACTGTAACATTGATGTTTATAGTGGATACAATATAGGAAAGGACCCAAAAAATTGGCAACTCCATGGCCTTAATATGAAACATCAAAAACCTTGTCAAGTCAAGATAGATCAATATGGGTTGTCTAAAGGATCCAATCCATATCACGGATGATTGAGCCTCTACTAGACCTTGTGCATAAATAGAGTGCATGGATGTGCATTGTCATTCAGGGACACCCCAAATCATGTGTATATCTAGCACGATATGCACAATCACTTACATTTTCTAATATGTCTAGCACATCTAAAATAATTTGTTAACCATTATGGTGATACATGTAGATCTCTAAAAAAGTCAAGAGCTAAATGTAGAAATCTTATCCTACAGCTGAAGTGATATACTTTGTATGTTAAAGACCACATAAGTTTTCAAAATTGTCTTCACCCTTTAAAAATCATATAGAGACCCTTTGTCTACTATGAAGGATCCACTCATAGAGACTTCAAAGAAGAAAAAGGTTTATAAAATCAGAAAATTGAGTCTAACTGAAGGACTGCAACCATTTCCCAGATGATTGAGACCACTCACAAATTAAATTTGTAAATAGACATATTAAGTTATCCTTATAAATTGGATACTAGCAATAAAGTCTAACACATGGTATAGATAAGGATAAAGACTCACAATGGTGACTTATTCCACACTCCCTATGGATAAGGCAATGAATAGATCACCCATCATGGTCAACAATTATTATTCTCCAATACAGTTCTGCTCAAACTATATCCCTAGATTTATTAAGTAGACCCAAAAAACCAAAACAACCCTAAACACATTCAGAAGTATGGCATGAAAATTAATAATGGAAACAATTAATTTACTCACTGGAATGAAAAAAAATGAGAGACTGGCAAAAAAAATTGGATTTGTCGAGGCATGTACATGTCTAATCTCACAAAAATAGGGAGGTCCCACTTGTAATCTACCATGGGGTCTGTAAATGAGGGAACCTTTTAAAGGAATAACCCTTTCATTATGAAAGCAAAGAAATCAATGTCCATGATAAGGCTTTTGACCATCAATGTCCAAAATACTAAAATATTAAAAACAAGGATATCTATTCAATTATAAAGCCCAAAGGGAACCCAAAACATAATTACATATTTTGTTGTATAAACTCTATCAAGGAATGTCAATGATAAAGACCATGAGTTGTATCTGATACATAGTGCTTTAACCCAATTAGGTCTATAGTTTCATGTTCAAAACCCATTACATTGCAATGCTTTGGCTTACTAAGTGTGCGTTATAGAGCTAGTGCAACTCAAAATAATCTTATCCCCTTGACAAATGGTTCCCATTGGAACCAATTGAGTATGATCATTTGGAGGAAAGAACCAACCTACTAGTGGTGGAATGGGACACTAGAAACAATTAAATGTGATTGGGATCCTACACTGTGATAATTACCAAACTCTAAAAGACTATTTCAAAGTGAGATTTGGAACTAGTAATTATCTAACATTTGAGTTAAAGGATGACATGACCACCCATCAAGAATCATAACACAAGTTAGGATCCCATCCAACCTGGTCACTTGACTCAGCAACCGGCCTGAATGATTGAGACCTCAAAACTTACCAAGGTTTAGAGCCACAAATACTTAAAGGAAAGACTATTTCAACCACATTAATGAGTATAAACACACAAGGTCACTAGCCCCTATTAAGATGAAATATACCTCAACCAATGAGTAAGTAAGTACAAAATAATAGTGTCTCACTAGCCCCTATTAAGATGAAACACAAGATCATGATAAATGGAAATTCAATAAATTTGCAACAATAAATATCTTATTATAATCACCCACAAGTAAGTAAATACAAAATAATAATGCATAAAAGCAATGAGGCTTGTCAAGTAGTAGTTGGCCATTCTTCGTAAATATCATAGGCCACCACAATTAGGGGAGGTGAAGAAAGACATGCCAAATACTCTAGAGTACAACTCGTTCAACAAGGAAGGCCTCAAAAGTCATATTCAAATGATCATGTCATGTCTTCATAAACGTCTCATTGACATTGTAAGATCTATTATGATAATAAGATCAAGTGGGTGTTAGCGGTCTGTGCTGAGCGCCGGCCCTAGGGAAACCTCTTCTGCGTCTCGCCAGCTTAGGGGAGGGGTGCCTGCCACCTCTCGGCGTAGGCCTTCTCCCCCTGGCCCTCTCGCTGGAGCTGGTGGTTCTCACGGGGTGGTACACTTTGAATCTGTTCTGCTCTGCTTCTCGGTGTTGCGGCTGGTCTACTCGATCAGTTCCTCATTTTGTGGGGCTGGTGCGTCGGCGGCTACTTCCATAGGCATGGTCTTATCGGTGCTTCATCTTTGGGCGGATCTAGCTTGTATTTTCCTTTTGGGTTCCTTCGACTTTGGTTTTCCTTCTTCCTTTCTTTTCATCTTGTTGTTTCTTTTTTGTGTCATTCGTAGGTCTAGGTTGTTGGGGTCTTCCTTTTTTTGTCTTGTCAGTGTCTGTTCTGCCGTATGAGGTTTGGTGGGTGTGCTCTCGGTTTCTCTGTTGGCTTGCTGGGGTAGGGGATAATTAGGGGTCTTGGATTTGGAGGCGTTGCTTCCGTTCCTCTCTCGATTGCAATCGAGTGAGGATTCTTGGTGAGTGGTGGTGGGGTTCTACTATGTTTTCTATCCCCCATCCTTGTTCTTCCTCTGACCTTTTCTTCTCCTTTGCTTATCCTTGAAAGGGATCCGTAGTGGCTTTTTCTGCCGGTGTCGTAGTGCGGCATGTTATATGTTATCTTTCTCTCTGTTTGTAGTTTTCTTTAGTGAGTTATAGGTTCTATGTTGTCATGTGGTTTGTGTCCTCCTTTCATGTTAGGTCTTTCTTTGTTTCTTTGTTATATGGCAGCAAATGTGAAGGTGATCTCTTCTTCGGTCACTGGTTTGGAGCTTATACTTTATATCAGATATAATCTCAAGTTGAAGGAATCACTCATAAAAAGTTGTTTTGGTCAGCGATATAGAAGAGAGATCAATACATCATTGTACTTATCACGTTCCGATATGAGTTTTTGGTTATTGTATCTGCTCTTTACTTTTTTGTGTTCGATTGGTGTATCTCACTTTACATGTAGATGTCGTATGGCTTTAATGTAATGAATGTGGTGTCTTTAAAAAAAAATATAATATGATAATTGTATTAACACCATTGGATTGAACTTATTATAGAAACCAAGTAGTTTGTACTGCACTTCTCCATTCTAGGAAGAGCAATCATCTGTCAGAACCTAGGAATCACTATCCTAATATGTTAGTATCCAACATAACCTAAATCCAACCTCAATGAAATTGGTGTGATTTACATGTGAAATCCAGTGAGACATATACCCCTCATCACTTCAAGAGGGGTTGACATCTCAAGTGTTCCAATATACATCATAAGGTTGTTACACAATACCTTGAATGCATGACATCCTCCAAATAACTTGTACTTGTCAAGGGACTAGTATGGTTCCCACTATAGTAGGACCCACTATCTTGTTATACCAAAAACAAGGACCATGCATGCAATAGAGCTTGACACATATCCAATGATATCTTCAAATAATAACTCCACAAAAAGGGTCAATTTGTAGGCTCACTAGTTTGGTGTCTTAAGAGAACTTATTCCTTCTTTGACATCACCCTAGAATCCTTCCATAGTGGAGCAACTTTTATGAAGTTCCCATCTTCTATGAATCACTAAGAAGCCTTATATTGTATCACTTTGAGCAAATCATTCAACTCAGAATTGAAACTTAGTTTTTTTTGGTACAAGGGACCAAGTGTCTTCAATACTAACTAATGAATATGACCATGTCACATTGTGCATGGGGCACACTACTTTCTCTAAAAGTATTGACTAACCCTCTAGTACTCGGATCCATATCAAGATTAGAATCAACATTAGATTCCAAGTAACATATGTGCCTTGCCACCCCAAAATGAGCCAATTCGCTTCAGCTTGAAATATCAAAACTAGACAATAAAGGGTCTAACTATACCTTCTAAATTTTGCATCTTCATCATTAATTGGGTATAAAATTTAGCATTTCCACATAGTCATCTTATAGAGAAATATATCAAAAATATAAAAAATGTAGTATCACCTAGCAGGCTAGCACCATAATTGATCTATGCATTGTGTCCAACGTCCTTTAGAGTCTATACATACCACCAACCACATGCATTCCTCTTGCTACACTCATTCGATCTCTCTCACCATGCTGGTAGTCACTCTCACCACTTCCACCATGGTAGTAACTTAGTGGTTGTTTTTGCCATGTCCACTTACAATCTATCTACTAGTTAATTTGCCATGTCTTCTGGTGGTCATCTCCTTTATAAATGTTGAAGTGCCCTTGAGTGTTTTTTTCCAGACTATAAAAATATAAAAACCTTACAAGTAATTTGTAAATGTAGTCAAATGAAGTGAATTATGTATTTTCTCATCAGTTCAATGGCTTTAGTCATGCACCCTAGTGATTGTCTTGTAAGTTTATCAACAAACTATACTATGGAACTACCTTATTCTTTGTGAATTTACATAAATATATATAGTTATAGACACATGCATATAATTTATTTGTGAACATAAGAAGCTCCATTATTCTTAGCAACAAGTAGAAACAAAGATCACCATGATATCCACTTCATATTGCTGATGCTACAAAATTTAGCATACAAAATGGTATATTAAATTATTATACCATCCAAGAATGATGAAATGAAATACAAGAAAATCATTATAAATTAATTACACACAATGATCTAAAGGTTCCAATACTAATGGGGGTGTGCACTATAGGGAAGAGGGGAAGCAGTAGTGATAGAGGGGAGGTGTGTATTGGTGGTGAAGCAAGAGGATATCATGTTTAGTAGTCATGTAGGAGTGGAGGGTAGAGGGAAGAGACAAAAGTGAAACATGACTGCATGTTAGTAGGAGGAAAAGGAGGGAAGGAGAGGTTTTGATAGAGTAGTAAGAAGAGGTGGGTTGAGGAGTGGACACATTAGAGGACCAACAAAGTAGGAAGAAGAGGAGAAAGAAAAATTGATAAGAAAATCAAGAGGAAGAAGCGGGAAGGAGTTCCTAGAAAGAGACGGGAGTTGCTTCTAATGGTTGTTCTAGTTGTTGGCAGCTCCTGCTGTAAATGGCTGTCGCAAAAGGCTATTGCTTGTGGTGGCTTTAGCTCCTAGTGGTTGCTGATGCAAAGGCTGCTTGTAGCAACTCCATCTCTTTATGGTGGCTGCTTGCAGCAATTTCAGGACCTAGCTGCTACTTGCAACAACTGCAGCAAGAAGCGGTTTCATACATTCTCTAAGGGAACAACAACAATTAGAGGGTGAGTCTTGCTGGTCACCTCTCGAGGGAAGGGATGAGGGTTTTGGTGAGGAGTTGGGGTTTGGTTGAGGAGTCTACATGGTTGGATCTTATTTTCTCTTTTCTTTTTAGTTAGATCTTATGTGGGTTGGGTTGTCTGTGTCCACTAAGCGTCCTAGATGTGTCCACGCCATGTCTAGTTTGCAAATATATTAAATATGAATTTGGACACGCCAGAGGAGTGTCTGCCGCATGTCCACGCGTGTCCAAGGCGTGTCCGGGTTGGACACGTGTCGGACACGAACACGACAACATCCGAGAAGTGTCCGTGCTTCCTAGATAGAAATGTATACGTACCTAACATTTTTTTTTCCTAAATCAAATATCTAAATAATAAAGAGATAGTTTCATGTATATAGAACTATAGAGCTAATATAAAAAAACTTACCTAGCATATATTGTTGCATTTAAGCAGTTGCCAAGTTTCAATACATGCGCAATGTACATCAAATAGCAGAAAGACATCATATGACATGGATGGAGTCTAACAAGAAGTTATGGTAATTATCTATTGGACAGTTATTGAGTAGGAGATTGAGTTGTTCACTATGTCTACTGTAATATTTTAGATTATAGATGTAACACTCAATCATGTATCACTTGATGCAGTTCAAACCTATGATATCATACAAAAATAATGGTTGGCATGTATATTCGGACCATTGATTATATATTTGTTCATGATTCCCTCCAACAATATATAGATATGTCATAAAGTACACAAACCTAGTCAATGTTTGGAGAATGAAAATGAATCCAACCGCGACGAGGAGGAGCAATTGTGCCCTTAAGTTGATCCTTTGAGCTAATCAAGAGATATAAAGCCACTATTGGATGACTTTCGTGAGAGGGAGGAAGCCGCAAGTGGTTGGAGGAGAGATGATAGTTGGATAAGACGCCCTAGCATAGGAAAATATAGCTGTGAGAAGGACCACAAGTCAGAGAACAGACATGCATTTGTGGGCAGGGACAATGGGAGTGGAAGGGGGGCCTTGCGTTTGGTTCAGAAGATAGATTGTTGGATGCAGCTAGGATGAATCTTCATAGACGGCCATAGAGTGATGAATCCGGGACTAAGAGAACTCAAAGTGGCTAGCCGATTGGGAAGAAACGACCACCGGGTAGAAGCTTTCCTTGGACGTTGATGCCGATTGGGGGTTCCTCACCCAAAAGCCTTCCTTGGATGGCCTACAGCTGGGAGAACACAGTGGGCGAAGGAGTGCCTGTAGCTGGGGGAGTGTAGTCAGAGCGGAGGGAGGGCGATCGAGGGAGTGCATCTTGTGGAGAGTGTGGAGACGGAGCGTCGAGATTGGTTACGGGAGATTGATCATGCTCGCGTGAGAGAAAAGAGGCTTGACCAGGGCGCACGGGTTGGATGAGGGGAGGGAATGTTGGCGCCACCCAAAAAAATGAGTGAAAAGTTAGATGGATAATTTTTAGAATGTATAAATAAAGATACATATATGTATTTCCAGTTTGAAAGTAGGAGGGCAATAAGTTGCACCATCACCCCTAAAAAATAAAATAGTTATTCACAACGGGCATCGAGAGGAAGGTTATATGAGTTCAAATGAGATTTGTAGTCAATTTTGTAGCCATTACCATTACATATATTTGTATTACTGACTTATTTTAATATATAAAGAAAAGTAGTTATTGACTACAAATGGAACACACGTAGTTTGAGAAATTATATCTAATTCATGTTTTTCCGTAGTGAAAAACACTTAGAAGGTATGATGGAGTGGGTGTAAAATTTGCAAATCTTTATATAATGGTAACAAAAGACCCAAGTATAGCAACGGAATCAAAATATGACTATATTCAATTATAAAACAAAGGATTACAACTTACATCATAAGGATCCATGTAGAGAAAATCTAAACCACCTCAAGATTATATCCAAGATTCACCTTCACAATCTATGTCCAGGTCAACATGCCTTGTCCTCTAAGTCCTTCACTTAGGGTTTAGAGCATACCCCAACAAAAGAAGACAAAATGGATGACATCAGCAAAGGCTGGTATGTGCATACTAAATAGGAAATTGAGAAACATTATGAAATAAAGGATAACAAATAAAGTAAGGCTTCCCATAGAAAAGATAATTACCACCCAAGTAGGTAACAAGAGAAAAGATCACAACAGAAGGGATACTTGCCATAAAAATAATATAAAAAGGATTGTGCAATATAAACATCCACTACCACGGTGGGAAACAAGCACCAGTAGGGAACACACCCCACAATCAATATCATGAATGCATGTGAGATAAACATAGCCCTAGAATAATATAAACACAATTGGTCGCCAACGCTCATACAGTTGAAACCTGATAGAGAAAGGAATACTACCAATCTCCCAATATATAAAGTGGAGTATGGATTACTGCCACACTCGATAAACAATAGGGGATTATTATCCCAAAACCAATGTAATTTCACTTCTCTAGTGCCACTGAATCACATAGCATGTAAAATGTAGAGGCAAGTAAAAAGTATAGTCAAATTATATAATGTTGCCATCACATAATGGACAACACAAACATATAAAAATCCACATCATAGTGGGTATATATCAACAAGTAAAAATCCACATCACAGTGGGTATATATCATTAAAAGTCCAACTTGCACCAATGCATATGCCAAAGAGTCCAAGAGAATATCCATAACCATCATATCAATAACAAAAGAAGATACTTCATAAGAAGCATGATTTCAAAAGAACAAGACAATGTGTAGGCTAATGTCCATAGGACCAAGAGTAAGACAAAATATAGGATAATTGATCAATGGAATAATATGGTATGCAACCATACCTCAACTTCAGAGTCAAACGATCCAAAGTCACTTCTAGGTCCAAGCCTAGGCATCTAAAGAACCTATTAAGCACATATGTAGATTTTGTGTCAATTTCATACTCAATACTCAAACCCTAAAAACCACCTTTTTATCATTATGTGATTTAGGTTATGAAAACCATGCCACTTACTAGATTAGATTATTAGGATTCTAAAACATATTTTATTATACTTTTCTGACTTATATATCATTAGTTATGAATAGTACAAGTTAATTCATCATTAATTATATTCATTGAAAACACTTGCTATTAATCATTAGATTTGGTTATTAAAACATGTACCATTAGAAAGCTTGCATTTTTCTGAATAGAAAAAGTATTTATTTGTATTTTTTCGATCAGTAGATTATTCGTTATGGATTTTATAAAATCAACCAATAAGACAACATCAAAAATCCATGTCAGCGTTTATCAAACGAGAGACCGAGAGAGAGAGAGAGAGAGAGAGAGAGGGTCCGGCCCAGCCAACATGGCCCAAAGACAAGTTACCAAGTTAGTTAGTCAACTGTTGATGGACTTGCCCAAAAAGAAAACAAAATGACTAAAGTGACCCTGTGAGAAAGAGTTAAGAAAGAGGAAAGTGGAGGGAAAAAGTGGAAATATGTGAGGGGAATTCTTCTCCTACCACCTACCCCACCATTTATGGTTGAAGCAGCATCTAGCTATATGAGAGAATTGGAAAAAAACACCACACACGATCTAATGAGAAACAGAAAGCACAGAAGGCAAGAGGAGCATCTCACAAACTCACCAGTGCAAGAAATTTCTACGTTGGTGCCACGAGGAGGACCAGAGCACCACTGCAACCCTGGGAGAAGAACAGGCCAGTGAAAACTGTATAAGAAATCTCCAAACGAATTGATGGGTGTAACAGGATGTGTGAGGTCTGCCGATGCTAAGGGTATAGATATTTATAGGGGGAAGGGTGAGTCTCGAGCAAACCCAACCATGGCCGAGAGCCTTGGGGCTCAAGGTTTGGGTGATTTACAAACACACAACAAAATCACATGAGTTATGGCTCATTTTGTATGGAACAATGAAAGGAAACTACTGGAAAAGAAATCAGAAGAAAACAATTAGAAACGAGGAAGGTACGTGGGAACAAAAATCAAATTCACTTTTCATGGCCTAGTCAGTCTCCTACTCGAGGTAGGAGATGACTCCAGAGCCATTGGATTAAGTTCCATGCTGGTCCAAGTCCATCATTGTCATCTGTTGGTGCCAAAATAGTTAAAACAAATGAAAAATAGAGCATGACAAATTAAATGACATTCCCAATCAATTTCGACTATAATGTATACATATTTATTTCCCTTTTCCGTCTCCTCTATTGAGGGTGCAAAGGAATCCCAAATTAATTGGAATTTTGCATAGAGGTTAATTAAAGCATGCAGATTCCGAATGTGAAATTAAATTTGCCTTTTGAGAACTTTTAGTGTGTTAAATAAATCAAACCTCATTTTCTCTTTCCTCCTTCATTAATGGAATTAGGATTATCCAAATTTGATGAAACTTAACCCACAAGTAATAATTTAATGTGTTGGATACAAATTTTCCATCAATTTTAGATTTTGGAGTTGTTTGAGCATTTATTTAATATTTTGAAGGTTCTACACACTTTATCTCTCCTTATTTCACCTTTTAAGCAAAATTTCTCCAAATTGGATAAAAATTTACCCAAAGGCTATATTTATTGTGTAGATCACGAATCTAAGATTATTTTCCTCTATTGGAGTCATGAATTATATTTATTTATTAATTACACTTTTTTGGAAATTTCTCTCTTCTAACTTACCATATTATTTCAAGGTTGTCCAAATTAAATGAAAATTGACATGTAGACTTATTTTAATGTGTTGATTACGAATTTGAAGTCTATTCTTTGTTTTGAGGATTTCTTACATGGGTTTTGTCATCTGGCCCATTAGAGGCCCATTAGATAATTATGCATCCAATTAAGTTATTCATCATCTTATTATCACCAAATGAATTGTATGACATATTAGATTACATTATTCATGCATTTGATTATTAGGATTACTCTAACCTCAACTGTGCATGGTCAAACCCAAAAGGTCAAAATTTCAAGGTAGGGTCCAAGATTCGGTATGTTACATCACTCCACCCCTTAAAAGGATTTCATCCTCGAAATCTATAGATCCTAACATCAAGTATCAACTATTCTCCACCCCTTAAAAGGATCAACCTAACAACTCCAACTAAACAACTTTTTAGAGCTACCCACATCTCTTAGTTATGAAAGTTTTTAGAGATTAATATTTCTCATGTATCCAACTAAAGTCACCATCTACGGTTGAGTTTTTAGGTCCCCATGTCTCTATCCTATCAACCCTACATGAACATCCAAAAGTCATAGGGTAGGTCAACTAAACCATTATATCAATCCTAGTTACAATCTAGGGTTAGATTCTACTCAAACTAGAGCTTCTCTTCATAGTGACTTAGTTCAAGAAAACTTCAGAAAATCCAGAGAAAACATTTTGTACATATAGTAGTATAATGAAAATAATTTTTATTGATGAAATACTTTACGAGGTAAAACCAACATGCTAGGAAAATCAATACAAGAACCAAGTCACAATATATCCATATCAAGACTTCCCAATATTCCTCAAACCAAACCTTATTGCATATAAAGATCATCATAGATCAAATCTAGGGTCAACATCTCACTTAGAGGTAACTAGCAAAGTCAAGGGTTCTATAGGGGAGACAAAATTGAAATAGTCATATTTTGACTACCACGAGCTTTGATACCATGTTGTAAAGAAGCGAAACAACCTTTCTACTAAAAATTTGAAAAATAGAACCTCCAGTCCAAACACACTTAAAAGGTATGATGGAGTGGGTGTAAAATTTTCAAATATTTATATAATGGTAACAAAAGACCCAAGTATAGCAGCAGAATAAAAATATGACTATATTCAATTATAAAACAAAGGGTTATAACTTACATCATAAGGATACATGTAGCGGAAATCTAAACCACCTCAAGATTGTCTCCAAGCTTCACCTTCACAATCTATGTCCATGTCAACATGTCTTGTCCTCTAAGACTTCCACCTAGGGTTGGAAGCATACCCCAACAAATGAAGACAAAATAGATGACATCAACAAAGGATGGTATGTGCATATTAAATAGGAAATTGAGCAACATTATGAAATAAAGGATAATAAATAAAGTAAGACTTCCCATAGAAAAGATAAGTACCACCTAAGAGGTTATCAAGAGAAAAGATCACAACAGAAGGGATACTTTCCATAAAAATAACATAAACAGGATTGTGCCATATAAGCATCCACTAGCACAGTGGGAAACAAGCACCAGTAGGGCAACACCCCACAATCAATATCATGCATGCATGTTAGATAAACATAGCCCTAGGACAATATAAACACAATTGGCAGCCAACCCTCATAAAGTTGAAACCTGATAGAGAAAGGAATACATCCAATCTCCCAATATATAAAGTTGAGTATGGATTATTGTTACACTCGATTATAGAGGAATGTTATACTACCACCCTCCTAATAAACAATAGGGGATTACTACCCCAAAACCAATGTAATTACACTACTCTAGTTCTATTGAATCACATAGCATATAAAACGTAGAGGCAAGTAAAAAGTATAGTTAGATTATATAATGTTTCCATCACACAATGGAAAACACAAACATATAAACATCCATATCATAGTAGGTATATATCAACAAGTAAAAATCCACATCACAGTGGGTATATATCATCAAAAGTCCAACTTGCACCAAGGCATATGAAAAAGAGTCTAAGAGAATATCCATAATCATAAGATCAATAACAAAATAAGATACTTCACAAGAAGCATGATTTTAAAAGAACAAGACAATGTGTAGGCTAATGTCCATAGGACCAAGAGTAAGACAAAATATAGGATAATTGCTCAATGTAATAATAATGTGTGCAAACATACCTCAACTTCAGAGTCAAACAATCCAAAGTCACTTCTAGGTCCAAGCCTAGGCATCCAAAGAACCTATTAAGCACATATGTAGATTTTGTGTCAATTTCATATTCATTACTCAAACCCTAAAAACCACCTTTTTATCATTATGTGATTTATATTATGAAAACGGTGCCACTTATTAGATTAGGTTATTAGAATTCCAAAACATATTTTATTATATTTTTCTGACTTATATATCATTACTTAGGAATTATACAAGTTAATACATCATTAGTTATATTAATTGAAAACACCTATTATTAATCATTAGATTTAGTTATTAAAACATGTACCATTAGAAAGCTTGCATTTTTCTGAATCCAACGATTACTTATTTGTATTTTTCTGATCAGTAGATTATTAGTTATGCATTTTATAAAATCAACCAATCAGAGAGCATAGAAAATCCACGTCAGCGTTTATCAAATGACAGACCGAGAGAGAGAGAGAGAGATAGAGATAGAGATAGAGAGAGAGAGAGAGAGAGAGAGGGTCTGGCCTAGCCAACATGGACCAAAGACTCTTAGCCACTTGAGCCTGCTTCTTTGCCAGCCAGCAATTTCATTCGCCTTCTCCAGTTGTAAGACTCTAATACTAGCATTAGTCTCCTCTTCCATACATCGGTGGTCCTCCGAATTAAGTCTGAGATTAGACGCCTTCTCGTCAAACACCTCTCTCGCTTTTTTAATAAGGTTAGGCAAGTCCACCAAGCATCTAGACCAGGCCTTAAGAGCACCATTGACCTTCTTGAGTTTCTCCGCCACCACAAAAAGGGGATTACCATCAACCCTTTCCTCCCAAGCTTTTAAGACCACCCCCTCAAAAGAAGGCCAAGACAACCAATGATTAAGAAATCTGAAAGGCCTATTAGGTTGTATCTGTCTCGTAAGAATCATCTCCATCCAAGAATGGTCACTATTAGGATGACCACCCAAAATAACAGCAGCCTCAGGGAAAAAGTCCATCCAGGCTTCATTGACCATCCCACGGTCCAGATTACTAAATATTCTTCTCACAGGTTTCCTATTATTATGCCAAGTGATAAGGCCACCTCTCATGTTGAGTTCAAACAGACCAGCA
Source organism: Alisma plantago-aquatica (assembly GCA_963693085.1). NCBI lineage: Eukaryota > Viridiplantae > Streptophyta > Magnoliopsida > Alismatales > Alismataceae > Alisma > Alisma plantago-aquatica. The sequence continues at coordinate 542,314,950 of OY856413.1, read as the reverse complement.
GCATCGATGGCATCATTGAATCTACTCAAAATAGATTCCGGTATAGGAAGGCCCCCCCTTTTCTCCCTAGCCTTCCTCACTTGGTTGAAGTCCCCAACAACCAGATGAGGTAACGCCTACTGCGTCGAGTCCACCAACGTGTCCCATAGTCTTCTTCTGTCCATTTTAGAATTAGATCCATAAACAGCAGAAATCACACAATGAAAGCCGCCGGAGTTAATGCAACTCAGCGTAACCATTTGTTCACTCTCATGTATCATCTGTACATCCCACACCACCAGATTCCACCCAACAACAATTTTACCACCGTCAATGCTATTTAAGTTAGAACAGTACTGCCAACCTCCAGGGAACAACCCCATCACTCTGTCAGCCACTTCTCGCCGGATTCTAGTTTCTACACAAACCACCAGAGATGCCCCTCTTTCCAGTATAATTTTCCTGAGAACTCTCTGCTTCCCTGGAAGCGAAGCTCCCCTCACGTTCCACACCATAAGAGTCATCTGGATTACATGTTCATCCCCCCATCACAGGGGATTTTCCACGTCCTCCATTCATGCCTCTTCCTCTCTTCCGATTGCCAGTGTCACCTCCCCTACTGCTCCTCGTGTTGTGCTGATAGTTCCGGGGAGTAACTTCTTCCATGTCCTAGTCCATCATCACCAGGAAAGGGTTCACCGAATCTTCGAAGATTTCCTCCTCTGCCTGAACCTCATCCTGCAAAGGTCCCGTGTACACCTCGTCTACGTTCCCGGCTTCATCACCCATCGATCCACTAACCTTATCCACTATCACCTCTACTGAGCCACCCCCCATCAGGGCCCCCAGTCTGTCCTCTGGTATCTCTATCTCACCAGCCTCCTCGACTATAGCTTGTCTTCCATCTGTCTCCTGCTCAACGCTAATGGCAGCATCCACCGCGGGCATTTCCGGGAACACCCGAGCTTCATGATTAACCCCAAACACCATCGTAACACCACCATTATGTATTCTATCCTTCACCGGAATTGCCTTAGACATCTATTGTCGGACTGTCGATCTGCTCCTCCTCTGAGAACCTCTGCTCCGATTCCAACCTCTCAAGGCGTGGGGATCAGCTTGGGTCGTCTTGCTGGGGGGTGGCACCAGGGTCACCCTATCTCCCTGACATTGTCCGGGGGAATGTCCAAACACCTTGCAGGTTCCACACCTCTCCGGGAGCGCGTCATAGATCACCTTCACTTCCAGGGCTTTCCCATCCGGCATAGTAACCATCACCACCAGAGGTGGGTTTCTGCTGGCGTCGATCTCCATACAAACGTGTGCCGCTCCCGCATATTTGCCTTTGCTCAGGAAGTCTATAAGCTTCGGCTCCCCAACCCCACAGGCGATGATCGAAATCGCCCTCCTGGTCCAGTGCTTACCAACATCAGGCAGAATGATCCACACCGGTGCAGTTGTGAGAGAGGCACGCCTGAGGTCAGCATCAGGAGACCACCTCTGCGATAGGACCAGCTTGTTGTCGAAGAACCAAGGGCCCTGCTCCAGGGCAACCTCTAAATCTTCCGCAGAGGCAAAGCAAGCGAGGAAAAGCCCTCCCGTCAGAGGAGAAAGTTGCAGCTCACCTTTGGGCCTCCACGCTCGCAACATCCACTCATAAAGCTGGTCCAGCCGATCAGCCCTACCAAGAACCTGAATGATGGCGGAGAACTTGTGAAACTCATCCATGGCTTTGACCACCAGTTCCGAGAACTCCATCCATGACCTTAGATCCCCCTCCATGAACACCGGGGTCCTCCTGTCCTCCGGTAGCAGCAGGGGTTTGAAACGCCCCTCGACCTCCATCGGTTTCGCCAAAAGCGCCGCCCAAGCACGCCCAGCCGCCAAACCCGCAGAAGGATCCAGCACCCCATCCACGCCTCGCGTCCTGTCACCACCCATGGTGGAGGACAGGGCGGAGGAACCCGCCCTATCCGCACCCGCCATCAAGCTCCGCGCACGACCTAGAGATGGAACAGAGCCCCAAGCTTAGAGAGAGAAACGATATCATGAGATTGTCAACCCTAAAATGTCAAAAATAACAATATGAGTTTTAAATATATAGAATATGTATACTAAACTTTGATCTTTCCACTTCACATTGATTAAACCACATTTAGTTCATAAAGTGGTGCGGTGTGATTATTTTTCATGGTATAGATACGATTTCAATTTCAAAGTTGTAGTAGATTTGTGAGGTTATGATGTACAATGTGTTAATATGTACATCTATGGTGTAACACATTATCAGGGTGTGATTATTGTTTCTGATAGAAAAAAAAATCTAGGTGTGATTATTGTTTCTGATAGAAAAAAAATCTAGCTGTCGATCTTTTATATTTGTCATTATAAACCAATTTATATATCATTAATGCATTAGATGCGTTGTAGTTTGTCTAGGATTCTTTTTCACTATTTTTAAGAGAGAACTAAAGAAATGTATTATATATGCATGTATAGACAATACAGTGGGGTTGACATGATGTAGTTTGTGGTAAAAGCCTAAAACCACAACTGCATCATAGTTAAAAGTCAGCCACCATATCCATTGCGGTATTTGATATGAGAAATAATATCTACACTGTAAAAAAACCGTGATCAATCACAACACACCACATCAAGGAAAATTATTTATTACAGTTAATAATGTTATGCATAAGATCTTTGAATGTTTTTTCCGTAGTAAATAAAATAAAAAAAATAGAAATACAAATCAACATCATGCTCATATTATATAATAAAATTTATTAAATCTTTTACTCGTGCAAACATACATTCTAACTTTCTTTAAAAAGACTAATATATACGTATATATATGCATATATATAATATTTTCCATTTATACATATTATTACATTCAAAGTTCAGACATCACTCTTTTGCAAAATATATTATGACCCCTTACAAATATTCATTTTTTTCAAAATAATGTTTAAAATAGTTCCTCAAGTCTCTCCCCTATAAAGTTACCTGCTTCATTTATAGCATGTAAGATATTCCTTTTCATCTATATATTTATTTGTATCAAGATAAAAATAGATTAACATTTAGAATTAAGTCTAACGACCGGTTTTCTAAGGGAGAGATAAAACTTAAAACTATTAAGAGAGGGTGATAAATTATATGAATAAACTATGAATAAAGATAACTAGTAATAATCGATGTAGTAAGTTCTTCTTGACTCTTTTTCTCTGTTATGACTTTTTATTTTTTCACCTTATTTTATTGTCTTTAACTTGATTTTTTGTTTATTGATAGTTGTATGTCTCAGTCAAATAATAATAGTTCATATATAGTAACAAACTAAATTCTCACTTTAATTGTCTATCCTAGTGTTTCTATTGGAGATTGTAATGAAACAAGTCAAGAAAGTCTACAAATTGTGCATTAATTGATTCCACAAATGACAACACCTGTCTACCACCATAATTTATATGACTCAACAAATTAGTTAATATAAAATTTATTATAAAGAAAAATATATAAAAGTAAATTATTGATGACAATATTTTCGTGTGCTAGCAATAGATGTATGTTTAGAAATTATAAAAAGATGACAACCTATGTGTGTAATAATTACAAAAGAATTGAAGTTCCTACTTCTGTAGACATTAAATATCATTAAATGATAGATATCTAATATCTCTATGAGAAACTCAATAAATAATACAATAAGAATAATTTACTACATATATTTATATACCTTCAAAATAAATTAACTATTTTCTTCTAATAATGCACCACACCACACCAGTATTAAAAAATTTAAACCATATCTACAACATAACCATTTGGTGCAATTTTGTGTTGTAAAATGTTGTGTAGTTATCTGAAGATATACTCTTTAAAACACCATCGTCATCCATATGTAACTTTCAAGAAGTTATAATCAAGTCAAGTTCATACTTTTTGTGATTTCTTACAATAAATCAACCCCAGCCCAAGTTAATATTGATTCTAGTGATTTAAATTGTTTTATTTTTGTACGCATTTGTATAGATATATAAGTGAACTTAAGTAAATTAGTAAATTTAAAATAAAAAGAGATGTGAGAATTAAGAAGTGTGGACATAATAGGACATTATGAAGGACATGGTAGTAGTGATGAAGAAAATTGAGCACATCATAAAGAAAAAACCATCATGTTTGGAAAGTGATCAGGATATCCCTCCCAGAGTACACTACCCCTTGGAACATGGAAAACCAAATAATAGTCCTATTTGGAAACAAATCTTTCTACCTTCATTTAACCTTGTTCATGTTTAGGTGCATTCTGGGCTGAAACTGCGATGGTTTCGACAAAAAAGTGGCTTTTAATATCGAGATAAGCATTGGATAAATTTTGTTTTGTTTACCACATTTAGAGGATTATGAAATTATACTGAATGAAAAGGCCACACATTGGAAAGGATTATATATAGGTAATAAGTTGATAATTTCTCATAGAAAACAATATGAGAACAAAATTATCATATGTTTGTACTTATGTTATACTACAATTGTAATAGTCATTGATTTAATAATCATAGACTCTAATTATGTTCAGGTATTATTCAATAACAACTATTAAAATCATTCCATGTGATTGTGTTATATTGTCCATTTCAAAATGAATTTTTTGATGATACATTACATATATAACAAATGAATATTGTTACATTACATTGTTTATTATAGTCTACATTGTGCAATAAAAAGGCCACATATGATAAATCATATCTGATAAGGGAAATTTCAATTAAAACAAGGATTTGCTTGAGAGGAAGATCCAAGTGGTCTATGAGGCTATAGCACCATGCCCACTCTTCAAAATTTTATTTTTCTTAATATATCTATACGACATGTATATGTGATGGTTCAATTGATACCCTGACTGTTTAGTTATTTTAGTAACCCAATTTTTAAAACTCAAATGTTGATTGACGTGTACTCACTATCATAGATTTTCATAATGACTCATATCACCCTTAAAACTCTTTAGTGCAAGTGATTCTTGATCTGTGATTTCATCTTAAATTTCAATGTCCATATAAATATTTACAATTTGTTCAATACTTTTAACTTTAACTGGAGTTACCCACTATAATAATATGTTAAATGATTTTATTTCAAATATGATTACCCAAGAGAATTAACTCGTACATGGAATTCTAAATTAAGCTTAAAGTAATATTTGAATGTTAATCACAACAATGTCACATCAATCAATACAATGATTTGAAGGTGGATACATTTTACAATTTAAGTATTTCAATTTGATATAATAGACATAGTTCATTTAGTTCACTTTAGTGATGCCTATGAGATCCATTGTTTTACGCCAAACAACTTTATATTTACAGTTTTAAGGGACTCCATAGTTGCATCAAGATCTTATGCCCAAGCAAATTCCCTGTGACTGTTTTCTGTTCCGGCTGTGTGCCAAACACATCTCGGCCATACATTCACCTGCAATTGGGGATTACTTCCTTCTTCTTCTAAATGTACATGGTTGAGATGCATCCGAAACAGTGACATTGGAATAAGGAATATGATTCCCACTAATGATATACGACCAGATCATTTTTCTCTAAAATATGACACACATTACATTTTGATTAATATATAGTTGTTTATTATTGGTAGGGTGGATCTCCTTAGGGGATAGGGCGCCACGCCCCCCCCCCCCTAAAAAAAAAACAACTTCTACTATGATGTCATGTAAGCATTTTTAGACACATATTATGTTATTTTATGCCATGGCTCTTCTAATTTTATCAAGAAATTATATTAACATAATTACAAGAAAATTATTGAAATAAGAGTATGATGTTACAATTAAAAAATATATATTTTTACAATGCAATCACACTTTATTACAAGATTAAAATATGAAAGAAAAATAAGATACATATAAGAAAAGAAATGAAATAAACGTGTTAAGTGTTGTCTTCTTGATTTATTTAGTGGAATAAAGACAACACTTATATGTAACTAAATTATGATTGAAATATTTAGCATTAAATTACAAAAGCATAATTAAGAGCCAATGAAGTGGCACCCCAGTGGTAGAAGTGATTGATGTAAGACCAAGAGGTCATGAGTTCAAACTCAGGGGACAAGATGAATGAATCATCAATTTAATTAAAAAAAACATAATAAAGAATGTTTATATAGAAACATATATATGTATGTAAAAATAATGAATAAATCAATTAATGTAATCTTGCTAAGAAGTGATTAATGTATAAATTATGAAACCAGTAGAGAATATTTAAGCATTGAATGTATATCGAAGATGAAGATATTTACATCATGACAAGGAAGCCACCACCATCGAAGGTTCACTCAAAGGCTCCCAACTCCCAAGGAAAGATTAACCGTGTGAAGACCACCATTTTATTATTATTCAGAATAATAGATCTTAGTACAACATGCAATCTACAAATCCAACAAATCATTTAAAGACTGTGAAAAATCTGATTTCTCATAGCTAGAGTGTAAGCCATTTTTAAAACGTGATTAGGTTAACCATATGAAATTGGCTGCATGACGATTCTTTGAATCTTCAACACTTAAAGCCTATAGGTTATACTTGATTCTTGTTTTTTTCTTTGTTTATGCTCAACGTGGTGAGATGTTCATATAGATTGACACTATGGTTTATTATTCTTACCTTCAAAGTTGACCAAGCAGAACTGAGCTTTTACACTAGAAGGCTTAAGCTCCCATACACTCAAGAATAACCAAGGACATGCCATTATGGAGTTGAAAAAATGCCAATTGTTATTGTTCATAATATCAATAGTAGCCTATGTATAAGGAGCTTTACAAAGGGAGTTGAACAGATAATGGAACATAATGGGATGCACATTCTTCATATTAATCATTCTAAATACATCATTTTTTTATAACTTTTGTTGTTTCAATACATATGAATAGTTTCAAATCAAGTATTGAATGCATCTCTTTATGAAACTACTTTTGTTTAATATTATGATTGTGTGAATGCCTTTTGTATTACAGTGATGCCCCAAAAACTTGTAATAATAGTTTTGAGTATAAAATTTCGGCAAGCGAAAGTTTACCGTACTACAATATATATATATATATATATATATATATATATATATATATATATATATATATATATATTAGTTCAATGTGTTTGCATGATAAGACACATTACCATAACACAATATTTGATTTTAGATTCTAATATTTGAGGTAATAAAAAAATGAAATCCACTCTCATGTCCACTTTGCTTCTCGCCATAATTTTCCTAACTAAAACGATAGTGTTTGCAAGAAATGTGCCTCCCCATTATCCATTTTTCTTTCCCCCGCCTCCTCCAATATGCGGCTTTTTCGTAAATTCAGTCAAATTTCTGCATCGCCAACACATTATTGAAGTCCAAAAGAAAATTTTATAGATATTTTTGAATTTGGTATGTTACATCTTCTTAGGAAGCTTAGCTTGCACACAAATCTGACATCTATTAGAAATATCAATATGACTCTTGGGAATCAAAACGAAAAAATCATGTGCTTCATCATATTTTTATTCACACGACCAAGACGTGCATGCCAAACATCACTAGTTTCAGAAACTAAATCAATGGAAGATATATCATAAGATCACCACAGGTACAACCAAACCCAACATAAGAACCCTTCTTAGAAATTATAATAGGATTGCCTTGACACAACAAGGTATAAACAAAATGTTTTAAAACAAATTAACTAATCAAATTTCAATGAAAAGAAAGAATATGTTGGACATCATGTAGTCTAAGAGTTTTTCCAGATATAAGATTTACGTCAACATGTCGATAGCCTACAATTAGGATGGTGGAAGAACGATCTACTCATTTGATCACTCTGTCAGATTCAACCTAGTAGGAAGAAAAGAGGGATTGGTCAAAGCAAATATGCCAAGTAGCACCAGAGTCCATGTGTCAATCAGAAGATAAGTCAACAAAAGGAATAGTTGAATTTTCTAGCCTTTCTACATAAGAGGAAGGGACCGCCCTCATAGTGATTATATTTACTTTAGAATTTTAGGATCTTGGACATTCTTCTTTTTTGAACATTTTCTAGTACACACATTAGCTAAGTGGCTAGGTTTATCACACATGAAGTAGACATGTTTTTCTTCCTAATCACTATTATTATTACTCTGATTAAGGTGGTTCTTTCCGCCCTTAAATGAAGGTTTGAATTTTTTATTGGGATGGAAAATTTTAGGCTTTTTCTTGATTTTATCACCTATAACTATTTTGACAGTAGGGTTAGACTTCCTATCTCATCCCTACATCTATCATCAGTTTGTAGGAATTTAATTAAGGATGCCGAGAATATATTCCCTTTCTATGTCTAAGAATCTTGGCAAAATCCTTTAAAAAAGGTGGGAGTTTCTCTATGAGGGTTTCTACTTGAATGTTTTTATCAAGCATATAACCCTTGGCCATGGACTAGAAAACTATGTTTTGGAATTCAAGAACTTGAGCCGAAACAAGTTTATTATCAACTATATTACATGTTATCCATTCAAGAAAGACATAATGCTCAAGACCATTATCGTCTAGACCAAACATTTATCTAAAGAAATCCACAGTTCAAGAGCAATTAGGATATTATGGTAGACATCATTGAGTTCATAGATAAGGCGAAAAAGACCTACCATGACACAAATATTCAACTTCCTTTGAGATAAGACCGGGTACAACAGTTATAGGTGCAACATGTGCAGATCGTTCTTGTCCTTCAAAGAGGTTTGTGGGTTATGGTTTAAGCACAACATGAGTAGAATCGTCTTGGGGTAAGATGGCGGGAATGAGACCCAAAGAGGTTAAGCTAGAATCTAATTTTCTGTTGCCAAAGAGGAAAGTGTGAACTAAAAAATTGTTCCAAGCAAAGAGAAGCAACGACTTCAAGTGAAAGTATGGTTTTCAAATCCGTATTAAACAAATAACCAATTAAAAATAAATCTAATTTGTAACCATTTAAGAATCTGTCTTGAAATTGTTGGACATACTCGATGGAGCGTAAGATCCCTCTTGAAATTATTAGATATATAGACAGACATTAATTCGATTAAGGAACATAATTAAACACTAAATATGTAGCAGTATTAATAATAGTTATGGATTCCAAAAAGATATCAATTAGTTAGAAAATGAAAAACTCCAAGACATAGGATGCAAACATGTAAAATACTATTTGCAAGACGGATTTTTTCGTTCATCACATGAGTTTTTTCGGTGGTCTATCTCCAAGATTCAGATAACACAACTTTCGTACAATTGCTCGGTACAGATGAGAATATTGTGTGTATCTCGTTCCTTTAGCTCTTTGTTGTAAAAAAGAAAAAAAAGTCATCATGAAACATCACCAACACAAGAACAACAACAAGCAAGAAGGTTTAGAGATGAATGAAGGTTATTGTGGTGGTAAAAGAAAACTGGAGCATTCCAGTCAGGTGAAACTGGAACACAAAAAATCTCTCATTTTTTTTTCAATGTATGCAACTCTATTGTTCTATATTTTGTTATGTCTCCAATGGAGAGTGGACACTTTATTATAAAGAGATTATCTTGGCTACCCTAAGGTAATAGTCCACACAGGTTGCTTATTTTACAACTGTTGGTCTTTCCAACGTGCATATTAATCATCATGGTTAGTGACTGGTTTTAATGATAGCCAAAGAAGGGGTAATTATTTTTGTCTTATCATGTAATTGTTGGTATTCCCAATGTGTGTCTTAATTATCAAGGTTAATAGGCGGCTTGGATGGAGTCAAAGAGAGGGTAAATTCTCATGCCTTAAATGCCGTCAATATACTCACGACTCAAAACAGAAACCAAAAGACTTTTTTGAAAAAAAATAAAAATAAATTTTATTCAGTAATAAGAAATATGGATGAAGTTGATGGCTATAAAACTGATTTTTAAAATAACAAAATAGAATATAAATCATATTTTAATAATATAATTGCATCATTTTTTTTCCTACCGTGATAACCCTACCAAGTGGTTAATGTGAATTGTTTCTTCTTTAGAAAACTACTATGGCGTGGTATGAATATAGTTTCTGCAAAAATATTGTGGTTACAAAATCTCATCACTAAATTTTTAGTACACTTGATCAAAAGTATTGTAATGCTATGCATATTTTATGCTCTTGCAAATATTATTATTAGTTTATTATTTGGTATAATGAACACTATTAGTTTTAAATATATATAATATGTATACTAAACTTTGATCTTTTCACTTCACATTGATTAAACCACATTTAGTTCATAAAGTGGTGCAATGTGATTATTTTTCATGGTATATATATGATTTCAATTTCAAAGTTGTAGTAGATTTGTGAGGTTATGATGTACAATGTCTTAATATGTACATCTGTGGTGTAACGCATTATCTAGGAGTGATTATTGTTTCTGATAGGAGAAAAAAAATCTATTTGTCAATCTTTTATATTTGTCATTATAAACAAATTTATATATCATGAATGCATTAGATGCGTTGTAGTTTGTCTAGGATTCTTTGTCACTATTTTTAAGAGAAAACTCAAGAAATGTATTATACATGCATGTATAGACAATACAGTGGGGTGGATATGGTGTTGTTTGTGGTAAAATCCTAAAACCATAACTACATCATAGTTAAAAATCAACCACCATATTCACACCATATCCATTGTGGTATTTGATATGAGAAATAATATCTACACTATAAAAAAACCGTGATCAATCACAACACACCACATCAAGGAAAATTATTTATTATACTTAATAACGTTATGCATAAGATCTTTGAAGGTTTTGTCCGTAGTAAATAAAATAACAAAATAGAAATACAAATCAACATCATGTTCATATTATATAATAAATTTTATTAAATCTTTTACTCGTGCGAACATACATTCTAACTTTCTTTAAAAAGACTAATATATATGTATATATATGCATATATATAATATTTTCCAATTATACATATTATTACATTCCAAGTCCAGACATCAATCTTTTCCAAACTATATTATGCCCCCTTACAAATATTCATTTTTTTCAAAATAATGTTTAAACTAGTTCCTCAAGTCTCTCCCCTATAAAGTTATCTGCTTCATTTATAGAATGTAAGATATTCCTTTTCATCTATATATTTATTTGTATTGAGACAAAACTAGATTAAGATTTAGAATTAAGTCTAACTACCAATTTTCTAAGAGAGAGATAAAAGTCAAAACTATTAAGAGAGGGTGATAAATTATATGAATAAACTATGAATAAAGAGAACTAGTAATAATCGATGTAGTAAGTTCTTCTTAACTCGTTTTCTCTTTTATGAATTTTTATTTTTTCACCTTCTTTAATTGTCCTTAACTTGATTTTGTGTTTATTGATAGTTGTATGTCTCAGTCAAATAATAATAGATCATATATAGTAACAAACTAAATTCTCACTTTAATTGTCTATCATAGTATTTCTATTGGAGATTGTAATGAAACAAGTCAAGAAAGTCTACAAATTATGCATTAATTGATTCAACAAATGACAACACATGTCTACCACATTAATTTGTATGACTCATTAAATTAGTTAATATACAATTTATTATAAAGAAAATATATAAAAGTAAATTATTAATGACTATATTTTCATGTACTAGCAGCAGATGTATGTTTAGAAATTATAAATAGATGACCACTTATGTGTGTAATAATTACAAAAGAATGGAAGTTCCTACTTCTCTAGACATTAAATATCATTAAATGATAGATATATAATATCTCTATGAGAAACACAATAAATAATACAATAAGAATAATTTACTACATATATTTATATACCTTCAAAATAAATTAACTATTTTCTTTTAATAATGCACCACACCACACCAGTATTTAAAAATTTAAACCATATCTACAACATAGCCATTTGTTGAAATTTTGTGGTGTAAAATGTTGTGTAGTTATCTGAGGATATACTCTTTACAACACCATCGTCATCCATATGTAACTTTCAATAAGTTATAATCAAGTCAAGTACATACTTTTTGTGATTTCTTACAAAAAATCAACCCCAGCCCAAGTTAATATTGATTCTAGTGATTTAAATTGTTTATTTTTGTACGCATTTGTATAGATATATAAGTGAACTGTAGTAAATTAGTAAATTTAAAATAAAAAGAGACGCGAGAATTGAGAAGTGTGGACATAATAGGACATTATGAAGGATATGGTAGTAGTGATGAAAAAAATCGAGAACATCATAAAGGAAAAACCATCATGTTTGGGAATCGATCAGGGTATCCCTCCAAGAGCACACTACCCCTTGGAACATGCAAAACCAAATTATAATCCTATTTGCAAACAAATCTTTCTACCTTCATTTAACCTTGTTCATGTTTAGCTGCATTCTGGGCTGAAACTGTGGTGGTTTCGACAAAAAAGTGGCTTTTAATATCGAGATTAGCATTGGGTAAATTTTGTTTTGTTTACCACATTTAGAGGATTATGAAATTATACTAAATGAAAAGGCCACACATTGGCAAGGATTATATATAGGTAATAAGTTGATAATTTCTCATAGAAAACAATATGAGAACAAAATTATCATATGTTTGTACTTGTGTTATACTACAATTGTAATAGTCATTGATTTAATAATCATTGACTCTAATTATGGTCAGGTATTATTCAATAATAACTATTAAAAGCATTCCATGTGATTGTGTTATATTGTCCATTTCAAAATGAATTTCCTGATGATACATTAGATATATAACAAATGAATATTGTTACATTACATTGTTTATTATAGTCTACATTGTGCAATAAAAAGGCTACATATGATAAATCATATCTGATAAGGGAAATTTCAATTAAAACATGGATTTGCTTGAGAGGAGGATCCAAGTGGTCTATGAGGCTATAGCACCATGTCCACTCTTCAAAATTTTATTTTTCTTAATATATATATACGACATGTATATGTGATGGTTCAATTGATACCCTGATTGTTCAATTATTTTAGTAACCCAATTTTTAAAACTCAAATGTTGATTGACGTCTACTGACTATCATAGATTTTCATAATGACTCATATCACCCTTGAAACTCTTTAGTGCATGTGATTTGTTGATCTGTGATTTCAATTTAAATTTCAATGTCCATGTAAATATTTACAATTTGTTCAATACTTTTAACTTTAATTGGAGTTTCCCACTATAATAATATGTTAAATGATTTTATTTAAAATATGATTACCCTAGAGAATTAACTCGTACATGGAATTCTAAATTAAGCTTAAAGTAATGTTTGAATGTTAATCACAACAATGTCACATCAATCAATACAATGATTTGAAGGAATAACTTAAACTTTTAGAAGGTCCACTACATAAGTCTTATATCCATAGGCAAGTACTGAAGTTCAAAAATTCCAAAATCGTCAAGGTGAAGGTGGAAACATTTTACAATTTAAGTATTTCAATTTTATATAATAGACATAGTTCATTTAGTTGACTTTAGTGATGCCCCTGAGATCCACTGTTTTACGCCAAACAACTTTATATTTACAGTTTTAAGGGACTCCATAGTTGCATCAAGATCTTTTGCCCGAGCAAATTCCCTGTGACTGCATTCTATTCCGGCTATGTGTCAAACACATCTTGGCCATACATTCACCTACAGTTGGGGATTACTTCCGTCTTCTTCTAAATGTACATGGTTGAGATGCATCCAGAATAGTGACATTGGAACAAGGAATATGATTCCCATTAATGATACACGACCATATCATTTTTCTATAAAATATGACACACATTACTTTTTGATTAATAAATAGTTGTTTATTATTGGTAGGGTGGATCTCCTTAGGGGCTAGGGCGCCACGCCCCCCCTCCCACCGCAAAAAAAAACAACTTCTACTATGATGTCATGTAAGAATTTTTAGAGACATATTATGTTATTTTATGCCATGGCTCTTCTAATTTTATCAAGAAATTATATTTACATAATTACAAGAAAATTATTGAAATAATAGTATGATGTTACAATTAAAAAAATATATTTTTACAATGCAATCACACTTTATTACATGATTAAAATATGCAAGCAAAATAAGAGACATATAATACAAGAAATGAAATAAACGGGTCTTGTTTTATTTAGTGCAATAAAGACAACGCTTATATGTAACTAAATTATGATTTAAGTATTTAGCATTAAATTACATAAGCATAATTAAGAGCCAATGAAGTGGCACCCCAGTGGTAGAAGTGATTGATGTAAGACCAAGAGGTCATGAGTTCAAACTCAGGGGACAAGATGAATGAATCACAAATTTAATTAAAAAAAGCATAATATAAATCAATTAATGTAATCTTGCTAAGAAGTGATTAATGTATAAATTATGAAACCAGTAGAGAATATTTAAGCATTGAATGTATATCGAAGATGAAGATATTTACATCATGACAAGGAAGCCACCACCATCGAAGGTGCACTCAAAGGCTCCCAACTCCCAAGGAAAGATTAACCGTGCGAAGACCACCATTTTATTATTATTCAGAATAATGGATCTTAGTACAACATTGAATCTATAAATCTAGCAAATCATATAAAGACCGTGAAAAATCTGATTTCTCACAGCTAGAGTGTAAGCCATTTTTAAAATGTGATTAGGTTAACCATATCAAATTGGCTGCATGAGATTATTTGAATCTTCAACACTTAAAGCCTATAGGTTATACTTGATTCTTGTTTTTTTTCTTTGTTTATGCTCAACGTGGTGAGATGTTCATATAGATTGACACTATGGTTTATTGTTCTTACCTTCAAAGTTGACCAAGCGGAACTGAGCTTTTACAGTAGAAGGCTTAAGCTCCCATACACTCAAGAATAACCAAGGACATGCCATTATGGAGTTGAAAAAATCCCAATTTTTATTGTTCATAATATCAATAGTAGTCTATTTACAAGGAGCTTTACAAAGGGAGTTGAACAGATAATGGAACAGAATGGGATGCACATTCGTCATATTAATCATTCTAAATACATCAATTTTTTGTAACTTCTGTTGTTTCAATATATATGAATAGTTTCAAATCAAGTATTGAATGCATCTCTTTATGAAACTACTTCTGTTTAATATCTTGATTGTGTAAACGTCTTTAGTGTAACAGTGATGCCCCAAAAACTTATAATAACAGTTTTGAGTATTAATTTTCGGCAACCGAAAGGTTACCGTACTACAATCTATATATATATATATATATATTAGTTCAATGTGTTTGCATGATAAGATACATTACCATAATACAATATTTTATTTTAGATTCTAATATTTGGGGTAATACAAAAATGAAATCCACTCTCATGTCCACTTTGCTTCTCGCCATAATTTTCCTAACTAAAACATTAGTGTTTGCAAGAAATGTACCTCCACATTATCCATATTTCTTTCCCCCACCTCCTCCAATATGCGGCTTTTGCCATAAATTGGGTCAAATTGCCGCATCGCCAGTACATTATTAAAGTCCAAAAGAAAATTTTATAGATATTTTTGAATTTGTGTTAAGAGATTGTTTTTTTCATGTATCCAAATAATGTTATTATATAGATAAATGCAATAACTACTCATTGAATAAAGTGGCATTGCAATGTACCGATGTGTTCTGAGTTATTTTTCCCATGACGATCCATATGAATTTGTGAGAGTTCTCATCACGTATTACATAAAGTAAAAAATTTCCAAAATTATATAAAGATATATTTGGAATATTTTCAAAACCACACCCAAATCATATATGTAAGATTAGTTCAAAATTTACTTGATTATCAAGTGAAACATGAAGTGTGAAATTTGTATCTTCCCCTATGTGAAGTCCCTTAAAAGTAAACTTTTGACTTAAGAGGAATGAAGAAAACATATGCGTCTACAAAAAGAACAAATTTAAGTCATATTTACAATTTGAATTTACTTATATTTTCAATTATTCTATGTATCACATGCTCTTTGTTTTATTACTCTAAGGTGGCCTTCCAGTGAAAATATTATTTTACCTACAAGCTATGATCCCACTTTTTGGCATCAATTGTAGTAACTATAGAATATAATATCTTAGTCAATACAACAATTTCATTGACCTAGGTATGACAATGAGCCTACATATATAATAAAAAATTGCTAATTGCATAATTGATGGAGGGGTAAAATTAGGCAATTTGTTTATTCCCAAACTAACTTTTTAATGAAGAAATTATATATTGATCTTTTAAAAAAGTTTTTGAACAATAATCTTTCTATCTACAATTGAGAATTATTTTAAAAAATTGAGTAGCTAAAATTTTTTTATTTAGAAATAGACATGTTTAATATAATATGATTTACTAACTTTCTTTGTTGACCAATAAAGATGAAAGGATTGTAATCTTATTCTAATGGAATTATATTTTCATCGCAAACGATAGCTTCTCACTCAATTTCACAAACGCAGTTGATAATGGAGAATGAAAAAAGAGGAGTAGATAAGATATGACCAACAATACCAAGCATCATACTCAATTCCAAATGAAATACTTGATCATTTAAAATAAATTACAAACTTAATAGAACACTTTATATTCTTGAGAGTCTTATACATACATTACAATAAGATTTTCATTTTTATTAATGTAGGTGATAAGTTATATAGAACTCATTTTTGAGAGCTCTAATTCAAGTTCTAGAACTCAAGTTGCATTTACATATTGATTAGTTATAAGTGTGAATGTATATATTTTTCAAAAATGTTAATGATTTTAATAACATAATATAGTAATAAGTAGATAAGGCAATATTACAGAGAAAAAATCATATCCTGATAATATAACCCCATCACTTTTTCTACTATGATAACTTCACTAAGTGGTTACTGCGAATTATTTCTTCTTTAGAAAACCATTATGGTGTGGTATGATTATGGCTTATACAAAAAGATTGTGGTTAAAAACATCAATCACTTTAAAAAATCATATTTGCACTATCAAAAAATCATGGTCAATCACACCACACCACACCACGTCAAGAAAAATTATTTATGACTCTTGGTAGCCTTATACATAAGATCTTTGAAGGTATTATCCATAATAAATAAAATATAAACATAGAAATATGAATTAACAATGTCGTATTCATACTACATAATAAAAAATACTAAATCTCTTACTCATGTGAGCGTACATTCTAATTTAAAAAAAAACTAATATATATAATATTTTCCAACTATAAATAAATAAATAAATATATATATATATAATATTTTCCAACTATATATATTTTTTCATTCCAAGTTCAAACATCACCCTATTCCAAAATGCATTAAGCCCCCAGCTAATATACATTCATTTTTTTCAAAATATTGTCTAAAATAATTCCTCAATTTCTCTCCCTTATCAAGTTATTTTCTTCATTTAAAGCATGCAAGCTATTTCTTCCTCTCTATGTTTATTCATATTGAGAGAAAAATAAATTAATATTTAGGATTAAGTGTAATGATTTATTTTAAGAGAGAGAGATAGGAAAGTCAAAACTATTAGTGTGGGAGGGTGATAAAATATTTGAATACATTATGAAGAAACATGACTAGTAATAATAGATGTAATCATCTCTTCTTGACTGTCTCTTTCTCTCTGTTTTGTCATTTCATTTACTTTTCACCTTATCTATTATCCTTAACTTGATTTTATATTTAGAAACGACATACATTTAGAAATTGTACAAAGATGAAACCTATATGTGTATAATAATTATAAAAGAATGAAATTTTCAACTTTTCTATACATTAAATGTCATTTCAAGGTAGAGATATAGTATCTTATGAGAACAACAATAAGTAATACTATTAGAATAATTTTCTACATAAGTTCATGCACTTTTAAACAAATTACCTATTTTCTCATATTAATGCACCATGCCACACCACAGTGGTTTTAAAAATTTAAAATCATGCCTACAACACAACCATTTGATGTGATTTTGTGGTGTACAATGTGGTATTGTTATCCGAAGATATATTTTTTACAACACCATTGTCATCCTTATGTAACTTTGAAGAAGTTATAATGAACTCAAGTTCATAAGTTTTCCTGACTACTTACAACAAGTCAACCCCAACCCAAATTAATATTGAGACTAGTGATTTTATATTGTTTCGTTTTTGACCCATTTGTATAGATATATAAGTGAACTGAAGAGAATTTCTAACATTAAAATAAAAATGAGTGTGATTCATTAAGAAGACTTCCTCTCCCCGACCCCTCATTAACGTGTGGAGGCCTGACACAGGAGGAGCATGGTAAACCAAGTATGCTAACTTAAAATAAAAAGGAGTGTGACAAATAGAAATCAGAAGTGTGGACAAATATGACATTATGAAGGACACAGTAGTAGTGATGAAGAAAACTGAGAACTTCCTAAAGGAAAAATCATCAAGGTTTAGTCCATGTTTAGGAATCAAATTTTGAACAAATTGTTTCTCATATGAGAACTCATATTTTTCTCATACGAGAACCATAAAGGTAAACTGAGCACTCATATTTTTCTCAAATTGCCTTGTAATTTAAGCTTTTTTCTACCAAATTTAACTTCATTTGTGGCCATTTTCCTACATTCTTTGTGTGTATCTCATTACATATTTTTCATATAATTTGTCTTCATTTTAATTTGACATCCAAAAACATGGTAATATATACAAAATATTAACCAATATCTGTTCCCTTTTATTTTATTTCCTTCCTTTGAAGTTACCTTAGATCAATAAACATGAAAAAAAGTGTGCTCTCCTGTCGTCCCATATCAACTTCTTCACTTTGTAAAAGTTGAATCTATTAGCATGGTTGATTGGATGGATCTTCCTATACATATTGTTTGATTATTAATCAATCATTTCTTTTAGTTGGATCCCACAAACTACGAAATAAATTATAACCAAATGACGTCATAGTGCATAGTTGGTTTATGAGTGTAAGATGCCTATCTTTCATATACTGAATGTTATTTAGCTTTCATATATGTATTCTTGTTTCATCATTTTAATATTTTGTATCTTCTACATGTTTATTATACACATGTAGTCATTTAATTTTGACTCTTCTAGTTTCTATATTTACTTCTAGGTGTGAATGTCTACACAATTCTTTATTATGGTATGATTCCAAAATGTATTAGATAGTGTGTGTAAAGACTCGATCCTTATAATCAAATATTTACAAAATAATATCACAAAATGTAAAAAAATCTATTTACAATCATACTTAATATCAGAGCAACAAAATCTATACATAAGACAATAAAACTACACATTGTCATTGATAACTAACTATTATTTAATAGATGACAACCCTTGTATCTCTCTTCTAGGTCATGTATTGATCACCTGTCCATGAGTTCCCAATTGGAAAAAAACCAAACATGAACCCCAAGAAGAGAAATATGGGTCAAAAAATCTGGTACAAATCGATATTTGGAAAATAAAATAATATAAGCCTATCTACAAAAGATGAAAAATGCAAAGGAATATTTAAATAGGCACGTGATAAAAGGTAGAAATGAGTTTCATTTTCAATGAGATTCAATTTTACAAAAATATAGCACATGTCAATGTTTATGTTGTTGGGGAAGCCATCTGTTCTCTCCATGGAGAATGACAACACACCAATTATGTTTCCAAGTATGTACTAAGGGACCTCATGTCCTTCTCTCTATGTAGAGTTGTGGAAGTGTTATTCCACTTAAACTACTGGGCACTATCATGCCCTTTTTGATGTTTAAACAATGTGTTACTATTTTCTCAAGATTTATTATTGGTGGCTTCCAAGGAGGAGGCTTAAGGGTTTCAATAATTTTAAGCCAACCAACATATCTAATCATGCATGCAAACAATGAGGAAGATAAGATTCGAAATGCATGTAAGGTTTCAATAATTTTAAGCCAACCAACATATCTAATCATGCATGCAAACAATGAGGAAGATAAGATTCAAAATTCTATACCTTTATATCAAAGTATGCAAAATACAACCATTTCATGTATGGGTCTCCAATATTTGATCCAGAGAGATATATCTAGAAATATAGAGTGACATTTGTTACAATTGACTTGGAATCAAGTTTCTTTCGATTCTCATCATTTAGTATTTGTTTTTCCAAATTGGATCATTATTCCATATTTTTTCCATAATTATGTGAATTAGCATTTTTTATTCTTAGCAACAATAAGATTACTAGAAAAAAATTCTATTACTAATACTACAAAATTATACTATAACATTATTCATACATATTATAAGGAGTGGGACCAGGTAGGGGATCCACTCCCTACTAAATTTGAGGAACAAATTCATCTATCCCAAACATACTGAAAAGGTATGCTGGAACATGTGTAAAATTTTCATTTCTCATATGATGGTATACACAAATAACCATAGTATAGCAAGGAATATAAATCATGACTATATTCAATTTTATAAAAGTACATTATCATCTCCCATATAGGGTTTACATGAAAGTTAGGACATAAGGATCTAAGTAGAGGTATCCAACTATCTCAAGTGTATCTCCCAAGAGCTATACCTAGAAGGTCCATGTCACTAAGTCTGGTCTTCTAATTCCTACACCTTGATTTTAGAGCATACCCCAAAAAAAGGAGAAAAAGTATAAGATATTAGCATAAGGTTGGTATGTGCATAATAAAAATGGATTGAGAAACTTAAGGAAAAATGACATCAAATATAATAAGGCTTCCTTTAGAAGAGGAAAGTACCACCAAAGTGGGTATCAAAAGAATAAAGTTTCACAATGATATGATAATCAATGATAATACATGCCCTTAATAAAATATAAAATATGTTCCACAAAAGCATATGTAAAGTATTTAGAGAACAGAACCCATCACAATAATATTCAAGCTGCATGCATGTGAGATATGCATAACACTAGTGTAATATAAATAAACAATGGTGTCTATGGATCACAACCTTAAATCTTGATTGAGTATCAAACAAAACCATCTCCCCAATATATATAAAAGTGTGCACACAACCCGGGTATGGGGCACACAACCTCCATTTAATAAATATAACATGGGCACACAACCCAAAAGCATAGTATTTACACTACTCTAGGGCTATTGAATCATAAGCATGCAGAATATAGAGGCAGGTGAAAGTTTAGTCAAAACAATGGAGTTAATAATATTGTCATCACATAAATGGATAACATAAAATATCTACCACAAAAGTATGCGCAGTTAGGGTTCCGTCTTACAAAAAGAAAGCTTAATTCAATAGTTATGGTTTCACCATGAAGAAAAGAACAATATATAGTGAGTAAGAATATCCAAAAAAGTGAGTTGATCATAAGATTGGAATCAATATAGAATCTTTCACATGAATAAAATTCTCAAAAGAGACTGAAGTTGTGTTGGCTAATTTTGTCCACATGACCAAGACAGAGATGGAAAATAAATTTATTTCTCAATAAGAATAATATGGAATGCAACATACCTTAGATTGAGTATAAAGATCTCCCAGGTCAACTATAGTTCCCAGCCAGGGTCTTCAAAACATTAAAACATACTATATAGATTTAAGGTTAGTTTCAGATCAACTTCATAAACCCTAAAAATCATACTTTTACTATTATTGAATTAGGATATAAAAAGCATACCATCTTGTAGACTATAATTTTATGAGTTCATGTCACATTTTATTTTATTTTTCTGACTTACAGATTATTAGACATAAATTTTAGAAATTTAAGCCAATTATAATATTCCTTCAAAATATCACATATTTATTATGTTTGATGTAAGCATTAAAACTAATACCATTGGCTAGGAAATGACCTAATAATTTTAGAACATTTTTCTTTTATTTTTTGAGCTATAAGTACTTTATTATGTATTTTAGAATTATTGACCAATCAGAAAAATCCAAAAATCATACAAGCAGGAAATTCACGATCAATAGGATGGGTCTTGCTGATGCGGCCCTATCAAAATTGACCAAGTAATGCATGGGCCTATAGTAAACTTAGCGCACAACTTGGATCGAAACAAATGCAAAATTACCAACATGCCATCAACGACGTGATCAAGGATTGGATAAGGCCAGTGGCAAAGCCATGAAGTTGCCTACCATCACCTTCTTTAGGAGCTCCCTCTTGCTACAAAGATCAAAAACAAGAACACCAGAAGATTGAGATCCTGATCCTCAACCTGAGACCTTGACTTTCTCCACCTCAAGAGTCATTCCTAGCATGTTCCACACACTCCAGCAGACTTGAATAACCCTTGGACAAACCATGGGGTCATCTAATGGAGTCAGGGATCCTCCAACCATGAGTGGTTGATGCAAGGAACTTGGAGCCTGACAAAAAGGCAAACAATAACAAACTTCGATGCAAAACCATAGTCGATGATCTCGCAAAGTTGAAAAAATATCAAATGGTGGCAAAACAAGTCCATTCAATGGATACCAAAAAATGTATTGTAGTGATAGCAACATTTATGAGATAGAGGGAAAATAACTTGCTCAAATGTTTGTCGGAAATTGAGTGTAGCTAAAGAATCAAGGCATTACTAGTGTCTAATCCCACTACTCGTATAGTCTCATGGCAGTGAGACTCTTATTGAGAATCCTTGGGATTGAATATGAAGACTCTCAGAATAGGGGAGTGGCATCCAAGGGAAGTTGTGACCAAAACGTCAACCAGAAATGAATCTAGGCAATCTGGAAAAGGCACCAACTCGATTTGTATAGGTTCTGTTGACCAGAAGATGTGAGGAGAAGAAAACTAAGGAAGAATAGAGAGGGAACATGGAAAATGAGAGGCTAGTTGTGATCCCAAAGCAGATGCCTGAAAACTTTAGTTATTTATAATCGTAGGATTTGGAATTTAGTAGAGGAACATGATGTCAAAAATATCTTGGGAGAAAAAGTGTAGGGAAAGGAGAGAATTAAAGAATCACAGAAAGAAACAACAGCCAATAAAGAAAAACTATGAAACACAAAAAAAACATGAGGAAAATGAAGGCCAAACAACTATGAGATAGCGATCTGATGACCTATAATGTTTAATACCTTTAGAAAGCCAAGAAACTAGTGTGATAAGGAAATAAATCCAGAATTTTGGAAAATTGTAGATATTAAATCCAAAATCCATTAATTTTAAACTCTTTTCCTTTCCTAAATTAGCTTATGTATCTAGAAATATCAAATTATCATGAAAATTAAAACATAGACTAATTTAGACATGTAGAATTTAATGTAATCATTAGCTTCCTATTTTGAGGTCAATAATAAATTATTTATTTTCTTTGACTTTATGTTGTATTTCTTTCCTAAATGAAATTATGGTAGTTGTTATTGCTCAAATAATTTGAAACTTGGCACCCAAGCTAATTGAGAACCTGGAAACACAAGTTTCACCTTAGATTTGAGTATTGAGGTTTTCTTTTTGGAGCTTCATTACAATTAGAGTTTTGGATTTATCGCCATTATGTTATTATATCGTTACAACATTACCATCATTATTTATTATTTAGAGTTTCATCATCTTCACATTGTTAGTAAAAGAGTTCCCTTATATTATTATTTAGGAATTTCCATATTGTGCATATATTATTTAGGGTTAAAAGAAACAAGGAGATCCTACTAAGTGGAAAGTTGAAGATCAATACAAATTGAAGATCAAATGCACTTAATTGTTTATGTTTTCATGATTGTACTCAAATGTAAATACTTGTACAAAGATATAATGTACATAGTCTTAGATATCATGTAAATAAAGTGTTAGATCTTCCACATCCACTTACAACCCTTAGTTAGGATCCCCCTATAATTAGAATCATTATCATCCATTAGATCACACATTTAATAGGAGGTTCAAAAGTCTGAGACATGAACATCCTCGGTTGAGAAACTAGTCATCCGAGACACCCTCAGTCAAAGTCTTTGTTGACTGAGAACCATCTCAATCGATCATACAGAGCACAGTTCAAAACCTTACACATTTGTGCTATAAAACATGTTTTGGTCAAAAATATAGTCGACTGACTCAATCTTGGTCCAAAGCTTATGACCATTAGACCAAGTGGTTGGGAGTTGGGAGTTGTAAATAGAGGTTGGTACACATTTTTCTTAAAAACAAGCTCGAGTGAAGAAAAGTTAGACCGAGACATTGTCAATCGACAAACTTGTCGACTAAGTAGGATTATGGATCGTTCTTCCAAGCACAAACAAATTAGCCATTGCTAGCCATCTACTTTCTACCTAACGAATAGTTGATCACTAAGAAAACTCTATAGACTCCCTAGAACATCCCTAAGAACTTAAAAACCATCCCTATAAATAGAATAGGTCTTAGGACACCTAATATATAAAAGCTACACTTAAGCAACCATTATAGAGAGCAAAAAAGTTGAGATTCACTTGCTATTTTCTTCCTTTATGCTCTAAAGTTGAGTCTTATAGCTACAATCTCCTAGACACCACATATATCCACGTCCATATTAAGTAGATAGGAGATCAATATGCTTGATATAGGATCAAAGCTCTATACTTCATTTATTAAGTATTTCTTTCTTACAATCTATTTCTTTTATATTATACTTTGTTCTCCTTGACTATTGCTAGGGTTGGAGGTTGTTGAAAGGAGGTTTCTTGCTGCTACTTCAACAAAGTAAAAGCTTCTACAAGGTGTGCTTGAGGTTACTTCAAGAAGGCTGCTTGAAAGGAGGTTGGAGCTACTTTTAGGTGAAGGCTATCTCAAGGTGGTGAAGCTACTTCAAGGAAGTGAAGTTTGCTCCAAGGTTGCTTGAGGTTACTTCAAGAAGGATGCTTCAAGTAGGTTGAGGATACTTCAAGGTGAAGGCTACTTCGAGTGGAAGGTGATTATATTTTGTTGTAACATCCTTGCGAGGTAAATAAAATAAATTACTTTCAAAATCCCAATTGGAAACAAATGGGTAGTGGACTGACAACCTTTGATTCAAAGGTCGGAACCACTCTACATTGAAGTGTCTTCCTTGATTACTCCTCCTTATTTGGTTTGAGTTTTCCATTAAATTTTAAAGTACCAAAAGCTCTATTTAACCCCTCTAGATCTTTCACCATTCCCATTTCTCCTATATTCCTTTCTTCCTCTCAAGATAGTATAAGCCAATTTTTCACAATATGCTCGATTAGGAGTATACCTCCAAACTCGAACTTCCTTAGCATCCACCATCAGCAGCATGAGGATACTCCGAATTGACTTCGCCACTTCCTTAGGGAACCAATTTGTTGTGCATATGTTGTCCCACTTTCCATTAAGGTTTATGAGTCTATTCACCTTTAGGTCAGGAGTTCCACTAGAATGGGTTTGTGTACAACCACTTTTCATAATAGTATCATGAGAGAGCCATACATCCACCCAAATGTTTATAAGCCTTTTGATGGGTACTAGTTAAGAATTGTCCATAATTAAGTTTTTCCTTAGCATCATGGTTCTACAAAAACACAAGCAATGTGCAACGATTATGCCTTTGTTTTGAGCCCATCTCATCTTCATAGCTTCACATGAGGAGAGCTAGCCTACATGATAGCTTAAGAAACATGAGGAGAGCTACCCTACACCTGATCTGGAGCTTGTAGTTGTAGTCCATGCTTTGAAGATATAGAGGCACTTACAATACGTCTGCTCAAAGTAGGAGTTGAACACGAGTCAGAGATGTTGGATGGAGTTGATAATGGACTATGATTGCACCATAAAATACCGTCAAGGTAAGGTAAATGTGGTGGAAGATTCTTTGAGAAAAAAATCTTCCTCGTCATCATCTATGGATAAGGTACAGTGGTGTTCTTTGGTGTGCCATAAAAGGGACATGTTGGTCTCCTTGCTTCAGATGAATGTGAAGTTGGAGGTATCCTTGTTAGAGGGATTCTTGGCATAGTTACAAGTGAAGCCTACATTATGGGAACAAATCAGAGATGCAAAGCATGATGTTAATGTGATACAATGGATCCAAGAAGAGTTTGGAAGCAAGAAGTGTTATGGATTTCATAAGGCATAGGATGGAATAGTGTGCTACCATAGTAGAGTAGTGATTCCTAATGTTGATGATCTAAGGAAGTTGGTTCTTGAAGAAGCTCACTCTTTGATGTATGTTATGCATCCAGGTAGCACCATGATGTACCACAATATGAAAGATTTATATAGGTGTCTTATATGTCAGTAGGTTAAGGTAGAACATCAGAAACCTGCATGAACCTTACAACCATTTCATATACCATAGTGGAAATGGGATCATATCATGATGTATTTTGTGGTTGGACTTTCTAGGAGAGACAAAGGTCATGACTCCATATGGGTGATTATTGACAAGTTAACCAAGTCAACACACTTTCTTCCTATGAAGACAATGTATACATTTGAGAAGTTGGCACATATATATGTTGATGAAATAGTTTTTTTGCGTGGTATCTCATCTACCATAGTGTCTGTCAGGGTTCCTCAGTTCAAAAATCACTTTTAGGAGCATCTGCATATGGTCACGAGTATGTAGTTGAGGTTTAGTATGGCATTCCACCCACAAATAGATGGACAATCTAAGAGAACTATACAGACTTTGGAAGATATGTTGAGAGCTTGTGCCATACAGTTTTTGGGTAGTTGGGATGTACATTTTAGTTTGATAGAGTTTGTCTACAATAACAACTATCAAAGAAGTATCGATATGGCATCATATGAGGCTTTGTATGGGAGACATTAAAGATCTCCATTGTTTTGGTATGAGACTAGTGAATATCAACTTTTGGGTCTGGAGCTTGTGTAATAGATGACAGAGAAGATCAAGATGATCCATTAATATTTGAAAGAATCCCATGAATAGGCAGAAGTATGATGCTAATAATCATCATAGATCATTGGTGTTCCAAGTGGGAGACAAGGTAGATCTCAATGTCTCTCCTTAGAGAGGCATGTTGAGGTTTGGGAGGAAGACTAAGCTGGATCCAAGGTTTATGAGACCTTACCTTATGGTGTCACATGTTGGGAAGGTAGCTTATAGGTTGAAGTTGTAACCTGAGTTGCACAGGTTGCATCCGGTGTCCCATGTTTTGATGTTGAGGAAGTGTTACCCCAACACTGAGTTGGTGCTGCAACCTGTGGAGGTTGAGCTAGATGAGGATGTGTCTTATGTGGAAGGTCATGTGTTGATCCTAGATAGGAGTGCAGAAGCTGAAGAAGAATGATATCATGTTGATTTAGGGTTTGTGACATAATCGTGGTTTTGAGGAAGCTACATGGGGTCTTAAGGACAAGATGCATAGGAAGTATTAATCTCTTTTTGTGTAGAATTTTGGAGATGAAATCCTTGTTAGGGGTTTATGGTTGTAAGACCCCTAACCTAGCTTAGTGCATGATCTTTCTTGTTTAGTTTAATAAGATGTTAAAACCCTAATATAATCATGTAGTGAGCATTAATAACATGTGACATGTCGATGCTTTTAGTTTGATCTTGTTTGGATGATGTTTGAGATGGTTTTGCAACATGTATGCTTGTTTTGGACCAAATTCAATATACCCATGTTGAGGGTTTATATTGTAATTTTTCACATGTTAGATGTGCCTCACATCTGTTAGCATCATGAGAGAGAGTGTGATGTTCGTGGGAACCTTGTTATGCCTTGGTTTGATGAGGAGAGAAGTGGTGACATCTTGAGTGTTGTTTCTATGGGTTGCTTGGATGCCTTAGTATGGTATTGACCATATGTTGACTATTTGATTTCTTGGTTGTTCTTTGACACTATTGTTTCTTCTTGGATTTACTCTCTATAGTTGATGGCGTTTTGGTTGATCCTTGAGTTTCCTTCGGTCGAAGAGTCTTGGAGGTCTTTTTTGGGGTCAAAGATGACCTAGGGTTTCATATGCTTCTGGTCACTGGTTTCTCTTTGACCATGAACCTTTATAACAATGCTTCCCTTCTACTGATGGTCCTCTAGGATGAACTGAGGTCACTGATCCTTCTTATTTTTCATGACCTTAGTGGTTTTCATGGTTTTAGTGGATGTATGATTTATCTTTGTTGGACAAGTGGCACCTATGTGCATGACACCTAATCCCTTTCACATCTCTCTATCCTTGAGTATATGTACCCTTCTTTTCCCATGCATATAATCCTTTTGCACTCTCTTTCCCTCTCCCATCTTTGGATTTTGGCCCTTGGAGCTTCTTTGTGAAGAGGAGCTCATCCTTGGAGCATTGGTGGCATATCATATTGCATGTGGTGAACTTGAATTGGATGATCTTCTCTTCTTTATTTGTTGGTGATCTTTGATACTTGGTAAGTGATCCATCCTCTTAATTTTGTTTGCATATAAAACCCTCTTTCTCTTCTCTTAGATGAACCCATGGTTCTCCATGGTGGTCTTTTGAGAAACTTATCTCCATAGAGGTCGAATCCATGGTTTTTCATGGTAGTACCTAAGTGGGATGAAGATCTTCTCCTTCTCCCTTTCTTTCTCGACCTAGGGTTTTAGATCTATCTTCCTTGACCTTTAACCTGGGGTTTTCTTCTCTTTTGAGGTGATGGCTAGCTTGGTCATGGAGGTCATCAAAGCTAGGTTTCTCTCTTTATTTTGGAGATTCTTGGATGGATGTGGTTTCACCATCATCTATGGCAAGTTGTATAACTCTCTCCTCTGCTATTATTGCACTTTAATTATACATGCAAAACTTATTCCTAGAAACGTGATTATATGTTGTTAATGATATAATCTTGTTTAGGGTTTGAGTTCCTATAATGATCCTGAATAGATTCTCCTTTATGTAACCCTAATTCTTATATCCAAAATTTCTACGGATGGTAGAAGTGCTAGTTTCACATGCACATGTTTTATGTTGGTTTCCCATCTTATTTAAGGTTCTATTTCCTTAGTTGTAATGTAGATTTTCATATGCAAGTGATGGTTTGGATCATGGATTCTTCCCTCATGATAATAGTTTGGTTGTCCCTATGTTTTCGTGATTGAATTACTAGGGTTTGATGTGTTGGTTTCCTAGATGTATCTCTCTCTCTCTTGAGATTTCAGTTCTTGTTGGTTATCCATCTGTTTTGGTCATGCTTTGATAGTAAGTTTTCCCTCGAATATGTTCTTCATGCTATTTTTTTCCTAGTAGTTGAAGGCTTGGTGGTGATGTTTGGTCGATGAGATGGTTCCCTTTGGTTTTGGTTGCATAGATGACCCTATATATTTGACCATGTCATTTTGGTTGTTTCCTTCGATCTCTAAATTTTCCTTCAACCTGATATGTCTTTGACCTAGTGATCTTTGACCAAGGGTTTTCCCGTTTGACTGATGATGAGTAGTGTTACCTTCGATCGCATAGATTGATGATCTTTGACCATGATGGATGTTTCCTCTTTAGTTAAAGAGGTTGTTGGATCATGTCTTTAGTCGATGAGATTCTCTAGATTCACGTTCATTTCTTGTGCTTTCATAATGAAGATGATATATAACCTAAAAATTCCAAGAATGTGGGAAATAATGTAACTAGGGTTTGATATTAAATTTTGTCTGAAACCCTAATTACTTACAATGTCAAAGCCCTAATCATAATATGGGATTATGATATAATTGTCTATCTTATTCAAGTGGTAGTATGTAATGATGATGCATTGTGTCTCCCTACTCATTGTATAACTTAAAGTTTACAGGTTGAATAAACATCATGGCTTGCGATTTCTATGGTACACTAGAGATTATACATGGGGTGATGAATATGAGCCTTTGAAAGGCATGATGAGATAATATAACAATGTTGTTCATGAACTATATAATGTGGGTCTTATGACCTGGCAGAGGCTTTGTGCCTAGTTTGAGGTGATATCCTCCAATGAATGTGGTGAGGGATTGCTATCCCCTAGTGATGTGATAATGTTGATAGCCTTGTATGGTAGTAGTATCAAGTGATGATGTAACAAGTTTATACCTCATATATTTTATATCTTCTGGAGTAGTTCCATACCCTTATCTTTGTAAAATATATTTAGGGTTTGTACATTATAATTTGATTGATGCTAAAAGATACCCAATTGGCTTAATTAATCAAGGGAAACCCTGATCATGTAGATGTGTTGTTCCATAGATCCATCTTTAGTGTTCGTACTTGCTGGATAATGAAATAGATCCTCCCTTGGAGGAAGTTCAGAGACATATATTGTTGAGTATATGCATTTCACAAGATTGACTGTGGTCATACCCTGGAAACAGAATGGCCAAGGCTGTATGTCGGTGATTTGATTTAGTATATATATGATATGTTTTGATGATGGTTGTGGTTATACCTTGGCAAGAGTTTGGTTTTGGTCATAACTCAATTTTGACTAGTGTTGTGCCTATATACCATGGCAGACTAGGCTATTTTTCCGTTGGACTTTATATGTCACTGCGGAGGACCCAGATTGACCGAAGGTGCTGGTGATCATAGGAGTTAGGCTCCTCCTAGATCTTTTATGGCAACTGATTTCAACTTAGAAATGGTCAATTGGAGCATGAGTGGTGTACCCCATCTCCTCGGGGCTTAATAAAAGACGTAATATAGCCATGTGGTATATTTCTCTTAGGGTATTAACACAACTTACACTGGATGATCCTTTTCCTTGCTTCATGTACTGATTAGTTGATTTATAATGTGGTAAGAGAAATAAACTTTTATAAATGTTCTTCATATTCCTTCTAAAAGGATAAGATGTTCTACTACTCAGTTGTAGATGCCTGAATTGCTTAAATATTGATAATTATGTTACTCATATTATTTAGCTGAATATTGTCAACCTAATAATAATGTTACTTTCCTACTTTATCTTATCTGTGTCTATAATAGTTTCTACTGAAGAGTTATCTCTCTCATTGGGACGTTAGTCTCACCCTATGGGTTTCCACATCTTTTAGGTGGTCATGCATAATGAGGTAGAGATTGTGTGGTTGAGGCAGAGCAACAAGAGGAGTAGTAGCTGTTAAAGGTTGGATATGTTGCTAGTATTTTGTAGTAGAGCCCTATGTGTCATCCCAGAACTATCAGGTCCTTGGGGTTGTTTTATAGACGTTGTATATCGACACATGTTTTTGGCAGTAGGCCATGGTTATACATATATGGCTTGTATATGTGAACTTGTTAACATATGTAACATGTTGTGGCTAGTTGGACAAGTGAACAATGATATGTATCATCTTAAGGCATGAAATGTAATATTGTTGGTAAGGTATGCCCATAGAGCCAATCACATGATGATTGCCATGGCACAATTATCGAAAATGATTTGATTAATAATAACATATATAAAGGCAAGCTTCCAATTCATCTATTTCACTCAGTTATGAGATAATGAACATACAGAGTGAATGTCTAGAGAATTATATTACTCAATAACGTATGTTGTCAAGTTACTACTCTTGTGGATGAGATCATACATATGTTAAGAGTACATATACATATTCTCATTATGTCCCTAATCGATTGTTATTGTGGAAGATTGATAGACAACAATAACACATAAGATCATAGTGTGAGTTGGTTGATGACGAAATCTCATTAGTGATGATATGGCAGTATCAATCCAAGCACACAAATACATGTTAGGGAAAAATGTATCAGATAGACCCACCTTGAGAGTGACACATGGTTGTGGTGATCACAGTCATCTCTCATAGTGAAGGTGGTGATTGTGATTCTTAGACCTAAAATCATTGCACTTGTCACATGTCGTTGGGTATGCTTTGACATAATCAAACACAATCCTAAAACATGGGTTGTTATAACAATGTCGATTGGGTGACTTTGACACATGAGGATAGAGTATGAGTGATAAATATGAGATTTGTACCTCCTACTAGAGTATGATATCCTAGCCACTTGATAAGCGAGACTAAGAAATACATGTGCATGAACATGTAAATCAATTATCTCATACATTCTACTCTTGGTTCAAGGAACATAAATTTAACATTGATAGGATGACTATCCATGCCTCAAGTTCATCCTGGATATTAGAGACAAAGGAATTATACAATTACGGCAACACCTTACACAAATTGTAGGTTGAAGTTATTCTCCAACTTTCCATTTGACTAGGATAGCACTCATGTGCGTCTAGGCACCACTCTCTACTTGTGATGTCATAAGCTAGTTATGGACACTCATTTCTGACATGATACGGGACCTATAGGGTCACACACATAGGAACGCATCTAGAAGAGGAGTTTGAACTTGAATGACAATTGGATTGATTACTAAAGTGTTTAGGTATTCAATTCACACAATTGATCGCACAATTGCTAACTAGGTCTTCCAAATGACCATCTCACTCAGTCAGGTGGTCGTTTGGGCATCCAAATGAGCGTCTCAATTATTGAGAAGACCGTTTGGGTGGTCAGGAAGATCAAGAATCGAATTGGCTTAGTTCTGCCCTTGAACCAACTAGTTCAATACGATTGAACCGATCGGCTCATCTC
Organism: Alisma plantago-aquatica; assembly: GCA_963693085.1. Lineage (NCBI taxonomy): Eukaryota > Viridiplantae > Streptophyta > Magnoliopsida > Alismatales > Alismataceae > Alisma > Alisma plantago-aquatica. Next base: position 542,282,405 of record OY856413.1, on the reverse strand, counting down.
AACTCACTACATGGCCATCTGAGTGAGTGAGACGGGCATCTCAATTGGGTGAGATGGCCGGACTGGGGCTGAACAAAGGTTTGGGATGTTTTCCATATAGTTTTGATGAGCCCAAATTTCCCAATAGTGGTATTAGAGTCACATCAATTTATGATGATTTAGGATAATCGATTTGATCAAATTTTTGGTTCTATTATTTGTTTATTGCATACGATGCAAATATTTAAACTGCTCTCATGTGCATATCCAATATTATATATATATATATATATATATGCAATTTACATGTGTCACCCTAAAATGCAATTTTGATGGTGGATGTGTGTAGCGTGGTTATGGCCAATACCCATTATCTGTGTGTGGTTGGATGATTTGGTTCTTGTTCATCTCATTTTTCCTACTGACTTTCTACCTCCTCTTCCCAATATAAAGTTAATTCTTTCCGACATTTTCTCCTATCGAATGTAACTCGAGATTTCTCTTATTCAATGTAATAAAGTAGCAATATGATAGTTTCTTCTTTTGCAATGACATTGAAGATGTTCATTGCCGATGGGGACGACCAGTTCGGGAGACGAGTCGACCTTTATGAGGACAATGGAGGATAGAATTATTGGACCAGAGGACCGCCTAGTGGACCCAACTGACTATCTAGAAGGAGTCCAGACATCAGTTGGATAGGATACTAGACAACTGTCCCTATAGGCCCAACTGACCGTTTGCAAGGAGTCCAAACATCAGTTGGACAGGAGGACCAATTGACCAGCCAAGAGCTGAGGCAATCGGTTCAAAACTTGAACTGATCTACCTAGATTGGCAAGAATATATTTACATCAACTGTAGGTTCATTCTTGTGATGTGATTATTGACCTAGGTGGTAGTAATTCCTTTGTGGCTCCAATGAATTACAAGTTGACATGGTCATAAGCATCACCTTTTGTTTTATATTGCATGTTTACGTTGTGGGATATAGCATGTATATGATACTTACTATATATGTGGTGATTGGATACAATATATGTATATATATGATATATATAAACCCCTCAATCAAACATATTAAGTCTAAGATGCTTTCTAATAGTAATAGACATGAAAAACTTGTTCGACCAAGTGTAGGTTACACCAAAGAGTGGTTCACCGTCTACCTCGTGGAAGTGTAATGGTACTAATGCATGTGCCACCAAAGTGGGGTGCGTTATTATCAAATTGGCTATTGGGCTAGACTTAACTGGTGATTATTAGAGAGTCTAAGCCCAAAAGCATACAAATGATTATGGCAAAGAGTTGCACATATCGTCTATCCAAGAGTTTCATATGATGCATTTGGCATGATTGCCTACCTTAATGGTTGATTATGGACAATGGAGTAGGCCAGGTAATAATTAAATCATTTTAGATCTTGGCTCATTAGAAAATTATTCGCTACAATTTTCCAAATTGATACTTGAGGGTTGTCAATTTGAATAAAATAATAAGAATGATAATTAAATAAAGACCAAATGATTATCGCCCAAATTTTAATCAAATCAAAATGAGATTTTGACAAAATTGCAAATTATTTTGTAGAACCAAATGGCAACAAACAACAATCACTTTTCTCTATGATTGGTCCTTGAGAAGTACAAACTTACTGGGAACAACTTCCACCACTGGTTTAGCCCGCTGAGAATTGTTCTCACATCGGAGCGCAAGTTCTCTGTCCTAAAAATGCTAGAACCAGTGGAACTAGCTCAAAAAGCTCCAAGGGCTGTCAAGGATACTTACAAGAAGCATGTCGAAGATGTCGTGGATGTCAAACATTAGATTCAATGGTATATGAACTATGAGTTGTAGAGATAGCATGAGAACATGTGTGTCATTGAGATGGTCACACATCTCAAGAACATGTATCAAGATCAGGCAAGACAAGAGAGATATGATGTCTCCAAGGCATTATTCCAATGTACTATGGTAGAAAGTGAGACACTAGGTCCTCATGTGCTCAAGATGATTGGGTATGTGGACTACTTAGCTAGCATAGGATTCCCCTTGTGTTAAGAGTCGAACACTAACATGATTCTACAGTCTTTTCCAGAGTAATAGAGTCAATTTGTGATGAACTGCAACATTAGTGACTTTGACAAGTTATTGACAGAGTTGTTGGGCATGTTCAGAACAGCTGAGACACAAATGAAGAAAGACAAGCCCAAGTCTGTGATGATGATCAACAAGACAAAGGACAAGTCTAAAGGTAAAGGCAAATATGAGAAATGTTCTAAAGCTAGCCAGAAGCCCAAGTCTTCAGATATCAAGGCAAAAGGTGGAGTAATGAAACAAAGAGGTGATTGTCACTAGCCTAGACATTGGAAGATAAATTACCCACTCTGGTTAGAGGAACTAATGAAGAATAAGGATGGCACTAAGGCCTGCACTTTAGGTATAAACAACATAAGATAAATTTGATTACTTGTTCATTTTGGTATGTGATGCTGAATAGAGATCTGACATACTAATGTGCATGATCTAACAAGAAGTAAAGACCTTCATCGGAATTTGCCTGTTTGGCATGGTAAATAAAACGATGAAGGACGCCAAGAGGCACCCATACAAAGGATGGAACCAAGGTGCGAGAGGCACCGGCCAAAGGAAGGCAGTGGAGGCCTCAGAGCTCAAGGGGAAGGACAAGCCGTACATCTGACAGACCAGGTGTGGGGTGTGTCCCCCCTCTCTACCAGAAAAGACAAAAGGTAGGTGTGGGCCTGGGGTTACTATACAAAATCCCCAATTAAATGGTCTATAAAAAGGAGTGGCCAAAAGACGCACTCACGTAAAGCTATGTGTCTGTAGTCCCCACGCCAAGGAGACATGATTTGGAGTGGAAGTAGCCCACCCTCTAGTGATAGCCACAAACCGGACAACTTTGTAGATGATGGTGGAACACTCGTCCATCGAGAGACGTTGCTGGTTATGACGCCTCTCATTTCTTTGCTTCCAGATAAAGTAGGCCGAGCAGGACCAGGCGGTAATGGCCAGCTTTTTCCACCCCTCAAAGCCCTTGGTTTCATCCCCGATGATAGCAGTAGTCTCCGCGAGGATAGCAGACCTCGGGACGTTGATACCACAGAGGCCCAAGGCTCAGGAGAGGATGTGATAGGCATAGGAGCACCTGAAGAACAGATGCTCTGCATCTTCGCGCTACCGACAGAGGCAGCAGCGGTCGCTTTGGGTGCTGTCCCACGAGCTGATTTTGGCGGCGGTGTGGAGGGCGTTGTGTTCCGCCCTGAATATCGTCATGCTCCATCTATGGACCAGTGACCCTAGACAAATAGTCCGACCCAGAGTCTCTGGCACCTCAACAGGTTGGATGTAGGGCCAGAACATGGTCGTAGGGTTGATGAGGTGAGTTTGGCCTAAAGGGGTCATTTCGAACATGTTGCTGTGGGTCCCCCACACTCTCGCCATGTTCTTCCAGGCATTGGAGAAGCCTTGTCTGAGGTCGTCAGGGCTGTGCATCAAGAGGCCGTAACTCCTTCTCATCCAGTTGGTCCACACTGAATCAGGGACAGTGTGGAAGCGGACCAGACGGTGGAGCGAGGCCCAACGGTTGAAGTAAAGGCCTTCATGGAAGGACAAATGATGGACAAGATGGAGCAAGTGATGTGGAAGCCATAGTCTACATTTAAATTTATCTTATCCCAATGGGCATGTAATAGAGTTATTAGAACTACTATTTCATTATGCCATTAGAATAGAAACATGTTCTTTATGCATATTGTATGGACAAGAATGATAATCAATAAAGAATTATTAGTGCTTCTATTTCAAAGATATGATCTTGTATGCCATTGGTCCTAAAACATCTTGTGATATTTATGTGAAATGATCCAAAGATGAATTTTTATAATGTTTATACCAAAGGATTATAATTGATAACTCAAGACCATCACTATCATTAGTCAAGTTGTAACGAATACGCGAAGTGCATGCCTACAATCCATATCAATGTTGATCTAGATTCCCTTGGTTAGTGAGCCTAAGAAAACATACAAAGTCTTATTTACACACAATATCACATGTCACCCTTCACTAGATGTAGCGGGAGGATAAGATGTTCAGTAGACCTCATACATATGATGCATGAAGATATTATGAAATGAATTCTATAGATAAGTAATTATACCTCATTTCATTTATTGGTAGTATGATGATATGTACCAAGAGAAATGAAAGCATTAATCTCTTGAAGTGTTCAAGAATATTATAAATGAAATATGACCTTGATGAAAGGTATTAATATACTTTGATGAGATCAAATGTTTAAATACTTTATATCAATACCTTGAGTACCTTCAGGAAAGAACTATGATAATGTATCACAAGACAATCTGTCTGAACATGATGATGTGTCAGAATGAAGGCATTGTAACATGATGAGTCAGTATATAATTATCAATTAGTCAAACCTTCTTATATCCTCACAAATATATACCTATCACTAAATAATGTATCACATGAATGGTTTGTAAGATATCATATATGATATGATTTGGGAATGTCCCAATATGTCTATAGGATTGCAACCCACCATGAGAAAATAGTTTCTTGAGAAGGTTTATCCATAAACCATGATAGTTCAATGTGACTATTAATCCCCATCCAATAATAAAAAAAAATTGTTAATAGGAGAACTGAGTTCCTAAAGAATCAACAGAAGTAAGAGTAAAAATCAAAATGTTTTAGGGCAACAAAGAGGTACAATGAGAACAATGAGAATCACAATTTGTTGTGGAATCTCAAGTTCTTTGTGGAACACAAAATGATATATTTCTAGTAGAACACATGTGAGATTGGAGGATTGTGAATCCAACTAGTCAACTAGAAGCTATTTCTGAGCTATATGGAATCCATGTAAGCTAAAAAGGTAGGACCTTGATAGCGCCACATAAAGGGTAACACCTAAAAGGTGCAGTGGGGTCTTATGATCAAGGCCTACATGGATAACATAAAATGACAGATTGATTGAATAAATCAAGTTTGATATGATAAACATGATACAAATTCCTTCACCAATTGTCATGCTTGTTGTTGTAGTTAAAATAGACTATGAGATTTTTCATATGAAGATAGAAATTGGATTCCTCAAGGGGAATACATTAGAGGATGTGTACGTGACACAACCTAAAGAGTTTCCTAACTTCAATAATGCAAATTAAGTCTATAAACTACAAAGTTCAAATTGGGATTGAAACAAGCACCTCAAAGATGGGATCTTATGACTTGATAAGATAGCCAAATAGTTTGACTTGAATTAATAAAAAAGATGAAATATGTTTTTACAAAATATTTAGTGGGAGCATATATGAATATTCCACATATGATGAGGAATAATATCTTGATATTAAGTATATTGAAATTTGGCATGAAAAACACCTTCAACAATGAAGGTATAGGTGAAACATCTTATGAGATAAGGATCAAGACCTATGAGATAGTTGTTGAATGTTTCATAATGGAAGTTTGAGCACATACAATAGCAATGTGTTGAAAGAGTTCAACATGGATGGATTCAATGAGAGAGAACTCAGATTAGTCTCTCATGAACCCTATATTCCTATTCTTGTTAAGAATGGAAATATCATGAATAAGATTCCATGGGCAAACCCCAACAATGAATCTATCATGAATTCCATAAATGTACTTATCCCATATAACCTTGTATGTACTAGACATGACAAGATGACAATAAAATCCAATAAGTTTTATTGGAACGTCATTAAAGATATCCATTAGTACTTGTGAAGTGACTAAGGATAGATTGTTGGTCAATAAGGACAACAATAAATGAAGATTTGGATGTAAAGAGTTACATTGATGCAAGCTTCCATAATGAAAAAAGATGATCGTAAAATTAAAATATGTTTGATATAAAAGAGAAGTGTTGATTAGTTGTAAGGGTTCCAAACTAATAGCCATTAATTATTCTATAATAGAAGTCGAGTATACTTGTGTTATGAACACATAGTGATACTGTATGGATCTAAAGGTTCATATGATGAACTTATAGATGGTCCAACCATTGATGAATCAGTACTGATACTGTGACAATAATGGAGATGATTATTATGCAAGGAATATCAGATACCATCTTACGACAAGTTTTGTCCCATATGATAAATCATACAAAAAAGAGATAAGGAAACATGGAATATACTGACTATAAGAAAAGTGTTTCTAACCCACAGGATAAGCACTAGCTTAGTAGAAGCATGTTAGACATGTTTAGATCACTATGGAGGAGATCAATGGGTGATTGGCTCTAAGTGCAAGTGGGAGTCTGTTGGTAAGGTATGCCCATAGATCCACTCATATGATGATTGACATGGCATAATTACCTAAAATGATTTGATTAATAATAACATATATAAAGGCAAGCTTCAAATTCACTCATTTCACTCAGTTATGAGATAATGAGGATACATAGTGAATGTCTAAAGAATTATATTACTCAATGATGTATCTTGTCAAGTTACTACCCCTGTGGATGAGATCATACATATGTTAAGAGTAAAAATACATATTCTCATTATGTCCCTGATCGATTGATATTGTGGAAGGTTGATAAACAATAATAACACATAAGATCAGAGTGTGAGTTGGTTGATGATTAAATCTCATTAGTCATGATATGGAAATATCAAACCAGGAACACAAATACATGTTAGGGAACAATGTATCAGACAGACCCACCTTGAGAATGACACATGGTTGTGGTGGTCATATTCATCTATGATAGTGTAGGTGGTGATTGTGATTCTTAGACCTAAAATCACTACACTTGTTGCATTTCGTTGGATACACTTTGACATCATCAAATGCAGTCTTGAAACATAGGTTGTTATAACGGTGATGATTGGGTAACTTTGACACATGGGGGTATAGTATGAGTGATAGATATGGGATTTGTCCCTCCTACTGGAGTATGATATCCTGGTCAATTGATAAGAGAGACTGAGAAACACATGAATATGCACATGTGAATCAATATATGATATTGAGGTCACATTATCTCAGACAGTCCACTCTTTGTTCGAGGAACATGGATTGAGCATCGACATGATGACTATCCATGCCTTGGGTTCATCCTAGATGTTAGAGACAAAGGAATTATACAATCTCTACAACACCTTAACTAGATTGTAGGTTGAGGTTGTTCTCCAACTTTCCATTTCTCTTGGATAGCACTGACGTGCAACTAGGGACCACTCTTTACTTGTTATGTCATAACCTAGTTATGGATAGTAATTTCCAATGTGATAGTGGGACCTATAGGGTCACACACATAGGAACTCATCTGGAAGAGGATTTTGATCTTGAATGATAATTGGATTGATTACTAAAGTGTTTAGGTATTCAATTCACGTAACTGATTGCTCGATTGGATGACTAGGTATGCCAAATGAATATCTCACTGAGTGAGACAGTCATTTGGGTAATCATACAGGCGTCTCAATTGTTGAGACGACCGTTTGGGTGGTTAGATAGATC